>OW679200.1:99581390-100256867 GCA_940337035.1 Agriotes lineatus | reverse complement strand
TATTAACGTAAAAAGTTTGTTTGAAAAATTGGCCTATTGCATATGATAGTTTTGTCTCTATGTATTGTGACATAGGAGTATAGTTCACTCTGCTTATTTTATAGAACGTTTTCTGGTGTGTAGTTATAATATTCACTGAAGAAACTACAAACTATGCAAAATAAAGTGTTACGTGTTGCAATTAACTGCCCTTGGTTTGTACGCAACAGCCAAATTCACAAAGAATTAAGTGTCCCGCTAATAACAGAATTCATTAGACATTTGACTATCAACTTCTTTAAAAATATAGTTCAGTGTACAAGTGCAACTAGATTAAATATTGGACAAAAGAACATACATAGCAGACTTAAGCGCAAGCTTCCACAGGACTTAATCTAATTGAATTAGTTCTAATGAAAGGAATTTTAAGTATTGAAATGTTTGTAAGCCAGAGGTGTGAATGCGATCACTTAATCCTCTCTATAAATTGTAATTACTCTTAGCCATAAGTTGTTTATTATACCAAAGCCATGTATTGCATATTATTTTGCAGAGCTAGCTAATCTCAAATAAATAAAAAAAAAAAGTTATAATAAGGTGTGTACTTCTTGCATGTTATTCAGCAATTGATTGTTGAGTGTTTCAATTCTGGTTTCATCTTTCCATCTTCCTTTTTCTATAGTTATCATTTTACATTTGCGTATTCCATATTGATATCTGTTGTTATTTTTTCTGTTATTCTTAATATGCCTTTCATCTGCGTTTTTGTTGGTCCGTATATTCTTATATCATCTATGTATAAGAAGTGGTTAATTGTGTGTTTTTTGTTCTTTGATGTTTGATGTGGAATCCATATGCTGTATGGTTTAGGGTATTTGAGAGAGTGTTTAAACGTGGACAAAACAATAAGGCACTCAATGAGTCACCTTCAAATATGCCACAATGTTTATTATTAATAATATTATTATATGGTCACATGCACCAATCACAGGTTATAACAGAATTCTTACACTGGAAAAGAAAAGCACCGTACTTGTCTGGCCACTACGACATTGTTTGTAATTTTGACAGAGGTAAAATTTGACGTATAACTTGACGTTACTCTATAATTTATTGGTTTAATTCTCCAACCGAGGATCATTCGTACAAAACCCTTGTCTAGCAAGATTTTAATGTTTGAATTTGCATTGATTGTTAGAAGACAACTAAACTCAACAAAATTTTTACGAAAAAAACACCTCCTCTGCGCGATTGTTAAGCAACCAATGCTCATAAAATAAACATCTTTCCGAAAACAGTGGAGCACTCGTGCTCTTAATGTTGAATATATTATACCTTCAGAAACATCCAACACATGCGCCAAGAGCGATAAAGCAGTGGACTTCTATAAAAAAAATTTGAAGAACAGCGTTTGACAAGCGCTTATTATCCGAAGAAAAATTCGTGGTGGACAAAGAAGCATCTCCCAAAATATATACCCGAACTATGCAAGTTTAAAAATTAAACTCCCAGATACTGGCAGATTACTCAACAAGCACAAACTCTAACACTATTGAAACGACTCACAAACTGGATAATTTCAAAATAACTTTATATCCGAAAGAAATTCCAGAATTCGAAGCAAAAGATAAATGTCTTTGGCAAGAAAAATTTTAAAAGAGCTTGTAGTTATACCTATCATCTTTAATTAAAGATGGCGTCGCATATTATGCTTCAGATCAGGAAGAATGCGATATCTTTCCGGATCAAATCCTGTTTCAATGAAGAAAATGCGACGTGTCGACAAATTTTATCATCATCAGCAAATGAAATAAAAAACAAACAATTTTTAGAAATGCGAAAATCGCCAAGGCCAGACTTAATCCCCAACATCGTGTTGCAAAACTTAACACGAAACCACTTATCATCTTCAAATACTTCACTGACTGTTTATGATTATTTTCCCGAAAGCTGAAAATGTGTCCATTTAATGCCACCTTAGAAACTAAGAAAAGTCAATACATCCACATCACCCACATTTCAAATTAGTTTTAGGGATACGCATGGAACAGATCACAATTTTCTACGTTTGAGAGAAGCTATCAGAAAGAGTTTCTAACACAAAAAGTAAACACCGACGTTTTTGCTAGATTTGCAAGAAGCCGATAAAGTGGGTTCTTATATAAACTTCTAGAAATCAACGTGCCAGCCTATATTGTCAAAATAATAGCCTCAAACATTTTACGAATGGAACCAACATAACATTTACTTCAGTTAAAATTGTTCATGTAGGAATACCTCGATGAAATATGCTTGTTATGTCTAGATATCCATTATATCACACAGACACTAAATACATATTTGATAATGATGTTTCGACACAAAAATATTGTTAAAGCAAGTGTAAATACCAATTTTCGACATATAACACGCTCAGAGGGTGCTCAGTAGCTCAGCGTGATAGGGGTGACTCTTAAACTGAAATAAGAGGGAGCTCGCTCGCAATATTCGAAATAACTGTACTTTGGAAGATAAGGGGTATGGGTATAAATTCGTATGAATTTAAGGAGCCACCCCGGTGTACTGGATGCCTGCGATAGAGTTCGAGCCATATCTCTGAAAATGCTTACTCGACTTCAAAATAGACGGAACTGATAAGTTACACGTGCAAATTATTATTCTTCGCATCCATTACATTGTATTTAAGCAGGTCAGCGTTACAGCTGCTACTGTAAGTAAAGTTTTCCAAAATAGTTCCTAAGAATTCTAACTGCCAGTTATCAGCAAAACTAGCAGATGGTCTCGCCCATCAAAAAATTCCACAGGGATACGAAATATTGACATACTGGTGCAGCGCACCGAAGGCCTTCCTGCACTATGAACGGGGATATGCCCTGAAACTTATTTCACAAAATGTCATTTACTTGCTAAAACACATACCAACGTTAATGATAACTTACACATACCAAATATCATTCGTGCTTCGGGTTGCAGTGTACATTCCGAAGTTTTTAAAGAACAGATAAATCTGTGAGGGATTGTGAATGCTAATGATTTCTGAATTTATTAAACTACTACTACCCCTACCAGTGTCGTGGTGCAAATTATTACAATTTAGATTCAAAATACTGCAATAACGAGATTTATGTAGATCACAGTGTTCAATTGGAGTTAACTGGTATACATGGTTGCAATATTAGCCTTATTTAAATCATGTTAATTATTATTTAGATAATGTACCTATACAGGTTCATAATTATGCTAACCTCACTGATATCACACAGTGATATTGTCTATTTTAGATAATTTCAAGGCATATCAATTTTTCTGTTGAACTGGTGACCTTAACCGGATGCATTTACGCACTTTTCATTTTATTAAATTTCGACCTTCATTCGAATCTTGTTATAATAAGCATGAACATCTACTCTTGGTATTAACTCTTGCAATAAATTGTTACCTTTTCAATGCTGCTCCATCAAGATATCTACTCTTCGTCTACGCCAGACTTACCTAAAACAAAAGAAACATATTAGTAGTAGCACACCCTCTTAATTTTCGAGTTTATGCCAGTAAAGGGCTAATTAAGGACACGGACGGCTATCTTTGATGTCCCGTCTAACAACTACTACCAATTAATCCCTGAATTAATAACTTTCCACGAAAGTGGCTCTTTTGCACTACAAAGCACTGGCAAAACTTTCAGTTACTGCCACTAGTCTCGAGCTACAATGTGCTCTTACAAGTTCTGGCTTAACTTTACAATTGTACACGAAAATAAAACGAAGAGAAGCTTAAGTTTAAATGTTGGTAGTAAATTAAACGACGAATTTAAATGAGGAAAAGTGCTATGCTGATTTTTTTAAAAATCTTGAAAGACCAACAAGTCACTATTAACACCAAAAAACAAATATAGTTAACACCCTTGTCTTCCCAATTATAATCTATGGAGCCGAAACTTGGACAATCAAAGTTATCGATCGAAAGAAAATTGACGTCTTTGGGATGTGGTGCTGGCAACGAATGCTACGAGTATCTTGGGCGGACACAAAAACGAACATCTCGATATTGACTGAATCAAATTGAACTCAGCCACTGTCCACAAAGTTATATCAACAACTATTAAAGTATTTTGGTCACATCTCAAGAAAAGATAGTAATAGATTTGAAAAACTGATTTTGCAAGGCCGAGTGGATGGCTTTAGGCGTCGAGCAAGATTTCCAAAAGATGGCTGGACCAGGTTAAAATATTCTAGAACAAATTTCCCATGATACCGCTCTAAATGGAAAGAAATAATCCATCAAGCAATGGATAGTCTTAGGTTAAGTGGAAGTGCAACATATGTTGAACTTCGCCTTTTTTCTTGTAACTGAGGAAATAAAGCCATTTATTATTATTATTATTATTAATTAATTAACCTGTAGATCACGACTCTTCTAATACAAATATAACGACTGTATAGATAGAGAAAGAAGAGAGAGAGAGAGATGGTTTACCTTATTATTTCACTAACTATGAATAAAATTAGCTACAAGAAATTAGAAAAAGGCTTGAGCTTCTGTCAAAAATATTTTTCTTCGAACCCTGCCATTGAAGTGCTCAACCGATTAGGAAGTAAACTCATCACAAGCAATTGATAAAATTATTAATAGTCGTTTCACTTGATATCCAGCTATCTATAGAATTCAAAAAATATAAACATATTCGTTGCGTGCTTCTTGAAAACATTTCCTAGAAGTAGAATTAAAAGGTCGAGCTAAAATATTAGGGACAGGCCCTATAAACCCTTTAAAAAATTCTTCTCGTAGCTAGTAAATATGAAACTGATCAAGTTTTCCCATCTCCTACAATTACCAACATAAAATCGTTTTCCCCGACATAAAAATTGATTTATGGCGCATCACGATATGGCGTGATGCTCTAGTTAACTGCGACTGGTGCTGTATTTAAGAGCTTTCTCGATTCTCTACGGCTGTATTCTGAATAAATTGTTTTGATTGAACCGAAGGGGATGAGAGCCATAAGTTCGTTTCGAATGCAAATGGCTGCTGTAATTACATGCAAATGGTGGAAATCGATATGCTTGTTACAGAAAAAATATAGTCAGTTCTGAAGTGCTCTTGTGGCATTCTGATACAATTTATCATGTTTGCGTAAAAAATAAAACTGTTAATAAAGAGAACGTTTTAGGAAAAATGGATCTAAGCTAAATCTTAAGAATAAATAACAAGAATGCAATTTTGCTCAAATATATACGATATCCATAACATTTATTTTTTTAAACTCTTTGGGTGAACATAATTGCTTAAACATAAGTACTATATATTTTTACATTTCAATTTTAGTAGTTTCTTCCATCACTTTCCTGCGAGTTTGAATGAGTTGATTTGTATTAATTTATTAGTTAAAGTAGCGAAGATGGTAATTCGCATTGATATTTATAAAAAGAGTGTTATAGATATTAACAGGGGTGTAGGGGTTGCGTCGGAGAAGTTCACCCTCTATCATGTACGGTCACTCCAAGCGACATAGACGGGCGGAGGTTCAGATAGCTGGTCCTCACAAAGCACTCAACTCTTACTTGGTGGCTCCTAGCGTCACACCCTGGTACACTTTCTTGACTTACAGGCTAAACCAAGTGAGGGTAACCAGATATGGTGAAAGACAGCGTCTGACCCAGAGTGGGCGGCTGCGATCAGCGTTTGTCTCCATGTTAGGGGCGGCTGAAGATCATATTCGCCAACACGCTCGGCAAGCGTGGCGTTTTAAATGCCAACTACCTCCCAAAACTTCCCAAAACCTAAACAATTTGTGCTCGAATTTACAAAAATATAGGTGAGTCGAGAACCTCACGTTGCTAACTCAACAGTCCGCCTCAATTCGGATTCTGGGGGGAGGGGGGTCAAAAATTAGATTACACATAGCCGAAACATGGACAAGACAAACAACAAAATGCAACCAATATAACAGCAGGCTGCACAAGCAACTTTTACATAACTACGTATAGTGCTCAATCTCTAAAGAAGATAGATTAACTGAACTAGAGGATGCCCTAGACGCCATAAAATGGGACGTTATAGGAATTAACGAAACGAGAAGACAAGGAGAGAATTTGCTAATATTGAAAACAGAGCACCTGCTATACTACAACGATAACAGTCTACATGGAGTCGGTTTTATAATCAACAAGAAATTAAAATCCAACTTGAAAAAAGTTGACTCCATATCACCAAGAGTTATCTATATGATACTAAAAATTAATAAAAGGTATGGCATAAAACTGTAACAAATATACGCCCCAACAACTGCACAAGAAGACGAGAAAGTAGAAGGAATGTAGGAAGATATTAAAAAGGCATTACAAACAGACCCGACAAAATACGTAATTCGAATGGGAGACTTTAATGCCAAAATAAGTCAAAGAAAACAGGATGAAAAATACATGGGATATTATGGCTACGGGCAAAGAAATCCCAGAGGAAAATTCTGATCAACTACCTTGAAAAAGAAGAACTGTTCTGTATGAATACTTATTTCTGTAAAAAATACCATAGAAGATGGACGTGGCAAAACGAAAAATGAAATAGATTTTGTTATGACAAACAATAAGAATATTGTGCAAGATGTAATAGTCTTAAGCCAGTTGAACATAGGTAGTACCCACCATATGGTATGAGCGAGAGTGCGCATTCAAACAAAATTAGACAGATTGAAACTAATTTCAAAACGAGGAACCAGATTTAATATTGACAAACTACAAGATAGTGAAATAAGTGAGACATTTAAATATAAACGAGACAGAAAATGGTTAAAATAAACAATGACAAGACGATAGGTCAACTTCAACAAAAATTTACCAAGAATATAATAACCACAGCAGAAGAAATATTGGGAAGGAAGAAGTAGCAAGATGAAAATAAGTTATCAAAGGACTCAAAAACCTTATGGCGAGAAGAAAAGAAATACAAAGACAAATTCCCAACACAAATGACTTTAGCTTTAGATTAGAAAGAATGGAATTAAATAAAATCATTAAAAAGAGAATACGAAATGACATAAAACAATACAACGCTAACATTATAAAAGAGACCATAGAACAGAAAAGAGGTAGCAAAGTGTTCAGGTTAAAAACATCCAATACTGCTAATCAAATACATAAAATTAAAGACGTGAAAGGACAGATAATATCCGGTAGAAACATATGCTGCTACGAGGGTTGCGCTGAAAATTGTTAGTTATTAAAAGACAGTTGCATTTTTAAACAAAAAATCTTTATTGTTTTTCAAAATATTCTCCATTCAGACTAATACACTTGTGCATTCTTTGAAACCACTTTTTAAAACATTCGGGAAATTCATTTTCTGAAAGGTCCTCAAAAATTCTTTGAAATTCTGTAACTGCTGCATCTACGCTGGAAAATCTTTTAACTCGCATAATTGTTTTAACAGTTGGAAAAAAAATTGCACAGCGCCAGCTCTGGGCTATACGGAGAATGAGTTACCAATTGAACTTCCAAATCTTAAAAAAAATCCAATGTTCTGGCAAAAGTGTGGGAGGATGCGTTGTCATGATGGACTAAGATCTTACGCAAACTGGTTTTTTAGCGACCTGTCTGTAATTTTTCAAATTTCTGTGGTGAGGCCACTTCGCAGTACCATTCAGAATTAACAGTTCTGCGATCTTCAAGTAGAATAACAGCAACAGCACCACTTCGGCGAAAAACAAACGGCAATCATTTTCTTATTGACGCTTCTGCCACGAATTACTTTTATGGGCAAGTTTTCATCTTCGAATACCCAAACACTAGACTGCTGTTTAGTTTCAGGGTCGTAACTGTATACCCAAGATTCGTCACCTCTTACAATGTATGCCACTTGCTTGGAAGCTTCTCTTCTTACCCCAAGATGTTTAGGAAAAATGGTATTCACCGCCGCCGACGATCCAATCTTCACTTTCTCCTGAATCTCCCTATAAGTAATATTTCGATTTGCCTGAATCACGCTTGCCACACGATCAACATTTTCTAAACAGGCAGCTTCTGCAGGTCTTTCAGGTCTTGCTTCGTCTTCTAGCAGCTCTCGCCCTCGCCGAAATTCGCAGAACCAATGACTAACAGCGGATAAGGGCAGCATCGCCAAAAGCTGCTATCAAATTTTCATGGCTTTGCTGCCATCCTAACGGTCTTTTATAGTCATAGAAAATCATAGCTCTAAAGGCAGTTCTCGGAATGCTCATTTTAACTGAATTAAAAATGCACAACTACTTAACTTACAAAATTAACTACGTTTCACAAGGAAATCGGAACGTTTGACAATTTATTGTGGGTAACGAATGTCAACTAATGCGACATTCAATTGTTGCAATTATTTCTAGCCAATTGAGCTTCCCTGGCCTGCTACTAACTATTAACAGTGCATCCCTCGTAAAAGTAGTGCAAGAACTTTACTAGAAACTATACAATCCAACGAAGCAAAAGTCAAAGCTGAATCAAGGCCCACGTGCGAGATTATCTAAACATTTTACTGAAGACCTTCCCGATATTAGTAAATACGAAATAAAATTAGCCTTGCAAAAAATGAAAAATAATAAATCACCAGGTAAAGACGGACTAGTTATTGAACTTCTAAAGAACAGTAGAAAAGAAACCCTAACAACACTATAAAATTTGTTCAATAAATGTTTAATTGAAGGTAATCTCCCCAAACATAGAAAACCACAAAAGTTGTTGTAATATATAAAAAAGGCAATCATACAGAACTTCAGAATTATAGACCCATATCATTATTGTCACATATCCACAAATTATTCTTTACTGTATTAACAAATCGAATCGAAAACAAATTAGACCAATCCCAACCTCCTGAACAAGCGGGACTTCGCAAAGAATTCGGGAGTGTAGATCACATCCAATCAAATTATACAAAAAACCAGAGAATATAACATCGAAATAGCAACTACGTTCTGTGGATTACGAAATAGTATATTACTTTACAAAGGGATGTAGGTAAGATTTACACTACCGAGGACCATTTGATGCCTGAGTGAGCGCAGCGAACGAGAGCAGCAAGGTGCGAGGTAGTGTAAATCTTCCTACATCCTGTGTAAAGTACATAATTTTTTTCACTACTAATATTTACTTATGTGAAATAAATGGTAATAGCATACAGTTATAGTAGCCTATTTCGGAGCTTGAGGCGTTGTTAGAGTGCTGTGAGGTTTTGTTTGACAGTTCTAAACGCACTGTAAAAAATGCGTGAATATGATTGCTAGTACTGTTTTGTGAACTTTGCGCTTGTATTCTGATTAAAAATGGATAATAGTACGAGCGATAATGGTTTTCTTCATGTTAATCAAATGGCAAATAGGGCATCTCGTCAACTGACTATATAACTATATAGTCCAGAGAAATTAGACATTGCTCTTCGGAAAAAATCCCGGAAAGCTGGATTTTGGTATGAGCCTTGATATTGTGGTTCTAAACAAAATGTAAAAAGTCCTCATCGATCCGAGTGCCGCTAAAAATTTTAAGGGGGGGCAAAGGTCACCAAAAACGGTATTTCGTGAATATCTCGTTAACGGTCATTTTTACAGAAAAAATATTGATTATCAAATTTGTAGCTTATAGAATTTCTAACAAAAAAGATATCATAAATTTTATTCGTAAAAGTAACCGTTTTGGAGATAATTCGATTTACAGAGTTGTAACGAATAGATGCACTCCTCAATCTCATTGGAGTTGCGACTTGAAATATTCCAGAATTTCCTTGTTTCAGAGCCCACAAAAATAGAAAGAAACACATATATAGTACACTCTAGTCTAGATAAAGAAGGAATGTGCTCCGAAAAGATTCCCTCCGTTGTCATAAAACCTCAAGGGACATCTGCTTGCTATTCGTGTAGGAGCATAATAGTATTGTTGTGGAGCCTTCTCAGTTTTCCGTTATTTGGAAAATTCCTGATTGCCAGCTCGCCTTGGAATTTGTGGACTGTATGAATTGTAGGTTTCACTGAATAAATACACTCGTTGAAAGCCGGAAATATGTTACTTTATTAGCAATAAACAACACATTGAACATTTGAACATTTACAAGAATTAGCTTTCGTAGAGCGGACCGGTTCGCATGCTGCCACGTTGACAGATGGAACGTAAGTGAGGTGAACGGCGAGGCAAAGCCCGCTTGACAGTCTACTGCGCACAGTATGAATTCAGAATGCAAGAGAGGCGGCAAAAGTTTATAAAGTCCTTAACATACCGCCCGCCTTGGAAAGGGCAACCTTTCAAATAAAACAGTACAGAGTTGACATGTAACAGCTAGAGTAAAACATGTAACATGAACACACATATATACAAAGCATAATAGTACATGGATCTTAATCTAGTACAAGAAAACCCGAACAATGGGGAGCCAAAAGGCTTTACGAAAACTGCGCTGAACGCTAACGCACTAGTTCACAACACTAGGTAGCGGGCACAATTTGGCGAAGGATCGCTTCACGATCCCTGACACAGTGTTCACTGACGCCACACGCGTAACGCCATCAAGGCCAGGGTGCAGCTCGGTGACCCGGCCTAACCTCCACTTCAGAGGGGGTAGATTGTCATCCTTGATGAGGACCATGGAACCAGGCTGGAGGTCCGAAAGATGCGTGCGCCATTTGGTGCGCTGTTGGAGTTCCGAGATGTACTCTTTACTCCATCTCTTCCACACATTCTGGTGAAGTTGTTGTATTCTCTGGTATTTAGACAGCCGAGACTCGGCTATCTCAGTAACGTTGGGATCAGGCAGTGACACCAACGGACGACCAATCAGGAAATGAGCAGGAGTCAAAGGCTGAAGGTCGTTTGGATCAGAGGACAAAGGGGACAGGGGTCGGGAGTTTAAGGTCGCTTCCACCTGTGCTAACAAAGTGCTAAATTCATCATAATTTAGGCTAGCGTTACCTATAACGCGACGTATGTGATGTTTGGAGGACTTGATTCCGGCCTCCCACAATCCGCCAAAGTGGGGACTGTGCGCGGGTATAAAATGCCAAGCTACTCCGTCGTTCGCGACTGATTCGGAAATAGAAGGGTTTCGTTCCGCGAGAAAATTGCCTAATTCGATTAACTCGGAATTAGCGCCTACAAAGTTAGTGCCGTTGTCTGAGTAGACATGGAGCGGTTTGCCTCGTCGAGCCACAAACCGGCGAAAAGCCATTAAGAAGGTTTCAGTAGAAAGATCAGCGACCAATTCAAGGTGCACTGCCTTTGTGACAAAACAATAAGCTGTAACTCGTTGTAAGCGAGCGAAGCTTGAATACTGATTGAACGGAAATGGTTCAACAGAGGTTACAGAAAAACTTTGAACTTCTTTTTTGAATTCTGGAAGCTCAGCAAGAACATGTTTAGACGTAGGCCAAGATGCCTCATCTTCGCTTAGCCAGGCGGGACCATGCCACCAAAGGCTTAACAGACCCAGCGGGTCAAATATCTGCGATCTTTCAGACAAGATGCTACGCTTGGTAGCCTTACTACTTGTAGAATTTGAGATATGGGATATTTCAGACAAGCTGCTACGATTGGTAGCCTTACCACTTGTAGAATCTGAAATATTGAACATGGAAGTAGGCCAAGATGCCTCACTTTCGCTTAGCCAGGTGGGACCGTGCCACCACAGGCTTGACAGACCCAGCGGGTCAACTATCTGGGAAATTTCAGACAAGCTGCTACGATTGGTAGCCTTACTACTTGTAGAATCTGAAATCTGGGATATTTCAGGCAAGATGCCACGCGTGGTAGCCTTACTACTTGCAGAATCTGAAATATTCTCTACTGATAAGAATCTTTTCTGAGCGATTTGCAATGAATCACCCAATACCTCTTCAGGTTCCTTGAGAGGGACAGAGACAACGAATCGACCATTCGCTTCTCGTTGCGTATTTTGCACGAAATGTGCCTCACAGGCGTTCTCTTCATTTGTGCGGACCTTTTCCTCTGGGTAATGTTCGAGTTGCCAAAACCTAGCAATGGGGTCAGAAGCATCCTCGATCGTGCTAAGATTGCACTGTACAGGGTACGCAGAAAGAGGGCCTGTAGGGCCAGAAACAATCCAACCAAAACGAGTTTTTTGGAGGATGGGAAGATTTGGGCCTAGACCAATTTGTCCAATACAAAGGAGCTGCCAGAAAATGGGCGAACCAATCAGAATGTCGATGGTGCCCGGTTGGTCGTAGGACAGATCTGATAACTTGATGTTATCAGGAACCTTGAAGCTGTTTCGCTGGACGCGAAAACTTGGGGTAACACCCGTAATCTCATCGAGAACAAGACAGGATAGGCCAATGCCGTATGAAGTGTGAGGGGCTTGCAGCTTGATATCACACCTAGCCTTGATTTGAGAAGTGGCTTTACTTAAGCCAGAAACAGTAACGTTGACTTCGCGAGTTGGAAGCTTCAACCTTTTACACAAATCTGAACGCATAAAGTTCGATTGGGAACCGGAATCCAACAGGATTCGCACAACGTGAGGCGTACCATCATCAGCGATGAGTTTAGCGGTAGCCGTAGGTAAGAGTACCTGCAAAGCATTCGAACAGAATGCCGAAATCGATTGATTTAGTTCAACAGGGGTTTCTGCTGACACTGCAGATCCTGGTTGACTAGAAGAAGCGTTCTGAGGCTTATCCTCATGAAGAAGGGTGTTGTGCCTTGATTTGCACTTTCTACACGTATATTTGGAGCTACAGAGGCTCGATAGGTGACCCTGAGTTAGGCAATTAAAGCATACGCGGAGCTCTTTTGCCTTTGACTTTCTGTCAAGAACAGACAGCTTGACAAACTTATCGCATTTGTACAAAGAATGAGATCCTTTACAAAGTGGACACGAAGGGGTACCCGACACAAATGATTTAGAATGTACCTTGGAAGACTTTTCGAGTACAAGCTTGCTATCTTTTACCTCTAGGGTTTCTAGAAGATTTGCTGTATTTTGTAAGAATTCCTTGAACTCATCAAGATTAGGCAGGTCAGAACTTGACCGGTTTCTAAGGACCTCCCATTCACGAAATGTAGTGGGGTCCAGTTTTTTAGAAACTACATAAATTATAACAAAATCAAGAAGCTCGCTTTCGGTAGCTAATGATTTGATTGCTGCAAAATGTTTGAATAACATATCGCTAATCGTACGTAATTTAGTTGCAGATTCCTTACTGCAAGATTCAAGCTCGAAAATAGCCTTGAGGTGGTTATGAACCAGAATTTTTGGATCATTGTATCGATTGCACAATGCCTCCCAAGCTAGAGTATAATTACCCGCAGTAAACTCTAAACTTTTTATAATTTGGCTTGCATCACCCTGTAAACTAGCCTTTAGGTAATGCAGCTTCTGAATATTAGTCAGCGTTTGATTCTCATGAATTAAGCTACTAAATATCTCACGAAATTCTAACCATTCTGAAACGTTCCCTGAATATTTGGGAATCGAAATGGCAGGAAGGCGTACAGCTTGATTATTGCAATGTGAACTGCAATTTGAATGCGTTGATCTTACGCTACCATTAGGAGATCCAGAACGATCTGGTGCAACATCAGACTGCTTGTTGTATTCATTAATCAAATATTTAGCTTGTGAGATTGCAAAATAATACGAATCTTCAAATTCAACTTGATGTTGCATTTCAAATTCTGTATCCTTACTGTTTTCTAAAATTTGCTCATGAACCGCATAATATTCTGATAACAAGGTGGTTGTATCATTCAATCTTTCTTGCAATTGAATAATCTGAGCGCTAGATAAAAATTGATCTTCATCATGAATTATTTGCAAAGATTGCACGTAATTTGAGAAACGCGTAAGCTTGCCTTTGATAGAGCCACGTACTCTTACAAGCGGATCCATAATTGTTGAAATTAAAACAACTTAAGGATGAAAACTGTTCGTACGCCACTGGCGTGAATTTTGTACAGTTCTGGTACGCGGACCCAACGGGTCAACTATCTGTGATATTTCAGGCAAGATGCTACGCGCGGTAGCCTTACTACTTGCAGAATCTGAAATATTCTTTAATGCTAAAACCTTTCGCACGCCTCTGGCGCGAATTTGGTACGCCTCCGGTATTCGGAATGAATCACGACGCGGATGGCCGTGTACTACGCAAGACCAAATTGCGCCACGAACGCGAGACTGTTTCAACAACGCAAACGGCTCTGCAATTTGAAAATGCAGGGGTTATCGCTAACAAACGTAATAGCTTGGCATTTCACGCAATTAAAATGTTTATATGAATCATAAACCATTTGTTTACGCAATAATACGCAGCTGAAATTATGCACATGTATAACACCGATGATAGAAAACCAAATATTCATGCATAGGAAATCACAAAAATAGGAAATTAGGCTTACATTGATATTGGTGTATGTGCCGCCTTGTCGGTTTTCCTCGTTGCTGTGGTTCGCACTACCGTCTCGCCTGCAGCTGCAATGCCCACGTGCACGAACTTGGCGCCAAACTCGGCGTTTGGCTATCTACCGTCTGCTGTCTTCCTTCCTCTCGTTACGGGCACCGCATGTGCCCTCTTTGTTCCACGCGTTGCTGCGAATATGGAACGCTGCTTCTTTGCGGTCGATTACATGCGATGCAATACAAAACTGAATATGCTTTTGTACTTGCCAATGACCAATGTTGTCGAATGCTGTCGCTGTTGATTGGACTCGCAATGACCTAATGTGGTTTAATCCTGGCTCTGTAGGACCAATGTTGTGGAGCCTTCTCAGTTTTCCGTTATTTGGAAAATTCCTGATTGCCAGCTCGCCTTGGAATTTGTGGACTGTATGAATTGTAGGTTTCACTGAATAAATACACTCGTTGAAAGCCGGAAATATGTTACTTTATTAGCAATAAACAACACATTGAACATTTGAACATTTACAAGAATTAGCTTTCGTAGAGCGGACCGGTTCGCATGCTGCCACGTTGACAGATGGAACGTAAGTGAGGTGAACGGCGAGGCAAAGCCCGCTTGACAGTCTACTGCGCACAGTATGAATTCAGAATGCAAGAGAGGCGGCAAAAGTTTATAAAGTCCTTAACAAGTATATTATGTTATTCGGAGTAAAAATTATACTTTATTTGGCGTGGCTGGACTGTTTATTAATTACAGCCGAGCCACATAAAGATACTTTTGTTCCGAATAACATATAGTATTTTTTCTTCAAACGTTTATAACAAATTATTTAAGAAATTTTAAGAAACCTGGAATTATTTGAAGGTAGAGGATTGGGTAGACTGATAAATGTAGGGTGCTTTGGAGAGCGTCACTATGACTACACTATAAACAACGTTGTGAACAAAATCCGAAAAAAAAAATACTTTATCTCGTCAGTCTTGCTTAAATGTAACACCCGACATAAATGACGTCGATACTTGCGACTCCACTGAAGACGTAGATCCATCACGTTTCCTGACTGAATCTATGGAAATAGAGAACACACCAGAAGAACAAGAAGAAGAAGAAGAAGAAGATGATGAAGAGGAAAGCATACCGATTGAAATAGAGTCTGAAGATGAATATTCATAACTCCTGTTTTGAATTCAAAATTGATTAATAAACATGTTCATAATATTTTTTTTTAAATAAACATTTTTCAAACAAAAATAAACGTGGAATATGCCTACTGGGGACACCACATGAAAAAAAACGCAGCTTGTACTCTACCTCGAAGATGGTGTGGGAAAGAGTGCACGTTTCAACTCTGTAAATCGAATTATCTCCAAAACGGTTACTTTTACAAATAAAAGTCATGATATCTTTATTATTAGAAATTTCATAAGCTACAAATTTTATAATCAATATTTTTTTGTAAAAGTCACCGTTAACGAGATATTCACAAAATACCGTTTTTGGTGACCTTTGCCCCCCCCCCCTTAAAATTTTTAGCGGCACTCGGATCGATGAGGACTTTTGACATTTTGCTTAGAACCACAATATCAAGGCTCATACCAAAATCCAGCTTTCCGGGAATTTTTCCGAAGTTTTGCTTTTATTTTGTCTAATTTCTCTGGACTATATAGTAAATGCGGGATGTAAGTAATTCACTTATCTAGGGAAGTAAGTACATTGTCATGGAAACTGTAACAATTTTTGTAAATGTTTCCTACATCTCTCAAATCAGACAGTGTAAGGATCACTTGCAAGGAAGTGGTAAAAAAAGCTTTTGACAGCATAGAACACTGGGCCGTAATGGACGGATTGTGACGAGTAAGGATAGATCAACGTTACATATTCCTAATTGAAGATCTTTATAAGTCAAGTAGCTTTCGAGTAGAACTCCACGACTGCACGGATTTAATTGACATAAAGAGAGGAGTCAGACAAGTTGATACTCTTTCACCTAAACTTTTTACAATAGCACTTGAAGATATCTTCAAAACATTAATTTGGGGTCAAAGAGGTCTGATGAACATCGACGGAGAGAAGTTATCGCACCTCCAATACGCAGATGACATAATAGTGTTTTCTAATGACCTAGGCGAATTACAAAACATGATGACAGAACTAAATGAAGTGTCAAAACAGTTGGACTAAAGATTAACATAAATAAAACCAAAGTTATGGCAAACTTTGATTTGGGAAATCGATCAGTGGAGTTAGGTGTAAGTCGCAGGGACAAAAAGCGAAATGACTTCCTAAGAAACCAAACGAAAGTAAAAGATATTAAAATTAAAGTGGCAATGAGCGGGTTATGTAATGCGACGACGAGACAACCGATGTACCAAAAAGATAATAGAATGTACAGGACGTAGAAGCGTTGGAAGACCCAAAACAAGGTAGAAAGATGACATTGTAAAAGTAGCAGGCAGAAACTGGACACAACAGATATACGACAGAGAAAAGTGGAAAATAATGAAGGCTGATTAACGATACAAGTTTTATTATGAGCATTTTATTAACGAAATTAGTTTGATTGCCAAAACAAGACAATGAGCTGAGTTTTGCAGGAATCAAATGAGTTTCGTTATACGTCATAAAAAAACGTGTATTGTTCAGTATTTTATCTTCATCAATAAATCCTGGTTCAATCTATTTTCTTATATAAAAAGAGTGCGGTAATGAAGCTCTTAGCGATACTAAAATTAATTTGGTTAATAGTCCATAACAACACCGATAAAGATAAAATATGTAACGACAACTAAAACTAAAATTTCAAGTTCACAGGCTGTGCAAATAATTTTTAGAAGATACAAAGGCATAAAAACAGAAAAGTAGAAATAAAGGAATAACAAAAAAAAAATTGTAGACGCGTCAAACGACTAGAATTTCAGCAGAGTTTGCTATTGAGCTGTGTGATCTTGCAATAAATTATTCAACTTCTTCATCCTTCGTCTTTAGATTTCTTGACTTTTGTCTGAGTATATAAAGAATATCATATTTATTGCTACCTACTTGCATTAACATTTATTTATTTATTTATTAATAAGTTACAAAACGGGTAACGACCCAATTACGGTGTTACACAAACTACGGAAATCAAAACCAAATTCACTAAAATCTAAGACAAAAAAAAATTATTATTACTTCTAAGCAACCAATCTGTCAGGATCAACACTTGTATTATCCTAAAAGCATGATTTTATTTCTGATAATGCATATCGATGAGCCAAACATGTCTATGTCGCACGTAGAAACAACTTTATTAGCAATATATAACATTTTAACTAATGATGAGTTTATGCGCATGTCCGTTCTAGAAAAAGGTATGTAGAACAAGTGACGACGGGGCCTATAACATATAGCAGGTACATACAAATTAATTAAAGCCAGCAAATTGGAGCAGTCTATAACGCCATTTACGAGTTTGTGTAGGAACAAAAGAGCAGCAATTTCCCTTCTTTTAACCAACTTGGTAATTCCAAATTCGAAGCGCAAGTCACTGTATTCATGAAAAAGCGGATATCGATGGTGTTTTTTAAAGCAAAGATATTTAATGAATTTATTCTGGACAGTCTCTATTTTATTTTTATACAGCAATATTCCTGGGTCCCAGACAATACAAGAAAATTCTAATTTGGATCTAACAATAGAGTTATACAGTATTATACAAGGTTTTATACTGGTAAATTCGGAAGTGGCTCTCATCAGGAATCCTAGATTCCTTAGTGCAGCACTTGTAATGTTATCCACATGATCATCCCAAGTTAACGTAGGATTGAATGTTACGCCCAGGTCCCGAATAATATGTGCCCTACTTAAGAGTTGATCTTGCATTTTATAACTAAAGTTTATTTTATTAATTTTTAGTGTAAATGTCATAATCTTGCATTTATTAACATTAAATAGGAGCTCATTATCAATACTCCACTTGACAATCGACGTAAGGTCGAGCTGTAACAAATTACAATCATCATAGGATCCAATTTCTCTAAAGATTTTAAGGTCGTCAGCAAAAAGAAGGGAACTTGAGTACCCTATATGTAGTGGCAAGTCATTTATAAAAACAGAAAACAACAAAGGTCCCAAGTTGCTGCCTTGGGGTACCCCTTAGGGAGTTTTAAAATGATCAGAAGTTAAACCGTGAAACATAACAAACTGAGCTCGATCTTGTAAGTACGATTTAAATAAGCTTACTAGGCTTAGATCACAACCAATTAAATATAACTTTTGTAAAAGGATGTCGTGCTTTACTTTGTCGAACGCTTTCGCACAGTCGGTGTAAATTACATCGATCTGACTACTCCGATCCAAAGCTTCGCTAACATAATTAGTAAAAGTGACTAAATTTGTTTCGACAGACCGTCCTTTTACAAATCCATGCTGTTCTGCAGAGATGTGCGGTTTAAAATAAAAAGATAAATATTTACATAACAAAGATTCAAATATTTTTGCCGGTGTAGAAAGAATAGCTATAGGTCTATAATTTTAAATATTTGATTTATTACCAGATTTGTGAATTGGTGTGACACTTGATAATTTCCATTGGTGAGGAAATGTGTAAGTTTTTAATATTAAATTAAATATAATATGTAAAGGAGTCTTAAAAAAGTCACGGCACGCTTTGTATATATATGGTGGTATCTGATCAGGACCGCAGGACTTCTTCGGCTTCAATGCCTGCAGAGCGTTATCAACATCCGCCAAATCGAAGGAAGGCACAGATATAGTATTATTTGAGTAATTATTTACTTGTGGGATTAAATCCTCTAGGTTGTACGAGGAACTCTGATTAAAAACTGAAGAAAAATAGGCAGCAAAGTTACTTACAATATCGCTAGGACCAGTTATTTCAGAACTACCACGGTAAAACTTTTGATCAGAACTGCCAGAATTGCTTTTATTTTTAACAAAATTCCAAAAAGAATTAATGTTAATGTAATATTATTTGTATTGTTTGTATATAATTTGCATATGCCACAGAGGCTTTTCTTTCTACAGATAGCCCTTAATCGCTTAAACTCTACCAAATGATACTCAGATTTGTTTTTATTCTTATGATGTAAATGTTTTAATTTTACATCATTTACTAGTTCCTTGGTGAACCATATAGGGAAAGATTTAGAGGTTGATGAAGATGCTGATACTTTAGGAACACACTGGTTCATTACTTCGTATATTTTCTTATAAAACTGTCAACAGCTTCCACAGGATTGTTATAATCTTTCAAAAAATTGCAATCTATTTCACTCAAAAGGTTGTACATACACAAAAAGTCAGCTCTCTTATAATGATAGCGATTAGAAATGTTCTGATAACTTGAATTAAATTTATGGCAATTAATTTCGAGATTTATTAATAGAGCAGGATGAAATTCATAATCAAGGGGAACCAGTGGCGTATCCTCAGCGTTTACTCTGATAGTGTTATTACTTAATACAAGGTCAAGTGTCTTATTATGAGTATTTAGGATATTGTTATATTGCTGTGCATTAAGAAAACACAAGAGCAGTTTGCGAGGGCGGTGCTAGTTCCTTTTACTTCAGGAATGTTGTAATCACCCAGCATTATTATCTCAGCGTTAATAAATATTTCCCTATTTTCTAATTGTTCAAATAATTGACAGAAGTCATGTAGTCCCGAACGGGGAGGAAAGTAACTATTACAAATGATATACTTTTTACAATACAAATCACATTCTACAATTATGGTTTCAGTACTGCCCTCAGTAGGTATTTCTTTTGAGCGAAACTTTTTGTTGACCGCTATTAGTACCCCGCCTCCACGAGTTTTGTTAGTTTGAACCACATTCCGATCGGACCTGTGCACTGTAAAACGACTATCAAATAATTCACTATTATTTACATCTGCGTTTAGCCCGGTCTCTGTTAATGCTATTATGTCATAATTTGTAATTGCCAAGTTTTGTAAGAATGTATGTGTTTTCGTACGCAAACCCCTGACATTTTGGTAATAAATAATAAATAATTTCTTTTAATTTCATAAAGATATTGTTAATGACAAACTGATTGCTCTAGCAAAGGAAAAATAAACGAAAAAAATATAAATGAAAAAAAGGCACTATAATAGAAACCAAAAGAGATAAACAAATATGCACGTAAGTGTAGGTGTATAGCATACCATCACCCCTCGTAAAATTTATGCTTTAGCAATTAAATTATCGAGATCACCCATGGTTTTGATTGTATATTTATGATTGTTTATATTCACGAATATAACACCATCATGTGTCCAAGTATTCTTAAATCCAAAACGTTCACTAGCATTGTTGAGCAAATTAACACGGTTTCTAGTTAGTTCCTCCCTGATTTGAATCCCGGTACCCTTTAGTTTTTTCTTGGCGCCAAAGACCATAGAACGGTATCGGTAACTAGCAAACTTAATAATAATGCCGCGAGGTCTATTACCTTGGTTTTGTTTACCAACACGATGGCACCGGTCAATATGGTTTCTGGTGATAGGCAAGTTCAGCTGATTAGTGATGACCTGGAGAACTTTATCTTCCACAATTTCACCTGGTTCCTCCTTTATGCCAAAAATTCGGAGACTATTGCGGCGAGTATATTGTTCTAATGTATCCAGGCCACTTCGAAGTTCCTCGTTTTCTTTTTCAAGTCTTGCTACCTTCACATCCATTGATTTGCATTTTTCTTGGAGCTCGGTTAATTTTTCGTTAATTTTGGTCATGATTTGTGTCTTATAATATGTTATACATGGTGAAGATATCACATTACACATTAAAATGTCTTTGAAAGAAAAAAAAAACTGAGAAGGAGAAACGTAACTTCTTCGATGAATGGGTGATGTCCTAATCAGCAATTGGGGGTTCGATTAATAAGTCTTGAGGTAAGCGTCTTTTTAACCTGGTGTGAATTCCCGTTGTGCCCAGTTGATGGTGTTGTGAACTGCTGCATTCATGGATATTTTCGAAAAATTTCTTTGTGGTACGTTTTATGTATTGGCATATGGTGTCTACGCTTAATTCGGTATGAAGTTGCTGAAACCTAACATACCAGGGTGCATTACATGCAATACGGAGCACTCTATTCTGGAACGACTGAATCTTCTTTATATTTGTAGCAGATGTTGTGCTCCAAACTGGACAAGCATACGTAATTAGTGATCTCAACAAAGCTTTGTAGAGAAGAACTGTGCATTCACGACGAAGGGGTGTATTTCTATTTATAAGCGGATATAGTTGCAAAAGTCTAACATGGGCTTGGTTCAGCTTATAGTATATATGATAGCTCCACGTTAGCCGTGAATCCATGTATACACCCAAATATTTCACTGCCTTGTCTCGTGTGTTCCATGGAATTTCATCCTCGTTAATAATTACCATTGGAGCTTCTTTTATCCTTTTAAGGGTAAATATTTTAGTAACACACTTGGATGAATTGAGTGTTATCGCCCACTTGGAGAACCATCGATTTAAAATGTCCAATACTTCTTGTAGTTGTTCCACCGCGATGTCCAAAGAATGGTGCTGCGTGATAAGTACAGTATCATCAGCGAACGTTGAGATTGCACTAATGGTGTTATGTGGAATGTCGTACAAATAAATATTGAACAGTGTGGGACCAAGGATGCTTCCTTGCGGGACACCTGCAGCTATAGTTTTTGCATTCGATATTGATGCATTAACTCTCACAGCAAATCTCTTGTTTTCTAGAAATGAAAAGAGTATTGCACATAAGTACTGTGGTAGGCCAATGTGTAGCAGTTTATATTTTAGTCCTTCCAACCATATTTTATCAAACGCTTTGGTTATATCCAAAAAGCAGCTGTTGTATATTGCTTCATTTCAAATCCACGTTCGACTATTATTCGATTATACGTTGTATAGCATGTATCGTAGAATGTCCTCTTCTGAAACCAAATTGCGTTGGTGGTATAATCATATTGTCATCTAAAAATGTGTTAAGTCGATTACTAATAACTTTTTCCAGCAGTTTTGAGAGAGTAGGTAGTAAACTTATTGGCCTGTAGCTACTGCGATCTTTTTTATTCTTTCCTTGTTTAGAGAACATAAGGATATGGGCGTACTTCTATGAATTTGGGAAATAACCAATTCGTATACAGGCGTTGAGTAATGTAGATATGTACGCTAGAGTTTTTTTAGTCAGGTTCTTTAAAACTACATTCGGTATCAAGTCATATCCTGGTGATTTTTTAATTGGGAGCAATTTAATATACCCTTGTAGCTCTTCAGGACTCGTCGGTTGATTAAAATCACTAGGAATTGGTAAGTTTGTTTCGTCATACAAAACTACTTGATGGAAAAAGTTTCTATTGTTTTGGTTTATTGCTGGGGTAAATGTTTCTTCAAGATATTCTGCGAAGAGATTACTTTTCTCGGGATAAGTACTATATGTGGTATTGCTGAATATTAGAGTAGGTATGGCTTCGTTTGGTCGTGTTATACGCTTTGTCGTTCTCCAAAGTCCGGGGTCGCTAGGTTCAAGGTTTTCAATATTCTTTTTATAACTATCAATTCGATAGCTATCGATTTCCCTTCTGATGCGATGCGTTATGTTATTTAATTGTGTTTTGATTTCGGGCTGACGAGTTCGTTGCCAAACCCTTCGCAGTTTACTTTTTTGTTTGATGAGGTTTAGTATGTACATAGGCGGTATGTTGGGGTTGTTTTTATTATATGATTTGAATGGTGTAGTTGATTTTTCTACAGAATTCACTATTGATTTGGTAAGGACATCAACACTTGCGTCTATATCAGTTTGGTTGTCAAGTTTAGAGGGATTAATAAGAGTTTCGTCTAAAATTTCTTGAAAAGTATTCCAGTTGACAATACCCTTTATTAATCTTGGCACTGTTAAGTTACGTATGGGTGTATCCGTAAAAGTAATTAATGTAGGAAGATGATCCGAGTCAAGTTTGTGCACAACAGATTGTTGAATAGGGAGGTTAAAGCTTTTAGCGACTACTATATCAAGAACATCAGGTAGGTGATCATTCTGGTATGGATAATAGGTATATTCTTCTGGTGCAAGAATCTGAAGTTGATGATTATCTGCAATGGTGTTCAGTTTGATCCCACTAGAATTGTTTACTCGACAACCCCAATGAGTGTGCTTGCGGTTTAAATCACCTATCATTAAAGTAGCAGCCGACATGTTAAAAAGGTTAATGAAGTCATTATTATGGAGGTCCTTATTGGGTTGCTTATATGCACTTATGATCTTGATCGTGCTGGCCTTGCTTGTGGTTATATTAATTGCTATTGTTTCTAGAGAGATGGTTGGTGGATTATCTACTTCATTGTGTAAAAGTTGTTGTCTTATGAATATAGCTACTCCACCAGAAGCAGTTCTTGCCCGTCTGTCCTTGCGGTATGTGTTATATCCACTAATTTTGAATAATTCGCCATCTGTTAGATGTGTCTCTGTTACATGCAACATCTACGTGATAGCGGGCCAGAAATGAAATAAACAGTGATCTCTGTGCTTTGATGCCATTAGCATTCCAGTTTAAAATAGTGAGGAACGTGGGGCGTGATTATGCATTAAAAAGGTTTGGAAGTATTTCACTGATGACAAAGGATTTTATGGTGTCGAGTTGAGGAATTATTAGTTTTTTGACGAACTGAAGGATGGTTTCAATGATGTGTGAAGAGCTAGATGAGGGATAGGGTTCATTTGTTAGATTCTTGTTCTGTAAACTGCACTGTGCTGCTTGTTTGTATGAGTAGCCAGGTGTTATTGTTGGATATGGGCCACTTCTCCGTGTTGAGCTGTTCTGATTGTTATTGACATTTCTAAGTTGAGGACGTAGTTTTTGTAGTTCTTTATGATGTGGACAACCTCTATAACTAGCAGGGTGATTGCCTCCACAATTTACGCAAACTGGGGGGTCCGCTGGTCGTTTTGGACATTCATTAGGTTTATGATCTCGGTTACATTTGACGCATCGTGGTTTTGCTGCGCAGTAGTTTTTAGTATGTCCAAATTCTTGACATTTGTGACACTGCGGGATATTTGCGGGTTTTCTTCTAGGTTCAACTGTAACTTTACAAGAGAAAAGGTAGCTGACTTTGTAAATCTCGTTTGCTGTTTCATTAGCTGTAAGAAGAATTGCACATATTGGTAACAGCTGTTTTTCCCTGCCAAAAAGTCTGGTAACACTGATAACTGGTAATTTTAAGTTGACTAATTCATCATGGATTTCCTTATTACTTAGTGATACAGGTACATTTTTTATGACAACGTTCAAGCGCTTATCGTTGGGGTTCTGATATGAGTGGTACTCGATTTTATTCTCCAAATAGTATTTAGTCAGTGAGCGATAATCGTCAATTGAGTTCACTTTAATTTTCAGATGTTTAGTTTTGTATTCGGTCGAAAATTCACTTTTAGCAATCGTTTTGATGTCTTTTAAAATTTCTTGGTAGTTACTAACATTATGAAGAAACATTGGTGGAATTTTATTTTTACTGTCTTTTGATGGTGGTTCTGGTTGGCTTCCGCTGGGCATCTCAGAATCTTGGTTTTCTACAACATCTTTATCTGTAGCTAAAATGTGATAACGATTCTGTGTGATTAAGTCATCATGAGACCAGAGGTAGCGTTTTTGTACATCACTTATAAGTGGTGATAACATGTCCGTTTTTCTTTTGACGGCTGGATTAGGAGCGCTCTGCCCCGTAAGGGGCAGGCGGGAATGCCCTTTGGCCGTGTTTGTTAAATTGCAATTTTTATTTTTGAAACGAAACAAGTTCAAAAACTCACGTTAAATAGTTGGCGATTTATCGCCAGACAGCGTTCTTGGCCTCTTGTTATCGTAGTGCGAATTTGACACACCTGCACTCAACAAGATCTCGAGCGCAACTCCGTAAAAACCATTCTGGAACTTGTAATTTATCAAGGTGACCACGAACCAGCAACAATAACGAGGAGCGAACAACAATACGTCTACACAGCTGAGCGGTTCATATGTATACTCATTCATTTTGTCGATATATCTTTAAGGCTTCACATTGGTACACCTGAAACAACGGTGAGTAATTTTTTGATAATAAAGTTTTTATAACCATCGTGTTATTTCAGTGCTGTCTATAGTAGTGTAAGGTGCTATTATATACTTTCTAAAGATCAGTGAATGCTAAAGGTTTCAAGGCTTTACGCAAAATGTTTCTATATGACTTGATGAAGGCAGAAAGTGCTAGAACGTCATACTTTAAAACATTAATTTTATTGTCTATCTGCGTTTTTCTAAATATGGTCATTTTTATATAATGGGCTATCAAAAGTTTTTCAGTCTCGGGCGGCTATGCTATAGTGTCTAATTTATGAATGCAACTATGTTTATCCTTAAATGTCAAAAATTACACTTGATGTTTAAGTATGTTATAGTTGTATTTGCAAATTAGAAACAATACCATAGCTGCTTAGGACTGAATGACTTGTTGATCACTCATAACATTTATAATATATCTTACTGAAGAACGAAACATTTGTACGACGTGATGTGCATGGAACTGCAAGCACTCGCCTCAATCCCTACAGCTTAAAAGAATCAATTTGGTCTTCTGTCAGCTTTCCTAACGGTCCAAGTTCCATAAGCATATAAGAATATTGAAATATTGAAAAAAGGAAAAAATAGAAAACTGTATTATAAATGCAGAAGGCAGGTGTATTAAAATAACTATAAACATCTTAGATTAACAATAAAAACAAAAAGCCAATTTTGCTATGCTGAATATATTAGCAACGTGGAGCAGAACATGTCAATACACCCTTTAAACTTTTAGACCCACATCGAAAAGAAAAAAGAAAATAGAACCTCTCCAACACCTATGTTCTTAGATGGCGAAGTTTTAAATTCATCTGAGGTTGTGGCTCAGAGTTTTGGTAAATATTTCAGCAGCGTCTTTTTACAAAAAACACACAAATAAAATGCTGATACTTCTACAGATGTTTCCTACAATAACATTAATTTCTCTACCATCAGTGAAAATAAAATAAAGCTTGCTATTAAAAAATTAAGAAACTTGAACTCGATTGGCCCTGATAACATTCCTACATATGTATTGAAAGAGTGCTCAAAAATTTTCCTTGCTCCTCTATAAATTATTTAATTTAAGTTTCAAAACATGTTCATTTCCGGAACAATAGAAAATCTCCAAAATTTGCCCGATACAGAAACTTGGGAACAAAACGTATTGAAAATTACCGTCCTATATCAATTCTATTCGTTTTTGCAAAAGTATTTGAATTTATTATACATAATAATATTTGTAATTAAATTTCTGGGTAATTGTCACTCAACCAGCATGGTTTCATGAAAAGTTGTTCTACATGTACCAATTTGGCAATATTTACACAATTTGTATCGAAGACCTTAGAAAATATGAATCAAGTTGTTGGAATATATACGGATTTTTCTAAGGCTTTCGATAAAGTTGATCATTGCATTTTATTATTAATATTGGAGTTGTTTCTGTTTCATGTTAATATTATTAAATTAATTGATTCATATTTGGGTGATCGCCAGATGTATGTTTATTTAAATAATGCTGTGTACTTTGCACTGGGAATGTAAATGAAAACACTGTAATTGTAGCGTACTTGTGTCTTTATTTTACGGCGGAAAACATGTGGGTCGTCCGGCTACAATCTCACCGACGCCAACCCCCAACATTAACTAACAACTAACCTCACTTATTCCTTACTCAAACGCTCTAGCAGACTAAGGCGCCATCTACTTATCAAAGCATGCAACAAGCCATATACTACACTTTTCCCCCCTAAAATAAAATACAATAATTCTTAATATTGATACGCTTACTTAGAATAGAATACAACATACTGGAACAATGTTTTATAAACTATGAAAATACTTGAACAATAATAATTCTCAATGTGATACGCTTATTTATTATAATAAACTACGAATATACAGGAACAACTTCTTATATACTCTTTAAAAGAAACAAAGAAAAACAAATCTTTTTCATAAATTTAAACACTTTGGTTTCTGACGAACTCGCTGGGACCTTCGGGGTCCTGGACTCTCTGACTCGTGGTTTACAATAGATTTAGGTGTTAACCCTTTTGATTCCCCATATTCTTGTCCTACTGTACTATTTGGAATATCCGCACTCTTCGGCGATATCTGAGACATTACTTTCGCTGATTCAACACTTTCGTCTGGTAATGACGTATCATTTTCTGGAAGTGTACTATCTATATTTTGCCCATAAGTAATTTCATATTCCTTCCCCCTTGGTTTACCCCGAAGAGGTTCCGAAAGTGATAAATCAACTTGTGTTTCACTTATCTCCGCTTTATCTACAGTTTGATCCGCTTTAATAATGCTAGCGTGATAGAGTCTTTCTTTTTTGTTCACTAAAACTACATACGTTGTGTAACTTTTTCGCTCTAAAATTTTTGCTGGCCACCACTTAACTTCTTTATCTATAACTGACTTAACAAAAACAGACTGTTCCGGTACAAATGTAGGCATCCGGCAATTAGTTTCTTTTGTCCGTGTACAATTGAATTCTGGTTTTAAAATCGACAATTTTGTTCGCGGTAATTGCTTCAATACCAATTCTGCAGGAGCAACTCCTGTTTTGACACATGGTGTGTTACGAGAATACAATAAATATCTATTTATCTTATTGGTAAGGCTCGAATTGGCTTTACACTCTAACAAACTTTTCTTCAAATTATGTTTTATGGACTGTACTGCTTTTTCCGCCATACCATTACTTTGTGGGTGGTATGGGGGACTGTGTGTCAACTTAATCGCATTCTCACAACAAAACTGTTTAAACTCTACTGAATTAAATGGTGGCCCGTTGTCTGAGACTAACTCTTGCGGAAACCCTAGAATACTAAAAGTCCCTAACAACTTATCCGTTGTCTTTGTACTGTCTGTACCCTGCATCACGTGCGCATCTACCCATTTCGAAAAAGTATCTATATAAATCATAATCTTTTGGCCTTGAAAATCTAGAAAATCTATGTGAGCTCTTTGACCAACGCGTTGCGCGAATTCCCAACTCACCAGATTTTTCCCAGTCGTAACATTCTGTGTAACTTGACATACATTGCAACCTTTTATCTTCTTCTCGATTTCGTCATTAATTTTTGGCCAAAAGACATATGCCCGTGCAAGAAGTTTCATTCTCACTATACCTGGATGATTTTCATGTAACAAATTTAGAACTCGGTCTCTTAATTTCGATGGTATTACAATTCTGTTTCCCATACATAAACACCCATTTGATACCGAAAGTTCGTCTCTTACATTAAAATATGGTTTAACACTCTCGTCACCCATGTGATCTGGCCATCCCCTCTTCGTTAAATCTACCACTTTACTCAAAATAGGGTCCCTTACCGTTTCCTTAGCAATATCTAAACTACGTAGCGGTTCCTCTACCTGGATCTGTAAAATTTCGTCCCCCGTGCCCCAATTCATCGGTAACCGTGACAGCATGTCTGCACATTTCAAATCGCGTTTGACTATGAGTTTGTAATCATAATTACTCAGAATAACTGCCCACCGTTGCAGTCTACACGCAGCCAAAGGAGGTATTCCGGCTTTAGATCCCAAAATTCTATTCAATGGTTGGTTGTCAGTGACTAAATAAAACTTCCGCCCGTAAATATATTTATGAAAGTGTTTAACAGCGAATACCAATCCCAGGGCTTCTCTGTCTAATTGACTGTAATTTTGTTCTGCTTTGGATAATGTAGCAGAAGCGAATAGTATAGGTTTTTCAATACCGTTAATAATGTGACATAAAACTGCTCCCACTCCATCTGGGCTTGCATCCGAAATTACGTAAATTGGGATATTTGGATTGTAATGTGTTAGAATGTTATTATGTAATAAGAGCTGTTTACTCAGCTCAAACGCTTTGTTGCAGCATGCCCCCATACAAATTCCGTATCAGCACGAAGTAGCCGGTACAAAGGTTGAAGATGTGAGCTAAATTTGGTATGAATTTACCGTAAAAGTTAATCATCCCTAGGTATGACTTTAGTTGTGTTACGTTTGTAGGTGTTGGACATTCCAATATGGCCGTCATTTTTGCAGCTGGTCTAATACCTTGACTATCTATAATGTGTCCTAAGTACTCAACGGATTTTTCAAAAAAACTACATTTTGACAAGTTAACTCGCACATTAAATTTTTCTAACTTCTGTAGTACTTGAAACAAAGTTTGCTTACATTGTTGTTTATCAACCCCCGCCACAACTACATCATCCAAATAGCAGCAAACGTTTGGAATATCTTTAAGGATTGTGTCCATAATTGATTGAAAAATTCCGGGTGCGCTACTGACCCCGAAAGGTAAACGATCAACTGTAAACAATCCTCGATGTGTATTTACTGTAAAAATATCTTTACCTGCTTCCGATAACTTTACCTGCGTGTATGCCGCCGACAGATCTAATGTACAAAATACTGAGTTACCTGACAATGAATTTAAAATATCATCTAATCTTGGTAAAGGGTACCGGTCTCGTATAACATTCTTGTTAACTGTGTTCTTATAATCCACGCATAGCCTTATAGAATCGATGCCGGAATCCCTTTTGGGTACGACCACGAGAGGGGATGCCCAGTCACTGGTGTCCACAGTCCATTTTCCACGAGTTCGTCAATCTTTTTGTTAACTTTTTCGATTATTCCGTATGGAATAGTGTATGGTTTCCTATAAACCGGTGTTGCCCCTTCCTGTAAAGTAATGTGTGCTGTAAATTCATTAATACAAGAACTCAACTCGTTAGAAAATACTCTGGGGAATTTTACTTTCAAGATGTCGGTAATTGGACATTCTTGGTTAATCTGATTGACCCTTAACAAATTATTTTTCCATTCTGGATATAAAGCGTTCAACCAGACGCGACCTAAAAGCGGCGTTTTACCTGACCTTGAATTATTACAATAGGTAAATACATTAAATTTACACGATCCCCGTTTTCTACTTTAACTAACGCTTGACCGACTACATTTAAAAAATGACTAGATGCCGCCTTTAATGAAAAAATTACACTTTTCAATTTTTACCGAATTATTAAAATATTTATCAAAGTACTCTTTACTAATAATTGAAACCGCAGCACCTGTGTCCACTTCGAACGCAATACCTTTGTTCTCAACGATGAGTGATTTCGCCAATCTCGGTGTAACCATGTTGACCTCTTCTATGTTGTTTGCCTCGTTGACGCACAAACTGCAGCCGCAGTCCTCTGAAGTTCCCTCTCTCTGCTGATCTTCATGTAGTTGGTGTACTCTATACTGGTTCTTCTTCTTGCATTGTCTCCCGAAATGCCCCTTGATTCCACAAGCATGACATGTAGCATTCCTAGCCTTGCACTCCGAAAAATGTTCTGGTTTCCATGGACCTCCACAATGAACGCAGATTCCTTTATTTTTTTGTTCTGTGGTTCCTTGTTTTTTCTTGCAATTCGACGCGTAGTTAGATGCCCCTTTTGAAACACTGAGTACTGTTTCACTTGCAAACTCCTTTGTTTGGTTGCTTGCTAATTCCATGTACACTGCTGTTTTTAGTGCATCTTTATAGGTTAGGTCCGCCTTGACCAATAACCTGCGTCGTGTATCCTCACTTATGATTCCGCAAACGAACTGGTCTCTGAGTGCATTGTCCAAAAATGCTCCGAAGTTGCAATACTGAGCTAGTTTCCTTAGTTCACTCCGAACTGAGTGACTGTTTCCTCTGCTTTTTGAAAACGTTTATGAAACTGATAGCGCTCAGCGATAACACACTTTTCGGGCGTATAATAATCCAAGAGCACTTTCTTCAAATCGTCGTACGTTTTCGCGTTTGGTTTATCCGGAGCTACACTGTTCCGTAGGACGTCGTAACACTGTGGTTCGATTATTGTCAAGAACAGAGCCACTCTCTTTGCATCCGGCACATCGTTTACGCAAACAAACTGCTCGAATCGTTCGACATACGATGCGAACAATTCTTCACTCGAATATTCCGCCATGTGTCCAACGTAGCTTGCTTTGCTGGCACCAGCCTGGCCCTGGACTGCCATTGTATTATTTCCCGCACGGTGATCACTTTACCTCGTCGCCAATATGCTGTGTACTTTGCACTGGGAATGTAAATGAAAACACTGTAATTGTAGCGTACTTGTGCCTTTATTTTACGGCGGAAAACATGTGGGTCGCCCGGCTACAATCTCACCGACGCCAACCCCCAACATTAACTGAAAACTAACCTCACTTATTCCTTACTCAAACGCTCTAGCAGACTAAGGCGCCATCTACCTATCAAAGCATGCAACAAGCCATATACTACAAATAACAGTGTTTCTACACAATTTTGTGCTACATCAGGAGGTCCACAAGGTTCAGTGTTGGGTCCATTATTGTTCCTTATATTTATTAATGACATAACCGAATGTATAAAGTACTCCCAATTTCTGTTATATGGAGATGATTATAAATTGTTTAAATGTGTCGAAGCTAGTGAGTCATGTGAAGAACTACAAAGGGATGTAGATTCTCTTCATACTGGTCCATTATAAATAATTAAATTTTAATGTAAACAAATGCAATGTCATGACATATTCAAGAAGGCAAATTAATATTATATACAATTATTCCATTAATTATATAACCATTCCGCGACTGACTTTTATAACCGATTTAAGTATAGTATTTGATCCAAAACTTTTATTTCAAAATCATATTGACACATTCCCTTTAGCATCATATAGAAAACTTGGTTTTTATATTCAGAAATACTCAGAATTTTCACTAATTTAACGGCCTTAATAAACCTTTTTTCTATAACACATGTTAAAGTGTGCTTTTATCAACTCAAAACAAAAGGTCAAGTTTACTTTAACAGCAAGGGTAGATAAAGCAGCACTTTAACATCAAGGGATAGATAAAGTAATTTAATTTTCTAACTTTTGTTTAAATTAAATATGACAGCTTCGTATTATCGTAGCAACCCAATCTAGCTACTGACATTTTTAAATGTGATTGACTGTCTTTATTTTCTTTTGAAATTGTTAAAGTTCTTGCTATAGAAAAAAATATTGTATTATACACGACGATAAAGTTATTTCTATCCACTCTTAAACGATTCACTCGTGGATAAAATTTAACTTTATCGTCTTGTATAATAAATTACTATTTTTAGTAGCATTGTCAGATCAAAACTTGAATACAACGTAATTATCTGGAATCCATTTTATAATTATTATCAAAAGCATGATATTGAGTCAATTCAAAAGAAATATTGTCATATAATATTGTCATTATCGAATAAATGAAAGAATCTACGACTCGGACTAAGAAAATTTACTAACGTTATTAAACTGTTATTCACTAGACATGAGACGGTAACATAATATATTGATATTCCTATTTAAAATCATAAATGGTTTAGTTTTTTGTCCAACATTACTTTCACAATTAAATCTGCATGTTCCTAACATAATAACTCGTCGAACGGAATCATTTTTCTATGGAAACCCCAGAACCAAATGTCAATTGAAATCTCAGTTGTTAAAATGTGTCAATGTTATAATTCACTTGCTATAGATCTGAACATATTTAACTTGAATGTAAATCAGTTTAAAACTTTACTGTGGAAACGTCTTGCACCACAGAGCCATTAATTTAATCCTAGGAATGTAAGCCATGAATCTATTTTATTAACTTTATCGGTTGCAGGATATTAATCCCTTGTTTACATATACAAAAGTAGGCTGGTAACTAAATCATAACTGATCTGTACGGTAATAGTCCATTACCGTACATGGCAACCATAACCATATAGCAACCGATAAACTATTGAACAAATCGCGGATGTTATGAATCATAACAGCCTCAGATGTTTTAAAATCCTCGCTCTGCGAGCTCGGATTTCAATACAACATCTGCGGCAGTTATGATACTCATACATTTCTAGATATGTTAATAGCTATAACCCATTAATTTAATTTAGTTGTACTACTGGTAGCCAATTGATTATTTTTTTTTGTTTTAATGTCTTTGATATACGTTTCTTTGTTCTGTAATTGGGCTTTAGCCTGTTGAATAAAGTATTATTTATTACTGAAAACGAGGTGAATTTACCAACCTGCTCTTCTTCCGCATCGTGATATCTCTATCACACCATATTTTAGTCAGCAGAACTGTTGCAGATCTTGCCAATTGTATACGACGATGGATTTCCATTTTACTCGTATCAGAGTTGCGAATCAGTGCTTCAAGGTATACTATTTTGGTCACCACCACGCACTGGCCTATTCTATCTTTATCTTCTTTTTCTTCTTATAAGAGCATTAGTTTCCTTGGGAGACAGATTTTCAACTGTCGCTTCATCTTTTATGTGGTTTCCAACTATTTGGTGGCTTATTGGTTGTCCCTCAATTGAAATTGAACTAATTTGGTCATACCATTATTTTTTTTTCTTGTCGGCTCCATTATATTGTATCAGTTCCTCACATATTTGCCATATGCCAACGAATGCCGTTGCAAAACATATATCTGAGTTAATTTTATATATAGCTGTTTTTATATTATTTGATATTAAAAAGAAAAACTGGATTCAGTAATATTACCCTAAAGGTTTTATACGTTTTCCATTTTTTTTAATTAGCAGAACAATTTCAGCTACGATTTTTTAAAGAGAAAACTACTTTTTGTCAAAAGCACAGGTTAAAATGTATTTAAAATAAACGTTAACGTTTCGCTAAGTATGTTAGCTTCATCAGAACTTTAAAAATGATTACAAACAGAACATGAGCATATCTGATAATTATAATACATGTTAGTTTTTAGATATGTGAAAAATAACTTCCTCGTTTTATTAGTTACCTATTTTCTTTGTGTTATTCGTGTATATTTTGTAGAAATTTTGAACAACAAGTAAAATTCCACAATATTTTCATTATTTTCAGTCTGTTAAAAACTTACCTACATTTAGTTTATTTTGTGTTAAAATTCCATACTGTTGAAACTTTTCTGGTGGATTAATTATATTTGTGTAATTTCTTTGTGTGTTTTTGTTCCAAAAATAATAACCGAAGCTTGTGTACAAACATAATTCGGTTTTCGTGATGGTGCTTGTTGCCAATGCTTTTTCTAGAATTTTGCAACTTCCATTTTTAGCCATTCGTGCTCTTTGAAGATATTTCTGGCCAGTATTGTAAACGGTTAGTCAATGTAATCGACAAAGCTATTTATCACTCACCTTTGATATATTTTAACAGATAATTGTAAGTAGTTGAACTAATATATAATCATCACTTCGGGCTGTGGTCGATTCAGGTCAAGTTGAAGTTTGTGGCTCGTGTCCTCGTTCTTTTTTCTTTATTTCAAGAAATTGTTGTCGTGTCGTGTCAACCCCGATGTTGAAGATTTTCTATTTTCATATATTTTCCCGGGCCACTTTTCTGGAGTCTTGCCCTTATTACATTCGTCATATACATTGAACCAATCTGGAGACGCTTTTATGAACATTACCGTTATCAGATGTTTTATCTGTTGCTGTAATGTCGAGAGAAATATTTTGTGTTAGGTGTATCAGGTGTTTTTTAAACATTTCACACTGCCTTCAGTAAACTGAGGTAAAAGCCTTATTATAACGCAGGAATTTTTTTGTGAATTAATACAATAGTAGATTTGATCTAATCTTGTGACCAACTCATAGTTTTCTAGATGGGTTGTAAACATGTTAATGTCGTAGTTTATCCATTTATGTAGTTCAAGTGATCGCTTAATAGGCATTTTTGCCACCGCTGCAACGATGCCACAGTGAAACATGAAGACGAGAGTTCGACTCTCCGTCCGGACGTTCCAGTTTCAATTAGTTAAGGATTAATCTAAGTGACGCCCGCACGTCCTGAAGCAATACGAAAGCAGTTTCAGAGAGTAACGGTCCAGACTAGGACCAAAATATACTATCAATATAGTCATTTGAATTTCTCTGTAATTTCGCAATTATGAAGATGTGGTTCAATTTTAATTTTTACCAAAGGATAGTAGAGCTAGTGCTCAAAATATTAGGACAAAGGTCTTTACACAACGCTTTTTCAATTTCATAATTGTGCTGACAAGCTCATGACAGGTTTTTCTTGTGTCCAGCGACTTTACTTTTACATTTCTAAAAAGTAGACTGTGAAACGTTTTCAACACTTGCGTCTTTATGTTAAGTGATTGTATTTGTTATTTTTTTTGCATTATCTTATTTCTTCTTTGCATTGCAAGTTTCGTTGATTAGCTATGGTTTGTAAATGCCATTTATAATGGAAATAAATTATAGTTTTGGAGATAAATTATGCCAATGAATTTAGAATATACGTTGTATTTTATGAATGCCCGATTTTTACTATTGAAATAATAAAAAATTAATAAGTCGTAACATGTTTAGTATTTTAAAATTTTAAAAATTACAAAACGTTTCGCAACTTATGGTTGTTTCAGCAATTGCGAAACATTTTATAATTTTTAAAATTTTAAAATATTAAACATGTTACGGCTTATGGATTTTTTATTATTTCAACAGTAAAAATCATGCATTAATAAAATAATACGTTTTTTCAAAATTTATTGACATAATTTATCTCCAAAACTATAATTTTAAATTTCGAAATGTCAATTTCCACAACTAAAAATGGAAATAAACTTTTTAGAACTCTTCCATGCGACTTCTCCTTACTCTATGCCTTGTATTAATTCTGCACATCGCTTTAGAAATATTTATATAGGTGATATTGCATGTGTTTTTTTTCTTGCATTATCTTTATTCTTATATTGCATTACAAGCTTTGTTAGTCAAGCATAGCTTTCAATACCTTTTCGAAGGTAAATACATCGTTTTAAATAATTGTCTTGACCTTACTCCATGCTTTATTTATATTTTCTTTGTCTATTTAGAAATATTGTTATAACTTGTGTAGTGTCGTAGCTCAGTAGCTCAGTTAATGTCTTTTGTTATCATTTCGAAGGGAAATATACTTCTTACCACTCCTCCCTGCTTGATTGCTTTGATCATACTCGATGTCATTCTCGACACCTTCTTAGAAATATTTATGTGGTTGACGTTATCTGCATATTTGTTCCTGTATTTTTTGTGTTTTTTATCGCATTCCAAGTCATAGTCGTTCAGTATGATGGGAGGAAATACGCTCCTTATAATTTTTCTGAATAATTTCGTTGACATCACTGCATCCATTATTTACATTTATATATGGCTTTAGAAACATTTTGGTTTTAATAATTTAATTTTAAATATTTTATATTTTTGCTTCCCTCGTCTCAAAGACGAGTATTGTAATCGCGGTAAATTAACTTTTCGAAACGTCTTCAGATCTTCACGTTTTAGGATCCCTAGATACGAAAAACAGGTTTTCTCAATTCTGTCTCTCTGTCCCTCTGTCTGTCTGTCTCTCTGTCTGTCTGCCTGTTGGCGGTATAACTCAAAAACTATTTGTTGGAGAAAAACAAAATGTTGCATACATTTTATACGATATATCCACCTGGCATGAAACCGAGAAAATTTTTGACAAATATATACTGGGTGAGCTACTTAAAAAATAAAATGTTATTTAGTTTTGCTTTAACTGAAAAATAAATACAAGTCATAATTTGTAAATAGTGCAGGTTTTACCTCTAACAAAAATGAGACTCAACGGATATAGAATAAATGTTGTACGAGACAAAAACTAGGAACGAATAAGTGCGTTACTTTAAATGCAGCTGCATCGCAGCAATTTGGAAAGTCTCGGTGGCTCAAGGAGCGAAACTCCGAAATTGCATGTCCAGACTCGTTTCTAGGCGCTGAAATCGAATCCCGTCAGGAATACTTTTTTATTTGAAAATTGATATAATTTGAGTTACCAAGTGTTTCCTTTTATTGTTTCAGTATTATTAGCAACATTAAGATATTTTTACCCCTAGTTATCCTTGATTTTTAAAATATTTACAACTTCCACTTGCGACCGGAGTGCTGAGTAAAGCCGTTTACAAATTCCTGTATACTTACTTTCTAGGAAAGTATAGTACTTAATATTCTTCACTGAATCATTTTCGTGGCCATATTCCATGCCTTGTTGATATTATCTACACCTCTTTGAAAATACTCATGTAGTTGACGTTATTTGCATCTTTTCTTGGATTATCTTCTTTCTTGAATTGCATTCCAAGTCTCACTCAATCAAGCTGTTTGAGTATGGTTTCGAAGGGAACTAATTTTTTTACAATTGTTTAGAATAACTTTCTTCACTTCACTCTATGCCTTATTTATATTTTCCGCGTCTACAATTATTTCGTTAGGTCTTGTTATCAGCTTTCTTTTTCTTGCATTCTCTTTGATATTGTATTCTATTTGGTGTGTCATCACTCTGTCAGTGTTTTTCATTACCATTTCGAGGGTAGATATATTTCTAAGATTTTTTACTGAATGACTTCCGGGTTATATGCTATACACCTTTTTGGTGATATTTATATAATCGATGTTGTCTGCATTTTCTTTTCTTGAACTTTTTTATTTCTGGTATTGTATTCCAAGTCTAGTTATACTGTCAAATTTTTTGAAGGGAATATAATTTTTTAAAATCAATCTGAACAACTTTCTTGGCCCCGCTCCTTGCGCTATTTATGTTTCTAAACGACTTTGGACATTTATTTTGTAGGTGATGCCATCTATCTGCCCTTTGTTGTATTACCATTTTTCGTATTCAATTGCAACTGTAATCTCTCAGCCAGTATTTTATATTAACACTGAATAACTTTCTTGACCTAACTATATGCCTTGCTTGTAGTCTTTAGAAATACTTCTGTGGGTCGAGTCATCTGTGTGTTTTTCTTGACTTTTTGCTTTTTGTATTTAAATCTGCGCCTAGTCGTTCGATTATGGTTCTTTACTACCATTTGAAGAAGAAATTTATGTCTACGGCCGCTTTATGTAATGTTTAAACTTATTATTCATGACAATTAATCACCTCTTGAGGTTTTTACACTAACGTATATCAATATTTCCACCAACTTTGTTTAGATGTTCCGCTTTAGGTACTTGACGTACTTATTTTAACTAGTGTCACTTCATCAACTTTTTGTATCACATTTCCAAGTATTCGATACACTATTGCGTGACTATGTTGCCGAAGGGGTTACTCAAAGTATGCATATCTGGATGATATTCAGATTTAGTAGATGTGCCTGAAACTTCAGATGTAGGATTCTGTTTGACCCTGTTTAATATCCGATAAGTACATGCTCTAGTTTCTAAGAGATAATGATTAATATTCCCTCGTTACTAATTACTTTTATTCTTTAAATTTGATTTGTATGTGTATTATATTACTCCGAGTTGATGTAAAGTACTCCACTCTTTTCTAATGCGTTTTGGCAATTTTCCTGATGCTTAGCTAAGTTGTGCATTGTCGTTTCTTTCTTGGCAACAATTAGAATTTTTTTGCGCATTCTATGCAAATATATCATTATAAGACGAAAATATTTAGATTTACTTCTATATCTATATCATTTCTATTAATTGTTATAATTCTCACAAAATTGTGATGTACCGAAGTTTCATGACCTTTATTTATTGTAACGCGAAACCTTTCAAATCTCTTTCAACAATTACGAAATACAATGCAGTAAAATTTGTAGTCACTAATTGCGTAATTATAATTTTCCGTTAATTCCAGACGTTGGAACATTTGAGGGAAGATCAAATATAAAGGTCAGTACGCTTTAGCTAGCAGCTTGTGGTACCCCCTCGAGCTACATTTTCATTACAACCAGCTTCAATTCGTTCCCAAATTATAATTGAAACTTACACTTGAGTTAAACCAACAATGGGCTAATACAGTTTCCGTCGGAATATCCAAGTAGGTCGTGCTTATATAAACCTTTGTGGAGCGCCAAGATCTGAAATATAAAAGGCAATGCTTCCATTTCCGCCGGTTTCAGCCGACAAAGTTCTCGTCGATATCAGGCTGCCGGTAGCTCGGATTCCCTGCCACGCAACTTGGCAGTTCCTTAAAGTTTCGAGAAGGTCGATTAGTAATTGGATTTTGCGGCATACCTACTTGTTTTATTAGTGCTGAGATAAGTTGTTTCGCAAGTTGCGTTCGTTTCCGTTCGGAGGACTTTTCTGGCCGCAGCTGAATGACAAGACCGGACTCTTCTATTGAGGCTTTCATTTGGGGAAACGATTATTTTTGGACAAACACAAGATGACAATATAGGTGCTTCTGAAATTAGTTATAGATAGACATGGGAAAGTTCGTTGGGTGCCTTTAAACTTTATTGGGTTGAATTAGTGACAAATCATAACATTTTCTTGGCACCGCAGATTCACTTACTACATGAAATAATTGTGTGTTTAATGTAGAAATCATTGTAAATTTATGAAATAAAATGGAATAGCTTGGTAAGCAGCATATTTTAATTTTGTAGAACTTTAAATTGTTATGAACATTTATAATTTGAGTTATGCGACTGCTTCAAACGCATCCTTAATATTTGCAATATTCCCCATATGACCATATGTCATCACGGGTAGAACACAACGATCGATCAGACGAGCTAGTTTTCCAAATGCACCTCATACTAGCCTACTTTTTCTATCTATATCGGTGGTCTGATCTTTTCTACAAAAAGTTATTTTGTGCTCTAAATAGATATAGTACGGTACGGTAACACACATTACTTTCGTTAATTTTTAATTTTAGTTGCTTTCGCATCTAGTTCACTTAACATTAATTGCAACAATCCTTGCTGTTTGCAATTACAACAATGCCACCTACGTATTTCAAACGATTCTGTGTGTACCACCCATGCATTTCTTACTAAATTTCTTTGATTGACTAATATTCTACTATGTCAAACTTTTTTTGGAAAGTTATTAATCCTAATACGGACTGATATTATATTCTATGGCTTTGCGCGGTAGTACTACCATTGTTAGAAGATGGTCACATGTCTTTTAATCTTTCCCGAAACGAGCATATTCTGTAGGTTAATACTCGTCTAATTTGTAGGTTAGCCATTGAGTTAAAACGTCGGTTAGCTTATGGACTTGTTAAAGATGCCTTACTGGTGAGTAAGTTTCTAAGTCACTTTTGTTTCCTTTTCACTTCCCTAATCTAAAAGGTGAAACGTATAACCGCGAAAATATCACCTCCCGAGATTTCTTCAGATCTTCGTGTTTGAGGGTCCCTCGATGACGAAAAACAGGTTTTCTCAATTCTTTCAGGCTGCCTGTCTGTGTGTCTGTCTGTTTTGCTGTTTGTCAGTTGCCGGTATAACTCAAAAACAATTAATTTGTTGGAGGCAGACGATATTCTGTATGCAGTTTATGTTTACCGAGAAATTTTCGGACAAATATTGAAATGGTTTGATATGCTCCACTTAGGAGATCTGTTTTTAGCAATTATAATTACAGATTTGGACTGGGTAAAATAAGATTGTTTGTATTTTTAATTTTATTTACTTTACTCCAAAATAAAATCGTATTATGCCCTCTTTTGTATTTTATTTTTCTGCAATTTTATTCTCATAACGCTAGCTCGGTAGACAATCAACTCCATTCAAAGGGGTGAGTTCCTGATAACTTATACATTTTTACCTTAATGTGGTACGCCACTGTGCTCCCAAATTATTTCCAAATACGCAGTCGCAAATGTATACGCTGCTGTCAAAAATTTACAAAGTAGTTTGAATCTGGCAGTATGCGTTGTTGACTTTAAAATTCAAATTGTAGTGCTTTGGCGGTTATAAATCTTATGTGTTTCAGAAATTAATATGTCTTATAAGGTCAGAAGCAACGCCATTCGAATTTTAGCAATTGTTAATCTTCACCTAACCTCACAACTTGTGCCACTACACGTTTTATTATTTTCGTTGCTTTATTCACTCGCGTACTTGCACTGATTAGTTTTAAGGGTTCACTTCCTTCAAAAATGCTTTTCGGTGTCCACCTGTTTCCTTTTCACTCGTTTTTTCTCCTGTGTTGCTGTTTGCTTTTCCCCTTGTTTTATTATGCCTTTATGCCTGCCTGCTGAATTACTCTTTGCAACATTATTATTTTTCTGGCTTATACCTTTTAAGATTGTTCACAAATTGTACCTAATTAGCTATATTGAAATCTACCCTTCAATGACCTGCACATAGCAAACTTTTTTGTGATTATTTATTTCATTTGGTTTGGCTATTCATTCTGCCCAAACCTAATAATTAATTAATTTGAACTTTGACTTCAACCCTGTGAAAAAGCAAGATGTCTCCTTTGCGTTCCTTAATCAATTCATTTATTTTAATACAAGCATTTCTTTTTCAATGCATTTACTGAATGACATTTAAACTTAGCATTGCAGCTAGATAAAACACCTCGGCTCTGTGCTTAGTGACTAAATTTTCAAATTGTACTGCAAGCAGAGCAGAGCCGTAGGGCCTAAGACCATTGCAATATATACCGGGTGAGCATCTTAAAAAAAGGGGAAATGGATAAAAGTAATAAGTTGCACATAGCTCAGGCAGTTGCAGGCAGTGAAGTTCGAATTCCACCGCCGGTAACGTTTTTTACTTCCCTCGACGATAAAGTATTGTAATAGTGAAAAAATTACCTTCCGAGATTTCGTCAGATCTTCACGTTTCAAGGTTCCTAGATGACGAAAAACAGATTTTAACAATGCTGTCTGCCTGTCTGTCTGTTGTTGGTATAAATAAAGAACTATTTTTTGGAGGAAGAAAATACTTTGCATGCTGATTATATATATATATATATATATATTTATTTTTACCTGTAGTTTTCTGACCTTTAAAGTTGTTTACTGTCGCAACGTCTACTTAAGAGGAAGTTCTGGGTGAAGCTCTTTACAGATTTTTTAAATTTTGAAATTGATATAATTTGCATTACTAAATGTTTCATCTTATTGTTTCAGTATTACTACGAAAGTAGATATTTTTACATCTGTTTTCCTTTTATTGTTTCAGTAAATGTTTCCGGTATCAAGCCTTCGCTTAGTAAAACAAAGAAAGTTCAGTTAGCAAAACCAAGACTTTAACTGCTTTTTCGGTAGATACAAGTACCGATTAAAACCAATCAATCAAAGTCAGTCACCAACACTTTTACCAAAACTTGGGAGAATCAGTGAAAAACACATAAGGTAAGAAAGAAATAATGCTTTTTACAGAAATCTCGATTACGCTAACGACGTGCTGCAGAAATGAAAATGAATAGGGTCTAGACTTCGATTTCATACACATCAACTTTTTCTAACTATTCTCAAAGCAGGTTGATTGAAATTAGCATATGGTTGACTTTACCGATTCAATTGTTATAAATATTAATTAGTCCAATACCTGCTCGTAATAAGCATATGACTAATGCCATTTGAAATAAAGTACGCCCATCATTACTCGCTAGTGAGGAAAAAATAGAATAGTGAATGGAAATAGTTATTTTATCCACAATTCACATATTATATGAAAATAAGGAACATGTATCGGTAAAATGAAGGGTATGTTAGACACAACACATTCTGATTAGAGACAGGACAGAAAACGTGAAGAAAAAACTTATAAAATCATAAGGAAAAGTAAAAGCGATTTGTTAGACTGAGTGGCTTTACATTATGTTTACAAAGGGTGCAAATATAAAATTTTGTTTGCCAAGGACAATATCATAAAAAGAGATAGAGGGTGAGAAAATGAGAGAAAACAAGAAGTTTCCACTAAATCTCCTTGCTGTTTTAATTTACTCAATACGGGATTTACTATGTTATTTTAAGCAAGTTCAATTACAACACGTTGTTGCTATGTATTTCCAGCGCGATAAAGAGACTTAAACGAGAGTTGGCTTGATTATTTATAGATTTCTCCATTGCTTGAGTCAGAATTTTACTAAGTGGTGTTTAAATTGAACTTGTTGCTTATTGTACTGCAGTTTAAGTTGTAGGTACGTTAAATATGAACTTCTCACATATAATCTCATAAGAGCATTAATTCTTTCCGGAAATTTTTTTGAGTGCGTTCCAACCACGAGGGCAAATTAGGACGTTGTTGGAATCCACGGAAAATAATTTCCGGATATGAATTAATGCTCAAATGCAGATTCGGTAAGAAAATCGTAACGACACAAACCCTAAAATGAAATAATGTCTACTTACAAAAAATTTCCAATAAATTTTGTTGTTATCTTGCTTACGGCTCGTGAACTAATTTTTCTATTGGCCATTAGTGAGTGTTGTACGATTTTCGTTAAAATTTGTAACAAAACGTTTAGTTTCATTGGATTTTTATTTGAACCGCATAAGCCAAAGTGGTAATAGCTTTCGAATAAATTGTGTCTCACTTCGTTGAAATATGAATGTGATGAAGTTACGTATCGCGTAGGTGGTGTTACGATTTGCGTTCTTTAATTTAATGAACTATGTAGGAATATACTGTACTTTAGTTAGCTGTAAGCCATCTGTATAATAATTTAAGGTAAAATTCGTAGGAAAATGTCATATTTAAATTACAACAAGCGGATGTTTTAGAAACGTGCCTTTCGGTTGGGAAGCTGGAGATATTCCAATCTCACGAATAAGCTTAGAGTAAGTTTATGCAGCGTTTACTTCATAAACCGAAATATTGAGTTATGTATATGACCGGTACGTGATTAGAAGAAGCAACGGTTGCAACTCGATCATAAAAACTATTTGCAGCTGGGACCAAATGCTTTAGTAGAATTTTAGATCTTTATGGCGGTAATTTACTAAGGGTCCGAACAGGCCACATTTCACTGTGGGAAATCCTCAAGCTTGTAAAAATTCATAGAACTATTATGAACGGTCACGTCCGCGTAATGCCAAATGTCCAAAATTTAGACCAGCTCTGATAGGTTATTGGGAACTTTGTAAACGCCCACCGAGCTTTCTTGGTCAGAATGGACTTAGAATTAAGTTAGTTAATAAGAAGATGTAAATACGTAAACTTAAGAATTCTGTAAACGGCAGAAAAATAAATGCAAGTATTTGTATCTACTTAAGTGTTCTTATTAATCTCAGTAGCTTTGGTCTTCGTGTCCGAGTGTGTTTCAATTAAAAGGATTGCCAGTTACCCCGACTTTAGGCGTCTCGCAATAGTGGACATCGATATCTTGGAAACCAATAAACGCTTGAGTCTCACAATTTCTCAATATTAAAAGATTTTGTTTTTGTTTTTATGAACTGATTTTATTTACAGGACACATCGGCTTCATAAACAAATTTAATTTTTCTTCAATAGATTTCCTAGCAATAACTATAAAACGTAATTTATGCCTTCCAATGTTTTGAAAATACTTCACAGAGGTAGAGTTGTTATTTTATCTATAGTTTCAATGTTTACCGTTTGTGTTTCTCCATTCTTTTGTTTCCAATTCTCTGCCTGCCATTGCTCTTGACATTTCCATATTCCACGTACCTTAAAAATTGCATCTCAATGTTGTCTATTTACCACTTGCTTTGTACAGGGTGTTTTCTAAGTACGTGTAGAACATTGACAGGTATGCTTCTTGTCTTATTTTAATGCGAAAAGTTCCAATCAACGTGGGAGTTCTTCGTTTTTGCAGTACAGGGCATTTAAATTTAGAAAAAAAATTGTTAACTTTTGAAAATGCTTTTTGTTGTGTGAAACTTCATATGGATAGCTAAAGCGCATTTATATGGAGAATAACCATACGGTCTTCCACTTGTGTTACTTATCATGTGGCCACCTTCATGTACTCTTTTATACAGACAGATATTAAAGTTGTGACTGGTTTATCTCACCTGTGATATTTCGTCTGTATATCAAAATAATATGTGAGTGCAGTTTTGAAATCGCAAACAATAAACCATAAGACGTTTCTCCTGTGTGTAAATGTTTAAATGACGTATCTTCTTTTGCTGTTGCGTGATCAGACTGATAATCCTCACCCAACAGGAAAAAGGGTGTTCTAGAATGTAGGTTTGCAAATTCCACCAAGCTGTGTTTTATGCGATTTTGTAATTTTTATTATATAAATTATATAAGCCATTCACCTTAAATATTAATTGTCAATGTTAAAGTTAAAATTAAGGACACCCTTTATAGCTGTATGTCTCTAAAAAATTACTAGTCTCAAAAACATTCGAAATAGGTTAGATTATCGTTATAAAATGTTGTCAGATTACAAGATTATACCTAGAGATTATATTTCCAACAAAAGGTGTACAGTAACTGTGACAACAGATTGAACATAATCTTGCTGCTAGATTATAGGAGAAGTAATATTTCTTTTATTTCAAATTTTACCTACTGCCATGCCAATAACTTGAAAATATTTTTTTTAAAACATACATTGATAGCAATAAATGTGATATTTGACAATTGATATCAAACGTGAATGAACTGTACATACTTAATATTTCTTTGATATTGAATTTCATATGCATAAACAAACTGATTTTTTCTCTTATGTAATCATAAACATAACAGTCTTCTGCACTATACCATATACATATGTTGCTATGGTCCTAAAGCACCATACGAATAAAACGCCAAATAAATTTCCTATACTTCCCAATGTGGCAATAAACCTTCACATGCGGTGAATAAATTGTTAATTTTAATCTCCAATTATTAGTCGTGCATGGGTTAAATAAAAAGTGATAACATCAAAGTTATGAAAATTATACCCCCTGCTCAAAACAATCTCAGGGCAAAATTAAATTTCTCGCTGCTAAACTCACAAACATCAATCATATAGCTTCGTAGGTTCATAGGGGCTGGTCGGACAAATTCATTTTGACCTGACAAAAAAATCTGCTTTCCAGTGAGTCAAATCAGGTAGGTTTAACAAAATCAAACATTTACAAACCACTTCGTGAATTATAATGGCAATAATGTTCATCCCACCTGCTTCTGCCGCTATTGGTTCTGGAAACTGCACGCTAACCATCCGCTTCAAAATCTGTTTACTGCTCCAAATACGGTTGCGTTTCTGCTTTTTCGCCAAAGTTGACTGTTGCATCAATTAATTCTCAGGATTGTAATACTACTCCTAATTACTGCATCGTCCTTTAGATATTACTTTTATTATTAATGAAGTCAAAATAAACAAAAACCTGCTGACAGACAACTCTACCTTTTCATTATAAAAAGCAGAGTAAGGTCGCCAGTACAACAAAAATATATCTCTCCCCGAGTTTTGCAAATATCACGTATTTCTACTTTTTTGCGGTAGCCCCTGGAAATGCTTCCAATTGTTAATAACAATAAGTGTGATTGGTTTATTCAAATCAACGGTTAAAACAGATGAAAAACTGACAAAACAGAAGCGGATCAGCTATTTACAAACGTAGACTTAAAATTATACAAAGAACTATAGAGCTAAGCTTAAAACTAATATCTTTTTTGCGATGTGCCCATCTAAATGCTCCTGTGGTGCGATTTTTCTACTATTTGATCGCAGTGCCTTGACAAAGTATATCTTGGTCGTCCTGCGCCGTGAACTCCTTTTGTATTCAATCTGAAGCAGGAATATTCCTTAAAAGATCTTTGTACATCTTCAGTAATGACTGTGCAGCTTGGGAATGCAAATTTAGCAGAATCTATCAACCTGCTGTAATTGAGAGGTAAGTTTGAACATTTAGGCAAATTTCAACAGAGCTTAAACCACTACTTGTTTTTATACGGCCCCATTTGTGGCCATAAAGATCTGCGTTACTTCAGGCATCGTTTCTCCGCCAGGATTGAACCTGCAAGGTTTTCATGTCGCAATTCTTGTTTTCCCAGAACCTAACCTTCCGAACCTATTTCGTTTTGCATGAAATTCAGATGTACGACTTGCTTATTGTCCACGACCTTACTACACTTGTCGCGAATGTTAAATGTAACTTTCAAAGGACAACACAAACGTATGTTCTACCGTCTAGTTTACTGTTGTTCTTAAGCGGAAACATATTATAAACGTACACTTGAAACGTAGTTGATATAGGTGCTTTTTTTGTGTGTGGTTCATTAAGCGTACAGCTACTTGTAGCTAGATTTGCCAAATATAACATTATTATAAGTAAAACCCAACCTGTAAACTCTCGATGTTCCCGCTTTTGAATAGATTTTAAATTATTTTTATTAAAATAGATATTATGATAGAAGAGCCTCCCTTGAGTGTTTTATTGCACCATATGTGAGCCTGATATAAAAGCTTTAGTGTGCTTGTACGATTATCTTATTCGCCTATTATGCTTATTGTCAGCTACATTTGTTATGGTTTCACCTACACTGTCATATAACTACCAATGTGAAAGTAAACAAACTCTTTTTCGTACAGTTTTGTTTTCGCATGCAGAACAGTTAAAATTATTTTCTCTTATATGAGACCTGATATGACCAGCGTTTCCATCCATACCATTATGAAAGAGTTCAAGCTCTGCTCAATGGCGCAGAAGCTCGTTTAAGGTTTGTTAACTGAATTCAAACGCATGAAGATGTTTTTCCTAATATTTTGTGGACTGACGAGGCCTACTTTACGAGAGACGGAATTACTATTTTTTATAGTTTACATAAATAGACAAGAGAAACGCCACATTTAAGACGACACTCTCATTTAAAAAAACATTTAGTGTGAATATGGTGGCTGGTATCCTAAATTATCGCTTAATTGCATTATTTGAACTACCACAATCTTTGAATGTTAAAAATTTGAAAGTCTTTCCAGAGAATTTGTTGCCGATATTATTGGAAGTAAATATTAGATATGAAATGTGGTACGAGTACGATGTGTCACCCGCTCATGCAAGTTTACGCGTAAGAAATTGGTTTAACACACATTTTCCATGGAGATGGATTGGAACAGGCGGTCCAATGGCATAGCCACCGCGTTCGCCAGATTTAACTTCCATGAACTTTTACCTCTTAAATCACATGAAAGAATTTGCTTATGTTATGGAAGTACACACTTTGTAGAAATTACGACTTAGAATACAACAGGGCAATAACCCACAATAATTATTTGTATACTTAGGCCACGAAATGACTATTTGGCGTACCGAGAAATGTTTGGCCGGTGAAACGAAGTCGATTCCGCCAAATTACTCCGAGAAAGCCAAACATTTGGCAAACGTGGCATACACAACATTTTTATGCAATCGTAATGCATATTATAATTAAAAATGCATTATCAATTTTTTGACTCTAAATGACTCCAATTGATTCTTAAATATTTTTGGTGCGGTTTTGGGACGCCCTGTATATGTATCAAGCAGATATAATTGACGTTAGAAGCAGCCTTATAAAATAAATTATCTTTGCAATACAATAAGTGTCTTTGAGCGATGTGTCCTTACCCACAACCAAGTTTCCTGGCCGAGTACTAGTCATTACGATTAAGCTTTTCAACATTGTTTGTACAAATTTGTTACCTACTGTGTGGGATTTCGGTATGTTTTCAAACTAGTGTTTGATCATGGGAAAAGAGAAACTAGTGGAATTAAGTGAAATAGTGCGGATGCGGAAATGTAACTGTAAAACTAGATCATTGCATGTGCCGATTACAATATGTGTTTACAACATTCAGCTAAGGACCATTTCACACCAAACCCGTCAAGTATAGTCACATCTAGTCAAGTCAAGCCTAACTAGTCAACGCTTTCACACCAAACGCGTCTTTTGCGTAGAAAGCTTGTTAGTCTAAGCTTTTATTTTAGTAAACGAAGACGTTCTTCAAAACGCGGAATTAAAAGGCAGCAAAGAAGCTTTCGCCAAATACCAGCTATACAATCCCTATCCCGATGTTTGGGATTATACATTTCTTCGTTGCCTTACACCAAGAAGATTAAATGTTCGATATTCATTGTAATAACAAGTAAATGCACGGCATGGCGTATTATTATAACCAAAATCTCCCACAGACTGGGCAAGACTGGCATAAAAATTCGACTGGTTGAATCCAGATCAGTCACGTCAAGACTCGACGCGATCGGACTGGACGTGAAGCGTTTGGTCTGAAAGAGAATTTTGAAATTACTGATTATTTTAATGATATCACAGTCTGCCGAATCCTACAGCGTCAGACTTGACTGGACTTGACTGGTTTGGTGTGAAATGGCCCTAACGTCGGCTTACTGGGTCAAGTTACGTTACGATAAGGAAGTTTTATGCAGATTGCTGCAATTTTAGTACTATCATTAGGTCAGACTTACACATTGTAAATGTGCATTACTATGCAAACGTCATGTCTTTGTGCCTACACTAATATTAGGTTTCAGTTCAAAAAGCAGCAACATTTGTTTAATAATTTTCAATATACTTCTAAACTCTGAGGTGTATTCACTTGTGACCGACGCAGGCTAGAAATGTCTAAGGGGTAGTTAGGACTGGCTACCCCAGTCGCATTTTAAATCAAAATCCTTCCTCTCCTTTCATCAAGTGTAAACCCCCTTCAGTAAAACAACCTGCTTATATAACATTATACAATTTATGTTCCGAGGTACGAACTGAACGAGTGCAAGAAGTAATTTCGGGAACTACGCAAATCAAAGGCTTGCATACATTCAATGAGCATCGGGGACAGTATGGCTGAAATAAATTGGTGACCATTTTGATTAAGCCAGTGTCATTTCGTTAAAATACTGAAGCGAAGGTATTTATTACATATCATGTTAGTAGGTAATGTTTTATTCTAAAGCGTAAACCAATAATCGCTATCCCAATCATACTTTTTCAATCTGAAAATAGAGTCTCATGCGGTTTTTTTAGAGCATTTTATCTGTCGGATACATCGTGTCCATGAGGTATAGGAAAGCGCTAATTTTTCGTCGATGAGCAGATAGCCGGATTGCACAGCAAAAATTCCGCGGATACATAATTACACATTTTCAAGAGCGGTAAATTGAATAGAGCACGAAAGCGGCCAAAAATGTGAGTTATCGCAGGTCGGTGGCGGAGATTAATGCCCGCAGCGGATAACCCGCGAAAATCTATGACGACTTGAACCTAACCTATACTTATTATCTTCAGCCGCATTCCGGGAATTCCGCGAACGACCGCAAGATAGCGCCGGTGTAAATGGAAGGAAAACACGCCACTCATAATTGCCGCGAAGCGGAACTGATTCAATAATCTAAGCACTCGGGAAAGCTTTACAACTTCGAACCCGATACGCCTCATGCAGCAGGGAAATTTCGCAGCTACTAATTTCCTACAATACACTATGCGTAATGAACTCGGCAATTTTCCATCGCGGACTCATGCGAGGATTAATTTTCGGTTATGTATGCTAATATCCTTAGTGCGGCTTCACCTGAACTTGTCGGAAAACTCCGCTAATGGCTTCGGATTTCCAGCTATCCTCGTTTAGGGCGGAATGATACTCGCAAATTGCTGTTTTGATTAAATTTCGAGGACTGCCGATGAAGTTTTTTTATTAAAGCTTGTTTTTCAACCTGTCAGGGACACTGTCTTAATTCGAAAGAGCTAAGGCTGGTTCAAGCTGTTACATTTGGAGTTTCCTGCCAATATTGAATTCTCACACCTATAAACATGATTTCAACGGTTGGTTAACAGTCACGTTTTGACGTCAGATTTATACTTGTAGCATCGTTTTTATCACAGCCGTTTAAGAACGGTTTAGTTTGTGCTGAATGTAGGAATTCAGCTGCTGGTATAAGTAAAATTGAGTTTTTTTTTATTAAACGGTTTACTGGCTAAGCACACTAGGGCTGTTCACAGTAGTGATTATTTTAGTTAACTAACTTATGGCCATTTCAATATTTAACTGATCACATGGTTTAGTTACTTGCACTTGTCACGATTTGTTTAGTTCACATTTAGTCACTGTGTTTGAGCAAGACATCTTGTGGTAGTCTTGGTTTCAATCGCGTGGTTGTCGATTTTTTTCCCAGATTAAATCTTGCTGTTGCGGGGCATTTGTTTAGGTTGTCAAAGAATTTCTTGGCTGTGAGTTTAATATGTTCTTCTATGCTTGGGATTTCTAGCTCTTTATGGAGTGGCGATCCTCAGCACCTTGTTTTGTAGCGTCTGCATCTTTCTGATGTTTGTTTTGCTCGTTGTACCCCAGACTAAGCAAGCATACGTTACAACTGGTCTTATGATACTTTGGTATAGTATTTTGGAGCACTCAGCTTTTAGGCAGCTTTTCTTGTTTAAGATGGGATATAATATGGCCATTCTTGCATAGCCTTCTTGTAATTTTTGATTGACATGCAGACTCCATGTCAGCCGTCTATCGAGGTGCAGACCGAGGTATTTGATGGCTCTGTCCTTTGGATTCCATGGTATGAGTTGATCATTTATGATGACAGGTTCCGGATCATTTGGTCTGCGGAGCGTGAATATTTTTGCCGCACATTTTGAGGGATTAATCGTGATGTTCCAGCATTGAAACCATTTTAAGAGAACGTTCAGTGAATTTTGAAGTGCTACAGCTACGGCTTCAATATCTGGATGTTGTGTGAGGATGGCGGTGTCGTCCGCAAACATGGCAGTAGTGGTGTTTTCTGTTGAGGGTATGTCGTGTAGAAATATGTTGAAGAGTACTGGCCCTAGCAATGATCCCTGTGGTACTCCTGCTGCAATGTTTTTTGTGGTTGATAGCGTGGAATTTATTTTGACCTTGAAGGTACGATTTGTGACGAAGGAGTGTATTAGGTTGGTTAAGTACCTTGGGAAGCCCAATATTCTCATCTTGTAGATTAAGCCTTTCAGCCATACTCTGTCAAAAGCTTGAGCAATATCCAGAAACACTGCCGTGGTATGTTGTTTGCTTTCAAATCCTTTTATAATAATTTCTGACATTCTTAGGAGTTGATGTTTCGTCGAATGCATTGTTCTGAATCCGAATTGGAAATTTGGCAGTATTTCTTGCTCTTCTATGTAGCTATTTAGTCTCGTGAGTATAATTTTCTCGAGTAATTTTGAGATGGTGCACAAAAGACTTATTGGCCTATAGCTGTTCGGATTGTTTTTGTTTTTGCCTGGCTTGAGGAAAATTATTACTTCTGCTATTTTCCATGATGCTGGGAAATAACAGATACTAATACAAATGTTAAAGATACTTGTCAGAAAGGTTAGGGCTTTTGGTGTCAGGTTTTTAAGTAGGACGTTTGGGATTCGATCGTGTCCAGGCGCTTTTTTATTGGGTAGTTTTTTTATGATTTCTTTAATTTCTTGCGGTGTGGTTGTGAGAATGTCATTATAGTTTGATGGGGTTCGATGATGATGGTGTTTTGGGTATTTTCAGGAGTGATGTTGGTTGTAAAGACATTTTGCAAGTGTTCGGCCATTAGTTCGCATTTTTCTCTATCTGTGGTGTAGTAAGCATTGTTATATTTGATTGGGGGTATTATGTTTGGCTTTCGTGTAATTTGTTTGGTTACTTTCCATAATTAAGAGTCTTTACTTTCTACACTTGATATATATTGATTATATAGGTTGACCCTGTAGTTGTCCAGCTCCCATTGTTTAGTTAGCTTGTTTAGCTCGGTTTTGTATTGTCGATTTTGCGTGCGTTGCCATAGTCTTCTGTATGTGTTTTTTGTTTTGATAAGCCTCTGTATATACTTTGGGGTGGTAAATTGTTGATACCGTGTGCTTTTGGAAGTTGATTGCATGAATGATTGGGTGGCGTGCACTATGGCGTTTGTTAGATGCTTAACGCTATTGTCCACTGTTTGGATGGTATAGGGCAGATTTTATGGCCTTATTTTAGCGTCCAAAAGCTGCTTAAATTTATCCCAGTCGATTCTTCCATTTATTAGTCTGGTCTGAGGGATGTAGCTTTCAGGCTTTTGCTTCAGTGTTATGACTAATGGTAGGTGTCCGGAGTCTAGTTGCGTTAGTACTTGATGGTTCAGTGTTTCTGGGAAGTTTTTTTGTAGCCCAATATCAAGAATATCTGGCCTGTGGTCAATTTTGTATGGGTAGTGGGTATATTCTGCAGGTGCTGTGACGTGAATGTTGTGTTGAGTGGTAATATCATGTAGTCTTTTCCCATTGGGGTTATTTGCACGGCATCCCCAGAGTGTACTTTTGCTATTCAAGTCTCCTAGTATTAGAACAGGGCTGTCAGAATTAAAGTAGGAGGTTACATCATCTGGTATGAGTCGCTTGCTAGGGAGTTGGTAGGCTGCAACGAGTCTGATTGTGCGATTGTGTTGAACTACTACTTCCACTGCTACAGCTTCTAGGTTAATTAGGTCGTACTCTGGAATTTGATAGTGTCTAATACTGCTTTTAATTATAATTGCTACTCCGCCAGATGCGATTGGTGTTATTCTATCATGTCTGTATATACGGTACCCTGGGATAGTAAACCTTTCGTTTTTAATTAAGTGGGTTTCACTGATAAAGGCTATATCGATGTTGTATCGTATGAGGAAGTCGATGAAGATCGTACGTTGAGCTTTGAGTCCATCTGGGTTCCAATTGAGGAGAGTTAAGTGATTGAATATTTTTTTATTAGTTAAGTCCATTTTGGAGTAGGTCTGTAATTATATGTGATAGTTGGTATTTTATTTGTTCCGTTATAGTGGTTATTATTTGTGTTATGATGACATCAGGGAGGTAAGGTTCAGGCTTCTGCTGTGTGAAGCGATTGTTGTGGTATCTGTAGTTGCTGATAAGTAGGTTTGTTCCGATCGTGTCATATTGGGTATTCTGGGGGCTTGTGTTTGTGTTAGTCTGTTATTCTTTAATTGCAGGTAATATTTGCAACCTTTGTAGTTAGCCGGGTGTTGCTCTCCGCAGTGGACACACTGGCGTTTTTCTGTTTTAGCTTTTTTACATGTGGCGGTTAAGTGTCGGCCTAGACACTTAACACATCTGGGTGGTAATTTGCAATAATTCCTCGTATGTCCATAGTTCTGACAGCGATGGCACTGGGGTATATCTGAGGACTTTCTTCTGGGTTCTACAGTGATTATGCAGTGGAACGAGTGTGTGATTTTAAAGATTTCTTTTACATTTTCGGTTTGTTTCAATAATACTGCGCATATTGGCATTGGCAGTTTTTCCTTGTTGTAAAGACGTGTTACACTTATTATGTGGAATGTTTTTGATAATTCTTGTTTAATTTCTTCATTTTTTATTGAGATTGGTAAATTTCGAATTACTACTGATAGGTTAGCTTCATGTGGGTTACGAAACGTGTGGTAATTTATTTCGTGTTTATCGTAGTATGCTGTCAGTGTTCTGTAATGCTCTGGGTCTTCTAGGTTAATTTTAATTGTGTTGCCCGCGCAACTGGTAGAAAATGTCCCTTGCGTTAGTCGTTCAATATCTTTTATCACTTCTTGATATTTGATAGGTCCGTGTAGAAAAATAGGAGGCACCTTAAGTTTTTTTTGGCATATTTGCGGGTTCTTTAACATTTGTTTCTTTTGTGGATGGGTTATTGTCTTCATTCGGTAGATAAAATTTATTTTTTGAGATGAGCTTGTCTGGATCAACAAGATATCGCTTGTTGGGTTCGTCAAAGATTGGCGCCTGGTGTTACAGATGATTCAGTAGTTTTAACCGTGCTTGAGGCTAAATTAAGTGGTGTGTTTTTACCTTTATGGATAGGTGTTGATAGACCACCTGCTTCATACATGCTGATTAGTTGATAGCTTGAGTTGTTGAGGTCACGGTCCGAGCAAGGCCGGCCGGCCTGCAATCGTTGTTGGCGGTAGAATATTTGTTCACTAATATCCTGACCGGGTTTATACTAGAGAAAACTGTTTGGTAACTAATTTTACTTAATAATTTAAGAAAGAATTAGCGAGTTTATGAGCGATCCGCACTGGTTGAGTGTTAAAATCGGACTAGAAAATTGAGTAAACATGCATGTTCTACAAAAATAAAAATGTATCTAATGATAACTTATTGCAATTATTACTTATACTTCCCTCATCGAAAAGCCGAAGGAAGTATTCTAATCGCGAAAAAGCCGCCTTTCGAGATTTATTCAGAGCTTCACGATTCTGGGTCTCTAGATGATGAAAAACATGTTTTCTCAATTCCGTCTGTCTATCGATTTTTCTGTTGCTGGTATAACTCAAATAGTAATTATTTGAGGAAGACGATATTTTGCATGCGTATTGTATACCCACATTGCATAAAACGGAGAAAATGTTGGTCAAGTATATTGTTGTGGTAGCATATCAAGACTAGTAGTTTGTTTGTGAAAGTTAATCATACCTAGGGATTATTTATGGAATGATAAAATACCTAATTATTAAAACATGCAAAGGTGAATTTAAGTATTAAAAGAACAGTATAACTATTCAAAATGTATTAAATAAATTATAGATTAATATTCAAATCTGGTAATGCAATTAAGATTTTCACAGAACGTGTCTAAAATATGGATTAAATAATGTTTGAATTAGTAAAGATGGTTGTTTGGTAATATCAGAGTTCAAGTCATAATATATTGATATTAGAATATGCTATAAGATAACTAGAATTAAGGTAAAAAACAAAAGTAAAATAATTATTTTAAAAAATCACTTAAAAAATGTCAAATTAATAAATAAACTGTATTAAAATCTAATCCAGGAGTGTTAGTTTAAAAAAATTGTAAGAATCATTATTGCTATGGAAAATTATAATTTTAGAAATAACAACAAAAATCTTGATTCGAAAATGTACATTTAATTTTGATAAAAGCAGAAATTTAAAAATAAAACCCCTTTAATTCATAGTTATTTACGTGGCAAACCTAGTAAATTAGCCTTTAAGGGCGAGCCGGATAATTTGTAGGGTGAGCGACGTAGCAGCGGGCCCTGTAATCCGGTGAGCCCCAATAAAGGCTAATTGCAAGCGAGCCGCGTGCAACGTTTTATTTCCTCTTGCTGAAAATCCTAAAAATTCATATTAGTGATTAATAAAGGATGCATCATTTAAAAAAAAAGATGCTTGTAAAGTCGCGATGGCAGCATTTTACAGGCACCTGGCCTGTAAAGACTCATTTACTGGTCAGTTCAGACGACAGTAAAACTTTACAGGCACTTGGCCTGTAAAGGCTCATTTACCGAGTCAGTTCAGACGACAGTAAATGACCGTTTGACAAGTCAAGAGGAAATAAATGATTTTTATTGTCTAATTGGCATATTAAGGGGTATTATTAACGAAATTGACTAAATGAAGAAAAAAAATATTTAAATAAACTGAATAATAAACGAATCTACAAATGGACCAACGGAGAAGCAATTGATTTGGTGGTAGAACAAGAAGAAATTAAACAGCTGCAATCTACAAAATAGTCCTTTTTGGAATTGGTAATGTGACGTCTGCGTTTATTTGGACATTTACACCTAAATTGGATTTGGGACGCTGTATTGAGCTTGTTGTTGGTTGGTTACATCTACAACCAAGTTGAACTTCTTGTTTGAGGTGGACCGTATCGAACTTCTTGTTGGAAGTCAGAAATATTCTGTTGGATTTGGATAAAGGACACTGCAGTTACTGGTGGATAGTTGCATCTACACCTGGGTTGAACTTGGAGTTTTGATGGTAGACAGTTTAGCCGCTGTTACAAGTGGGGAAATTCCTGCAGACCAGGAGCTTGCAGCGTTGGTGTCTACATTGGAGCTACATAAGGAGCAATTAATAGTAACGGCTGTTGCAAATAGTTAAGCTGCTGAATTTACAAGTACGTTCCAGGATATCTGTGAGCGGACGACGTATGCTTGGTTCAACGGAGAGGCTGATTGGAGTACTTAAGTGAAGTAAACAGGTATATGTTACAAGATCTATAGAGTAATACGTTTTAATAGTAAGTGAATAACATATTAAAAAGTACTACTTACTATTGTCGATGTTTGAAATAATAATAGCTGTAACAGATATGATTTCGACTGACATTTTATTTTTAATAATTTTGACATTGACAGTTGTAGAACTGTCATTTTTGAAAGGCGTCTCATAATACTAATCAACTATCAAGTGTAATAATTTTGATAAATCAGAAACCTAACCTGAGTTGAGAGTGGTTGTTTTACTGGAGCTAGGAAACGAAATAAACTTAATAGTAAATAATTTTATAAAAAGGGCATATATTTTACATAGTTCATCTAAACAGAAATTTATTTCAATCTAAAAATAATACCAAACAGGCTTGTGTAGCCTCTGTTCTACTAGAGATATTTAATTAAATTAAATAAACCAAACAGCATAGTAGGGTGTATAGCAATATACAGGATGAACACATATAAAAAATAAAACGTTACCTAGTTTTGCTTCAAGAACTATTAGTTCAATACAAGAAATATTTTGCACATAGTTCAAGTTGTCACCCTTGACGAGAAAAGGCATATTTTAGAACCAATATATACAGGACGAACACCTTAAAAATATATTTTTTAATGTTATAATGATTTTTAGTTTCAAAACTTTCACTTGCGAAGGAAGTTCTGTTTAGAGCCTTTTACAGAGTTGTAATAATGATATTGCATGCTTTGTGGTGGAAAGTCTAGCGTCAGAGTTTTAGATTAAGCTATCGCCCCTGCCGTTGCCTAACAACCGTCACCGACATGAAAACTGAGATTTCATTACCACTGCAGATCGTACACTCATCCTAATGCCGACCTCGGCTGTAACGTTGCTTAACCGGATAGATCGTTTAACCCGGGCTCGGAGTATGCGGCAATGAAATAAACTTATTATTTTTAAGAAATACGCGTATTCTACTATTTTAAGCATATCTGAAACTGTATCGAGAAAATACGGAAACTATAAACAGATACGTGATCTTATAAATTTAGAAAGTTTAACAAACATAAGAACTAGTTTTAGGTGAGTGAAAGTATACAAGCACATAATGCGACTGATATAGGGATTGCTGAAATATTAATATTTCTGCTACAGATACTATTGAACTGGGATTTATTAGGAAATCTGCGAAGCGAGAGATATGGCAGTTTATTTCTAAAGTATCATTGCAATAATACCAAAAATAAATGTGAAGGTTATAGAACTCTTAAGTATTGGGTCACATTTATGAAAAATTAGACCAAATTTATCAGAAGATCAATTTGGCGTCAGAAGAAATAAAGGAACCATAGAAGCCTCTGGATGCCAGCTGGAAAACCTACAAGAATTAAGAAACAACTGAATAAGGTATTTAAGAAAATTAACTAGACACTAAAGCTGAACAAGATGAGACTGTGCAAACCCTTGATCGGTACTTCGGCATAATGTAATTTTCGTAACCGTTTTCAATGTGGCATAACCGTTATAATATAATGTTCCATACATGATCGCGTTATATGTGCGACGATTTCGGGTAAAGAGGATTCGTAAAAAAGAAGGGTGTTAATTCTTGCAAAGCCTAGGTGGAGGAAATCTTTTAAAATTGAGTCGGCGGAATCGTTAGCGGATAGCGCGGATGGATCAGAGAGAGACAGTAATGTGACATAATATTTAAAGGTGACAAGAGATGGGAATTTGTATGTGAATACGCCACTAGACTATCCTGACACGATATTTACGCAACCTAGCTTAATGTATATTACTGTTAACTCGAATACAAATCGATAAACACATATAAAAAACAGCGATCACGCTCGCGCAACAGCTTTTCAATTCATTGCATTGATATTCCACACAAACTTGTCCTAGAAATCATACTGATAGGTTATGTCGGCCTCAGGTTATCGGTTTACCACGTTGCGTGCCATACTCGTTTTTTTAATTTTTCCGACTTTCCTTTAACTTGAAACAGTTGCTGTGTTCATAAAAGTTGTAATTTCTTGAGACCAGACCTTTCATATAACTGAAAGACGTACAGCAAGCGCATACCGCTGACACTGAAAAGGAAAACTGTCTCCCTTGGCTGTATTGTTTGATATGATCTTTACCCCTTAGTTCATAGTCCATGGTTGCAGTTTTTGTTCAAATATAAATTTGACATCGCATTATGATTTATTTATTAGGGCAGTAAATGTCTTACTCAAATAGGGTGCATAGTACATGTCTCTCAATGTATGATTACTTTTTTCAATTTTGCATAATTTTTCATTGTTAATGAGGCTTAAGAACTATAATTTACCATAACAATAAGTATGAGTTAAACCCTGTGCAGTAAAGCTTGATTTCGCGAGTGTAGCGGTAAACGCAACTTCGAAGCCTGTTTGCGAAACGTGGTGACTTTTGACTTAAGCATCAGTTGCTTGCGGGCGTTGCCCAGAGCCGCACGCTTTAAAGCGGCTTCCAAAAGAAGTGTACATACGTCAAGATAAATGGAAAGGGCTGAAAACCTTGTAGAAAATGGTTGCTGCTAATAAGTGTTTACGAGTGCCACAAGAAAGCGTTTGCGTGTCCATTAAGACCATTTTCATCGTGTACAGAGCAGATACCCGAGTTGTGAAGCACGCAAATCCGTATTTGAGACGTTTCGAGGGATTCGTGATGTCAGTGTTTTGAGTGACAGCAGAGCCAATAATCCTGCTGCCTTCGTGTGGGATTCACATACGAGCCACTCAAGAATTGGATGACGAAACCCAGTGCAAGCCCAATATGTGACACAGCAGTTCATAGGCTCAAGTAGATATTAACTGATCTGTAGGAAGGGATTGCTGCTTCAGCGATAAGTATTGCCTCCAGCTGTGTTAAAATTACGCTATAAGGAATAGGCGTACGCACGTGAATTGTTCCAGGTTGTAATGCATGCATGCATGTAACGGCTTTAGGCATTTTAACATTAGTGCTTTTCAGGACAGCTATTTCGGCGCTTTAATGTTGTTTTATGTATGTCAGTCATAATTAAACTAGGTGAGTTGACTGCTAAATGCGCGTAGAACCAAGCTGTTTCCAATAATATTCATATTATTAATTAAGACTGCGTGTGTCAACCATGAACATTTAGTTTAACGAATTATTTTATGTTTTTTGGTTTTATTTATAATTTTATGTGTTTCTACATATTTGTGTAGACATTTATGCTTTCTATTTGTATGTTGTTTGAATGCAGTTTCTGCTGATGAACACTACAGATGCAATCCAGATTTCTGATTTTGGTGAATAGTGATAGTGCGTAACCACTACTAGGTATTTAAAAGAGTTTCATGTATACTGAGCTGGCGAGGTAAACAAACAGGGCAAATTAATTTTTAAAATGTTAAGGCGTATGCTACGTCTTATTTGAGTTTAAAGTATCGTTACCATACTTGCTTTGATGTGAAAAGAACACCAGTAATAGAAACACAGGAAGCAGTGCAAATCAATATACGGATTAAAAAAAGAGAGATTTATTTAAATGACAAAAACATTTTATCAGTTTCAGGTAACAGATAATATTGTAACTCTAAAGCTAAATAACAAGTGCAAAGTACCCGGAAAGAGTAACACTAACAATATGCTGAGGAAATGGGGTGGTTAAGTAAACGAGCGTTGTTGAAAGGAGTTCATAACGTTTTCAACGGTTTCATCCACTTCAACTATCACAAATTAATTGACAATACATGCTGGCTTTGACTAAAGGAAAGACATTTTATTCTGAGAAGTACAGAGATATAACTCCGCTTAGGATTCTGCTAAAGGAACTAACTGCTACCGTTCGTGTCAAATTACGTTATTGAAATATTTGAAGAACGGGGTAATCATAATATTCTTGTTGTAGATCTTATCTAAGTATTATAATAGCATAGTTAATGTAGTTACGTCTATTTACTTAATGTGATTACGGGGGTAATTAAAACGAGGAAGAACAACACGATGCTTTTTCCTTTTGTGGTATATTTGTTTTTTGTTTGAAAGCTGGCTTCGGCTTTATTCGCATTCGTGATGTATAATTTGCATTCTTATCCCTAACAGAAAATAGTAGCTAAAAGCCGTTTTATTTATTTTCTCATGAATCGAGTATCACAATTCAGAAATTGTTAATTTTGGTGCGGAATTTGCAACGGTATTTCACTGCTAGTAGTTTCTGAATATCTTGCAAAATTGCCGCGTTGCTAAATGAAAAATTCCATAATTGAGTTACTTCTTGTCATCTAGGAAGTTTGTATTCAGCGTCTTATTTAGGACACTATTAAATATGCACTTTATTTAATTTTTTTAACTTTAGACGTGAATATCTTGCAATGTAGCTACTAAGTACATAGTTTATGGCTTTGCTCATTTAAGCTACGCCTTTTATAAATAGTTAATGCTTTAAAGGTACTTCATTTACATTAAACAGACTGATAAAACCAAATACAAATATGACTTATTTGATGTCAGATTAGTTATAAATATATTGTTCAAAAGCTGAAATTTTACTTTGGAATGGTGTTTTGTTCTATATTTTCTCCGCAATATTCTCAAACACCCCATTCCAGTATTTTAAGGCATAAGTTGTTTTAAAAGTGAAATTTCGAAGATTCTTGTATATAGTGGTCACTTAACTCATAGTAAATTTAAGTTAAGCACACATGCAAAGTTCATTGCGCGCAACACCAAGTACTATCGAGATTTGCTCATGTCCGCCGATAAAATGGAGTTATGTTTTGACAAAACCAAGTTGTAAACAAAGTTAGAAATCCCATTTCAGCCACACAAAAAGCCAGGAAACATATAGGGCCTCACGCTAGCTTTAATTTGGCATAAAATAAAACATTTTGGACAAGTTTTTGTGCGATACAGTGAATCAAAATGCGCTTATAAAAACTAAGACATTCAATGTAGTTACGATTAAAAGTATATATAAAATCGGGTAAGAGCACGAGTACTTCATACACTCGGTGACTAGCGAAGCAGATTGAGCCGTTGCTGTGCGATGGAACTAAAATCGGAACTGGTCTATCGTTGGATGGGCGAGGGCTTTCGTCATCACAAAATTGGGGTCGCAGCTGCAGAATTCAAGGGCAGTAGCTGAAGAGCATGTGTGTGTTCAAAATTTGTGAACCTGCACTCAGAGAAAATTGAATATTGTGCACATTAGAGATATGAACTTAAGTACCAGTGATATTAGAGCTGTTATAAGCCACATTATTGCACCAAATATGCTCCATAAGAAGTCTGTGCAGTTTATAAAGTAGCCACATACTTGGAGGGGGTGCGGTTGGATATACTAAAGCCTTCATCCACTAGTAGAGCTGTTGAACTCCGCGATTTTGTGCTAGATTGCAAGATGTAAATTTTATATCGCTCTATGGGTAGCACACACGTACATTAGAGCTGTGGAGTCACCATTCAGATATATTATCAGGTTTGTGTCTGGAGCAAGAACCCATTCATGCTAAAAACTGTTTCAATATGAGACCAGGACGGATATTGGGGGTAAGTGGTTTTCCGTTTTGGTACAACTAGCATAATCATCTTTGTACTTAGCGGTTACAGTTTGTTTTAAAGCGCCGCTTTGCAATTGTTTTAAAGTGAGGTCAGTTTCAGCCAATTAATGACTTTAGATTGAAGAATTCACCTTGTGTTAAATTATTTCGGGAATTTAATTCTACTGTTGAGCTCTACTCTGATAATAAAGCTGGCGGAAATGGGTGTTTGAAAGTTAGTAATAAAATAAAGTTTTTTTTCGATCCTCAAATAATGTAATTATTGCTTACTTCTATGAACCCACGAAATCATTGAGTATTGAGTTGTGTTTTACAAACTCTGAGTTGCTACATGCTTAAAACAAGAGTCTTTCATTATTTTTGCTTGTGGAAAACTTGTTACGTGTGCCCGTAATAATTAATTTTAAGGCAAAGGCAGGCACCAAACTAAATTTTTGGTACAAGGGTGTCTGTTCCCCTAATCCAATTCAAATATAAATTTTTAATTTTAATAAGCGGGTAGCACAGCAATATTTATGTATAAATATTAAAGTCTTTTAAGTAGGCACTTCTACAAAAATTAAACATGCTATAATGCATACAATAAATACCATGAGTATACCATTTTGTTTTAAAATAAACCGAAATAGATATAGCTGCTAACATAGGCGACCTATACGATATAAATGGTATGGTAAAGTATACATTTTTCCATTAATCTTTTATATTTTGCAAATTCAGAAAATTTTCACCAATATGGCGTGATGCCGTATGTGTGGTCATAGTAAAATAATGCACCTTTTGTATTCAGCCTACTGTAAAGCTGCGGTAATGCGTATTTTCAGGAATTTTAAGATTGTCTATAGCATATTAAAAGAAAATTAAAGTAACAATGAGAATTTATTAGTGGAGAGTGAAAAAAGTATTTGAAACTATGTTGATTGTCATTTCTCATTGACAGATTTTTCTAGCAGAAAAGTGGTTTGATAGATGGATTCCCATGGAATCACTCTCTTATGTTGGAAGCAAATAACCGTCTCCGATATTCTCGATTTCTATCCGTTCATAATATAGGTAACTATGTTCCGCATTGGAGATAGCATTACACAGATTTCGTCACTAATAAGGTATCATTAAAAGAATAGTGATTGTTTATTATTATTCCTATTATTTTATATTTCTTGATTCTGTGTTTCGTGTACAGCAACTTAGAAAATCTATTGCGCCCTAAGTGTTGATGGGCCTCATAGAGCAATTTTCAAATCTTCAATGAAAGTTTGGATTATCTCCACAAATGTGTTTCTAAGCATTTCGGCTGTTAGTAATTCTTCCCCAAGGTGTTTACTCTCGAAGGTTTATAGTTACTCGCATCAACAAGGAGAATGGGATGGAAGTTTTGTCCTCATCTACACTAAACTCGCACAGTGACATGTTTGTCAGTCGTATTTTCTCCAGCAATAGCCCTTGATGATCATCGCTTGAGTAGTTTTCCCCTTTATTTTTCTCCCGAGAGTATCTTGGAATGTTTTGCACTGGAGCTCTCCATTCATAGCCTGCAATGTTAGTCTTTGAGCTACTTAATGGGTGCGTTTTCTAGCAATTGCATACGGTATGACTCTGGTGGGTTTTAAAGCTGGCTGGTCTAACCAGTTCGTAAGATTTTTTGTTGCCATATGTTCCTTGGTATTCTGGTACCCGCATCAGTTTAAGCTTGTTGTATTCACCTGTGTGCACCATTTTTTTGTGGAGTTCTAGAACCACCTTAGAAGGAAATTCGCATGACTTCGTCGTTTTAGTGCTGTGTGTCTGTCTGTCAGGAAGTGGAATTGTTTGCCTGTGTGTGACCTTTGCATTAAGAATGTAGTAGAGGTGAAAATTCTTAACACTTCAGTATGAAAAGTAGTTGCGAATATACTACCCATATTAGTATTTTCCGGTCTATATGTATCCGCTCATGCTCCTGTATCCACTGTTGCCGCTCTTAGTGACCAATTCAGCTTCTCTAAAGATAATTAAAATTCACAGGAGACAGCGTACAGTCCTTAAATTATGTAATTGCTGAAAAACATGAGCGCCAACATGTTTTTCCAAATACAACAAATATATTCAGATAGGTTAAAAACGTATATGTTGCAGCATATACAAACACAACATCTAAAAATAGAAGGTAGCAGTAAGAACTCAGGTATTGCACTACTTATCTGCAGATGTATACGCTTGTGCCTGCGATGAAGATATAAGGCCCCCAAAAAGAACCAGAAGAAACGGTTTTCGGCGGTGAACCGGGGGGCCCAAAATAGCATAAAACAGCAAAATCAAGCTACCAGTGACAACTAAACGTCAATAAAGCAAGCATCCGGGGATGTAGTCACAAGCGCTGAACTTCTACTGCTTCGGTTGCTGTTTAAAGTAGTACTCTCCTAGATGACAATACTGTTGCGCCTTGGGGTTGACGCTAATGTTACACTCTGAAAGTGACGCTACAAACTCCCAAATAATATTCATCTTATTGATATTACAAATTTACAATACGGAATTGGAGGATATTCACGTACCCTGTATAGTAACAAGCAAAGTCAATACGACAAGGAAGCTATGTGTTGCTTAAACGATCTCGCAATGTGGAATGAATTCCCAAAAAGGTGTCCAATTCTGAAATCTGCATGCTAGCTTCGTCCATTAATAATTCACAATTGAAGCCCAGCGTGTTAATGTCAATCTGATTGTTCCAGTTTCGAGTAATGAAATTAAAATTGCAAACAGTTTTGGGAAAGCATAAGAAGTTTCCTTCTTGTGTAACTTTCTTTTCAATATTAAGCTTTCGTTTAAGTGTTTGAAAGTGACTAGCTGGTCAGGTAATCTTCTGGTGACACTCGTTATCTCTGTATGGGGTGATATAAGAAAATCATTAAAGAGGTCCAAGAAAGAAAAAGATGGACATAAGCTGTGTAGTATTAATCCAGGAGGTAGATAATTCGCATTAATACAACTGTCACTTTATGTCAGATTAATTTGATTAATTTGAAGTCCCAAAAGGCTTTTTCAGAGAAACCAATGTTGTCTATTTTATGTCATGGTTTTCACTGATTATCAAATACGCCACATGCTGGAAATGTAGTGTAGGAACGTGAAATGGTAAAAAAAATGTGATTGAGTTTACTCTGACGGAGTAGATGCAACATGAAGTAGTTCCAAATGCAAGCGGATACATATAATCCATTCACGATATTTTTTCCTCCCAGTAGGCGGTTGTATGTTTTTATTAGGCTGCAGGCATAAATTGTGATAGATGTCAAACTGTGACAAAAAAACTATGATATTTTTTACCACTGCCTTATTGGCGTTGTTGCAATTTTAATATCAAGATGCCGAAAATTTTATGGGGGACAAAAATTTTACTGGTAACAAAAATCAGGAGCACAAATTAAAAACAACATAAATCAATTTTGCCATGTCTAGTTGTTTCGCATGCGTACCAACAAAAATTTCACTCTAACATAGCCAGATGGGAGAAGAAAACACCACTTTGATAAATGTTTTTCTTGAATCACGTTTATTAGGAACTGTTACCCTTGTAGAGTAGCAGGCTTTTCATGTTGATATCTTTGTTGTTGAACAAAAAGCTTCTGAAAGAAATAAATCGGCAGAGCAACTGGCGGTAAAATGTAAACAAAATCTTTGTCTAAGTAACATTGCAACTACTGCACCTGCAGTAATTATGTAGATTACGAGGTTACGTTTATTATGTTAATGACAGTACTTGCTGCTTTTAAACATTGTATGTATAATGTAGGTGCCATGCTGTAATATGCAAAGCAAGTTGTAGCCACTTTTGCCACTTAAATGGCAACAGTTGCTTCAAGAAAGCATCCGAAACACAGGCGAGTGTTTTATTTTCTCAACTTCAAAAGCATACTACTAAGTAAAGTACATTGAGTAACTATTAAAATATAGAAGTAGATTTCTTATTTCCTTCAGTTTCTTTATAGTTAAGGAATTCAGTGGCGAAATGTATATTATGTGTTTGTCTATAGTGGTAATTTTCCTATTTGGGTTTTTGTGCCAACATATTTTAAACTTAAAATATTTCAATGTTTGGTACCTAACTTGCTTTTAAAATTAGTTGGCGAATCTGGAAACATGCAAACGAATGACGCATTTCAGACAGTACGCAAACCGATTTAAAATTGATTAAGTGCAACCTTCCAGAAGTATTTATAGAAACAAAATCTAATATTAACTGCCCTTTGAACTTTTAGTAAAAACATGCATGATTTCTGATAGTTCTATCGTCATATTCAATTTTTATTAGATCGCCTATGCTAAGTTTTTTGCAGCAGGAATAACTTATATTGGCTTCCCCATTCGACTCCTCACTGTATTTTGTTTGCTCCAGCTGTTTTATTTTTGAAAGGTAGCATAATTTGTAGCTGAATAAAGATAAAACAGACTTCCCTCCCATTGCTGAAAGTTTCAGGACAACTGAGTGAAACTAAGCTGAGCGACTTATCAACTTTTAGATAAAATGGAAATTAATACAAAATCAATAGCTGTACTGTGGAAAATGCTTTTTGTTTATGACGAAGGAGTGGGTTGTTATGGGAATCGCATTAACTCAGAATACTGGGAGGAATAGCGTTTTAGTTAAATTATTATGGCTAGGTAAGGTTAAACAGATTGGATCTTTAATCACGTAGAGAACAAGTTGTCAATCTGGCAGCTTCAAGGGTTGCCTATCAGCATAACCGGATTGTATTAATTTCCTTCTGGTTGGAAATTTATTGAACTGGACATGTGAAGATGTTGCTATGTCAGGCAAACGTACTTATGGTGGCAGCGGCGTATTTAATTTTTACCGTATTTTCCATTAAGAATGGTAGCATGAAAAACCGCCTTTTCACATTTTCGGCAAGTGAGAGTGTTGATGATTTTCGGTATACAATACTGCTGGTCTGTTTTGTTTTGCTTCTATTGAGCGTGGACCTGCCTGTGTGTACTTAGCTTGTGCCTTTGTTTCCCTTAAATTTGCTGTTTATAAATTCGACCATCGATTGTTTTGAGATGTATTGAAATATCTTTATGTTGAAAATTCAAAAACAGCAGACGCTATTCAGAGTGAAAGGCTAAAGTGGTTTTTAGCTGCAATACACGTATTCGAAAATGACTCTTTCTGGAGTGTTTTTGCATGTCGAAGATCCGCCTGTTTTAATTAATATGCCACGTACATTAATTTTGAAATATAATTGCATATTGATCTTTTATAATTTTTGCTGTACCTTTATCCAGCTTAATATAAAACCTGTAAATTTGTTCGAGACAGAGAATCATCTGACAGGTATGGTAATTTGGAGAAGTAAAATTTGGTGTGTAGGTTTTGTACACACGTGCATTAATAACACGTTTTAAAATACTTTTGTTGGTGTTTGAAATATGTAGTTATTTATAATTCTTCACATGCGGAATTACTGACATAATGCGATATTATGTAATTTAGCATTAAACATGTTTATTAAATTACCCTAATTATAGTTTTGAACCCTTTTTATATTTTGACGGGTAGCACGAAAAATACAAATTCAAAAATTTATCTTTTATACATGATCTACGTCTGTAAAATAAAGGATGTTCATTTTTTAAAACCGTTGGGAGTTGTGTATCATTTACTGAAGGTATATCTAGATTTAGATCTACTCTCACTTGTCATGCCATTTTCAAACTATGTAATAAAAGCAACATGGATTGCAAGTCATGGCCAACCCCAGACGATTTTGTTAATAAATACCTGTATTTATTCTTCAAATGCTTAATCCTTATTCTTATAATACCATTTCTTATCAAAGGTTGGCGCTCATCGTCATCACAGCTTTTCCTATTTGATTTACAGCACCTTTAAAGATATCAAAGAAGCTACAACTAAACCATTCTCTTAAGTTACATATCCAGGACATTTTTCTTCCAACAATACTCTTTTTACCATTTATTTTTCCATGTAGGGTGACACTAAGTAGCTCATATTTCTCTTCTGCCACAGATTGGTTTAGGTATTCGAGTTGCTTTATGAGTACTTCCACATTCATAATCCTATCAATTCCCCAAATTTTCGATATTCCTCTATTCCACCATATTTCAACAGCTTTTTCATGATCTTGTTCTTCAGTCCAAGTAGCAATGTTGAGAACATATAGCGCTCGGAATTCTTACTCTCAGGTTTATTGAGGAATTCTGATTGCAAAACATTTCCTTCATTTTAACAAACACTTGTCTCGCAGTTTCACTTCTGGCTCTATTTTTTTTTCAAATTGATTGCATTCGCCCGTTAACCACGTTTCTAGGTAAGCGTAATACTTTACTCTTTCTATTTCTATACCTTGCTCGAATGTTCTGTTCTAAATTTTGGTTTTTTATATGCGTATCTTTTACAGTGTGTGTTTGTTCGTTTTAGTAAGTCTTTCTCTACACGAGTAGCTATATTTACATTTTTGTGGCTGGTGCGCAACGTACACTGTCGAGTCAAATTATGTAGCTTTGGTTGCCAATTCACCATTGCTAAGTTTGTTATCGTAGGTGGACCTTGTTTATGTCAGATTGTTTCGATGTTAAGTAAGTAATTTTATAACTACTAACCCTCTTTATTTGATTTAATATTTGTGAAATTATTTTACATGTCTTTGTATTTCAAGGTAATACTTTTCATTTTAAATTAGTCCTGCTTTATTATTTCATATATATCTAATGTTGCATGTATGTATGTTGTATTATGTATTGTTTGTTTTCTTTTGTAAGGAGTTCAGTGAGCTAAAGAAATTAAGGAAAATTAAGTTTACCAAGGTTGTATGCTGGCTGACACCGAGCCCTGCAGACATCTTTAAAAGGAGGCCCACATTTCCACTTTTGGTGAACTTCCCTTGCATTTCTCGATTTGGAAAAGTGTCGTTGCCGTAATTAGTAACATTTAACTAACCCTCTCTCCCACTTACGCTTAATGGCAACCGCTGTTACAGTACATCGTAGCATAGCTGGGGCAACTGAACCTTGTATTTTTCACAATTTATTTTCAAACAATCTGGCGCTTTTGTCGCAATACCGTTTTCGACTATATATTTCGAATGAATTTTATACATTGGTAATACAATAATAATACATTTACAATATGTGTTCTTAATTACAGTACAAGATTTATTTCATGCAGCCATGATAGTGCCATTGGTGTTAGTTCATGGATTTCCATCAGGGTACCATTAAACTCGGAGGTGGGACATTCCTGGGTGCTATGTTCCACTGTCTGTATTCTTAAGTCGCAGTTCGTTCCCCCAGTCGATAAAACCTCATCGGTACATCATCTATCCGCTTCTGCCGTGGCCAGCTCTAATCCGGTTTAGCAGAGTCTATTGCCTTCTGGAAAGATTGAAGCCAGCTATTTTCTTTGTCGGATCGTCTACGAGGTGGGAGTTGTGCACATCTCGTTCTATCCATTCGGTTTTCCATAGCTCTTCAGTGCTGAGGCCGTCATCTCTTAGGATTCTTGCCGTTTGCCATGGCGGTAAGCGGGATTTTAATCTTAAACGGTCTTATGATATTTGGTTGGTGTAGGAGTGGATAGGTAGGAGAGCGTTTTGGCAGCATTTGTCGTATTCTCTTGTTAGCGCTGTCTAAGGGCGGCCGGGACAATATTGCAGAGTACAGGGTTATTCATTATAAATTACCCACCCCTTATCATCGTTATTATTGCCTATAGAAAAAAAAGTTTTAAAAAAAAGTTATGTGGTTATAACTGAATTTTGTTAAAATGCTATCAAAAGTACAGTGGCGTGCATAATTAAGGGGATACAAAAAAGTAATATATTTTTTTTAATGGAACACCCTATATATTATAAAATTTTTGGAACGACCTTTTTTTCCTGATTTCAAAAATATACCATATGTTACCCTTACCTTATACCGTTTTTGAGTTATTAAACGTTGAATATCTTAGTTAAACTAGTTACTGTAAATAGGAATTATTAAAGTAAGCTATGAAAATGCAACTATTTTGTTTGATAAGTGACATTTCTTTAATGAAATAATAAAAATTAGTTATCATTTATTTATATTTAAATTTCCTGAATAAAACTTTGTTATATTTAATAATGTTAACTAGTTTAACTAAGATATTTGACGTTTAATAACTCAAAAACGGTATAAGGTAAGAGTAACATATGGTATATTTTTGAAATCAGGAAAGAAAGATCATTCCAAAAATTTAATAATATACAGGGTGTTCCATTTAAAAAAATATATTACTTTTTTGTATCCCCTTAATTATGCACGCCATTGTACTTTTGATAGCATTTTAACAAAATTCAGTTATAACCACATAACTTTTATTTAAAACTTTTTTTTCTATAGGCAATAATAACGATGATAAGGGGTGGGTAATTTATAATGAATAACCCTGTACAGGCAGCCATTCTGTTGGAGTTGATTTCACTGTGCCAGATATAAGCCTCATGGTTTGGTTTAGCTGTGTGTCAATTTTGTGAGTGTGTTTGCTGTTAAGCCATACCGGCGCGCAGTATTCAGCTGTTGAGAAAACTAAAGCGAGTGACGGTGTCCTAAGCGTATCTGCATTTGCTCCCCACTTAGTGTTGGTGAGTCTCTGGATAATGTTTATCCTTGTTTTCAATTTGGCAGATAGTTTTTCTAGATGACGTTTATAGCTGAGGGTTCTGTCTAGAATTATCCCAAGGTATTTAGGGGTGTTATTGTGCTTCAATCGGGTCCCTTTGAATGATATATTTAGTTTATAACGTGCTTGTCTATTGTGCAGGTGAAAAGTTGAAATTTCGGTCTTATTTGGATTCGGTTGGAGCCCCCATTTGGAAAAATATTTGTCCATGGTTTCTAAGTCTCCGGTAAGTTCCCTTTCTGTTAAAGCGATGTCTCGGTGTTGGGAGCATAAAGCTAAGTCATCAGCTTAAGCGAATTTTTGTGAGTTTGTTTCAGGCATGTCCGATGTGTAGACATTAAAAAGTAGAGGGGCCAGTACGGATCCCTGTGGTAGGCCATTGTTTAATGACAGAAATTTGCTTTTAGTGCCGTTCAGGTGCACTTGGAAAAGGCGGTCGCTCAGCATTGCGTTTAAAATTGTTAGAAGGCTTTTACAGGGGATTACGTTGAAAACTTTCTTTAGAAGGCCCTCTTTCCACACTGTGTCGTACGCAGCAGTTAGGTCTATGAAAGCGGCCGAGGTTTTAAGGTTGCTTTGTATTTCAAGGTAATACATTTCATTTTAAATTAGTTCTGCTTTATTACTTCATATATCTAATGTAGCATGTATGTATGTTGTATTATGTATTCTTTGTTTTCTTTTGTAAGGAGTTCAGTGAGCTAAAGAAATTAAGGAAAATCAAGTTTACCAAGGTTGTATGGTGGCTCACACTGAGCACTGCAGACATCTTTAAAAGGAGGCCCACATTTCCACTTTTGGTGAACTTCCCTTGCATTTCTCGATTTGGAAAGGTGTCGTTGCCGTAATTAGTAACATTTAACTAACCCTCCCTCCCACTTACGCTTAGTGGCAACAGCTGTTACAGTACACCGTAGCATAGCTGGGGCAACTGAACCTTGTATTTTTCACAATTTATATTGAAACAATCTGGCGCTTTTGTCGCAATACCGTTTTCGACTATAACAAAGTACCATAGGATTAATGCGGTTAAGGATATGTTTATATGTAATAATGAATTTTTTTGTTTAATATACACTAAATGTGATTACAGGCATTAATAAATGGTAACTTTATATTTAAATTTAAACTATATCTCAAACTTGTTAGTTATTAGCTTACCTTGCTATTGTGTTAATGTTTTTATTAGCATTGCTGTAATATTTTATTATTCTCCTGTATTCATTCTGAAGACTTTTTTCTTCTCAAGGTATTGTTAACATAACCTACAATAGTCGGAATGTTTTGACAATGTGGTAAATTAATAATACAGGAAGAAAATTAAAGCAGCGAGGGTTGAAACCTCATGAAATACTCACTTATAATACCATGAGTAGTCAAAGTTACGTCGAATATTTTTGCTGTGGTATTACGAATGTCCATTGCGCTTAGGTTCGATTAGGACGAGTGCGCTAGCACGAGTTCTAATTTTAAGCGCAATGGACATGAGTAGTGATACCACCGCAAAAATATTCTACTTAACTTTGACTAAGAATGGCATTCGAGGGACTATTCAATGAACCAAACTACTTTTTCAAATTCGTTTTCAGTGAATCTAGCACGAAACTACGCAATCTCCATAGTAACACTAATACTGCCTTTTTCTAATAAAAATCAAATTTGTTTAAAATATTCACTATACCACTAGTGAAAATTGTCGATTATTTTCACTAGTGAAAATTGTCAATATAGTTCATTTTTATTGGCTCAAAGACGTCAAATCTTGTATTTTTATTGGTCAGTTTTTGATAGATGACAAGTGAGTTGAATAGTCAAAGTAATTTAGAAATAACGTTGCACGCCATAGAAACTCAAAGAAGAAACTATTTGTTAAGCGATAAAACATTTTAACAGTATATAGTAGTCTTGCTTTTGAATTTTTTTATAATTCCAGTTTTAAGCCAATCTATGAAAAAATTGGCATTAAATACACATGTTAAATACGAAATCTGAATGACGATGTCCATAGAGAAAAAAATTATTCACATCGAAAAAACGGTTAATTATGCAACGCTCACATCACTAGATGTGTAAAGATCTTAGAGCGGGAAAATATTGAGATGCACGTGTCGCAGGCAGGTTCACCTCGTTACTCTAAAATTAAATACGTTTGCTCACCAATATAAGCACATATACAGGATGTTCGTAGAATGTAGATCGCTAGACAGCCTGTAACGTCGTTAATAATAGGGGCATCGAAAACATTTTAAATACTAGTACACAACCTACAGATTCGTCGTAAATGAATCTAAACCATAGTATTATATTTTTACATAGTAAATAACTACCTTTGTTTTTTTAAATAGAGCACCGCATATATTTCAGATGTTCAAAATCAGCGCCAAAATGCTTTATGGTAGCATGCTTAAACTAAAGTTTTGGAACTTACGCAAAATCACTAAAATCGAACAAGAAATTGAAAACAAATTCCACTTGGCACTATAAATTCTTCTTGGCCGAATTATCGCACCAAATGTACTAAAATAATTATTAAAAACAATGTTTTTTTTTTAAATGGAACAATATGACTTTCATTAAACGGTTGAAGACTACAATAAAAGAGGTTTCCGACAATGTACCATATTCGCGATTTCGTTTCAAACGTTTTAGTACGTTTGGTGCGATAATTACATGATGAACTTTTAGAGTCAAGTGGAATTTGTTTTAAACTTCTTGCTCAACTGTTAATTATTCTGCGTAAGACATGGCCTACTTTAACTAAAAATATTTTTTAAATAAAAAAATAAATTACGTAAGAAGGAAGTATTGTAATCGCGAAACAATCACCTTTCAAGATTTCTCCAGATCTTCACGTTTCAGGGTCCCTAGATGACGAAAATTAGGTTTTCCCAATTCCGTCTGTCTATCTGTCTGTCTGTTGGTGGTATAACTCAAAAACTATGTTTTAGAACAGAATAAATGTTTTACGATACAAAAACGAGGCACTAATTAGCGCGTTACTAAATATAGCTACTACGCAGGAATTCGAAGGGCCGGTGCTCCGTAGCGCAGGTAGAAATAGCCCAGTTCTTTGCAATATGCCACAAAACGTTGGGGCTGCATACGAGGTGCGCCTGTCGTTCGAATTCGACCAGCGGTAACGTTTTCTTTATTTGAAAATTTATTTAATTTATTAGAAATGTGAAGAAATTTTTACTCCTAACCTAATTTGATTTTTAAAATTATTTAGTGTCACAATGTCGACGAGAGAAGTTCTGGGTAAAGCCCTTTACATATTTTTGAAGTATGTTATCATAAAGCATTTTTAGCGTTGATTTCAACTATTTACAAATAGATAGGGTGTTCCATTTAAAAAATCAAAGTCTGATATCACTATACCAAAATAAAGGCCGCGATTTAAATTTCAATTTCGTCTGTCTGTCTGTCCGTCTGTCTGTCTGTCTGTCTGTCTGTTGGCGGTATAACTCAAAAACTATTTGTTTTAGGAAGACAATATTTTGCGAACACATTATATTGTTTATTGTTTTTTTTTTGCTTTAACTTAGAAATAGCTAAAAGTAATAATTTGTAGATAGTGCAGGCTTTATTCTTGTCAAAAATGGGACCCAACAGATACATGATAAATGTTGTATGAGAAAAAAGGGAGCAACGAATAAGGGCGTTATGTTAAGTATAGCCGCATCGAAGGAATTCTAAGCGTCCCGGTGGCTCAGGCAACGAGCGGCAGTTTTACCCGTGAGCTACCGCCGAACCATGATACCAATGCGCCGGTTCGTTCGCAGGCGTTGAATTTCGAGTCCTATTGCCGGTAGTATTTGTATTTTTGCTTCAACTGAGATTCAGATAAAAGTAACAATTTGCACATAGTTCAAGCTTTACCTTTGACAAAAATTGAACCCAACAGGTACAGCGTAAATGCTGTAAAGCAGAAAAAGGTGTCAACCAAAAATGGGTTCTATTTAAGGCAGCCGTAGCGCACGGACTCAAAAAGTGCTCCGTAGCGCATGTAGATATAGCCGGTTTCCTTGCAATATCCCGCTAAATGTTAGAATCGCATACGCGGCTGCCTGCCGTTCGAGTTCGACCATCAGTAATGTTTTTTTATTTGAAAATGTATGTAATTTATTAGAAACGTGAAGATATTTCTAACCCTAGTTTAATTTCATTTTTAAAATTAATTTAGGGTCACAACGTCGACTTACGAGGGAAGTTCTGTTTAAAGCCATTTACAGATTTTTTTTGTAAACTTTTACGAGCTAGCCCTATTTGCTTTTACTATTCGGCATTCAGCCTCAACTAATTAAAGAGAAAGAAAATGCCTTAGTTGTTTTTCGTCACTAGAATTATTGTCTTGGGATAATTTTCCCCTCTATTTCTAAATAAACTTTTCCTTATATTACAAAATTGATAACACGCTATTATACTATTAAACATACATATAGAAGTAATCTGTGTCATACCTTGACGGTATCACTATTAGCCTTCATGCAATATTACAACATACATAATCCACTTCAAAAACAAATAAGTATCTCCTTCACTTTATTGTGATGGGCACATATGTCCTCCATCTTTCTTATTAAGTGCAATTACTAAAGCTCTGCCTATATGTTTCTTGCCGTTAGTGAAGAAGCGGGAAATAATAGAAGCTTTATTACACTTTACGTAGTAGCTCGTTGCATACAAAATTTATATCCAGTAGTAGGTAACAAACAAAACTGGCTTCTGCCAATGCGCAATGCTTGGATTAAGGTAATGTGTCTATAATATACGAGACCTTGCAGTAACATTATCAGTTTTTTTGCTCAACTGTTAATTATTCTGCGTAAGACATGGCCTACTTTAACTAAAAATATTTTTTAAATAAAAAAATAAATTACGTAAGAAGGAAGTATTGTAATCGCGAAACAATCACCTTTCAAGATTTCTCCAGATCTTCACGTTTCAGGGTCCCTAGATGACGAAAATTAGGTTTTCCCAATTCCGTCTGTCTATCTGTCTGTCTGTTGGTGGTATAACTCAAAAACTATGTTTTAGAACAGAATAAATGTTTTACGATACAAAAACGAGGCACTAATTAGCGCGTTACTAAATATAGCTACTACGCAGGAATTCGAAGGGCCGGTGCTCCGTAGCGCAGGTAGAAATAGCCCAGTTCTTTGCAATATGCCACAAAACGTTGGGGCTGCATACGAGGTGCGCCTGTCGTTCGAATTCGACCAGCGGTAACGTTTTCTTTATTTGAAAATTTATTTAATTTATTAGAAATGTGAAGAAATTTTTACTCCTAACCTAATTTGATTTTTAAAATTATTTAGTGTCACAATGTCGACGAGAGAAGTTCTGGGTAAAGCCCTTTACATATTTTTGAAGTATGTTATCATAAAGCATTTTTAGCGTTGATTTCAACTATTTACAAATAGATAGGGTGTTCCATTTAAAAAATCAAAGTCTGATATCACTATACCAAAATAAAGGCCGCGATTTAAATTTCAATTTCGTCTGTCTGTCTGTCCGTCTGTCTGTCTGTCTGTCTGTCTGTTGGCGGTATAACTCAAAAACTATTTGTTTTAGGAAGACAATATTTTGCGAACACATTATATTGTTTATTGTTTTTTTTGCTTTAACTTAGAAATAGCTAAAAGTAATAATTTGTAGATAGTGCAGGCTTTATTCTTGTCAAAAATGGGACCCAACAGATACATGATAAATGTTGTATGAGAAAAAAGGGAGCAACGAATAAGGGCGTTATGTTAAGTATAGCCGCATCGAAGGAATTCTAAGCGTCCCGGTGGCTCAGGCAACGAGCGGCAGTTTTACCCGTGAGCTACCGCCGAACCATGATACCAATGCGCCGGTTCGTTCGCAGGCGTTGAATTTCGAGTCCTATTGCCGGTAGTATTTGTATTTTTGCTTCAACTGAGATTCAGATAAAAGTAACAATTTGCACATAGTTCAAGCTTTACCTTTGACAAAAATTGAACCCAACAGGTACAGCGTAAATGCTGTAAAGCAGAAAAAGGTGTCAACCAAAAATGGGTTCTATTTAAGGCAGCCGTAGCGCACGGACTCAAAAAGTGCTCCGTAGCGCATGTAGATATAGCCGGTTTCCTTGCAATATCCCGCTAAATGTTAGAATCGCATACGCGGCTGCCTGCCGTTCGAGTTCGACCATCAGTAATGTTTTTTTATTTGAAAATGTATGTAATTTATTAGAAACGTGAAGATATTTCTAACCCTAGTTTAATTTCATTTTTAAAATTAATTTAGGGTCACAACGTCGACTTACGAGGGAAGTTCTGTTTAAAGCCATTTACAGATTTTTTTTGTAAACTTTTACGAGCTAGCCCTATTTGCTTTTACTATTCGGCATTCAGCCTCAACTAATTAAAGAGAAAGAAAATGCCTTAATTGTTTTTCGTCACTAGAATTATTGTCTTGGGATAATTTTCCCCTCTATATCTAAATAAACTTTTCCTTATATTACAAAATTGATAACACGCTATTATACTATTAAACATACATATAGAAGTAATCTGTGTCATACCTTGACGGTATCACTATTAGCCTTCATGCAATATTACAACATACATAATCCACTTCAAAAACAAATAAGTATCTCCTTCACTTTATTGTGATGGGCACATATGTCCTCCATCTTTCTTATTAAGTGCAATTACTAAAGCTCTGCCTATATGTTTCTTGCCGTTAGTGAAGAAGCGGGAAATAATAGAAGCTTTATTACACTTTACGTAGTAGCTCGTTGCATACAAAATTTATATCCAGTAGTAGGTAACAAACAAAACTGGCTTCTGCCAATGCGCAATGCTTGGATTAAGGTAATGTGTCTATAATATACGAGACCTTGCAGTAACATTATCAGTTTTTTTTGTAAATTAGAAGCTTAGAGACTAGCTAGCATAAAAATTTGGTACACGCGCTTGTTGTGTAACTGTTAATACGAGTACGACAAGGCATAGTAAAAACTAATTAACAGACGCGACAAACGATTCAGCGTAATTGACAGTACTTGTATAACCCAATAGAATCAAAATGTAATATACTTAATGAAATAATTCTACGGGTACTAAATTCCACTTCTGACTCATTAAAAACAGGGAATTATCATTTGCTTAGCAATAACAAATTATTTCTGCTATATTGAGGTAACTTAGTTTCTCTACAAAAGTTGCTCGTTAGAACTTTTACAGCAGAAAAAGATACATTGTAAAGTTAATATAACGGACATAAATGGCATGACTGCGCAGCACGAGTAAATAGCACCTCCTAGAGCAATGAATACGACTCTTAACATTAACTTTTAGTTTTAATTCATGTATTTACCAGATCAAAATAGACCGTTGTTATGTAGGTTAACTGTAAGTAGCATTAAATTAAACAAGTACACTATTTGAAAAGGTTATTACTTAGAGAGACAATAAATGGAAAATAATTTAATAGAAATTACTCATTATCTGAAGAACAGTCACTGCCTATGGAAATACATGGAAATTAATGTTTTCATGTGGGTGGAGAGGTCGAGATGATGGATAGTTGTAGACGGGTACTTTTGTACGAATTATCTAGCATTGCAACTAATGTGACTGACGTATCTGGCTCCGCTTTGTTTCAATTTTATTCAAATGTTTTTGCTGCACTTCCTCAGATGACCAACTCATACATTATTTAATTTAATTTTTCATTTTTTAACACCCTCAGTAAATTATGGTGAATATGGAGGTTCCGTGATATAAGAGTAGTGTCATATTTGTATGTAGTGAGTTTACGGTTGTTGAAATGTAGCATATAGTGGAATATAATGATTAAAGTTGGTTGCTACGTTGAGTACCATTTAATTTATACAATTTAATTAACAGCTACGAATGAGACAATACACACGCGCTTACTTTTTCTAATTTAATTTTCTTTTACAAGGTACTTATTAGAAATCTGTGAAATAAGTTTCTCTTTAAATACACTACACTCAGTTTTCTTTACCGACCGATTATTTCCCCTATTTCTTAAAAATGTTCTTTAATTGAATTATATATTTAATGTTTATTTTGTCTAGGGTTTGTGGGTTCTCAGCCTTTACAATCAAACAAATTATTTGAGGTAAAACCTTTTAGTTTTTAAGGCTTGAGTTTATTTACCGTTGATTATGTTGGAGTTTGTTGTCCTGCTGCTTCAGTTATTCAGCCCGTACCATACGAACTTGTATATCATTTGAAAAACTAGTTCCAGCTGTAATCGGACGGCTTATCGCAAGAACGTGACGAGGATGCTTTTCTTTTACCAGTGAAATTTTATGTAAATTTTATCAAGTTTGTTATATCTAATTCAATGCAGTTTTACTAACACAATGAAAAGTTTTCACTTCAGGAGCTGAATTAACACCATCTCCCCCCTGCAATTGCTCCAAAATAACTAAAAAAAGCATGAAGTCAACATAGTTGCCATGGAAAATCAATAGGAAAGAGTTTTAAGTAATAAAGGTGCTGCAAAGAATAATGGAACCATAACGAAATAATGATTTAATTCTTAACTGGGCGCACGGGGTGCTGAGTGCTCCATTTGTAGTAAATGTATAACTTTTATTCTGTATTTTTAAATCGGATAAGCCCCAACATACTCTATTACCGTAATGTCAGTCGTCTATGATTTTTGTAACCCTGTATGTTAAATTAAGTCCTAATTAGGTATGGTTTTATATCGGAAAACAACCTTTAAAAGTTAGCAAACGGCGAGATTTATGAGTTATTGAAAACAAATGAAAACGACAATAATGAAAATTTGTTGCAGCTCGTAACAGAATTTCAAATGCTTTATTTGAGTTCAGATTATTTTGAATAAGAAATTGTACTCGAAGAATTATAGCTCTGAAGCTGATGAAGAAGATGATGCTGGTGATTCAACAACAATGTGATTTCGCCCACACATATATGATGACAAAATTGAAGAAAATACCATTTATTAGCAAATTTAGTATCACAGGCCGTCCTAATTTAGATAAAATTGTTCTGAACCAAATGCTATCCCAAGAAACACTTCCGAGAAAACTGATAAATATTCCAATAATTGAAGGTATTGCTTTATACAGTAAATATACAGCCCGGTTTTTTGTTTTTCTCAGCCTTGCATCAGCTTCTAGCGTCAAAAGCCACTGTTTTCAGAATGTTTAATTTAAGGGTGCACGCACAATACAATATTATAACATGGCCCGCTTTGCTGTAAATTTAAATGCCAACATTGTAATATCTTCGAAATATAATATTTTGGATATGTTTAGTAAAATACTTTTTAGTCCAAATTATTATAATGTTTGCGTTATTTTGAGTGAAATAGATGAAGACCAGCCTAAATTTAATATTTATATAGGTCTGCATTTTACAAATCAGATTTAAGAAAAAAATTAAATCAGGTACATAATGTATGTAGACAAAACAACAAATGAATACTGCATTCGGGTTACTTGAAGCACTTGGAGAGCGTGTGGGATAGGTCGCCAACACAGCGTCTGGAACGATTGGTACTCGAAACGGTACTGCGCGCGTAGCGGTAATTTTTGGGATCAGAGTGAGTGTTTCCTTTATATTCATAATAATGCGTAATTACTATGGTTTCTGTCAGTGTAATAACGACAAATTAAAAATGTAACCGCTGTCAAAAATGTGTCTGAATTTATCAGTATCAAGGCTGTAGCACGAACCGAAATGATCTGAAAAAATATAGCTTTTAAATTATCTGCGCGCGCGAGCTGCAACTTTGCATGATAAATTTCTCAGCACAACATTGTGACAGATAACGTAAAATTGAATCGGATATTTTAATGCACTTGGAACATTACTATTGAATATGCCCCCGTATAAAAAGACGGATTTTGATCCGGTATTTGTGTGCGATTTTAAAGGTAATTGATTCACGCGGCCAAGGCCTTGTACGAGACGGATTCAACCCTAACGTAGCCCGGCCAGTGGTGGGGGTGTTTGCCGACTTGCATTGTTTAACGGCTTTCCTCGGGGTTGTGTTGGATGCTATAAGTACTTAAGTAGATTTTTTGCTTATTTATGTTGCTGGTGTCAAACAAAGGTCTATCATTTAAATTTAATAAGGGCTGCTTACGTAAGACGTTGTAATTTGCAACAGGATCGCTATCCCGAAGTTCGTGGCGGCTCGGGCTTTTCATTTAGGCACCAGCTGCTGTACGCGGCGTAGGAGATGGCAGATCCACCTTAGGGAGGTTGTGGATCGTCATTAAAGGTTGAGTTTTCCAATGGATGTCTAAGTTAGAAAGCGGGTTAAGCAGAAAATCGTGTCACCGATTGCAGTTAGGCTAGGGTGCAGATTAGAGAGGAAATATTTGCCACAGATTACGACTAGGCAGATTAGGATTCAGTAGTAATTTCAAGAAAAAGCTTTAGATCTAGAACTCGTAGAACAGCAGCGACTCGCCCAGCTGGATCGGACGACACTTCAACGGACACGGTGGAAAAAATAACCTCAAATCTGCTCTGGCTGCAGGTTTCGGGGCTGAAATCCCTCCTTGGAGTTTAAGGTTAGTAGCTGAGACGCGGGACGTTTCTCACAGCCCAAGCATTTTGCTTTTATACCCTTTTGGTGGTCCACCAGTTGGGCTATGTTCTAGCGGAGTATAGGTGCGGTTGAGTTATAGCTTTTGCGCAAATTGCCGAGCAGTGGTTGTCGAACACCAGTTGTGACTTTAATTTGGCGGCATTACAATGCAAACACACTAAATGTGTTTTAAATTTATTTTGGGCCGGCTTTAAGGTCACAACATAACATAGAATATGTATTACAGACAGAGTGTCACCAAACAAAATGTTTATATTTCTGTTACCATCTTAGGAAAAATGGCGTATGATATACGCGTGTGTATAAGTGTCATTAAGGTTTAAACAAACTAATAAATATTTGTAACAAGTTATTACAGACGTTGTTCAAAATTACCTCCTTCATGTTGCATGCACATGTGAAACCTTCTTAGAATTGTTCTGATCGGATTTCTGATATTAATTGGGGAACAGCATTTCTAATTCGCTGCTTTAATTGGTCAACATTTTCAGGAATGCAAGGAGAAAAAGAATTATACAATAAATACATAACCAACTGATAGAGATATTAATAAAAAGATAGTTTGAGGCATTTTATTTCAGGATAAGGTGGCTACAACGCCGCACAAAGTAAAAAAACCGACTCTATGTATTATTAAAAATACAAACAAATAGCAACTACAGCAGAGTAAAAGATGTTGAAACTACAATAGGAAATGACATTTTAGTGTTTCTTTGTCCCTCCAGCATGAAAAGCAGTCATAATGAATTTCCGCGGTTACGTGAGTTAGGTACCAGAGGTTCCTTTTTTTCAAATGCATTCGGTTCAATGACTTACTAAAGAGCAATTGCAATTTTCTTTTTTTGTCCATTTTTATTATTTTCGGTATCAGCATACCATGTTACTATAACCGGAATGGAGGTAGCGTTGCTGAGTCATTTAGCCCGCTGGGATACTGCCGAACGTTTCTCTAGGTGGCCAGGTTCGAATCTCGTTGAGGCCGTGTACCTTAGAGTTTTTCGAGCCTGAAAACAGTTGTGGAAGGCAACGGGATATCACCACGAGGTTGCTGAAATTATCCCCAGGATGTTTCTACCTCATCGAAAGGGTGAAATTGCCAACGTGGTGTATTTACATTTCCCATCAGCTCCACCCATGGGGTAGCAGTACCAAGACAAACCAGTAGAGGTTTAGGACTCTACTGGCGCTATATACTATACAATACATATAATGCACTCTCCAAATATACCAAAGAAAAAAATCTTCCCAAGCTGATTTGTTGAAGTTCATAGTTAGTACAGTAACAATCCATCAAGAATGTGTACAGCTGTTTACTAGCTTCGTGATTAACCACCAGCGTTTATGTTTTGTAGGATACACATTGAATGTTCTGTTAATTAGCACAGCTAACGACTAACTTCACGTGTACCAAAGTTCTACATTAACTCAGATAATGATAGTATCCATTTGTACATATTGTTGATTGTATGCACTTTGTACTTTGCCTGTACCCACAATTTTACCCTTTGTCTATAACCCTCAACATTTAAACCTCACTTTATCTACTTTTAGTTCTTCTAATACTCAATTATTATTATTAAAAATAAATTCCCTAAACCCTTACGTAAGCTTTATGTGATTGCTTTTTATCGTTTACAAGCATAACAATATACTATATAAAGTAGGCCCGAGAACTGAACCTTGAGGAGATCCTGCTGTATTACTTCTTAAATTTTAGTAGTGCGAGATTATTCTCTCATTAAAGGCTGTCTGAGTAAGAGGTGACGAGATAATTTCAGCGAGCTCTAGGCCATGAAAGTAATGAAAGTAAAAAGTTCTAATTATACACCAGGAGTCATAAACCATTCTGTACGTTGCCAGCAGCAAATCCAGACGTCGCGCCGACTGGAAATTATTACTTACATAAACCAATTTCCCAGATTGAACATTTTGATTCGGAAATTGTCCTGTCGGGAGATAAATACATTGTTTTTACAGCGGCAGTTGCTGTTCGTCGCCCCTTTTTCGTAGGCAGACAAATCGGCTCTCGGCGAACGGTTCTGCGCCAAAATAAAAAGCAACCGGCGATTTTGTTTTAGTTTGTTGGTAGTGTTCCCTATTCATTTTCCGCAAAAACGTCGCTCTTGACGCAGCGTTTTGTGGGTGAACGCAACTAAGCGCGTGATCGATCAGCAAACTAAATGTAGGCTGACACTGCGGTAAACTCTGTTGTGGGAGATTTTTGTTGCTACCCTATCAATATTGGTGGCCGTATATTTTTGTACTAAAATTCAATTGAAATTCTGGAAACAAAAGAGCGTCTAGTTAAAATTGTAAATAACCGCATTGTCCGCTTTTGGGTAAACAAACCATACCGGTTTGCTCGTACAGCATTTATTGGTCGTGAAAATTGACTAGGAAAAACTTTATCAGTTTTTCCATCGTATAAGGCTTTCTCTGTGTTATCAACATTTTCGTTAAAAATCAATTTAAAAGGAATTTCACTAAAAAAGCCTCTTGATGCATGAGTTTGACAAAATACTTAACGAAAATTTATTCGGTACGTCTTCGACGTACTTACTTTGGAATTTGAGAGACTAATGACTTAGTATTAATTATTAAAAATAATTGTTGTCAAGTTAACTTCACAATGCATTTATATGCAATTCTATATCTATGACTAACTATAATTAAATCCCTATTAAGCTTTAGTATTCCACTTCTATCACCAAAATTATTATTATTCTTATTATTATTAACTTCTACTAGGTTAGCTCACCTATTTTTAAGTGCATCTAAGGTGAATAAATAGCTATTACCGTTTGTGTCATACGTATCACAAGCTAAATGGTGATAAAGTTTATCATGAAATTATACGTGATAAACACTACTCCCAGAGCAAAATAAAATTGCTATCAAAACTTCATAAAGTTGAAAGGGTGTTAATTGAAAATAAACTTTATTATGGCTACAATCTTTAATTAAATCTTTGACCTTTTAGCACTCTACCGCCAATACATTTAAGAATAATAAAAGTTATTATTTGTTTATTAAGCTCCATCCAATATTAACTCTACAGCAAATGGTATCGTTTTTACCAGCTACCTTTTGAGATGTTATAGATTGTTTATAATTCAATTGAAAACTTTGCTACAGGGCTACACTAGCAATGTTTATTATATGATATGATTATGGCAATGCCTATACGATTCATAAATCCACGACATTTAATTTACTCTACCAACATTTTCGTTCCGGCTTACTACAGTCGAGAAGGGTGGATTTGATAACCATATAATTGTGGGTTTATGAAAGTACAGAATAAATGTCTTAGGCGCCATGTAATTTACTGCATTTAAATGACACTTGTCAGCTTATTCAAGCGGTATGCTTAGCGGACCTCCACAAGCAAAGACTTACCATTTTAGGTTCTTTTTATAGACTACCTGTTAAGCTCATTGCTAGTTGCTATACAGCAAAAGAAACATCCGTAAATATCTAAACGAGTCGATTAAATATGCAAAATATAATACTCATAGATTTCACATGTTAAATACAACGTAATGATACCCCAAGTTATGTCACTGTCACAGTATAGCTTCAAAGTGATTACATTACATTCATCGGCAAGTGCCGGTTGAATTATTTAATAAGCGAGTACCCTGAAGGAGGTTCTTTAACTTAGCTAATCTCTAAAGTTACAGCGCAAAGATTGGATAAACTCAACGTGTGATGTGAAGGGTTAATTTTCCGGTAATATAACGCAGTCTTGATATGCGCACTATGTTACAAGCAATTAACATATATCTTTAATAGCCTCTTGTAGTGCCTTGGAACACGGTAGTGGCGTCCGTAACCTGAAGGCGTTATCGCTAGCGCTTGGAAAGAGAGCTAGAGTTGAGCCATTTTTTCAGAATATGACCACGTAGGGTTTGAGGGATGGCTGACCGACAAAAACCTCGCTATGCAGTCGTCTGAGCGCATGAAAAGAATAGGGTATGGAAGAATAGAGCAAAATTAAACTGATAATGCAAAGGATGAGTGTAGTGCACATATGACGACAGAAACCATTTTGAGAAAATCAGAGAAATCAAACGTTAATCTGGTACTGAACCGTATTCAGGGATAGCACCCATATTAAGCGATAAGAATTCTCCGGGTATGCGATTCTTCTATGCAAAACATTCCACTGGGGTGTAACCATGTGCTTGCTCTGACTGTTAACTGGCGAGGCGCAAGTCCTTATGTCTGCTTTACTTTTGATGCTATAAGACAGATTGTTCGAGCCCCATGTGGTGAATTTTAAGTAAATTTAGATATTCGGAAGATCGCCTGTAATGAGGATTTGATATATTCGTTTAGTGAATTGTTGCACCTATCTAATCGAATCGGGATTTAATGATATATCGGAAGTAAAAGCACCTGTTGTCTAAACAGAACCTAAGATACGGAACTATTATTGCGCTACCGTTACGTGGCCTGAAGTTTTGGTGTATTCATTTTAGAAATTTTTCCGAGTAACCAGCAACGGTACCATATCTATCATTTCTACTGTTTGAATTTATTTACTTGATCCCTATGATGTAGTAATTGTAGTTAATATGCTTTTGGGTTCAAATGCTAATAAACTTGAAAAATTTTTTGGTAAATTTGCGAATCTGTGTTCGTGTAAGTTATTTATTTCAGTAAAGTATTCGCATTGGACTTATTTATGATTTATTTTGCATACTTCGAGAATTAGAAGGTAATGTAATACCTACAGGAAATGTTAGAAGTTACGCGATGTCCGGTCAAGCTGTGTTGGAATAGCGCTTAAAGAATGTGATTATGTGTGAAAATCGCGCCCGCTTTTAGTGCACGCAAACGCGTCGGTTTTAAACATTTTTAACGTTTGCGCTTTTGGAATTATTTTAGTGTACCGCTTTACGCCGTTTTATTTATGTTGTAAACGTATATGCTAGTAACACGGAGCTATATCGCACGTAGGTGGTTCTAAAAATTAATCCTATATTCTGCGGTTTTAGCTACGTTTTTACATGTGTTGTAGACTGTACATCGTTTGAAGTCAGTTTCAGCCCAAGAACACTACAAGTGTAAACCTGCTTCCTGTGCTTAGGGAAATGGTGATCGTTTGCAGCCACGATAGTGGTATTTCAAAGTTTCATGTTCCATGAACTAAAAAAGTAAACCAAAAGGGTAAATCATTATTCAAATATTAAGGTGTATGAAATGTCTTGTTTCAAGATGGCTTGCAACGGTAGGAATCAAGCCACAGCAGGATCGTAGGTGCTGTAATAAGAAAGTTAATAATCATTGTTTGTGTAACATATGAGTTAATTTGCTATTCTCATGTATTGATAGTTTATAAACAAAAGTGGCAAGCTTAGAAAATATTGGACATACGCCTACTATAGGCACTGTAAAAATATAGTAGGGAAATAACTTTTATTTTTTATAATTAATTTAGATTTTAGGAACTATATGAATTATCCTCGTATTAAGTAGGGAGTAAGTAATGACCGCTTTTTTTCATTCTAATCAGCCGATCATGACGCTTGCAATAGCAAAACCATGGAGTTATATCTTTGCAAGATTCTTGGAACATTTTATAAAATAAACAATAGCTTCTACGAACTAGCGTCGCCTGCCCTACATATAACTTTCAAATTTATCATAAAGAATGTGATGTTCCTATTAAAAACCATCGCCATGGTTACAAAAGATCGATTTTAGTAGACGGCAGAAAAAGGTATTTGATATTAAATTCAAAGGCGCGAGTTTGCTAAAGTAAGGGAAAGCCTTAAAGCGCGTTTTGTGCCCGTCTTTCTACAAGCAGATTCAGTTTTGCTACTCCATGAATATCTGAAGCAGCTTTAGTGCGACTTATGAAATCTGTAGAGTAGCTAATATGTCATCCAGAATATTCGAGGGCTATGAGAAGTTGAGAGATTTTGTATAGAAAATTTAAATTTCGAAACACACGCGAGGTAGGCTTGGTGAAAGCAACAAACAGTGACACTTGCATTTGTGATTTTTTAAAACCGTAGCTCAGAATAACATATATTTCTTCTTATTGATTTTCTAAAACCGTTAAATTTGCAGTAACAGAAAATGTATATGCAAATATTATGGTAGTGTCATACTATTTCAGAGGTGTATAAAAGCAATTTTATAAAATTACACGAAACGCTATTGTTTTAGTAAATTAAAAATAGCTAAACCAGATTAGGAATGCTACGAATGTTATTATCGTTCATATCTGCGAGATTACTAAAATTCTTCTGTTAGTGGCAATTTAAAAGCCAATTTTAGCTATCCCTTTATTGTATGCAGCTTTAGTGCATGTAATTACAAATTCCATATTACATTTAATTTTAAAAATATGTTACATTATTTCTTATGAGAAATGTTCTGGTTGACATTAAAAATAGTAAATTGGAATGCTAATTTAATTTAATTTATTGTGAAGATTCCATTAAATCTTTTATTCAAGAGGTGGTGTTTTCTATTTGCTTCTTTTTAAAAAGAAATAGATCAAACTGCAGAGTATGCTATATATGCAATTCTTTGAATATCGTCCTTCGCTGAACAGTTTAGTTTGTGTAAGGACTGACCGCAAGGTATTCATTGTTGTTCATTTTGAATATCGCCCGAACACTGAATCTATTTCCAATTCGTATAATTGCATATAAGGTATAGTTAGAATGTTATATTTCTGGGTATAATGACTCTGTATGCGCCTGATATTGTTTCGTGTATTGAAAATGGTTTGATCAATCGGAGAGAGCTAGATATTAAAAGTTTCAGCCAATCGCATACGAATAACATCAATAATTTTGCATTAATGCAAATTGTCAATAATTTAGACTATTTTGCATTATTGAAAATTGCCAATACATTATGGAATTTAAAAACTATGTTGGGTTTGTCTGTGTGTAGGTTAATATTAAATTAGGTTTTATAAAGTAAAAAAATAGATATTAAAGTTAAAATATCTTTTCTGGAAGTAATCTGCAAGATATCTCTTGTTCAAATCAAATTGTCTATTTTTTTTTAAATTAAAAAAGTTGCCAGCAATTTGATATTCACTCAGGTTATTACTTCTGTCAAATGATATGTCAAGCAACTCTGCAAATTAAATGACAGATGCTATATCGTTTCATTGCCACACAACAATATCAACCAGTAAGTAATTCATTAATAACAAAATCACCTTTTTAGTCTTTATTTTCATATTTCAGTGCTTACCTAACTACTTAATATCACCCACCTTCCACTTGAATTTAACAATGTTCTGAATGTCAACCAAGCTGTTCCACTCTGCCTACGACTCCAACCTCTTCAGTCCCCAATCACAACGAAAGGCTCCAATGACAGACAAGATGTCCAAACTGTCCAGAATTAGGGATACAAACTCTTCCACAGCATGGAACCAAACATACTTTAGTTTTGGCCACCTAACTCTAACATCGTATTCGTCAATTTCCTGAAACGTGCTTCCTCTACTGATGGTCCTCCCTTGGAACTCTCCTTTAGCACCAACTGTAAACTTCCTTAGTTTTATTTCTCTTCTTCTTGGGTTAAATTTCATTTCCATATTACCACGCCAATTTAGTTTTTCACTTAACCCTCTTTAATATCTATAAACATTACTTTTTAATATAGGGTTTATTTTATACTTTTAATTACACCAAAATTATCTACTGCTACATTTTTTTAAAATCGTTATCTCAATCATTAAAAACAAAATCCTTAACGATATTATTTTATACTTTTAACACTCTATATACTTTTTTTTATTTCTACCTACTATTTATAATAATTTATTTCGATTATGTATTTGTCATTCCATTCAAACCCTATATTTTTGAATATTACATTATATTTGAATCCATCTGTTTCTCAAATAGCCATATTCCACTCAATTATAAATTCTATTTTCTACCCTAATTGCACAATAATTATTCATATTCCCAATTCATATTTAAATTGATCCTGATTATTTTTAACTATGGTAATCACTTAATCCCATTTTAATATTGATTTTTATACCCCTGTGTATATCATTACAGTATATATTAAAAAATTGTCGTCTTGAAATTGTTTTTATTAAGCTACAATATTTACTTTCCCTCGTTACTATTACTGTACTTTACTTATCATCCCAATACGAACCGCCATCAACATACGAGGTGTATTGATGTTGTTCCATCGCCTATTGATGTTAAATAAACGCTTATTCGACTATCTCAGACGGTTTTATAAGGTATGTTACGGTAAGTCTGAAACCTGGCGTCCTTAGCTATTAGTTTGCTATTGCCTATAATAACTGGGTAAATTTGCTATATATTTTTTTGGGTGGGACCCCTCTCCCTCATTCTGTTATGAACAAGTTGTTTTAAATATTAACAAGCTGCGACGTTAATATTGGGAATTGTCTTACATTGTTACCTTTAGCTAGAAAGTTATGTAACTGCATTGCTCTAGAGCACTCATCTGATCGCTTTCATTTGTTGAAAATTGATTCATCTTTAGAAATTATTACACGAATAACTGACCGCAAAGTTAGTTAATTCACTTAATATAAAATATTTCCACAGTACTTGAGTACATTGAGCCCCAAGATCAATAGAACTCAAAATGTCTCTTTTATCTCTAAATTATCGCAGTGTAACTTTAATAATACTAGAATATGTTGGAAGAAGAAAAAATATTGCAATTATTTAGCAACTTGTACCCTATTTTTTAAAAAGTGTTGAGAAAATAAGCTTGACACAGTACGCCTACGGCTTCATGTGTACGCGGGGCGTGGCTAGCGTCAAGATGGTGGTTTTACTTCTATTCACCCAGTAGCTCAGTGGCAGCGGTGTATATAAAGAGTACGCGTGGCAGAGTTTAGCAATTGCCTGTAAGTTATGGTTTTCTTTTATATCTAATTAATATTTACAAATTATTACTTGTACTTACAAAAAGGAGGTAAACATTCTAAAAAGGTAGCACGCCTCAATGGTCGAGACGCTGGTAGCATATATCATTGTTGCACTCCTGCTATGTTTCACCTGCTGCATTATCCTAAATTTGTAATTGCCTGATAATTTAATCTGCTCAGAGATATTGGTACCTATTTAAATATTGAACCTTGTTATGTGTTAGCTGAACTTCTAGAATTAGTGGCAACCGTACAGTTGGCTGTGTTTTTGGATTTCGCCTGCATAACTGGTATAAAATTTTTCATAATATTTACCGCGGTTAACAAATATACCCTTGTTTATGTTTACTATGGTTTAGTGTATGGTTAATGCAAGCAATTGAGGTGCCCAACCTTTATGAAGTCTGTTTTAGGTATTAGCGAATTGGCTAAGTATAGTACTTTATTGAGTTTAAGAGTTCTCGTAAGCTAATGCACTTATCATTTGTTTGGTACAATTTGAAACTGAGTCTGTTTAATCTGGGAATCCAGTCTACAATTTTTGGCAGTTTGTAGTAAAATAATTATATATCTCGAAGATGGTGGAAATGTATTTCATGTATGGTCCTTACAATGGTAATGCATTCGAAGAGTATCGTCTTTACGCTGATGCGTATTCTGACAGAAGACTTCCTTCAGATAGTGTATTTAGTGCATTTTATCGACGCTCGGAGAAGCGTGGTCTTGTCCTTCATCTACTACGGACTGAGGTCATTCTAGGTCTGTTTCAATCCCATAAATAAAGTGCATGTCTTAAGAAGAATTGAAGAAAAATCTGAAACTATTTCAAGGAAAATTTCGGCATATGTTAGTACAACCCTCCACTTATAGAAACTTCTTCATGAAGAATTGTTGTACCTGTACCATATTCAATGGGTACAAGCCCTAAACGCTCCTGGTTGTGAAGCAAGGATTATGTTTTCCAATGTTTTATTAGAAACCGTACGAACTTTACTAGTATACTTTCTTTGCCAGAGGCGGCGCAAGAAATGTCCATAATAATCAAGTTTGGGCTGATGAAAATCCCCACGTGATTGTTGAGTCGTGACATAAGCATCGGTATTCTCTACATATCTGGCTCGGAATTCTAGGCGACCGTGTACTGGGTCCATTTTTTTGCGGAATCGTCTAACTTTTTGGTCAATACTTTACCCATTTTGTTAGAATGTGCGTCTACAACTGATGGGCTCAATTTATTGCTGATGTACAACGGAGAATTACTACATTTTTCTCTTACAGCCAAGAATTGCTTAAATCAAAGTTATAATGAGAGATGGATGGGCAGAGCAGATCCAGTTGCTTAGCCACCTAGGTTTCCTGAAAGGCCTTGTTTTATGTAACAACATTGTATAGTTTAATGCCCTTTAAAGAACTAATAAAACATGCTAGCCAGGTTATTCAATTAAAATTTGACATATGGCAAAAAGTACGGAATTTCTATCAAGGAAGATGTTTGTTTTGTGTAGCAATGGACGGTGGAAGTCACATTATTTTCACGGTACCCTTTATATTTGCAACTGAACACCTTAATATTTTCAGATGCCTCCATATTTTAATAATTGGTTATTTTTAAGAGTACTGACAGTTACCACAAAACTTGAATATACCTTCAGACTTTGTAAAAAATGTAGTTTTTGGCTGATAAACTATTGCAAACTTGACCACGATGCTTTGTTTCGAGATGTTTGATTTAAATGTAAAAAATCTCGGGCCTCTATCGACTAAATAGCGAACCATAACCGAGAATCTAAGAAAAATTAGTGTGCACCGTCTGAAACGTTAGTGCGCTCGTTTCTGTTGTCGCCTCTAGTTTTTTCCTTTATTACTAAAATTTAAAAAATTAGGCGCGAACCGCAAATTGGAGACCAATCACTGAACAATGTTGAAAAATGCTTGAAAATATAATATATCGTTTATGCTAAGTTTTGCCATACAATTTAAGTAGTTTCCATAAAATTAAGAATATTTGTCAGTTTAAGGGAGGTGATGCCTGTAAAGAAAAGCTAAATATCATGAAATACGTTTGTAAGCCAACACCTTCCCAAGTTTTTGGAAGTATATTTTCTTTTTTATTATCATTTGCTATGCTAACAACCTGCTTTATTTCTTAATTACGACATTATAAATTATGTGCATTTGATTTCGTTTATTACCTTGAAGACACGAAATATTAATGCTAATTGCCTTTAAAGGGGCTTTAACAGCTTAAGAAAACATTAAAACTCCATTTTCCAGAAAAAAGGCCAATTAAATGTCATTGGGAGTTGCCACGCAAGGCCAGTTGAATTTAAAATATCACAATCTGCTCGATACTTTGAGCTACAATCAAAAGTGTTATTTAACCCAGATTCAAGGAATTGCATTTATCTCAGTTTTCTTCATTCCTATAAATTGGTAAAACTTTAATCCTAGACATAAACTTTCTTGGTGTAAGAGAAGATATTTTTATTTCTTTACGAATGGAAAGTACTTGTAACCTTTAAAACGTTCAAACAATTCGTCATTTTTGCTTCACCAAGTATTCTTTGCAGCGCGGGGCTAATACTCTCAGGATATTTCATATTTTGATATGTTATCGACACGGAAAAAGAAAATAAGCATTTACTACCTCCAGAGAATTTCCTCCAAGATCCTTAAGCTTCAAATTTCTCGTGCCACTAGATGTAATAGGTGGACACACGATACGTGTAATTTTCAAATCGTGTGTATTTGGCATTAACCAGAGCTGTTACTACTTCCTACAAATAGTCTGTTTTTGTTTTATTGTTACAGGGTAATATGTTTCTTATTTATATAAGTGGCTTCGTGGTAGCTGCAAATGTTTACTTCAATTTATTCCATAATTGGGTTTGTGTCAAAAGCATAAAGATGCGTTTCTTTAGGAAACATTATTAACAGTGGCTCAAAGCAACATGGGTACGTTTCCATTAGAGAGAGCTAAGAAGCATTCGTAGCTGTCAAAGATTTAGAAGCTACGCCCCCAAGTGAAATAAATGCAAACGTTGCAGGGCAGCAAGTACGCAACATAATCCCTAATTTGCTTGTTAGCCCAAACCTGGCAGCATATTTCGCAACGCTGAATCAATACCGAGGATGACAAACGCCTAAAAGATTGATTTCGAGTTCCGCGAGATAAAGGCAATCGTAACGAACACGCAACCAAATGCATAATTGATAGAATTCGCCAAAAGTTTGACCTGCGCTAATAAAGTAATGTGGAAGAACTTTTTCGGAAAGCTTAATAAGGCAAATATGATTTTTCTGTTTATTTCCTGTCGTGGCTAAAATATGAATGACTTGAACACGGAAGAGATTTCATTTAGCAGGAGAACAATAGAAATTAACGTGGAGAAAAAAACAATATACGTACTACTAATTCAAAAATGACAGCGAAACAACTGTAGGTAAAACTAACAAGGTATTTAGATCTTATTCTTTCAATTTATTAAATAAAAAAATTTTCTTTTACAAAGCAGTGTATTTTGATATTTTACGTTTTTAGAATTAGCACATGATTTTCGGGCCCTGATCAATGGCAAGGGCAATATTTTAGTTCTGATGGTAGTTGCTACTTGCAAATGCACGACACCGTCAGTTCCGTCTGGCAGTCCTGGATAACATCTTGATGGACAGGCTGCCAGGCATCCCGCCAGGCTCTCGCCGTAGGGGGTCCTTTTGGCCGGCAGACCTAGGTATTTTCCTGGATGGTTCACCTTTCTAAGAGAAGCAGTGGCGGTATTTGAAACGAATCTATAAACGCGACGCTCTTGTCTTAATTAAGTGTTTTATTCATGCGATTGCAGTGAAATTGTTTAGTGTTATATTTCCTTTTAATCAGTCTTAACCGGATTTGTAATAAACACTGCTTTTTCTTCTTCCTCTTAATATAAGCTGAGGTCTTGTTACTAATGCACTAAGTCAATACCGGTTAAAAAAAAAGGCGCCAGCTCGCCCGCCTGACGTCAGTACAATGATAGGAAAATGGCTAATAATTTTATTTTATTTCAATATACTTCGTCTCGAGCCTCGAGATAAGAAGCCCTCATTGGTAAGAAAGCTGCGGTTTTGTTTTTAACCGGTTTTGACTAAGTGCGGTTTTATAAACCCTCTTCGACCGCGGCCCAGAAGGTGGATAGCCGTGGATACCCGTTAAATTATTATTTCCTTATTATTCTCTTTCACAGGGGTCACAACCACCAAATGTATTAGTATAATGGCCGATATCCGGACGTGAGGTTCGAACTCACTGCATGCCGACTGAACGAGACGTCGAAAATCGAACTTTAGTTTATAACTGAAAAAACAAAAAGCGATCGCCAATTTTGGTTTTCACCACTAAGTAGGTCCATTTTTCACATCTCCTATAGGTATCGAGATTCCCTATTATAACATAGATATTTGCCCACCCTGTACCTGGCGATACTGCAAAACAATAAAAAGTTGGCACTGATTAGCTCAAGGTTTCCCGATGCTAAGCTACCTGACCACAAAGAAACGAATCTGATCTTGCCTGCCATTTTTGGGGTTCGTTACCTTCACAACCATCTTCAAATGAAATAGTGAACACCTTCAAGTTATGTTTGCGATTGACGGAATTGGAGAAGATATTTTTCGCTGAACGATGTCGCTGCAGAGGAGACAAGAGGAGAAATGATAATGGCACGGTTCCTACTTATATTGCTAGTATTATAAATTTTGATAAAAAAACTGTCGCATTTGCTACTCAATCGGGGGGAATGCCTTCATTGACAAATTTCTAGTTGTAGTTTGCGGTTTATTTGGTGTTGTAATGTATATTCTAATCATGCTAAGAAAATGTAGTCTAATCACAATGATATATATATATTTCGGGTTATACATAATATACATGTTCATATATATTATTAAACAGCCAGTCGCTGCATCCCCGCTCCCTTTCTCCATGCCTCTCGATTCCATGCTTGATCTTCCTCTAAATTCCTTTCCCTCATTGACCTTCTTATGTCTTCGCTCCATGATTTCCTTGGTCTTCCTCTTTTCTTCTTTCCTGGCGGCGACCAGCCAAAGATCTTCTTGGGCCACCTATTTTCTGGCATCCTTAATAGATGACCAAACCATATTAAGGCTCGTTTCTCTATCCTATCCAAAGTGGTTTCCTTTGCTGCCATGCGGTTTCTAATTTCTTCGTTTGTTATTCTTTCAAGCCTGGATACGCGAGCACTTCTTCGTAGATAATCCATTTCGACTGAGTTAATTTTTCGTTTCATTGCTTCGCTAATGGTCCACACTTCCGAACCGTAGCACAGCACTGATTCCACCATGGTTTTTCCAATCCTGAGTTTATTTCTTTTAGAAATACGTCTATTCCACCACAATGGATTTAAACAACCAATCACTTTTTTACTTTGTTGTATCCTGTGTTTAATTTCTTCCGTCCCTAAGCCATTTTTATCAATAATAGCACCCAGGTATTTGAACTTGTCAACCTGCTGAACAGTAACGTCGTCACTAATTAATACCTCGAATTTTGCTTCCGAGTTCACAACCAAGTATTCAGTTTTTGTTAAGCTGACTTTCATACCCCACTTCTCGTAATCCTTATAGAGCCGTTTAATCATAAACTCCAAGTCATAGGCATCTTGGGCTAGAACTACCTGATCATCAGCAAAATTTAGAGTAGATAATGTATTTTCATTAATCGGGATTCCCATGCCCGCACAATGTCTTTTCCAGTTATTCAATGCCACTTCAAGATAAATGTTAAATAGTAACGGCGAGAGGCTACATCCTTGCCTGAGCCCTTTAGATGTAATTATTGGTTCGGACAATTGCTTTCCAACTTTAACGTAAGACTTGTTGTCGTTATATAATTCTTTTATTAACTCTATCATATGAGGGTTCGTTTGCATTATCTCTAAGGCTTCCCAGAGCCTACACCTAGGAATGGAGTCATACGCTTTCTCAAGGTCAATAAACGCCAAATGGATTTCTTGCCCTCTTCCGATTTTTTTTTTCTAAAAGTTGTTGCAGTGAAAACGAATTGTCTGTACAAGATCGACCTGGAATAAACCCGCTTTGATCTTCTCCTATTCTATTTCCTACATTATCTCTAAGTTTTGTCTGCAGAATTTTTCCAAATAATCTACTTAGACTACTAGTGATACTCAATCCCCTATAACAATTTGGATCTCGCCTATTGCCTTTCTTAAATAATGATACTATATGAGAAGTTTTCCACTCCATTGGAACTCGCTTTTGTTCACAACATTTATTCATTAGGTAAGCGATTCGGTCAGTTAAACTTATTCCTCCGTATTTAATAAGCTCTATCGCTATATTACCCGGGCCAGGCGATCGCCCGCTTTTCATCTGACTTAAACTGCGCTTGACATCTTTCTGTGTTATGGCTACTCTCACGTCTTCCTGGTTAGCAACGGCTGTCGATACTCGGTCTTCCAGAAACTCTGGTCGATTTTCTGTTAGTAGCTCTTTATAATGATCATGCCACTCGTTTAAGCCAATAATGTCAAATTTGTTGGTGACATTGGTTTTTAGTTGTCTGATACATCTCCAGGTTTCGGTTGATTGAGCACTACCTATTAAGTTGTCTATCTGTTGGCACTTTTGATCCCAAAACAGATTCTTCTCAAAAATTATTTTCCTCCTTAGTTGTCGATTCTTTTCTTTGTATTCTGCTCTTCTCTCGTTTGTTTTGTTTGCTAGCCATTTGTGATATAATTTGTTTTTTTCCTTAATTAATTCCTCTATTTCTTCGTTGAGCCATAGAGGCTGCTGCTTTTTCTTCTTCCCCTCATATTCCCCAAGTGCTTCAGATGCTGCTGCGTGTATTGCTTCTTTTATACTATCATACTCGCTGTCTATATCTTCACATATCGGTATCATATTAAGTTTATCCTTAACTCTCGTCTCATAAAATTTGCTGATGCTAAGTTGTTGTAGCAAATATAACTTGTATTTTTTTTCCGTAGCACTCAAGCATCTTTGTTTTTCATTTATCATTTTATTTATTTGATTTCTATACGGGAATAATATTTTTGCGACCAAAAGATGGTGATCCGAGCCGCAATTGGCTCCTCGTTTAACTCTGCAATCTTGTGGTTTTATTTTTGTCTTTTGTTTCATTATTACATAATCTATTACAGATTTTTGTTGTAATGATGGCCTTTCCCATGTATAGGTATGCACATTTTTGTGGGAAAATTGGGTGTTCGTTATTCTCAGTTGATATTCTTTACACAATTCAATTAGTCTTTCTCCGGAGTCATTAGTATTTATTTCGCCATACCTTCCAACTACTTCATCGCCAACTCTTGACCCTACTCTTGCATTCAAATCACCTGCTACTATTAGCTCGCGATGTCCTTTTAAATTATCCAGTACTTCTGAAAGGTTTTGATAAAATTCTTCTTTACAAGATAGGCTTGAATCATCGGTAGGCCCATAAACTCCTACTATTACTGTTTCATATCCATATAGTGATACGGTCATTGTTATTATTCTTTCTGAAATGCACTTAAAGTTTTTAATGCACTTCTTTAGTTGACATTTTACAAGGATAGACACACCTGCTCTCGCCCTTTCAGATTTTTGGACTCCTGACCAAAAATGTAGATAGCCATCTAATTCTTCCGTACCCTGCCCTTTTTTGTTCGTCTCTGACAATAGGGCGATATCTACATTCACTTTTTTAAGTTCTCTCACTATTTCTTGACTCTTGTTCGTCGCACTTTGAACATTCCATGATCCTATTCTCATTGTCCGTTTTCTCGCCAATTTTTGTCTTAAAGGGTTTCCGTCCAGATTCCGAGGCTTGGTTATGGTACTAAGAGCTTATAACTTTTTTTACGGAACATGAGGAGCTGGCCCATGCCAACCCCCAACTTGGAGGACCAGGTTTCTTTCTGTCGGGGTTGACTCCCTTAGCCGATATGTTCTGGTTTTAAGGCGCCAGAAATTCGCCTTTCACCCTTTCCTGTTCGCTACAGTCTATTACGACTACAGTCAGGAGGCACGACGTGAACGTAGGAATAGGGTTTGCTGGCAGAGCTGCTAAGAAAAAGTGCAGAGACATTTCTCGAGATTTTTTGGGGATACCTAATCGGCATCAGTATCCCCCTCGAGGTCGTACCAGCCTTAGCCTCACAATGATACCACACGTTAAATGCATGCATCTATGCTAGAAGGGACAGTGATGGGAGAAGCCTTACCGATGAAGCAAGAAGACACCCCAAGCCAACAGAGTCGGTGCTGAAACTGGCTGAATCGATTTTCGGTACCAATCGAAACATTACAGCTGATAGCTGGTTTTCATCCATAGATCTCGTGAAGAACCTAAAGCAATAGTGCTTGGCCTACCTGCGTGGGAACTCTACGTAAGAACAAAGATGGATTCCAGAAGACTTTCTCCCTTTAAAAGTGGCGAAGAGTTCATTCCGCTACAGATTCACCAAGGTATTACGTTATTTTCTTTTGCATCAGAGAGAAATAAGGCACCATATTGAATGCACTGATGGAGAAACCCAGAAACCAGAAATGATTGTATTTTATATTCGCGCGAAGGGCAGTGTAGAATATTCATATACAATACCGCGAGCGGTCGACGAATTGCCGAAAATTTTTGTCAAAGTGTATGAGTGTTTATTGCTTCGATATAAATTGGTCGAGTGCGACAGCACGAGACCAATTTTGAAGCAATAAACACGAATAAACACTTTGACAAAAATTCATGCAATTCGTCGGCTGCAAGCAGCATTTGAAGGACTATTCAACGAACAAAATTGACATTTCTTAGTAATTAATCAATTTTATCACGTCCTCTTTGAAAATAAAAATCTGTTGACGTAAAATAAATTGTTTGTCAAATTTGACATTTCTAATATCATATTTGATTAATTTTACAGGAAGTTAAATAAATGTCACAGGAAGAGAAAAAAATTGTCATTAAAACTCCGCTAGCGGAATTGCTGCACAATTGTACGCAGATTGGTGGCAAATGACATAAATACTAAATTATGATTGGTGAATAGTTAACTTGAAGGGGGTAAGTTGAATAGTCATTTCAATTCAGATTTCTATAATAATGGCAGGAACAGCTCCAATGCTAATATTCATGAGGTCGCACCTACTTGAATACGCCTGTTTTCAAGCAAAATATTTCCACACACTTAACAGGGCTTGTAGTTTTCACAACATGAGATTGTTTAGGACGTGGATGTGTTGTAAGCATTTTCTACCTACTGATTTTTTTTTGCTATTCCACAACTGCCGTTTTTGAAGAGCGAGCTTTTTCATAAGCACCAAGCATTCTCGTACGATTTCTTGAGAAAAAAGCCCCTTGGTAGTTAAAAATTGGATTCTAGAGCGTTGGTTTTGCTTGGACCGATTAAAAATCGATATAATTAAATATAACTGCAACTTAGTTATGAAATTAATCATATAGAACAAGAACACGTTAATAAATAGTTAGAATTTATTGGTTTTGTTATTGATGCCTACCAATCATGAGGTGCTCATTATAAAGGTATTTCAGTTGAACCAGCGTCACCTTTCACTCGAGTTCTACAAAAATGAAATGCCTTCCTAAGGAGTGAATTCAAAATATATTTAATTGCATATAGGTGTTTGAGTTTAAATATCTGTGGAAAGCATTATCTGCTGGAATAAATGTGGTACTGAATTATTTATGATTTCCAAACTATACCACATCAATGGATTTGTTAATTTCTGTTCTATAGATATTTCAATATAATTTTTGATTAGTGGCAATGAATGTGGCCTGGTCATATTTTCATAAATAATAAAGCAATTTCAAATATGTTAAATTCAATTAGTGATGTGTGAAATGCACATCTGACGCGTGCTGTTTATGATTATATTGAAATGCATTCGTGTAAACTTGGTGAAAAAGTGAATCAAGCGCAATTTAATAATGTAATTTGTAAATTGTGCAAATAATTGTCTTGATTGCTAACATTTTTGTGTTGATTCTTTTATTTAATCGACTTAGCTTTTATGTGATCGTCCTCGTAACTATTTTCTATTTTCTCTTAGAATATTATTTTCTACGCTATATTGACTACTACTACTTTTCTTTTTATTTAGATAGCCGTATATTTAATAGAAACCAAGAATTTTCATCTGCATATAATGGTAAAAAATTAATACTTAATACTTGAACTTAGAAACTAGTTTTTGTACAACGTATAATATGAGTCACGCGAGAGAAAGTTAAAACTGCCTTTTTTCGATTTCTGAAGCATCAATTAACACAATATCGTACTAATACCTTTCCTTTAGATAAATAATCGATAATAATCACCTTATAAAGAAAGAAATAAGCAGAAATGTTAAAAATCAATTATATGATAGTTTCTACTTCTACCTCCATAAAAAATAGCAATGTAAGAGGTAAATTATTAATTATAATATGAAAATGTTTTCGTATCACTTGTGATTTTTTTCCCTAAATTGATGCAAGGTTACTTGATCTTCAAACGAATTATAGTCACATCCAGGGATTTCTTACTGCAATATTGGTGGTTCTTAATATATTTTAAAGAGATAGAGTGTTGTCATTAACTACAAAACTATACCCGGCTGCTTTGCTTTTTCATTTAGAATCTTTTTCAATATTTCGAATGGAATGACTCGAACAGCCCACATGAGAAATCTGGAATCAGAAATAATGTGTAACGTTCAATGCACAATATGCTTCCACGAGCGTTCGTCGATGGGGGGAACATTTAAACCGTATTAATTTTAAAATCTAGTGGTTATCTAAAGTTGGAGTTGTGTTACTTCTGTATTATATAAGTTAAAGGGTTTTCTTATTTACAAGGGCTTTTATTCGTGCTTTAAACCAGTGCACATTAACAAACTCACCCTTAATAAAATAATACTTGAATGAGCAGCGGTGTCCATTTTTCCACATTTTAAATAGTTTTGAAACCGTAGCACTGCGATTGGCTGTAACTACGGTTAGTACTCAATTATAAAGATGTAAAGATGCGGAAATGTAAGCAGTCGATCACCGGGCGGTAAACGAAGTTCGATTTGGCGACCGGGCTATAAAGAAACCAAAGCGGGCAGCTTTACTGGACTACGAGGAGTCGGCGTCAATCTCCACGCCATGTAAAGGTAGTTTTTCCCAAGGCTTCGACGAAAAGAATGGGTAACGGTAGTTCGAAAATCAGCTACGAGCAATCGGTGTAAATCCACACGCAATGTAATGGAAGGTTTCTCTAAGGCTGCTTCGGCGACGAGCGTTCCTTTACAGGATGGTTGCCTAAACGTCAGAAAATCAACACTATACGATATTATTTTAAATATATAGGATGTGGGGGTCGAGACGCAATTCCTTGGCACTCAAACGTGACGAGACTTGTTTCAGATTAGTAGGCTACGTTTTGGGAGCTAGCAACAATCGTAATTCGTCAAAATTGGCACGGTAAAGAGCCTCCGAAGCAGCTATACTCACGTAACGATTACGTTCAGGCACGCAGACCCTTTGCTCGACTCTGCCTGGTTAACTGAAGATTATTGGTAAAGCATCACGTACACTCTTGTAAAATATTACATAATTAACAAAACCTAATACAAACCCGACGCCGACGTGATAATTCAATGAATTTATTTTACATAAGTGTAAATCATTTCGTTTAAAGCTTCATTACAGGTGGCCCGCTTTCTATGTTTTATTCTCATGTTTTATTTTAATGTTGCAGATATGTTTTTTTAAGATCTTCCAAACTACAAGGCTTCTGGAAATTTAAAGTGTGGCAGCTGTTGAATATGTATTTCAAGCTTGTGTGTAATTTTTAAAGAATTTGTGTTCAATACAAAGAAGTTTAATTACAAACGTAGTAATTTCTTATTATTCTACCGTTTATAAAGTATTTCAATTCATATATAACTTTTGTTTTAATTTAAATGTAAAAGTGTTTGTACATTATTATTGTTGTTGTTATGGCAGGCAAAAACTAATACTAAACAACTTCTTTCAGTAGAAAATACACATGAGCAGCATAATAAACTGTAATCGCAGTTTTTTAGTTTTTAACTCAAAAGCATTGCTTGTCAACTGACTTTTTTAGCTTCAAAACCAACACAATATATTATTTTAGAATCATCGCGGTTACAATTAGCGTGAGTATGTACGTTGCGTGCGAGTAGTAATCTAGTACACAATATTCTTTGGGATTCGGTCACTAAATAATGTATACGCACCAATTCGAGCGCTTTTCTGATAAACTGTGCTGGTTAAACCGGAGATAACAGGCCTAAACTGCCCATTTAGGCAAATCCGTATTTACCTTGGTCACATTTTTACGGTCCCTGCTTTCTGTTCCTTTTAATCGGCCATTTAAATGCATAATATGGTTTCCAAATCCAGTCGCATTTAAAATTTTGGCCCAAGCGTCAAACGTTCTTAAAGCTTTAAAAAACAATTTGCGTGTTAATGTGCAAAGGCTTAGTGCAGAAGACTTAACAGATGTCTTGTAAAAGCATTATTCCACTCACGTGCTTATTATTTGTTGTAAACTTGCATCGGGATTAATTTTAATCCTGTGCAGCATTGCAGCAAACCCTGTTTGCAATTCAAATTCGCCATCTGTTTACAATAATAAGGGAATAATTGAATACGAAATTTACTACAACAGCGTATAGTTCAAACTTTAGTGTGCTGAGTGAAACTTAACGATATTCTTTTTTTCACTACGTTTTTGACTGGTTCTCTAATTTTTAAGTTACACTTTGTGAGGGATTAAACGTTGCTTTAAATTTACAGTTTGCACACTTGATCACATGTCTTAGATATTTGTCCTGTCTAGAATAAGAAAGATGGCTACGCATCCGCAGAAGCCTGGTATTATAGACTAGTGAATCACCCGAGCTACACTTCAGTGGGAAAGCGTGCTACATGTCACAATCAAAAACACACAACCTTACCAATTATACATACAAAAATGCGCCCTCGGCGCCTCGTGGTACGGCTGCCACGGAAATAGTTGGTCCCGGATGTCATAATAACATCATGACAGTCGTTAGTGGGGTTGGAAGTCCCCATAAAATGTACTGTGACGCCTATAATTGGCCTAACGGCTGTTGGCTGAGTGCGAATTAAATAAATAAATAACTAAAAACATTGAAATTACACTACTTAATTGTTCTTTTAAATTTGACGTCGAAATCGGCGCTGAAGAGTTCATTGTGAACGTACCACATCAGCTGTTTCAACAGATCGTAATTTAATTTTACTTTAATTTTTCCTACTATTTTTGAAAATAAAACCGGCCTACAATCTCAGTCTAAAAATTAGCAAAATTTTAAGCTATCATACAATTTAATCGGTACAGTATCTGGAGGAGATAGCGAACAAACATACACACATACAAAGATTGAGACCACCGATTTTATGGTGTAGATCTCTTCCATGTAATTCTGTTTTGCTTGACAATAAACAAACTGGATCATCCACAGACTTTTTAATATCTCTTTTGCGATAAATTCGTGTTTTCTTATCTTCAAGTTTCTTGCTGTATTGGCTACCGATTATAAATCTGTGGTATGCAGTAGCTATGAGGTTATCCATATTTATTAGAAAGTATTTCAGTTTTTAAAGTTTTATCTGGGATTTCTCATTGTGCGTGACTCCTGAGTTTGAACTCTCGTCGTTAGAAGTAGACATTTGGACCAACAACCAACATATATTCAAACACTACTCATAGTTTAGACATTTGTCTATCGGCAATCGCTGTGACCATAAGAAATCTCTCTTTTCGGAGCCATAAGAATCAGGTATTTGCTTGGAAATCTCTAGGTATAATATTGTGCGATAGAATTGTTATTTTGTCATTTATTAATTGGATGCATATATTAGTTTATCTGATTGGTTGATATGCTAACAGTATTTAAATATTATACGCAATTTTCTGTATTAATCATAACATTTGTAATACAAATAGCTTATGTGTTAAACCTAGTTACAGGCAAAACTCCGTTTACGACAGGTAACAAACATACAGGGGCCCAGTAGCTCAGCGTGGGGGTTTTGTTGAATTTGATCTTTTTAAATTTATTTTATCACTACTGTAGTTATAGTGTTAGCGTGAGCAAAGAACATTTCTAGTGCGGTGTTGAGTGCAAACCACGAAAAAAAATTTTATAGATATCTTCGGTTCTATAAAAAGCTATATCTATTACAACGCTTGGCTTGTATACTAGAGAGGTTTTATGTTGGTATATTACGCTAGGAAATATAATCTCTTCAGCATTAAACTAGATCTATGATCCCTTACCTCTTCTATTCATCTGCATGGGTAAAATTTATGTCATCATCAGGAAGACTCACCTGAAACAAAATAAATATATGTTAGGGAAAAAAATACTGATCCTTCCAAGGAAAATACAAACATTAATAGTTGCATTGGAGACTCCTTTAGGTTTCATGTTTTGTTTGAACAGTTGCGCATCTTATCACAACATACAAATTACATCGTAAAATCCTCGCTAAGATTTTCACGCATCCATTAAAAATGTTGTTTAGGGAAATAAAGAACTTTACATCTTCTAAAATTGATAAGAAAAGCAGATTACCAGCAAAGGTTCTTAGACCTCTACGGTTTCGAGTCTCTATTAACCAAGAAAATTAGCATCTTTTTAAATATTACCATAACTGGGCGTAACAAGATTAAGGCATCAATATCAAAAGAATTTTATACGTTGAAATATAAAAAATCAGGAACGACTAGAGAACGTTATGAAATATCATATGTTTAAATAATAAATGAAATGCAATGTGGCCGCCTGAGCGGTTGAGTGTGCAAGTAGCCTGTTTAGCAAGTTCAAATCTGTTAGAGTTAGAGTTAGATTTTAGTATTGTTCAACATAGTGTGTATTTGAATGCGGGGGAACGGAATGCAAATCGCATGCGACCCATTGCCTTCGTTGCACTTTCCTCGCGGCTCTCGACATTGAAAGACCCTAGATTATTAATAAATAGAGTATATTTTTATTTGGAACTTTTTCTTCACTTAATGTACAGGGTGTTTCAAAATTCCTATGGGAAAGGTGGTTCACACATTGACCGCCAGTCCTCACATCTGTGCCGCGTCATGCTTCCCTTTACGTTGCTTTGCAAACCATTCGTACCGCGATTTCGCAATATCAGTTTTTTGCATGACATTGTGTTCGTGCCACAGAGCCTATATATTTACATGCACATTTCAAATAGGTGGCCTGCTGGACCAGAATGTGTAACTAATGCTTAAATGCAGTAGTATATGGCCTGTTACACTAAAATACATTTATTTACTAATATAAGAAAATCAAGTATTGTCCTGAAGAACAACTTTGTCTTTCATTAAATGGAGATTAACGTGTTAAAATATGAGTTCAACTGAACCCAGTTTGCGCGTTATTTGTTTAATACAACCTAAGAAAGTAAAGTTGGCAATAAATTATAACAAAACTAAAAGCATGACCAATAAAGATGCAGATCATCAGTCTTTTGGCATTATATCCCCATTTATTTCCAAAGTTATCGAGTGCTAGGACATTTTTCCTGCTTTCTGAAACAGTGGCGCAGCTATTTTCAACCAAAGTGCAGACTGTGCAAATTTAATTTTTTACTGCAGCTGATCATGGGCCGTTAACATCCTTAAGGTAAGCATCTTTACCTTTGTACTAGTAGTGCTAATTATGAGATTGGCGTTTAGGTACTCTGGAACTGCTAAGCCCGCGTCGCCACATTCGTTAAACGCTGAGATTACGCTATGCTTGGTTGGATGATGCATGCTTGGATTTGGATCAGTTATCTAACTTTGATCATTTTATCTTTGTTTAGTCTAACGTAGCTCTTACACACAACTTCTAGGTCATTTTGGAATTAGTGACCCAGTTTAACATTTATGTGCCCACTTTAAATTGCATTGAAGCCTTTAACATCAGGTTCCCTTGCGATGATCAACCCGATATACTATTTCTGCGTCTTCGGCGTTATGTTTTTACCATAATCTAATTGCCTCTATTTACTCAATTGCTTTTTTATTTGTTTTAATATGTAGTTTCGGATTAATCGTTTACATCCCACTTTAACTGGCACTTTTCTTGTCATTTTATAAGCGCTTTGTTGATCCTTCATTATAGCTCCAGTGGTTACTTTTTATTTCTGTTTTTTTTATTTATGAGCTACCGCAACTTCCTAGTTTGGATTTTTCTAAACTAAACACGTAAACGGTAAGCAGTTTTCTTTAGACTGAGAGTTGTACTAGTTTTGTTGTTGTCGTTGATGATCGACGCTCTCTTGTAATTTTCTAAACATTTCAATAACTTTAAGAATTATTGCCTGATGCGTACCCATAACAACAAATCGCCAAGAGTTTGAGGTAGTCCGGGTTGTGTCCGTTTTTTGTTGATTGGTGGTACAATAGAAAAGAAATCAGAGACATCTCAGGACAAAAAATATCACTAATGACTAATGAGCTACTCAACTATGATGGAGGTCGAAACTCTAAAGTAACAGTTAACAACTCTACATAAAATCGTCTTCTAAACGAATGCCAGCACCACAATCCTATTATTCAAAAATTTGTAAAGGGCTTTACTCAGTACTTCTCTCGCAAGTGGACGTTGTGGCATTAAACTACTTTAAAAATCAAAGGAAGCTAAGGTTAAAAATATTTTCAAGTCCCTAATAATACTTAAACAAAAAAGAGAAGCTCTTAGTAACGCGAATGACATCAATTTTCAAATAGAAAGATTTGCCGGTTGAACTGTAGTTTCTGCAAATGCGACTTAAGCGCTTGGCAGTAGCCTGGAAACAAGCCCGCCAGTTCTTTGCATTCTGCTACGCATGTGTGCGCTGCTTCTGCATTAAGTAAGACGCATTTGCCATTTCCCATTTTGTATTTTTTACATTTACCCTGTATTTGTTTCATCCCGTGCTCATCAAGGGTAAAGCGCAAGCTGCGGGCAAATGATTAGTTTTATCTATTGCTCAGTTAAAACAAAAATAGATAAAATTTAAATTTTTTAAGATGCTTACCCTGTATATATTTGAGCGAAATTTTCTCGGTTTGAAGCCAGGTAAACATATAATCTGCTTGAAAAATATCATCTTCCGCCAAAAAATAGTTTTTGAGTTATATCGGCAATGGGCTGATATAAAGACAGACAGACAAAGACAAACAGACAGACAGATGGAATTGAGAAAACCTGTTTTTCGTCATCTAGGTAGCCTGAAACGTGAAGATCTGATGAAATTTCGGATTGTGATATTTTTGCGATTATAATACTTCCTCCGTCTTTTAGACGAGGGATTTAAAAAGAGGTTGACAAAATAGTAGTAGTGAATTAAGAACAAATTTGCTTAATATTTCCCTAAAGGTAACCACGAATATTTACATAAGCAAACTAGATGGACTTACTACATCAACAAATGAACAAAAAGGTTTCACTTCAGGAACATCTTGCACGCATGTCGTGTTTGTCATTTAGGGCGAACAACCCAAAAGTCGATCGAATCAACAGACTAGACTTTGTGTGCTTCATTGATTTAGAGAAGGCTTTGGATCGAATAGATGTAATTCATCTCTTGTATTATACGCAAATACTCTACATCATAAAAATAATTAGAAAAATATATATTTGACAAACAAGATCTAAACAAAACTAAACGCAATTACACCTACGTTGACATATATCAGACGAGACTCCCCCGAAGAATCGAGAATAAAATAATGACACACAAAACGAAAACAAAAATAGTGCGTAAGATCGCTGGGAGAACACTGATGTATAAATAAAGCAGTTTATCAGAAGACCATGCAGAATAGATAGGATCAACGACTAGATAGGATCAACGACTAGGTACCATAAATAGAAAAAGAGAATGGATTGATGAAGACCGTATAAACGATTACAGAAATTGTTACGGAATAAAAGTTGCTCTACGTATTTTTCGAACGGCTCCGCCGTGATTGTCGCTTTGACTGTGCTTTCGCTGGTTGGCGTTAAGCTGTTTTGCCGTCATCGATGTTAAACAGTTCCACGTTTATGTCACACTTCTCGACTTCCAAGGAGTTATTACGTTCTGGGTCGTCTCTTCATTTGGCATAGTTTTATTTACGTCTTGTGCAAAATTGAGAATGATTTAAAAGTAGTCGATTTGAAGACGACTTTGAGGAGGTACTGCAAGAGGGGATCAGAGACCTCGTTTGTTAGTTGCTTTTATAGATAACAATTTCTGAACTAGCGTGCTAAGTATTACCGCATCCAGTAAAAGTTTCTCAAGCCGCTTTGAGTGTTACTTGCCTGTTTTAAACTTTATCTGCTGTCATACGTTACTATTATTGGATTGTTGCGCCAAGTGGCCTCGATCTTGACAGAATTTCCTCAAGCCCCTCGACTTTTATCTGCATGCGAAAACTTTATTTGCTGTAATATGTTAGTATACCCTAATTGTTGCGCCAAATATTATCATTCTCAACAAAGGTTTCTCAAGCCTTCTCCAGTTTTACCTTCCCATGGAAATATTATTTGTCGTTACACTTAAGTATTACCGAAGCCTTGAGCTTGTAATGGGTACGGTTCATTAAATATCGCTACAATATTTTTGTATATATTATAGTTTATATTTAAGACATGTGTGCGTGCGCATAACGAGGTGATTTTAAATTGTGCGCTGGTCAGACTTCGGGGGTGCACACGACAAGGGTGATAGCGGCAGATGCGAGAGGTCAGAGGGTAGCAGCTAGCATCCCGTGTGAGGTGTGAGCGTTAATAGTTTCACCCGGAGTTATCCTTTGTTTCGACGCGAAGGAAAACGAAACCAGTGTGAGAAGGTGAACAAATTGGAGCAGTGATGACACCCCATTTTAGTCCAAGGAATTAATTGGCAGCAAAATCAGAGGGCAACCTCTAAAGATGCCAAGGGTGGACGCTACCGCCAAATCCACACATGTTCCCGTTCCCGCCATCATCGCCCGAGCTGCCCAGCCTTTGAAATCTCAGCAACGCCACTTTGAACGAGCTAAATGGACAATACCAGTGGTTAGTGCATATAGTTAAGAACTATTATAGCATAGAAGTAGATTACTAAACCTTAATTAAGTAGAGTAGTATAATATCAGCTAACGATTAGGGAATTAGGGTCGATTTAATTATATGTATGCGGTAATTGATGTTTTTATAAATTGTTAAGCGTTGTTACATTAGTAATTGCCGATAGTAAATGGGAACATGCACTCGCACTAGCTCAGAGGAAGGGCGTGGATGACTTACCTTCAAAACTAAACGGTTGAAATTATAGGGGCCCCAAATGGTTTTTTCAGACGCATGTTCCTTGGTTTATTTGAGCGAACAAACCAATAAATTGCTGAAGGTAACAAACAATACAACATAAACAATTAAAACCCACAGTTCGATAAAGCGTATAATGTTTCAACTAGATTATAGATCATTAACAGTCGGCATAAACTCGATTTGTAATTACTGGCATAAAACATACAATCACAAGGCTATCACAATAATAAATATATCACATAGGTAAATATCACAATTAATCAATCACAATTTGAACAGGGTGAATTCGAAAATGCAGTTTATGCTGAGGGCGTGTAAAGCTAATTTCCAAATTGATTCATTTTAAACTGTAAGTGGGCCAAAACCTGTACTTTTGTAAGCAACCCGAGTACTGAGTAAACGACACAGCTGTACTGCGTTCCAGCTATAATGTATTAAATTATTATCTCGCGTGTACTCACATTCATACAGATATCTGCATGTCGTAGTGGTATATCAAATAATCTGCGGGCTGCTGCTCCAGCGAACTTAATTACTAAACGATAGTGATGGAACAAACGTATCTCAATTTATCATTCGCTCAGCTAATTTACTAGCATGCAGAGCTACGTTAATGATAAGTGAACTAACTCAGCTTAAAACTAACGGTTCGTTTAACACACCTGATTTACAAGTAATTATAACAGCGGTGAAGCCGCTAACTTTAAAGTTTAAGCCGTGTATGAATTACCCTAATAAATAAGGAACAGCAAGGCCGTTAAGAATTCTATAGCATTAATAAATCACAAAACAAAATTGCCGTTAGGTTCAAACCCAAAATCCAGCACAAAGGTGAGGGTTACTGGCAACACAGCAGGCCTATTTGGGCTGCCTGAACGGTACCGGGGCGAACGGAAGCAACCTCGTACTAAACGGCACGTCCCTCGGCCATGCAGTAGGTCTCTGCTTTATTCGGGGCAGTTTTAGCCCGTAACTTGAAGGCTAAGTAGATGTCCCAAATTAGCAATTTTAGCAAGAAAAAATAATTAGCTTACCAGAAAATAATCTGCCTGTGGTACAGGAAAAATGTGCTAACACAACACCTTATTTTTCCATGGATGTGGTTGGAAAAAGTGGCCAAATCGCCTATGCTACATACGCCTGACGCAACAGGTAATCTCTGCAATCCATTAATCTAATTCTGCCATGTCCACAAGGCTCAATGATTCGAAATTTTTCCCACCGGTAAATCAAAGTGTGATGATATAGAAACTCTGCCGCTTGGCTAAATTCGACATACTCGTAGCATCAGTTGCCTAACCGGTAGGCGTTCCTTTCTCCGTGAGAATACTGAATTTTACTAAATCGACAATAAATTGGTCTCAGCGTAAAGGCTTTTTATTTATTACTGTCTCCGGTCACCCCATTGCAGTAACGTGAATCGCCCCGAGTGTGGTCTCAGATGCCGAAAGTGAGCTAGCAGCTGAGGTAATTAGCTATAAACAAAGCTAAAATAAATTTAATTAAATCATAAAATCAGGTATGATTAAAAAGCACCGCTACAAGCTAGGTAGCGTTACTCCCGATAGGAACTCTTCAAGACGCTTCGAGTTTTATTAGCTTGTGTAATACTATTTGCCATTCCTCATTATTTTGTGTCCATTTCGCTTCTTTAGTTTTGTAATTTACGATTGTTAGTTACTTGTGTTTATTGTTACGCAAACCAATTTTTTCTAAGGAACAGTCATATTCATTTAGAAATAGTAATTTCATACCATATTAGAATACGAATTCAAAAACTATACTTAATATTACAGTGCTGGTTAGTATTTCCGTTGTTAGATACCATAAGGTTTTTGGGTTTTATTGATAACTGCAAACCTTATGTCCTGGCTCCTGAGCGACTTTTGTTTTAGATTATATAGCAACCGACGATGTTTCTCTTTGAGTTTTTGTTTCTATCTGGGCACGTTTGTCGTGAATTAAAGACTGTTTGGCGTTCTTAGCACATTTACATTGATTTTATGCATTTTGTAAGAAACCAGCCGTCTACATTGTACCTAAGTAGGCTTTGGAATGTACCCATGTAGTCACCTTTTAATTTAAAATCGATTGATATCTCCCGCATGAAATTATGAAAATAACAAGATACAAGTCACCACTAGGACGCAGAAGAACTGGAAGGCCTCGATACAATAGAGTGACAATATTGAAGATAGGCAAAGCAGACAAAGAAAAACTATGCAAGTTTTCCTATATAACAAACCAAGTAGTAGAAGAAAATAATAGAATGCTGTTATAGCAAAATTTGTAATTTGCAATGGTAGGAGTGGTAGCCCCTTGCAATTCAGTTTTCTATAAACTTCACGATTTTTCTTTAAGAAAAGTCGACTTGCAATAAAATTTGTTACTCAATATAACCACAGATACCTTAGCACTATACTTGTTCTTTTGAGATTTAAAAATTGGTAAAGAAATAAGACTGCCGAGATAAGTACTTGAATGGACACCACACGGAAGAAGAAAAAGAGGGAGACCGAGGAAGAATTATCGTCAAGGGATCCAAAAATCAATGAGTGAGAGAAATCTGAATGAAGGAGAATGGAATGAGAAAAGACTGAAAGATTGGGAATCGCAAGGCGTAAAACGCTATAACGCCAATTTATATATACCATGCGTTCTTTTTAAAAGTATCCATAGGGGATACTCGTGTGTATACTAAAAAAAATCCCATATTTTTGCCACAGCATGCTATTTGCTTTAAATTAAAAGTTTGCTGTATAATTGGTTGCCTACATATAGGGGAAAGCGATAAAAAATAAAGGAATTTTCCTTTTTAGTATACATACGAGTATGTACTGTCATAGTAAGTATTAAAATCATTGGCAAGCAAAAATAAGACATTTAACAAAATTATAGAAACTACAAGTTGCAATTTCTTTATGTTTTTTCAAGATATTTTGGAAAAAAACACTGTGCACAATGTAACGGTACACTTGCTGAAAAATGTCTTAGGTTTACTAGAGCAATTTGGATATTGCCAATTTTGTTGTTTTCAAAATTTTCCAGATAATGGCCTTTTTATTCGTACCAAACATCATCAGAAACCGTAGGTCTAGATGTCTAAGGAAAGAAAACTAAGCGGTGTATCTTTTAGGATTCGTTTACCATGTTCAATTTTTAGGTATTTCACTGCAAGGGCTCTTCTAAATTTTTTTATGAAAATTGAGTTTTTGCCGTGAGTATTTTTGTACAAAAGAAATGCATTGACGACGGCCATATCAATAATACGGGTCACTAAGCACTAATACCGCGTTTTTTCCTACTATCAAAATACCCTTTTTCTAAAAGTCAAACATGTTGATCATTACCCTCATTTATAAGTTATAATTATAGATCAGCCTTGGCTGAGGAACGGTGCCACGATATTTTTTTTTCTTTGGCTTATCGAGGAGCAGCCGCTAATGGTTCAATTATATCAAAGCTTTTTGCCAATGTCACATATATAGTCTTGTTCCAATTTGCGGGGAATGCATTCTTACTCATTCTTACCACTTTACAATTAAATATGAAAGCAAAATTCGCATATAAAATGATGGCCAAAATAGTGCAATTATTCCCTGTAACGACCAGCGTCATATTTATAGGACAGCAAGATTTACAGATTCGTAGACAACATGTCAAGTTGTTTTAATTTCGTTACATTTCACCAATTTTTCTTAGTTCGACCTTGGCTTTTGAGCGCAATTTAAAGTCATTCAAGCTACGGCAGCAAATTGCCCGGATTTGTTTGTATTGCATTGTTTCTCACGAGCCTATTTAGTTTTTTTGGGACCTTGCAATTCATTGTAAATCATTTACAACCTACATATCCGTCGAAATTTTGATATCAAGTCAACCTTATTTCTGTTCAGGGTGACGTAATCTATACTCGCACGCAGCTCAGCTGCTTTCTTTCGTAGAATTCTTAACGCCGTTAGAGACATTTGATACTATTCGGTCTCGCAAACAAATTGTCAAAAGGAAGAAAATTTTAGTAGAGCTCTTGTGCATTATATTTTTGTTTCGGTTTATCGATAAAGCAACTTAAGCGTTTTGCCTTCCGTAGCACATTGCAAGATCTTTGGAAATTAATTTTGATTAACCTGTTGTGCCCAAGCAATAGGGCCACGTTCTGTAAAGCCCAAACTTTTTTTTTCGATTAATTTAACTTCTGAATTTAAGACATTTGATACCCCTGGACTTTCCTTACTTGGCAGTTCAAGTATGTGAGACTTCCTTTGTGCTTTGTTTTAATCGGGGCTCCCCCGAGTTCATGATGCAGTGTTTCCTTTCGTGTTGCAACAAGGAGACGAAAAAATTCAGTTTGGATTAGTAAAAGTGAGATGGACTCTTCTTTAGCGCGGGGGCAATTATTAAGCTCCGCGATTTTAAAATTAATTAATAGCCAGCCTTCAGTTCAGACAGACGTGTTTGTTTTGCGCCCCCGGGGGTCGCCTCGGCGATTCGCCGCGGGACCATTTGTGTTAACCCGCTTCGGTGCTATCAAGTTAAATTAATGTTTTGTGCAGGATTTCTGTTCTTTCCCCGCGGAACGCGTATGTGTGTGACTCGGTTAACGTATCAGCGGGCGGCGTTTTTAATGTTCGTTAACAACTCCAGAGCCGAGGGAAAGTTATTTTTCACATGGTTGCACATCTAGTACAAGACGCCTATGACGGCCAAGTAGTTTTCCCATAGTGAGTGGGGAAACTTCTGCTTTTTGAAAATTTTTGCTACGTTTAGCCGATCTCGAGTTTTCTTGCCTTCCCGGGGGACGACCGCATTCATCGTGAGTTTCCTCTGCACTCCTTTGGGCCTCTGTCCACGGTTCCGCTTAACCCTTGTGTCTACCCTGTTCTGCACTGCAGGAAGCAATCACCAACCCCAGCGTCATTTGAAACATCACCGAGGCTTGGACTTCCAACAGACTACCATGCCTGGGCTAAGGTTAAATTGGTACACTGTTAACTGTTACGCTTATCCAGTGCCGGGTGTGTTATTATCATTTGTTTATTGCGCAGTGTGCGGAGTTATGAACATTGCGTACGTCTTTGTATTTTAATTATGTCAGTTGATCATTGAAGGCGGAAGCTTACTCCTGCCAATATTTCAGTTGTTTATTCTTTGTAACTCTGTTTAGATTAAGTTAGTTCTTGCGTGGGATCCCCTTTTTGTTCTCAGCTAGGGTGTAACCTTTTTGATAGCCGACTTGTGGTTTGATGTACGAAAATTTAAATAATTACATTTCATTATTGGCTAAATTAATTATTGGTTGGATTTAAATGTGTGAACCTATTGAGTCCTCAACTAAATACGGCTTTAGCCGAGTGTATTTTCATGTAAAGACCAGAGCATGCGATAGAACGCGTAAGCCCTTAAGACCAGAGGTGTTTTGTATTTTGTTATTAGCTTCCAGAACGGTGGCCATCGAAGGTAAGTGACTTGCATCCGGCGTCGGCGGAGCTGACGAGTGACACTGGAGTGGGTTGAAGCTACTTGGAGAATCTCCCCTTGGCTACGTGTACCTTCTTACTTCTACCACGTTAGCTACCTATTTTAAGAAGTAAGTGCGTCCTTAGGCAATTCTTTTGAGCAAAGCATAGGGTAAGTGCTGTCGGTTTTAACTGAGCTTTCGAACCACGCCTTCTCGACTAAGCTAGACCGAGGGTAACTGGAGCGCCGTCATCTGCTCCGACACATTAAGATCTGTGTTTTTTTGGTAAAGCCGGCAAACCCTGTACTTTTCCCGATTTTTAACAGTTGTTACGGTTCAAAAGTCGTTTGCAACAGTTTATCTAATTATTTGCCCTAATCTTGGTAAAAATTAACTTTTGCCATATCTTTCTTCAAGTTTAATTTTACTTACAGCAATACTGAGCATTCAGATCTTCTGAAAACTACATTTCAATCTAAGTAAGCCATATGATAAGAATTACAAATCTGAGAGCTCCTGGTGTGTAGGCTTCACTTTATGCATATTGAGTTACTAATAATCTGACCCCTTTCGGTAACCATTTTGGCATTCGCCATTTTTGTGCTGTTAACGTCAGGTGCTTCGAAAATGCGCGTCTTGGAGAAGTAACTTTATTGGAAATATTCGGGCCTATCTTATTGTAGGAGATTGCTTTTGCTATGTTATGAATTCGCGGTGATCTGGAAAGGACCCCGGGAATGTTATTTGCGGTGATCTCCAGCCCAAACTTTGTTTGGGGATTTTACTTTAGCAGCACATGGTCCACTTCTTTGGCGAAACGCAGCCGTAAAATCTAAAACGGATTTTCTTTTCCGCTGGGAACATACCTGCAGTACTCCCTTCGCTTGGCAACGTGCCAGCAGCCCTTTCTACTTGGTGGCGAACCGAGCATTGCTCCGCAGTCGACGCCGTTGGCTGTGGATCCTCCGAAACTGGAGTTACACGACGGGATAGCACCGGCAAACCTCCTGCGACAGCTACTCGGTAGTCACTTGCTTCTTGACCTCCTCATTGCCTTCCGGCCCCTGCTTACGGTCACGGGCAGCTGGAGTAAAACCCATCGCAAAGGTTTGTCAGATTAATATTTCCGTTTCGAACTCCCGAATCTTCAGCTCCTCCATGGAGGCAATTGCGCGACGGTGCTGCAATGTGCTCGATAAACTTACGATTGTTTTTAACGTGTATACTTAAGCGGTAAACTCTCTTGTAGAATATATTTGTTTTTGCCATTGTAACTTAATTATTAATTACGGTAGGTCTTTTAATCGACATATAGCGATTTAGGTTATATGTACGGAGATGCCTCCGATTTCGGACTAAATTTTACCGGTATTGTGCTTGGTCTTCGACCTCGGACTAATTTTTAGCGGTATTGTAATTCCGTTGTGAAGTCAAGTGCATGAAAAGTATTCTTTCATTTTCAAATGACACCTATTACACCGTTGAATAATATCACTATTTGCGCCTGTCGTGCAAGAGAAATTATTGGTAATGCTCGCGTCACGACCGTTTTAATGCAAATTGCCTTGCAATATCGTGAATTCGCCCTTACGGAACCAAAACAAGATCTTGTAGGCCCGTGATAGCGTCGGTATAAATTAATTAATAATTACATAGAGGTTAAACCTTGCATACTGGGTGTTCGGTGGCATTCAACATGCATTCTAAATTTGCTTTCAATCTGAACAGTTGTGTCGAAGCCACGATGCTTTCAAACTCTTACTAAGTGTTTATTCAGTAGTGCATTTGGCCAGTTTAATATCAATCTTGTATTCTCTTTTTTAATACTACTATTTTGTAACAAATACATACCGTTTATAATTATTTATTTAATTTGGGCTTGCTTGTCAACTACGCTTTTATGCCCATGTACATGTAACTGCAGTATTTTGGTGAGTTTAGCCTTATGTTTTATTTGGTGTTATTAAGCTGTGATATGATCTCCCTATTGAGATTTTGTGTGTGTATTTCAATTGTGTATTGTATTTTTGTTTGCCGTAATTATACTACCTTGACCTATTCTGCGTATATGATTTGTGCCTTTGCCGTTACCTTTTATATTTTCAGGTTTGGTTAGTAGCGCCTTCCGTAGTGTATCTTTTGTTTAGCAAAGTGCTGGGTTACTAGCTACTTGGCGCCCATATTTTTTTTTAGCTAAAGATTTAAGTCTTTTGTTTTATCCACGACCAGCTCCGGCTGAGAAGCCGTTGGCCTTTGCTTACTTCTTTATTTTAGTCGTCGTAACGGTAACACAGTGCTTGTGATTAATGTCGATTCGAGCATTTAATCCTGTAACAAACAATTTATTAAAAAATAAACTAAATTTATATTTGTCTTAAGAAACTTGATCTTACGGCATACTAAAAAAAACAATAGTATATTACTCTACAAGTTGAGAAAAGTGATGTTCTTCTGAACAAGTATGGCGTGTTTGAGTACGAGCGTTAGCGAGTACTTAAACGGCCATACGAGTTCAGAAAAAACATTTTTCTAACGTGTTGAGTATACTATTTTATCGCATTTCATAAGGAATGTAAAATACTAAATTTTTACATACAAGTGACACTAACTGTCAAAACATAACCAAGATAAGCATAACTCATTCCTATGTACTAAAGCACAATAAGCAGCTCCAGTTGATGTTACGCGTTTGGCAGTACTGAAGTGTGTTGTTGGTGACACTGTAAGTCTATGTCAAATTCGAGGTTAGCAGGTTAGGTTTTGCGTCAATATATGTCAAAACTGACGCAAAACCTAACCTACTAACCTCGAATTTGACATAGACTTCCAGTGTCACCTACATCACACTTCAGTATTGCCAAATGTAAAACGAATCGCCGTTGCTAGGGATAAAAGTGTTGCTAATGATAAAAGTACCACATTTATTATCGATTTTGAATGAAGAAATGTAGTACATTTCCAAAAAAAAAATGCGATAAAAAATATTTAATTATGTGTTGTGGTTTACACCAAATCGCTAAAACACTTGTTCAAGTAGAATAATTTTCTACATGTTATCAAAGATTGGAGAACACCCTGTATATGCGATAGATACGACTATATAGCCAATTTTCAATCACGGAAGCTACGGTCAAAAAATAAATAAAATCCGCTCTAATGCAAATTAGAGTAAAGTAATAAGCTAAATTAGATTGTGTATTTATGTTTGTTAATTTTGAGGTAAATATTTAGAACAATTTTTAGTTTTACTGTAAAATAACTTCTTGTAAAAATATATTAAACGTAAATCTTTGTTATATAGCTCTGAAGGTGAGTAAGTTCACACTTTTTCACAGCCTATTGGCAAAGCAGTAAATAACGGAGTTGCCATTGCTCTCGGCACTTTCAATAAATTGAAGTGCGATATTGCTATAGGTTTGCAGCTCACAAACATTACTGTTATTATTATGTAGCGGCATAGATCAAATATCACGTAAAAGGACTTCGAGCATTCGCAGCACTGAACGTTCCGCCAACCGCGCAGCAACAGTGTGTAGTGGTGGGTGAAAATTGGAAAGCGGAAGTTTTCACGAATGGAAATTCTATACAAGCGCTAGTTGACGGCGAAAGCTTCACGGAGACTTTTAGAAAATTGCTCGCCGCTAATGCAGTTTAACCCAAATTTACTCGAAGTAGTTTCAGGTGCAGCGAACCGTTCTTATTTACAATAACTTCGCCGAGCCAGTGAATACAACGCCAGCTTTTATTTGAAATTCAAACCGGCCCGACTTTGTTCACTCAAGTATATTCGTTGTTACTTTATCATGCCTGGAATAAATCGAGCACCCCGGTTTTGATTTTATTTCCTAATTAATATTGTACTACACGAAGTTTGGTTTCATTAGCGCTGTATATATTTCGGAAAGTTTTGTTTTACGTAAACTCGAGGTAACAGTGTGCCATTAAATTAATTTCAGGAACATTGCTTTATTGTCGACTTCAGTTACATCTTTATGAATGGATTTCATTGTGGATACGTTTGATATTACAGGAAAACCTTTGAAATCTGTAAAAATTTGATTTATATGTATATTTGTGCTTTTCAGAGTTTACTAAAACAGTTGAAAAAATATGATATGCAATGAAAATTAAATGCAAGGATGAAGACAATATATTGTCATACACACACTTTGTCTAGGAATATAAAATGTTTAGAAATTATTTTTTGTAGTTTATAACTAAACTACACACTTATAGAATTAATCATGAAACCTCTGTAATGTTTGAAATCCAAAAAGACAACAAAATAACGACGAAAACGAAGTAGCCGTTGAAAAAAAGAAGAAAAATGAAATTGAATATACAGAACTAAATAAACTTATAAGACGAGAAGTCAAAAACGATACAAAATTATATAATGGCAAAATTCCAGGAAAGGTAATACAAAGCAATGCAAATATGAAGATACTAAGAGCAAAACTAACCATAGGAAGGAACAATATCCTTAAAATACAAAAAGAAGATTGATCTGAAATAGGCACTCCAAGGGAAATAATGCAAACGATAAAAGGCTTCAAGGAAAGCTTATACGGAAGGGGCCATAATTATATATAACAGCAATAAGATAACATGAACAACAAAATAGAATGCCTGAGTAAGAAAGAGATGACCATACGATAAAATTACTTTAGTAGGCATGTTTAGTTGACTTATGTCATAATTAAAATAAGCGTCATGCCTACTCGAATATTTACTACTATATTTATCTCTTTTTTACTCAAGCAATTCGTGTTATTTTTTGGTTCATGTTATCTCATTGCTGTTATATATAATTGTGGCCCCATCGGTATAAAACAAACTACAAAGCCAAACAAAAATTCAACAGAAGAGAATTATCAATGTCGGATCAGAAGATATTCCATAGGTAATACTTGATGAGATATAATTTGCATTAAAGTAAATGAAAAAGAAAAAGTCACCCGGGAATGACGAAATCACCATGGAAATGGTGAAATATGGAGGCAGAAGACTGAAAGAAGTAGCATATCTCATGAATATTTAGATGTATCGAAGACGGAAAAATACCTAATGGTTGATATGACAGTTTACTATCTACCGTGCACAAATTACTGACGAGAATAATAACAAATCGACTAGAAAAGAAAATGGATTTCTACCAAACAGTGGAGCAGGCAGGCTGTCGAAAAGGCTTCTCGATTAGAGACCACTGACACACCATCAGAACTACTATCGAAAAATGCAATAGATATAATTTATAACGCATACTTGCATTTGTAGACTATGAGAAAGCCTGCGACTCAATAGAAATGTCCACTATATTGAAAGCAATATAGACATCTATAAAAAAGCCACTTTTGAAATTAAAGTCGATAATAATATAAAAACAGACAAATTTCGAATGGAGAGCGGGGTACGACAGGGATATTGTATGTCACCTAAATTAACCTGGGATTAGAAACTGCTTTCAGAAACTTAAATTGGCAAGAGCTGTGTAGATGATACATACATAAATCACCCAAAATACGCGGACGATGTAGTCTTGATTACTAAAGATACACAGGAACTGTAAAAAATGTTAATTGCCTAAATACAGATTCCCAAAAGGTAGAACTAAGAATTAATAGTATGTATGTATGTATGTATGTATGTATAATCGATAACCTCGTTCTGTCTTGCGGTGTAGAGGTTGGTGCTTTATGTGCTTGCATCTGGCGGTACAATGCTCAACTTGCCCCGAATTCGGGATACAAAGTTGGAGCGCTTCTTTTTGTTCTTGCACAGCAACCATTGTGTGAAGCGTGTATGTGTTATGTTGACCTTATTACTCTATCTTTTGGGTCTGTGGTTCTGAGTAGAGCACAGTTAATTTGGTGCCCAACTGTGAATTGTCTCACCAAGCCCGCTTCAAATCGCAAGGCTGCGGAAAATTCCGGCCCTCGCGGGATTCGAACCGAGAACTTGCTTAATGCAAGGCAAGCGCTTACCCATCTGCGCTACTCGGCTTCTTCTAAAAATTAATAGTAATAAACAAAAATATTTATATCAAATAACATCAACACTATAGCAGTAGACAATACAAATACAAAAGTAGCAAATTCATACATATATTTAGTACACAATTTAACGCTAAAGTATGAAAATCAAGAGGCAGATATTTCTCGTGGAATTAAATTGCGCTAGATAGCGTTTGGAAAGCTCTGACACTTACTACGCTCTGAAAAATTTACAAAAGAACAGAAATCACAAATATACAACACATTCATTCTTTCGGTGCTTAGTTACGGAATGGAAGCAGTCACTTTTACAAAAAATAATCATAAAGCTAAGATGAGCACAACGATTAAACAACGAACCAGAATAAAGGACATAATTGAGCACATAGTTAAACAAAAATGGAGCTGGGCTAGACATATAATGAGAACAACGGGAGAAAAATGGACAAAAAGGGCTATAGAATGGAGGTCTAGAACAGGAAAAAGAAGCGTAGAAAGACCTTCGTTGCGTTGGGTGGATGATATCAAAAAGATGGCAGGAACACGTTGGTTACGTGAAGCTCAAGCGAGAGACAACTGGAGGATAAAAGGAGATACCTGTATCCAGCAATGGATGGCAGAAGGTTGTTGAAGAAAAAGGGGAATGTTTGAATATGTAACTATATTAAAGGCTGTACTAAATTAATTAGATAGTATACTCCAAAACTTTTACATAAGTTATAGGCATATAGATTCGGGGTTCGAAGCTAATTTATTCTTTCCTGGCTTTAGATCGGTCCTCATGCATAAATTTACAAGCTGACGACTTACCCAAAAACCGTAACGCCCCTTCAGTCTAAGGGTTGTAGGTCAAAACATGACGCTGGAGGAAAGCGAGGCAATCGGCAGGCCCTATCATGCGCCATGTGGTAACACACAATCGTTCACAAACACAAAACGAGACAAATTCCACAGCCAGACATGCAAGCGAGAATAAACAAACATTACGGAATTCAGCAGTACTTATTCGTAATCATAATACCTACAGAGGGATTTGCGGACCCCCACGGCGTTTCCGTGTAGCGTCTAGCAGGGTACCTCGTTCAGGAATAATCTCAGGTGCATCGCCGATGATGTGCCTCTATAATCCTGCAACATGGATGCTTACAGCATCTAGTGCCTATTAGCCGAACGCTAACTAGACCAATGAGCTACAGCTCATGTCAGTGTGATATGCATCTGCAGTTGCCGCCTCTGCAGAAGACCGAAATCGCAAGGCACTTGTGGGAAATGAGCATCCCTGGCTCTACAAATGCGCTTTCTGGGTCACTGATAATTGCTTATCAGTCTAGGATTATTGATCATCTCGCCTGGTGAACTCTAACCCTAGCACATGGTGCATTAAAGTGGTTCCAAGTGGGCACTAACCCAACGACAACAACAAGGCTTTCTACAATCAGCAGCAATTCTAACAATAAAACAGTGGTTCGACTCGACTGTACAATAAAACTACATACAGCGCCCATTACAAAGCTGCTCAAGTATTAGTACTTGTTACAGACTTTATCACTTTAGCCACTCTATTAGTTCACATATTAATTATTACCAGTAACATTTCAAAATCACATAAGGACTGGCACAGTCGATCGTACCATGTTTCACATATGTCCACGCACTATATCTGTCGCCAACTGCCTGCTCAAACCCCGAAGATTTTAAGAACAACCCCTGATCCGTTAAAAGAACTTCGGGATCGGTCTGATTTCATAAACATTTGAAACGTATTATATTTCACATGTTGATTTAGTGAAAAGCCCATAGCATACGAATACTAATAAATGATAGGATATTTACAACTAACACAAAGAACAGAAGCAAATATTACAACAAAGTAGACTGTTTTAATGTGTCTACGAAATAATACTATGAAAACGTTGGTGCATACTTAGAAACTGAAATAACATCATCCTATCAGATTCTTGAAAACTTCGATAAGAAGAGAAGTGGAGCAAGAAATTTAGTTTTTTCAGCTATAAAGTGTTGTTATTTTTCTAGATAAGGTTATGAAAAAAAACTGAAAAAATACTTAAAAACGTGAAATTATATTGTTGTGTTTATTTAGGGCGTCTTATGTGCCGCCATGGATTGCATGTAGGTAATTACACATATCCTTGCATTTATTAACAAGTTCCTGTCATTTGAGCTGACTGATACCGATCTGATTAATGCAAAATGTATATGTACCAATATAGTACTTTTATACTTTGTTTGTGAAGCTGAGTGCAAAGGATGCGAATTTAACATTATAGTATTGTAACGGCAAGGTAACTGCGTTCTTTGGCTGGTCAGCTTTTCCGTAGCTGAGGCACAAGTCGTTATACTGCTGGAAAGTTTCGCATAACACATTACTTAAGTAGCAGGTGGCGTCTTTCAATTGGCCCGTAATCGCCATGGACCTGTGTGATATAACCCATTTTAAAGTGCGACGGGAAAATAGAAATACAGCTGAGCTATCGGCGTAAACTTATAATTTGTTGCTGTGCCTTAAGTCGCTTTTGGACTAACAATGTTTACGTTTGTATCTATGAGAATTCACATGAAGTAAGTTCAATAGGTTACAAGGCGTTGAAATTTTGTGAATAATATATTCTAACATTCTAAATTCAAAGTGACTTTTGAAGCAAGATTTTGTTATCTTCTGAAGATTGCATGTGAGAACCTCCATTATTAAAATTTATTTTGGAGATTTAACGAATTCCTGCATGAAGGTAATATACCCTAAATACAGTATTTTTATTACGTAATTTTATGTTAACATGTATTTACATTTATTTACATTTTGTAAATAAAAAATAATTTGAGAAACACGAGCAGGGTCTACGTCTTTAATTAAAACCTTGATAAACAGTAACATTTATGTTTGAATATATCAGAAGCCCCCAGATAAATATGTACTCCAGAAAAAATTAAGTAACTGCGTATACAATAGTAGTGTTTGGAGCAGTATTTTACCAACCCACCATTCATTTCTAACGCCATAAAAAACTTATTACTACCTATTTCTTTCACATCGAAAAAATTCCACGTCTCTGTCTCTGTGTTACTATAAGAGCTTTGTATTTATTGTTTCTGGAATTTTTCCTATCAAACATTATTTTTCCCCTTGGTAAAATTGATTGTTTAACATTTAAACATTGCATAAGACGAGCACCGGTTTGTTCTCGTCAATTTTGCTAGGCATCAACGTTTTTGCAAACAAACCAATTTTACCAATAAGAATACAAGGTCTTGTAATTTAATTATTGAGAATAAATTGACAAGCAAAAACCAAATGGAGAAGAAAACTACTAATAATAGAATACGAGAGAGTACGGTTGCTTAGCAACAAATACCAGCAAATATTGCTAGAAATTGGAAGCCACAACATAGACATATAATAACAAAAAAAAAAAGGTAGAGGCACATCAAAGTAACAGAAGTACACTTGGTTTCATTGAAATCGGCTACACTTAATTTTTGGATGAGTATCTAAACTTCGGCTGCTCCATCGAAAAACACAGTATCCAACATTTTTTGTCAAATTGAGCTGAATGATCATATGTAGATACTGTGTTGTCCCGCATCTTTCTAGCTAATCAGATTTGAGCTATCTATACTGGTTACCTATTTACAGCTACCCATAAACACAGTATCTACATGAATTTCTTCTGTTCTCCAATTGAGAACACAGCAAGTCATTATAATGTTCGAAAGAACCAAAGAAAACACAGTATCTGGTAGTTACTGTGTTTAAAAAAAAACACTTAGAACAAACTTTTTTGTCAAAATTCTGTGTATAACACAGTATCTACGAGATACTGTGTTTTGTTGCAGACATGCTCACTCAACCTACCTACATAACCTTAATTTGTGAGTGTTTGTTATTGGTGTGCAGGGCGGTAATTCATAAATTTTGGTTATTTTTATTGTTTTTGTATTTGTTTAAGTTGCCCAGCATATCTTTTTGATAAAAAAAATCTTGTAGCTATCGTAAAAAAGTTCTTGTAGATACTGTGTAGAAAATTAATTTAATCCTCACTTCCGCCCACCCATTAATGGATTTCAAAACACAGTATCTACATTTTACCATGAAACTTTAGGGTTGTAAGATTTTTGGTCAGACAGTAAAAATTATACCTTAATATAGACTGCAAATATACGGGATTTAACTTTGAGAATGCATGCAGAGTGTGGGGCCATCCATCTAAAGTGTTTCCTTGTTTCCCACACTTTTACTCATTATCACATACTGTGTTATTCGATGGAGCAGCCGACTTGTATTTGCAGTTACCTAGATATATTAAGCAACGCCTCTTAATACGTAGCGGATGGGTCAACAAACAAAAGCATAGTTTTAGGGGTGAGGCTGGTAATCAAAGCAAAAAACGAATAGACTATCCATATCATGAAATATCTAAACTATATAATCCTAAAGATCGCCCTCTAAATAAGTAATAAACATACACGCATTATAACAGTGTATGCACTTGAAGTCAGCAAATCAGCAAAATACCAAACAACATAAAATCCCTTCTAGTAGACCTACACGTCAGCATTGGAAACGAAGTAGTGGATGGTGATACGGTCAACTTTCGCATATTTTGACATTAGCCTACAATTGGGGCTACTTTGCCTGAGTTACCCTAAATGCAGTTAATTTTATACAAGGATAAAATCCTAATCATTATCACCACCACGGCTATCGTGGAGTTACAGCTTTGGTTATGGTTGGGACTGCTAACTGCCTTTACTCATCGAGTTTTATAGGAAAGGAAATTGTCGATTGATGAGTTCATGAGTTCAGTTGGGGTGCTTACTTATCTGCTGAATTTTGACGTTCGAAGGTTAGGTATTTGAAGTGAAAGGATTCGGCTGTGCCTCTCGTCTCATAAACGTGACCCTAACTGACGTCATGTTAGGTTATACGTGATATGTCAAAGTTGTCTTAGCTTATCCGGTGCCCTCTGTTGAGATTCATAGTATTGTTAGGAATTCTAGTGTCACTGACTCACATTGTTTTGGTATTAGTCTATTTTTGTTTTCGTCGTTTAGGGATAGAAAAACAATTTTAGCAAAGTAGTATACAGTTTGTCGAGATTTTTGAGGGATTTGTGTTTCGATGAATAACTTAGTATTCATTATTGCTCACGGTTCTTGTTTGTGATAGCTTCGCGATAGCATCTAGACTGTGCAATTCCATTCTATTGTGCCTTTAAAGTACTTAGAATTAATTAAACCCTTTTCGACTATATATGACAACACAAGTACATTTTCACAGAGACCCCAATAACAAATCCGCTATAGACTACATCGTTATCAATAGAGGCAAACGCCCTGAGCACATATTTGACGTCACCAGCTTAACTTCCGCTAACATAGGCTCAGATCAGATCCTAGTGTTTTTGCATACTTATAAAAACATTTACTACACCAACCGTAAAGGATTACTTGTATACGTAATAGTAATTAACGTATTTAGAGGGGTAACCTGGTCTTAACATTCGAGCATATTTTTACCACTCGAGCGAGCCCAGCGAAGCGAGAGTAGCAATTTATGTGAGAAATGTTAAGACGGTTAACCCCCAAAATGCGTTCACTACACAAACTGGCGAGAATAATAAAAACTATATCACAGAGAATAACAAAAATCGGAAATAAGGAATGACTACTGGCAAAAATTTAGTGCTGTCATGCAACACGCTATGGCTTGAAAATCGAATTTGGAAAATGCCAACAGCCTATAACAACAACACACTATAGAAAGCGATGCTATAAGCGAGGTGGGATGGGATAACTACTTTCCATAACTTTTAAATAATACTAATTCGAAGACCAAGAGCAGGACGAAGGTGATAGCAGATAAAGGGAGGAAGAAATAATGTACAAACAGTAACAATGACAAAAGAACAGTTCAAAACTAAAAAACTGCACCACGCAGCAGTATTACCATCACAATAATTAAGAAAATAGTTAAAAGTAAATCATCGAATTGCTTAGCATTGTCATGAAGCTCTTTTCAAGCATTCTCAAATATCCAATTAAATAAGTACAAAGAAACAAATAATACACTTCAGATGGAGTTGGCGGATGTTACATTATGTTTAATGGTTCTACAACAAACTATATTTGAAACGTTCTTGATCAATCAATACGTTAAATTTTGATCTGAATTTTGAAACCCTTCCATGACATACTGCTTAAAGATGTGTTAACAATATTCGAAAAAAAATAACACACTTCTTCTTCGATAGGTATAGAATTCAGGGCGTGCATTAGTATACTTTTCCTTCCTCCTAGAATGTAGTCTCTTCACGTCTGTTTTACTTTTTTGTAGTAGAAATAACATGTAGTTTTACCTATTGGCGTACTTCAGGGATCTACCAATATTTCAAATTCTAAGGCACGTATTTTTCCATAGTGATCGTGGTCAACTTTTCAAATTCACTTTGAAGATTTGTTGAATTCCTATAATATTTATCATTTAACACTAAGCTAAAATGCATTGAGAAGTTATATGTTGTATATTTACGTTGAATTGAAGAACACAGGCGTTACCAAGTATTAAATATTAGTTTGCAATCATAGAATATATTTGTTAGAATTTGCTTGAGTCACATTTCCTATCGCTATCAACAATAATTGTACTGTATGACGTGTTTGTGGAATTTTAGAATTCCAACATTTCTAAGATGGATGGAAACAAGTTTAGATAGTTAAACAAGGATCTCTACTAACCATTTTTATAAGAAATGAGACGGGAAAGCCATTTTTGAATACCCACGTTTCTAGATTTTTTTTAATCAGTTGAATTAAGGAAAGTTCATTAAACAATGATGGAAGAACAACGTATGCATTAATATGGATCAATAGAATTTGTATTATATTAGTCCATTTGTATCTCATCATCATTTTGTGATTATCTCTGAATTCGAATGGTTTTCAGAGGTTATAAAAGTATCTGAAATAGTACTCAACTAACAAAAAATAAATTAAGGGTTTATGAATTGCTTGTAAAGTAGGAATGGAAATGTATTTTGTAGCCCTTGTTTTAAAAATTCCGAAAAACTAATCAGCCAAAAATAGCGCAACCCATTTCAGAAAACGCTCTGAAAGGTTTTCACCGGAAACAAAGGCCGCAGCTTCCCGTATTGAAAGGGGTAGACTCTTTTCATTAATCTTCGGAAACAGAGCGCTGTTAATTCTCCATGTGTCGCTGCTGTACATTTCATGCAGATTTTCAGGCATATTAACAACCGTGACAACCTGAATAACGAGCCATTGTTCTAGGAGCCCCAAATGTCACACGTCACGTGTACTATAGTTCTAATGCGACTGAAGTTTGCAAAATCAACTTGGAACCGACGAGGCACGGTCGGAACATTCCAACTATTTCCAAACTACCTGCTGAATAGGCGGCTTCTTCCTCATTAAAGTGCTACAATTTGCAAAACGGATTCCAGTCCCAGTCGTAGGGCGTATTTTTACTTGTAAATTATTCTTCGGTTCGGTCGTTATTTAGCCAGAATCAGACAAACTCCTCTCGTGGAAGAGGTGATCGCATTTTGCACGTTTCTGGTGTCTTCCCGATTTTCGGTGCAGATAAGGGATATAAATCATGCCAGCCGGGATCGTTTCCTTTTCTGGTGGGCTTCCAAGTTCTTTCGTAATAAACGCACAAGTGGACGTGATTACCAAGCTTCTGTTTCTTTTTTATTATATTGACGAACCAAGACTATTAATTTCGGTTCCATTACAGTCTCATCACAAACAGTTTTATTAAAGCTGTATTTAAAAGATCTTGATTAGTATTTTTTGTTTGTTTGTTTGTTTATAATGGACAAGGTCTAGGCATGCAGAGTACCAGGCATCTTAGACACCGACTACTTTGGTCATATGGTCAAAATCCTACTTAGAATTTTGCCGAGACTAATAACTTCCAACCCTAGCAAGGGATATTTTACATGCTACACATCGTAGTAACATGGGACCCACTGCTTTACATCACTTCCGAATGATGGCATTCTGTAGAGACTTTCATCTGCATTTTTTTATTTTTGAAAACCTCACCGGGACCGGGAATCGAACTCGCGACCCTTAGATCAGTAGTTAGAATGATTACCACTGAGCTACCGACCCCGGCTTGATTAGTATTGAGAGACAATTTGCATTACTTACAACATTTCGTCCTGATTTTTTATAGGTTGTTAGCAGAACCATTCTCTGAGAGCCTGCCGTACTTCAGCTTTAGACTTGAACCAACGTTTATTACACAAAGTGGGAAGTTTCCTTCAATTTTATCCCATACGCCTAACAACGCTTGCAGCTTTCACAACGTTATCTTTTGTGAGTCTTCTACCATTTAAATATTTTTACGTGCTTTCACTACCACCCAGTTTAAAGACCAAAGTTATCCATTAATAGCCGTATTTCCATAAATGGGATTTTTGAGGTGTAAATTATTCCACAGATGCCCCTGTTTTAATGGAAAATTCGTGGAAAAAAAAGAAAGTTGATATGTAAAACCAGGAAACATTTAAACTTACTAGTTCTTGAGCCCACCGCATATGTGGCATTACACTAAAAAATGGATTTTTCATTTTTAAAAATTGATAAAGAAATTGCAGAAGAAAATGCTTTAATGTTTTTAAAAGATTGTTCAAAAGTATGTGGAAACCAGATAGAAATATCTTAATGCTGTGACTAATACTAAAACAGCAAAAGAAAATACTTAGCAATGCTAATTACATTAATTTGCAACGAAAAAGAAATTTCCGTCAGTGGGATTCGAACCTGGGGATTCCCATTGATAGCCAGACGCAGTAACCACTCTCCTACAAACGCGTACACATCATACTTCTTTGTATCTGCGCTGTAAAGAACACCCGACAAGACCGCCGATCGCGGAAGAAGTGCGCCCGATCGTTGCTTCACGCAGAGACGCAAGCACAACACATTTTATATATAGAGATATAGTTTTGATGGTTACCAACCACAACAGTAGTTGTGCGTAGTTATGCGGTAGCTCCGTTAGCGCTTTCATAAAACAGCCTTATTCGCGGATGTTCCTTCCAAATATAGTATCTTGTACTTCAAATTAGGTCACCTTTGGCGCCTGTGTGTAGAGCATGTTGCGTGTCTTTCATTTCATTAACTTTTGGAAAAAGTTTCCAAATTTTAATTTGGTATCTTAAAGGTTGCTGGAAAATAGGAGTTTAATTTCATAGCGGAGGTTTCTTTCGGTTCTTCCAAGAATATTGATACTTGCCTTTTGGCGTTTTTCAAAAACAGCTCATTCCTAAAGACCTAAGAGAAGGAAGGATGCTTCTCCCCAAGCCGTTGTCATACTTTTTTGGGCCGCAACTATTACGCCGTATTTACATTAATCTAAAAGTGTCCGTGCTGCTGGTCAATTGTCACCTGCACGTATGTTTTGCGATCTCTTTCGTTGCATGTGGCTTGCCAAGAGAATAATGCTTTTGCAGGCTTTTTTTTGTTGCCCTAGTTTCGTGCTTTCTGCAGCGATCAATCCGTTATTTGTGGTTATTTGCTGTGTATTCTACATATGTTTTATAGAACTGAACGTTACCTCAAGAATATCTAAGGCTACAGCCCCACTGTTCGACCTGTAGCTCATGGATGACCCAAGGTCAGGTTTTTTGCTTTATTGCTCTATCTCTGCATGGCGGCGCTGTATTTCAGCGATAAAACTTGTTGAAACTTCCATCCGGGCTACATACAAACCACCAGGCGTTTATAAATAAAAGAAGACACTCGCGCCGCTCGTTCTTAGAGTTTTAAGATATCGGAGTTCCAGCAATATCATGTTGAACTTTGTGTAATATATTCATATTCATATTCATTTTTAATTCGTTCGCATACAGTCAACGACCTTTATTTATTTTATTTTTATTTAATTCGCACTCAGCCAACAGCCGTTAGGCCAATTATAGGCGTCGCTGTGCAGTTATGAGGACTTCCAACCCCAGTAACGACTGTCATGATGTTGTATGACCGCCGGGACCAACTTTTTTCCGTGATAGCCGTACCACGAGTCGCCGAGAGATAGAGCCGTGGAACTCCCATCCAAGTTCTGACCAGAGACAGCGTTGCTTAACTCTGCTGATCGAACGTGGACGCTTGTTCAAGCTACACCACTCGGGACCCCTGCTATTAGTTGAACATGTTTATTGCTGTCTGATTTACTTACGCTTTTAGTGTCATTTTAATTTCTCTCAACTGTACAATTGTTAGTCGAGTTATTATACTTATGCCAGGGCATGGGGTACATGAAAGGTTTCCTTTGGCCTGTAATTAGATCATATCCGGGTGCTCATTTGAATGAGCGGAGAGAGCTTATATGGAACGTCGAGGTTATTGTGTATTTCTTGGCGTTCTTGTAACTGATCTGCTGGACATGGCTGTGTTGTATCTTGTGTTTAACTCATTAATTAACTAGTTATTGTTGGCACTTTTATTTAATATTAAAATTCAACTATCCACAATTTAATTACTTGACAATCGAAAAAATGTCAAATCGTGTATGAAGAAATTGCAACATGGCTGGTTGTACTTAAACACAAAGTTTCTTCCCGTATGCGGGTAAGAAGATGACCCTCAGTTTCTTTGGTCTGGACGCCCTTCGTGGCGTCGTTGGAAATGTAAGAACGACACCCTGTGGTGGCTCCACTGTTGGTGAAGTTACTGCCGTAGAACTATCTACATTTGGCTGTTCCACCGGTGATGTATTCAATTTTATCGTTAGTATTGCCGCCGTAGGGGTTAGAGTTGTTGCCGCCGTAGGGGTGAGAGGTGTTACTGCCGTACGGGTAAAAGGTTGGGTATAAATTAAGCCTGTCGTTGATGATGGTCTTCTTCGTCCTCCAATTCGTGATTTCTCAGCGGTTAATCGTTTCCGCTGCTTCGTAGCTTCCAATATAATCGATTTCGTAGTGACGATCCTCCGTGCGAGCAAGTATGTTTCCGGTAACCTATTTGTTCATAAGAGAATTTTCTAAAATAAAGAATACTGATCACACCAGCTGGAAATGTGGAGTGTTGGAGTGAATATAGCATATTGCTTCTCGGCCATCCTAATGTATAAATCGCCCGGCCTGACGAGGTCCAAACGAGTACGAAGTGAGCGTCCCAGGAATGCTGTGATTTTTTATACTGCTGAAGAAATTCATTCCGATTTTGCTGCAAAGAACCGCTTGTTGTTGCCATAGCTTTCATGGCATCGTTTACAGTTTAGACGCTGCACTCGGCTGGACCATTTGTGGATGGGTAGTGCAGGGCTGTTAAGATATGTTTTATCGAACTTTTTCCACTGTCTCGGCTGTTAACTAATGGAATTTGACACCCACTGTCCGTAAATGGTACCATTGTTTGTTGAGAATTGGCTATGGGAAGTTGTCTTTTCCTCGCCGGTGGAAATATTATATCTCTAAACTGTTTATAGACTCCGCATCATTTGTAGTTGTTGTGTTCCCCTTGGAAGATAACACATTTTACTTTAGTTTCTTGCCTGTATTATTGGGCCACGTTTTATAATAGTGATAACTTGCCCATTTTCCTCAACGATGTGGGCGGGTACTATATTTTTGCGTGTGTCCGGAACACTGACATCTTTTACATTCGTATATGGTGGCTCAACTTTCACAATAGCAGTGAGGGGAGTGTTGATATTGAGGATCTCTTTATTATTTATTTTTGTGTTGCGTCAGCAAAAAATACTAGTTTTTTACCTTGTGTATCCCGTTGGTGATTTTTTAACTTCTCGAGGTTTAGAAAGGCTTCTTTTATTTCTTTCTTGTCTGCTGTGCGATGCAGGGTTCTTATCCCCGCTCGCTAAAGTTTACCTACAGGTAATCGAAAAGTGCGGTGAACGACTTTGTTGCCATCGAGAACCTCTTTAATTAGTTTATATTTATCGAGGGTGCTGATTTATAGTTTTATATTGCCTCCAGATATGACCCGATATTGATAATCATTTTTACCAATGTGGACATGGAGAATTTGTAGCAGTGGTATTTCGCAGGTACGAATACATACCAAAAAAATTAAAATACATGGTATGAAACGCTTTTATGTAGATGATTAACTTACGGAGAGATTTTCGTCTTACTGTATATTAATGGCGTTTACAGTAAGTTGGGGCAACTACCTGCAAAAAATTATTGGCCATGAACATTCTCCGTTTTGCAGTTCTTGTATATTTTTAAGCGTTACGATTTATTAAAAAGTACTTTTAAAGTGTTATTTGCTAACTTCAGCAGTCATTTTTAAATAGAAAATGCACAATTTTGATGAGCTAGAAATGGATAATTACAGCCTGTGACGACACCACCTTTTATGGTGTGGTTTCAGTGTTTCAGACTATGAGGAAAACTGCAGCTTTGCATTAAAGTTAACTGATAGGATTTGCAACGTGTAAATGTCTACTGTAAAAAATTAAATAACAGTAGACAACAGAAGCTAGGTAAATATTTTTGGAATTTGCAAGATGTGTCATGGGTGAATAGACTTTTAAAATACCGATTAACTCTAACATCTTCTCTTCACAACTTTGTCTGTACTAGGTGCTAGCTCGCTACAAATCCGTTAGGAGTGGAGCGATGCGCGGTACTTTTATTATCAATAATTGAATTGATTCCAACGAACTGCTTAAGCAATTTAAATAATTTTTGCAGCATTTGTGTAATTTTCGTTTCTCTTTGCAAAAATGTATAATTTACAAAATGTACTTCACACACATCTGATGAGGAATTCAAATGATCCTATTTTCTTAAAACACTGAAAACAATATGTGTAAAATGCTAAGTATTGTTTTGTAGAACCTCTTTAAACAGCTGTATTTTGCAAATTGCAAGAAGTGAGAAAGGAATCCACTGAAATTATTCCGAGGAGCAAGAATCAGCGAGAGGAACAAATCGTGAGAAATCGATGTCAACCCGTGTGAAATCATGCAAAATCATGCAAAACGGCGGTAAAATCGACCAGCGCTCGGCTGCAAACCTGGCTCATACGCCTTGCTCTACTCCTTCTGCATCCATTCAAATTTGCGCTGCTCAGGAAAGCGTCTAATTTCCAGCAATTTTATTTCGAAAGCATCTTGGAATAGTAAAGGAGTATGCAATAATTCCGAAGTAATAGAGATTTCTAAGCAATCAGAATTTGAGGTTGGGTGACAAAGTTTTTTTTTATTTAATACTTGTATAATCTTAAACCATTAGCTATAGTTAACACAATTTTTACAAATACTCCAAGAAGGTAAAGAAGGGTAAGACTAGAGAATTTTATTTTAACGAATATTGTTTTCAACATAAAAACTTCTAGTCGGATTTTAATATTTCATATTGCTACTCAGTGACTTTGATATAGTGTGATTTGTGCTGATTTTGAGTTATTTACTCTAAGGTATTATTTAGATACGTGGCACTAGATAATAACAAAGTTGTGGGGAAATATAGCTAAAAGTTTTGAAGGTATTAATGATGTAACAGAATTTCTACAGCTTTGGTCGTTTTTCCGTTCCCAGCTTCTATGTTTTTCGATTGTAGCATGCGTCTTCTTCGAGGCTTCTGGCTTCCATCGACCTATCAAATTTATTTCTTCAGGTATGTCTAGGTCAACCTTTCTTTCTTCTTTTTCTCGGTGCCTATTCTAAAATACATTTTAGACACATTTTGTCGTCCATTCCTTTTGTATGTGCTAGGCAGACTAGTTGCTCTTCTTCTATATCTTTGATTCTTATTGTTTCAACTCCCACATCTTCACGATATTGTCTGTACTAGGCCCTAGTTCGTTACAAATCCGTTAGAAATATAGCGATACGTGAAGGTATATTGCGCCCCAGGTGAGTTTATGCTCGCTATAAAAATGAATTCTCAAGCTGAATCAGCTGTCTTTGTTTCTTATCGCTTCCAGAATGGCCCAGTCCAGTTAAGGACTCAGATAAACACAGTCTTTTTCAATTATATTTGGTGTTTTTCAAATCTGATTTCCGAACTGTAAACCATTTCAAAGGTACGTTTTTCGCAGTAGTTTATATTTTATGCCCTCACAAAACGGGCACTGCTAGATTGGTATGAAGGTCCGGGTTCTGTGCATTCAGGCAATTCGTACTAAAACACTAAAGCATTTCCCAGCTATGCGGTTGATGGCCCACGAAGCTTAATCTGCAACAACATTACTAACTTTCGAGGTCCGGATCTGGTGCCCTCGCGAGGCTTGTACTTTAGCTGGTGGACTATTTCGTCTCTTCTTCGACAGAACCGCATCGTGTTTGATTGTGATAAAATCGTACCTGTCTCTCGGAGTTGTAGTACGTTTTATTCATGCGCACCGCATTTTATACATACTATCGTTATTCCCCACTTAATTACTTTGTATTTCACGCTTGTTCACTTCTTGCAAAACCGTATGATGTAATCAACGTTCTGTAGTGCTTTAACATTAATTTAATTTTCTTGAATCCGGATTGGATTTTTATATTATTCTAGCATGGTAGCTGCGTAGTTTTGAGAGTAAACCCTATAAAGTTACCACTACGTGGGTTGAAAATAACTCGCAGATATTTACATGTTTCTGTTTCTCCCATATGTACATTTTGTAGAGGTAAAGTGTTTTGTTGTTCACTTTGTGCTGTAAGGTACTCTGACGGCTTCATGTTTACATTTACTTCAGTTTTCAGAATAGAGGGTATACAGTTTTTCGTCATTTTACATCTCTCATACCTTCGGTTACCTTAAAAAGTCGTAGCGGTATTTGCCGCTCGCCTACTACAAATAACGCTTACGCATCGAGGCCAAGCCGCTAAATCGAAGATATTGTACGCTCCTATATTTGTACAAATTTAGCCTTTGTGTTACAAGCTCGGCCCGATCTTTGAATCATGTTTTGCCGCCAACCGGCTCTTTAAATGTATTAAATTAAGCATATTTGCCGTCCGCCGGCTAATAAAGGCATCGTACACTCACTTACAAATTTAGTCTTTGTGTTACAAGCTCGGCCCGATCTTTGAATCATGTTTTGCCGCCAATTTGCCGTTTAAATGTATTAAATTAAGCATATTTGCCGTCCGCCGTCTAATCAAGGCGTCGTACACTCACTTACAAATTTAACCTTTATTTTACGAGCCCGGCAACATCTGGGCATGGTTCGTTCATGTTTTGCTGCCAGTCGGCGACGCAGATTATACGTTGAATTACTCGTATAGGCGTGAGTAATAGATGTTAGATAAGGCGTCCCCAGCTGGTCTTTATTTCTTTTAGGTTTTATCCGTATATATAGAAAGGTTGTTGTATATGCTGACCACGTCGGCACCGCTGTAATGGTCGGCCATGAGTGTGGCCTAATGGATCTGTTTACTGTATTTGACTTATGATTATCCCTTGCATTTGTGCATGCTCGTTTACAGGGTAACTTAGTCACTGTGTCAAGATTAATCTAAGGTGAAGCCTGGGTGTTTAAGCGTTGCAGGTAAGTCGGTTGCGTTCGTCGCTGCAGTACTGAAGTTTATGAGGTTGCTACTATATTGGACTCCCGTTAAGCTTCAGGTTTCGCCAAGGTGATAAGTTAGTAGGCTCATTTGATTTTCCCGGTTTTACTCTAGGTCTATCCTTGTATTTTCGTTTGTCAATGAAACCGGGTGGCGCCCTATTCAATTTTATCAATGTCTACCGTTGCCCGTAGGTAATCTCGTGAAGAACCTTCCCTCGCTCCACTGATGTTTAGTCGGCATTTTTTTGTTGCGGGCTAGGCAGCAGCCTAGTTAAGTCTCTGTTCCGACTAAGTAAGGTATCGTCCGCGCCGGCCGTTTAGTTTTTGTATGTGCCGGCACGGTGACGTAAAACCCGTTTTAGACCGTAACAATTTATATATATAGAGGTTTTTGTTTTATAGTATACTCATATTAAGCATATTTAATTACACTATCCTCAAATGGCAACTGAAGGATTAACAAAATCATATTACTACAAATAAAAATAATAAAATTATAAAAAAAACTATATTTAACAAACATAAGAGGAAGCACAAAAGAATAGTACTTTGAGTCTCGTCGGAACGTTTAAAAAATTTGGCAACGATTTGGCACACTTTGTATGCAATTTGCTATCAAAATTTGGGCAAAATTCAAAATTTTTAAATAATAATATTTTATTAATGGACTAAGTTTTATTTAAACCAAACTATAAAAAGAAATGCTTTTTATAGTGACACAATCCTGAAAGGTTACCAAGAATGCCTTGACTGTCCTTTTGGAAAATATTTTTAAAAATTGCACCAATGTATGCAAATGGCCCAGTTCATTTGTTGAGCAGACAACAAGACATATTTAAGTATATCGTAATTTTATGTGATAATAGTTCTTGCAATGTCTTTACAATCATAGCTTTTCTTTAATATTGAAATACTAAATTTAAATATTATGGATTCTACTGTAATATAGGTACTACCTACCATACTCTAGTAATATTTTCTTTTATTTTAATTTCTTTGATAACAAGCTCTTCTCAGTTATATTTTTCTTAAATTAATTTACTTTGTAGGAAACCACGGGATTGAGTCAAAGAGCAGTGCGTTAAATTTATTGAACTCCGCCCCTATATTAATATCAACTTTTTTGCAGCTTTAATGTTGGTAGCTCCTCTTCACGATCGACGAAAGCAAAAATCGCGGAATCACATCTCATTATTAAGTAGTTATTGATTATGCATCATATGTGATTTTATTCTTTACACATTTTCTGACTATGCGACATGTGTTAGGTGTGGTTGCTTCATGCAGTTCAATGTATATTAACGGATGTAATTGTAAGCAGTTGAGACTTCGGTTTAGTGATTTCGGTATCAGATATGTAGCAAATACTACTGTTGGTACTGTTATAATAAATTGTATGTATTTTCTATATCATTTTTATTTTAATAGCTAAATCAAAGTATTTGTTTATCTTTTCTATGTTGTTTGAATGTTATTTGCATTAGGTATTGCTATATTTATTATGTAGTTTATTCTTTCTTACTTGTAGCGGAGATCATAAACCAGTGAATGTCAAAGCCAATTGCGTGTATTGCTTTGCGAAAGTGAATTCGGTGTGCTGCAATTCGAGTAAACCAGTGGATCTTCTAAATCAATTGTGTGCGTGCTGTTAAGAAATTTTAGTAACAACAAAGTTGATTAATTTACGTCGCGCTAAGCAACATTTCCAAAAAAAAATACTTTCCGTCAGATTGCAGTTCTCTAAACAGTAGGCATTCCGTTTCAGTACATCGCGTAGATCGAGATCAACAACGACACTCCAGATATGGTTACAAGAATACTTTTTGCGTCATGCAAACGGGCCAATTGCAGAGGCCATAAACGGACAAGAATTTGACTCAACTAACAATGGGCCAGGCGCAGACCTTTTCTAAGATAGCCCGTGCCTGAACAACAATGGATCATAAATTCAAGCTGAGAAAATAGAACTCCTTTGCGAGGCGAAAGTTATAGCCCGTATCCGGGCTGGACAATACCTATTGTATTCTAAGAATAAGGAAAACTTTTCCATTTATAAGCGATCTATGCTTAACCGTAGACACTCTGAGATTTTAGCATTGCGTCTCCATCTGTCTTGTGTCACTTTCGCCAAGGCAAGGGCTTGGGTCAGATTTCTTTATATCTAATTACCAACTCAGATTGCGACGTGCGTTTATGCTTAATTGACTATTCGTATTCATATTTTTTACATATAGACGTATGAGCCGCTTCATCCGTAACTATTGTATGGTCCCAATATCATATGTTAAAATGGTTGTTTTCTAGCACTATGCCTGATTGTATTTATAATATGTAGTAAGTTCTATCAAGTCTAGCCTCTTGGGTAGCTTTCGATGTATAATTTTTGCCACTTGATGGTCATGCCGATGTTTGTAATCCGTTTGAGCTATGCGTGCACAACCTGCTGTGGTATGTTGTCTGGTCTCCTTTCGACATAAATTGTCTGTTAATGAATTTTCTGTTGGAATATAGCACTTGTAGGTTTTTGTGTGGATCATTTGATCTCGGATCGCAATGATAAACCCTTATGTTTCAGAGCCCATAGGACGAAAGCCAAGCGTTCGATGCTTCTTTGTTGACATGTTCACTGATCTCATTGGAGTATCTTCCATGGAGGGCTTTGTGTTTCCAAACTGTTAACTTTTTCTGCTTGCGCGCCATGTTTGGTTACGAATTCGGTAGTGTGTAGGTTCAGAGAGGTATATTTATCAGCTACAGTCACTGCTCGATGAAGCTGCGATTCCAACTTAGAAAAGAAATATCTTCGTAATCCCTGAATGATGCTATCATGTAGCTTACGTATGTCTATAAGACTTCTCCCCCTCTTTTACATTGCATAGTTAGATGTTCAATTGCCTATTTTGGGCGATGTGCTTTGTATCGTGGTAATATTGTTGGTGTTTCTTTTATGCTTTGAAGTTTCGTTTTAGGCCAATAAATTATTCCGAAAGAATACGCATGGCGAATGTATTTATTACAGTGATAACTTTTTTACTGTTGAATTGTGTTTTTAGTATTGTGTGTACCCTTGTTGCATAAGTTTGTGTTAGTATTTTTATGAGCAATTCGACCAGCTTAAAAATTATCTCTCTAAATATTGTCTATTACGTTTTGTGGGCGTAATAGTAAAAATATTACTTTTCACAGGTCACATTGCAGTTACGATTAGATTGTATCCAATGTCAGTTCAATTATTTGTTGTCAGAAATGAACGTTTATAGCTCAACTCGCTAACGCTGGCTCGTACAGCAATAAATTTGATTGTATTTTTATTACAGAATAAACACTTAGTCCATTATCTTGCGATAACATCATCGCATAACTGGTATTTTCCAGAAATGAAATTAACATGTAGGTCTACCTGAAATTTATTACATTAGTGACAGTACGTTATTATCTACGTCGTGAGCGTCCATCAAAATAATGACAGAAGCATTGTCGACAATTTTCATTATTTAAGCAAATGGGCTTCGTTGTTCACAAAAAATGATACGAAACACTATGAACTCATTTTATTTTAATATCAAACAGCAGGCGCTTGAACGTTCATTCTGGTCTTCTCAACAATACGTTATTATTTTGTTTATGTTTTTTTGGCAGATTTATGTCATTGGCAGAGAAAATAAAACTACAGTTTCCAATATGCTCGTAAGGCTTCACTTCTTGCTCGGGGTCATATAAAGAGCATAAAAGGTTTTCACTGTTTGGCATCAGACGGTCCTGGGTGTTAGTTATTTTTATGGTAATGCTGAGGGCAATTATTTATAATTTGATGTTCATTCTAATTTACGACGTGCGTAATTTCCAAACCTATTCGCTTTTTATCTCCGGTAGCGGTGGAGCCACTGCCATATTATATCGCTTTCATTTGGAAACGATAAAGTACAGGTTTGGTACTAAATTCTATTTTGGTGGTTAGGCTCTGATTTACTGTCGGGGATTCTGCTGTATTATTAGGATTTTATGGATACTAGATCGACCTTTGCATGCAAGTGAATAAGAGCAGCCACGATTTTATTACAAAATTTTGTTATGTCAGAGCCACATAAGAAAGTGATAACGTCAGCAGCAAGAAACTATCCCCCAAAATAACGAGTTAAGCATGTCTTAAGACGTATTTCAAGATTAGACCAAAAGAATTGCTTGGCACATATTTCTTTGAAATTCATATGATATATTCAGAAGTTAGTACAAATTGTAACACCCCCAGAGTACAACGGCTTTTAAAGGTAATTGGTCCCAAGTATAGATAGAAGAGGAGAGTTAGGTTTGGCTGAGAGTCTCATTTTTGCCATGTTATTTGCACAAGCAGATATAGGATTTAAGAAATGGTACAACAAAAATCATGTACAGTATAGAACAAACAGAAAAGTAGTATTTATGATATACAACCTTACATAGCAACAGACTGTGGCACCAATTGAAATTTGTTAGTCGCAATGGCAAAATTAAAGATTAAAGTTTCAGCCGTGTATCAAAAAAGTAAATCAGTTACTTAAAAGTAGCTTTTTTCTATTCTATTTTATCCTTTACTGTCAGAAGCTCCTGATAATATTCAGGAATGACGTACATCCACATTTATCTTAACTTAGTGCTTAGCTTGTCTAATGACAAATTTGGACCACGAGAAGGCTATATGTAGGTCCGAAAAAGGTGTCCTAACTAAGTTGGCTTATAAGTAGCATGCTATATAACCGCATTAGATGTACTTTTTTTACGCAAGACTGGTAAATAAGAGCGATAAGAAACTGGTTACACATACATGTCAGGGCTTACGGGTAGATTTTAAATTTCGCAAACAGAAGATGATGAAGATTATATAAAGAACATGTTGCCCCGTGTACAATTTTAAGCGCACGCCAATGATCTCGCCCAGTTGGGAGAGATGTTCTTGCGCTGAGCGTAAAGTAGGTGTCTAGCATCTGCAGCTCTTTACCATTCGGTCCGCCACTCGACTCGAGCTGAAAGGCTGCTTATGGTAAAGTTAGTTTAAGTTGACCACTTTTGGGATTTTCTTCGACTACTGAAGAATTACCGTCCAGTATTTTTTTCGCCCAAACAACTTTCTTCGGGGTGAGAGGGTCACATCTGCCCTCGATAAAAAATAGCCTTTTCAACCTCACCAGCTGAGCCTTTTGGAGCTGAATCTCCAAACCTCGCCGGTTTAGCTGCAAACTTGTTTTGCTTTTAAGTCGGTATTGTTAAATAACCGCATTACGTTTTAGTTACCGTGTGGTGCACCTTCTGTGTCTTTATTAGCAACTCTTTGGATTTAGAACTGAAAATACTGTTTAGTGTGGGCCTAACTGACACCAGTTTTTAGCTTCTCTCCATAAAGGAAAGCTAAGTGGGTTTTTTAATCAATTTGGGTGGTTGGCGACTAGTATAACAGAATTCATGAATCACAACATATAATACCGTGAGATCACCGCTAGAGCATTTTTCCACTGTAACAATAGATTGGTAACGGGCCAGCTTCTGATATCCGCTGACTATTTCATCTATATTTTTGTTTTGTCAACATAACCTTTCCATTGCTACATTGTGTTTGTCTAGTTCTACACAACAATACAGCTTCGCTTTAGGCAGCTGGCCTTCATAAGCGAATTAAACATCAAGCAGGTGAAGGTACGGTGAGTTATTGCAGAAATTAAGACTTTTGAGTTGAGAAACGTCGCAACTACCATAAGGTCAGAACAGTCGACGCAGTTCCACCTAACAAACCATTAATGAATACCTTCTACGTCCCAACTTAATTGACTTTTAGATAGAAGTAACTTACACTTTAAAACTTAAACCCCGCCCGTGTTCCACTCAAGCTAGCTGTGTGCATTTTTGGCTTTGTTATAAGTCGTAAATGCATTTTAAAGTGTAACATTTTCTCTGCAATAAAACTAATAGGAAATTATTAGACAAGGAGTTGATGCATCTTATGGAAGAAAAGAAAATTCAAAGTGAATACACTTGCGAATTCAGACAAAGCTAAAAAATAGCATTTGAATGGATGAATACTCCAGAAATCTTATCAGGTACTATATTTTTATTAAGTACAAACAAAAGTTATCGGAGAAGACTCGTATATGTAGCTGCTACATATGAAAATGTGGTAGTGTATAAGAATATTTACTATAGCGATATTTATAAGGATCGCTAAAACTATACATTTGCATGTACAGTGAATAAGGTCGAACGATCATGGCAGTGAACAAATGCAGATACATGAATTCTAAATGTGCCACTGGAGGTAAGATCTGTGATCTCGCGTCAAGCTGAGAGGTTGTACGTAGGTAACCGTCATTGCTCCGTAAATATAGCCGCTTTGAGAAAGCCTCCCTGTGCCAATTTTCGTAAACTACGGCTTTTGTTGGATTCATCCATCTTCTGGGGGTGCAACCTACCCATCTGCAATTTCGATCTAGTTTCATTGAAGTAGCTTTTATTGCATATATGATTTACCGCAAAATTTTGAATATACAATATCTACTTAAGCTAAAGGTTTTCTGCATGCGTAAATTACCGCTGATTTTGTATACGTAATACGTAAGTAACGCAGTTGTCAAATGAGCTTTTTGAGCTAGCACCGTTGGAAGTGCAGTGCTGTCAGTGTTCCACTATTTTCTTCTTTTGTAGAACATCTGCACAAGCAAACATCTGCTAGGAATTTTATTTACCGTGCGAGATGACCTCACAAGCAGGTAGAATTATTAAGGATTTTTAGTTACTGTTGTTTGTTGTGGATTTGAGCTTTCGCTAGCTCCCATTTAAAGGTGTTTTTATCCATATTATCTTAATAGAGCTCCTAAAGTTATGCACTGCATGACTTTCACTTTTAAAGAGACATGCAGTGACGTATCTCCGTGCAGTAAAATAACTGCTTTAGAAATATTAATGTCCTTAATGGCTGGAGTTGAGCATGTACATTTTCCATTGCCGAAAGCAACATTCGCATGGTAGGAATTCTTCCCAGTACCTGTAAACCATACACGTGATATTTTGACTATCGCGTGCAAGCCCCCTTCTAATTCAGACTTAGCCTCCCTTCTCTGACGCTGAGCTACAGGACTGCCTTCAAGCGTGTTACTTGCCGTAAAGGGGTTTGTGCGAGTAATAATACACGACCAGTACTCTTTAATGGTCGATTATAACTAATAGCTACTGCTATTTCTCGTTGCAGTTTAAAGTAAATGGTGTTTCCAAAACTTTTTTATGTATAAAGGTGTAAAACTTAATTTCAGATCGAATTAGACAGTAATATACAAACGTTCTTAAGATCCATAGACAAAAGAAAATGCGGCTAAGCGTTTGGATACGAACTGATTTAAAGTTGAGGATGCAGGGTTTAAACAAATCGTTATATGATATCCTGTATTTTCACTTGATTGGAAGTTCCCATGCAGCATATTAATTTAAATTTATAAGCAAGAATTTACAATATATTTTCATTACTATCCTATTTGCAAAACTGAAACCGATTTTAATTTTAATGGAGATTTTCAGTATCAAGGACGATAAATTATTCTGCACGAAAACAAATCCAGTCGACTCCTTTTATCGTCAGATTATTTAAATCCGAACTGCGTGTTGCTTGCGTTTTAATATTAAGCAGCCAATAAAAGCTCCACGAGAAGTAAAACCTGGCATAATGCAGCTGCCATCCAATCTCTCCGCAGTCCAGACTAATTTTATTACATAATCGATATATCATCAACTGGCAACTGGGAATGGTACTGTAATCGTTTAATCAATGACACAGTTTCCTTTCAGGTCGGATTTAGTTCGATATATTTTCGAAATCAACGGTTCATTTACTAATATCTCTGTGAACTGTAATGGGTTGTTGCTCTATTTGGACCCGAGCAAAGCTGCCGTTAATTTGTCCTTTGATAGTGTGCACATAAACAGTTTCGCTTTAACTGGCAATTTATACGTAAATCAGTTGTGGATTTGTTAAACAGTGGTAGCACGATGTACATAGTTTAATTTAAAACTTATTAAATCGAAACCTCGTTTATATTGTAATTAACGCGGCTACCAATATAGGATATAAACTAAGCTGACTTTAATGACTCAATTATTTCACAAGTTTATTTTAAATATGTTTAAATTTTTCAGCAAATACTTTTTATTTATAGAAGTTAAAACAAAAGCAGTAGAAAGAAAAAAATATGTGGAGTATATAGTAATAGTGAACAATCTTAGAGAAACACACGTGTAGCAACTATCAGTGGATGCTTTTTCTGTGCGACTTCAATTTTTTTAGTGCTATTTACACAGCTCTGTAGACCAAGACCGCTCTTTTCAGTAACGTTTACAGATAAAGTTAGTTATCACAGAAACTGTATCGTAAAATTTAAAGGTTCAAAGTGTTTTCGGCCTAGACTGTCTATACTGAATGCTTTAATGGCGGGCTGATAAAAGTGATTACAAGTATCCGACCAGGGGTCGAAATGAAACTCCATGAAATTCCACTGCACGGCATGAGACCGGAAACGGAATTTCAGACTGTAGGCTGTACGTTGGAAAGCTCTAAGTCCGAGGACATCGAGTGGCTGCTACATTACGCGGAACGGTAACACTCAAACTACATCCTGCCGGACAACCTTGCGTTAGTTCTCTATGCTGACTAACTTCTCGTCTGCAACCTTGCACGAAACTTCCATGAGTTGTCAAGTCTTTCCTGGCGTGCTTAAAAAAGCAGTGGTAGAGGCAATTTTTAAACTTTCCTAGCAATTATTATATTTTCCTGGAAAGCTAAAGAGAAACTTGTATAGATAGTAATATAAATAAGTTTAATCAATTGCTGATAGCTTTCATCCCGTAAGATCTAATGGGTGCAAGATCATTCTCTTTCGCTATTTCAGGTTAAAATTTGATGAACTTTGAATTATTCATAGGAGGGGGAAAAGCAATGTATTCCCAAGGGCGTCTTGTAAGTTTTTTGTTTAAATATGCCTAATGGATTTTTGTATTCAAGTGCAGGAGATGATATTGAAATTTTTAGAAAACGAAATACAATTAATGCTAAACGCTACACATGTCATTATCATCATATCCTTCAAGCTTTGAAATTCTTCTCCATTATATTGCCATGCACCTGCATTTCCATCTATAAGGCAAGCCCAAACCAACAAATAAAAGAATATTGATCCCATGTCTACCTAACCTTTTTTAATTGCTTTGGCATGCATGTAACGGTCAAAATCCTATATATCAGCAATGTTTTAAAGATATATTCGATTATGAAGCCATGAAGCCAAAAATATTTCATATACACAAGTCGTTTTCGATTACATGTAGCTTTTGGTAAGTGCAATTCAATACAATGTCAACAGAAAAAAATAATTGGAGATTAAAGGTAGAGTAGTAGCAAACTAATATTACTGCACTAATCCTTCTGGAGAAAATGTAGAGGGTAAAGTTTCTGCAGTAGAGAAATTTGCCAGAAGAAACAAGTGTACAGTGTACAGAAAAGACCTACACGGCTAAATTAGAGAAAAAAATCTGTAAAGGGGCTTTACTCAAAATTTCCCTCGCAAGTGTACAGCTGATTGCAAATAAAACTGGGACAGCTAATATGTAATATTGTAATATGAAGTACAATAACATATTAAATACTCGTAATGGTGTTCCTTTTCTTATGCTTCTATCTTTAATAATATATTATGTATTCACCTACGGAAATATAAGTTAGAGAAAGTTTCACAAGTTATTAAAAACGCAAAAAGTAGTCTCAAGACTTGTCCCACTTTTATTTGCAATCAGCTGTACGTTGTGATACTAAATAATTTTAAAAAGAAACCAATTGTAAAAATATTTTCACGTTTTTAATAATGCTGAAACAATAGAAAGGAAACACTTGGTAATGCAAGGTACATCAATTTTTAAATAAAAAACTATTACACTGAAGTTTGGTGTGTGCGAACAAGCCTGTGCATTCATTTCATTGTTCGCCGGTACTACACGAGGCCTTCGCTGCGTGAGCCACCGGGACGCTTCGAATTCCTGAGATGCAGTGTATTTAACGTAACGCACCTATTCGTTGTTTTTTTGTCCCCGACAACATCTATGCTGTATCTATTGGGTCCCATTTTTGGCAGGGATAAAGCCTGCGCTATGTACAAATTATTGCTTCTATATATTTTTCAATTAAAGCAAAAACAAACAACACTTTAATTTTTAAGATGCTCACCCTGTATATATTTGTCTGAAATTTTGTCGGTAGATATATAATGTGTACGCAAAATATTGTCTTCCTCCAACAAATAGTTTTTGTGTTATATCGCCAACAGGCAGACGGACAGACAGACAGATGGAATTGATAAAACCTGTTTTTCGTCATCTATGGACTGAGACGTGAAGATCTGAAGAAATGTCGGATGGTGATTTTTTGCGATTAACAATACTTCCTTCGTCTTTTAGACGACGGAAGTAAAAACGGGATTTATGGTCCATTTCTTATCGTGTGTAACTCATTTTATATAAAAATTACAAACGATACACTATATATGCAAGAAACGTAAAGCACATCGAGCTGCATCTACAGTGTGTTTCACTTTACATGGAAGCACCCCTGTATTTTCTTTGTTTTTGTATGAATCGATTTGAATTTTTTACTAGTTATACAACTCACCAAGATGCATCTATTCATGTCCTTGAGCGCAAATGACGTTATTAGCCTGGCCTACTACGATCAAGAACATGGGTCGCATTGTCAATATTTTGCATCGCGTTACAGTTACAGCAAAAAGTTATTAAGAAAAGTTGTTTAGAATCAAAAGAATACCCCAGATACCGATTTTCATTTAATAATTCGAATTTCTAATTTTTATCCATAAATTTGTCAAAGTCCCAAATTTCAACTTTTAATTTGGTATCAAATGGTGCCATGGAGAAACAACATTTTTATTATTGTTGCAAACGGCATTAGCTTTTAATAATGGCTGAATTACGTTTAACTGTTGCTGAGAAAGTAGAAATAATTAGAATTACTTGTGAAAATTCAAGATCCAATAGGGAAGTAGCTAGAATATTTAATGGAAGGCATCCAGGGCGTGCACCTATTTATCCTGGCACTTAGTTTTTGACGATGCAAGCAGCGCCCAATTTTCGATGGTGCAATAGTTACATTTAATGCCATATCTTTTAATACTAGTACGAGGATTAGCGTCATAGCCGCCAATATCATTTTCTCCGAGGGATGCTCTCGAACTATTCTTCTTGGTCTGGGCTTAACAACATTTCCAGTTAAATTAAAAACTTCATTAATTTTTGAAATAGTTCCAGGATAAATAGGTGCGTGCCCTGGATGCCTTCCATTAAATATTCTAGCTACTTCTCTATTGGATCTTGCATTTTCACAAGTAAATAATTCTAATTATTTCTACTTTTTCAGCAACAGTTAAACGTAATTCAGCCATTATTAAAAGCTAATGAGGTTTGCAACAATAATAAAAATGTTGTTTCTCCATGACACCATTTGATACCAAATTAAAAGTTGAAATTTGGGACTGTGACAAATTTATGGATAAAAATTAAAAATTCGAATTATTAAACGAAAATCGGTATCTGGGGTATTATTTTGATTCTAAACAACTTTTTTTAATAACTTTTTGCTGTAACTGTAACGCGATGCAAAATATTGACAATGCGACACATGTTCTTGATCGTAGTAGGCCAGGCTAATAATGTCATTTACGTTCAAGGACATGAATAGATGCCCCTTGGTGAGTTGTACAACTGGTAAAAAATTCAAATCTATTCATACAAAAACAAAGAAAATACAGGGGTGCTTCCATGTAAAGTGAAACACACTGTATAACAGAGGCATGTAACCGTGTAAATAATGATTTTCCCATCATAGCAATAATTCTGTTTCCTAATTTACTGAAAAAATTAATATTTGAGGTCAAATTAATTTGTTGACTCAGTAATGTTGCATTTGACTGCGTCCTTGATCATTAGTTATTAATACCTTTCGAAAAGGCCTACCATTCGAGTGATAAAACTTGTTATTGCGAGATGCCAACCATATTTTCCACTTATTCTGAGAATAATTATGGAATTGGTAGTATTTGAAAATTGATATTTATTGGCTTTAGAATGAAAAATGAGAAATTTTGTTCAAAGAAATGAAATATTGGATATAGGAATTGAATAATTGACCGTTTTTTCAAGCAAACATATTTGCCTGTTAATTGTAATTTAAAGCAGTTTAAAGAATTTAAAAACAAATACTGCTGAAAAATCGCACGTTATTTTACTTGACAGTTGAAACAAACACTGTACTTGGCGCAGCAAACTAATAGAGTTTCTTATGTAACCCAGATGATTCATTATAAAGCTGACTGGATCAGTAATTAAATAATAATTACTAAAGAATCAGAGAGGGCTGAATTTAAATTGACATTAAATAATTTTTAAGGATATGATACAAATAGAAACATTGACCAACTTAAGCCTGACATTTGTGCACTTGTAATATGTAAGCATGTGGCCTGGTTCTTGCAAAATTTCATGATTGGTTGCGGTGTAGAAAACAAAACTCGTTTCCCGATGCGATAGACTACTCTAAAAATCTTTTTTACATCAGCTATTTCATTCTAACATCGGAGTTTCTATTTGTATCATAACCTTAAATAATTATTGAATGTCAGTTGAAATTGGTTCTAGAATAAGAAGCGCCATCTTTGATTTTTTAGTAATTATAATTAAAATACTGATCTAGTCAGCTTTGTAATATGTCATTTGTGTTGCATAAGCCAAGTACATTGTGTTTGACAATAACTTTCAGAACGTGGGAGCTCAGACATTTTCTGGAAGCTGTCTTCTATGAGTTACCAACATATTGGGCACTACGTATTCTAAGCTTACAAATTCCTGGACGAGTACAAGAGGGAAAGCTATTTCGGCAGTTCCATTTCAGACAAGAGCAGTATACAGAATGATATAGATGATAAATATATAAATTGAGTTAGTTAAGGACGTCTAAAAAATAGAAGATGGGATTCCAATATATTCACATTTTTTTTAAATAGTGCATCTCAAAGCCTTTTAAACAAGAAAATAGTTGAAAAATTAGTTAAACATAAAACATGAAGTAGAATATATTAAATTAAACAAAAGAAGTACTGTAAAAATTACAAGAAGGAATTTAATACTAACGAGAACAACAAAATAAACATTTCAAAAATTTTGAAATAAATCAAATAAAAATGATGAAGAAGCGCGAAAGAACCCATGTACCTATTAAGTACTTAAACGGTTTTTTACTACAAACAAGCACACATCGAATATCTCTTAAGTATAAGTGAAAGTAATCTTTAGACAATGCAGATACCACAATATATATTTCAAAAGAAATTGTTAAAAATAGGTGTCAAAACTAGATAGGTCTATCATTACGACATAAAAATAAGTTACAACATTGTTAACTGTACTGAAATAAAGTTATATTAAATGTATAGATTGCTGTTATTACTTATATTACAAATATTATGGCAAGTATGTTGGTAAATCAGGAGATATTAAAATAAGTTAAAAACAAATATTGTTTTGGACATTTTCGCCGATCTTACTGCCGAAGCAGTGCTGCTCTGCGCCGCGTATGAAGGATTTACAGTATGAGTCCGAATGTAAAGGCGTGCAGTGTTGTGGATTAACATCTCACGACGTTATAAACAACTAAAAAGTATAGAATTCGAAGTGTGTGCTATGTTGTTTGGTTTTTTCATAACACGTGAAACGCCAATCTGGTCAGCCTCGCGTGTGTTGTTTATTTTAATATGTTTATAAATGCCCGATTTGTATTTGCAGGCTTTTTATTGTCAATTAGACTTAATTATTGTAACCTAGTGTAGAGAAAAGTGAGCGGGGTCGCTTAATTTTGTGTGAAGAAACTTTATGCAGAAGTGACAGTTTAACCTTCTACTAAGTAAGTGTGTAAGGAGTTTAATAACGTTCTGATTATTATATTTTGACATTATTCGCTAGATGGCTGATTTAGTTCGGGGTTAATCTATGTAGCGGTTTTTGTGGGAAATATATACATGTATATATATGCATCAAATCATTCAGGTTTTAATGACGTGAGCCAATCCAATTCGCTGAGCAGCAGTTTTCGCCCATAAGATCAGTGTAAACTGATACAGGATATGTTTGCAGTGTGATCGATACGCGTTCCCCCGATGCTGAGGAAAATTGCTCTACCGGACAGGAATGCTATTAATCAACAAATAAATACGTACGTAAAGAGTTTCTAGAAGGAATTCAATTATAGTTCAATTTAATGCATGCTAAAGTTAATTTGTTCTATATTTTATTGGAAATATATCTATGTTTATTTGTGTGAACGAATTCGTTGTTCTTGTTCGTATTGTTGGTTTCAGCAAACGAATATTAGGGCTGCGCACAATTCCAACATATGAATAATGGTCGGTTGCATCGATACGACGAAGACTCAAAAAGCTTGTGGCTTTATTAATGAAAAATATAGATCGACCATCTTTGGCGCAATCTGCAATGAGAACAATAGGAAAAGGTCTTGGGGTATTAAATACACTGAAAACCATTGGTCCACAATCGGAAAATGTTTTTTAAGGTGCTCACCCTGTATATATTTGACCGAAAGTATTCGGTTGCGTGCTATGTAGGTATATAATTCGCATGCAAAATATCGATTTCCTCCACAAAATGGTGTTTCAGCTATACTGCGACAGGTATACAGACAGACGGACAGACAGACGGATAGACGGTCTGACGATCTGAAAAATCTCGGAAACTGATTTTCACGTTGTTTAGACAAGGAAAGTAAAAAGGGCAGACGCAGAAAGGGCAAACCTATTTATTTGCAGCAATGGATATCAAAAGGCCGTTAAATAAGTAAATAAGTAAATTATCATACTTATTCTATACCAGGTGACCGGTTTCAAAACCGAACATAACAACTTATTAATTTTTAGTGTACAAATTGTGACTAACATAATTGATGTCTAAGGGCTGTCAGCCTCCCCCACCCCTTATAATTTAAAGTTCTGATCCAGGCAACCTTGTTTTTTAAATTAAATTAGATATATCCGGTAGCTTCGTGATATGCCATGCTTTTGTTATGTTCAGTTTTGAAACCGGTCACCCATTATACCTATATTCACCAAATCGAGTCGATAAAATGTGCAACCCAAGTTACAAATATCAGCAGTAATTATGATTTTATTAAAATGTACTGTGTTTTTCTTTATTTGTATGCCGTTTTACTTTACGTTTACTGTGGATCCGAATTATTCTAACTTGTAAAATATATTGCTATGGACACATTTTAGTACCTTTATATGTAAAATAATAATTATTAGTAATTTATAACATGACCAACAGTACAGATATTTATTGTAAAAATGTCTAGAAGAAGTAATAATTTAAAATTAAGATTTGTTATAAAATAGCGTAGGCCTTGTAAATAATTGACAGTATGTTTTTAAAATAGCAAAATTTTTGTGTAAAAACAAATTAAAATCAAAGACTTGGCATTTCATGCAACTAAAAAAAACTGTAAACAGGACAATAGGGGCGGGGGGGGGGGGCAGCTTTTTGAAGAGTTCAGTTGTGTTTTGCGAAGCTCCTTATTAGTAATTAATATTTCTGTGCGAATAAATACCCAAGTATACCAAAAAGTTGTATTTTTATTGAGAGAGTGTGCCCAGGGTGATTTGTGAAAGTTTTCCTTTTGTATTGAGCTTCCGTAACAGCTAGAACGAGACCTCAATTTATTGGTCAAGTGCAGGCCAAAGTATTTTGAAGTGGTTTTACGGAGGTGCAGCCAGTTTTTTAGTGCGTGTGCAGGTGCATAAGGGAGAAGTATATGTGTGGTGCAGCGGAGTCTTGTAATAAGGCCCACGGATTCAGCAAAAGCCATAAAAAAGGTCATCCAAGTACAAGCCGATGCCCAGGTGCGGTTCGAGTCCACATTCCTGCCTTGCTAACAGCGGGCCGGTAACGATATCCTGTCGTAAGCATCGAGAAACCTTCAGCGAGGCTGCAGGTACACCGAGATCATCTTAGAAGCCATAAAAAGGTCAGATTTTGTCAGCTAAAAGGTGTCTTTTTGTGATTCTTTTCGAATAGCGTCAGTTTGTGTTTAATTTCCGGTAGTGGCGTCTTTAGAACTGTTTTGTTTCGTGACGTGGTATACTTACATTCAATTTTTTCGCATTGCAACAGCGATTACTGCGTGAACATAAACAAAATAAATAGAACACGGAGTATTTTTACGAATTTTTCGACAACAGGCAACCATCTTGGAATAGTCAAGATTCCGTCAGGTAGAAATATCACGCTAGAAATACGTATCAGTTAAATAGAGCGCATACAAGTGCGGACAAATAAATGTATAATCGGACTTTCATAAATAATTAGCAAAGTAACAATTTAATTTTGGAAGTAGCGACCTAACCTTGCAGGTAGTGTCGTTTTATTATTTATAATAGTATAAAAATATTAGCCGGGCACATTATAACAGTTGATTGATTTATAGAGTTATTTAGTTAACCGAGGCAAGTTAAAAGCACCACAATATATGCCAAATAAGTAGCGGTCGAATATACCTCCCGCCTGTTATTATATGTTCTTGTTTTATCATTTCTCATGTAATTATCGACGACTATGTTATACGTTTCTTCGGTACTCTGACAAAAGCTATGAACACAATGTACAAGTATATGAATTTCTATATAGTAAAAGTATCATGTTAGCGTTACATTCTTTTTCGTTGAATTTATCTTACATTTTTGGACCTCACTGTATAACAACAAAGTTCATTAAAATGAATTTTTACTACATAAGCAGTCCCGATGGAACAATTAGCACCCAAGCTCGATTTTGGAAAGATATTCGGGATTTCACGTCCAACCGTCCGGTACAATTAAATTCTAATTACACTCGCCTAGGCACAAAAGCTTTAATTCGGACGTTACAGCAAAGTGGGTGGTTAACTGATGTCGGCAACAAATAATGTCCTTTTATTACCCTAGTTTTGGACCCCGTGAAGCAGCGACAGCTCTGGCGCAGCGTATGTGCAGGTGACGTAATTTTAAGATAAATGCGGCTGTGGCCTCAAAGCAGTTCAAAATTAAACGTCAAAACCGGAGAGTCACTTCACCTACAGCCCATCCGGCATACAAATTTATCTGGCTTTTGAAGCCTGCTCGTGACTCGAGGTCAGCAGGCATTTCAGCTTCAAGTACGCCACAAATTATCCAAATAGATACATAGGAATCCAATAATGCTCGTTTTGATTTCTGGAGGCACCGCCCCTTATCAGATGTAGCACAATTCCAATTCTAGTTTACGAGCGCTGACTGCCAAACAAAAGACTCAACTGAATACAGCCAGCTTGATTTCCGTTATTTCCTGCTTCCTGGCTTCCGGCCATGATTTATTAAAGAAACGGAAGAATTGAAAAACTTAAAACTTTGTAGCCTTTCCTTCCGGGCTTCGCAACTTCTTAGTTGCTTAAATGCGTTTTTCAGTTCATAAACTTACTTTCTAATCTAGTGCTGGTGGATGCTTCAATTTCGGTTTCAAAGTTAGTAAATTTAAATAAAATGGCAGCTTTCGTCCTGCTATCTTAGTCGTTATCGTACTACCCTGAATCACATAAAGCATGCTCTATTTAGCTGCATTTTTATAGCTGATAGCAAGTGGAGCCTTAGAAATGCACGAAGTGCATTTATTATTTAGTGTAAAATGTAGCACATTGTAATTAAGTAAGGTATTTGTAAACATACGTTTGGGAAAAGTACTTATATGACATTTACGATCGTTTTGAGATCGAGTGTAATTTTTCTTTAAGTTGGCAGAGGTTAAATTGTAATTGTAATTGTCACATATGCATCCGTGAATAGTTGCTTTGTTGCATGTACAGTTTGCTTGGTTATATGTATCATAACAGATATATCGGCTAGTGTAAGAATTTAAAACAAATGTTTCATAAGAATGTCAATAATTTCCCAATATCGTAAAAACAATTGAGGCTGAAACATTTGAGATACAACAAATGGCCTCATTTACATTTAGTATTGAATAAAACAACTAATTACAATGTTTCCTCAGATAAGTCACATCTCTTTGTATTTATTAATTTGCATGTGATGAAAGCACGTTCGTATTAGGTAACTGTGAATTTCCCTAGCACACCAACGTCGCTTTAAAGATCAGCACCTTCTGTCGATTATTTCTGCTTTGCCCGCAGATCAAGCAATCTTCGAACTGCAACGACACTGCTTCAAATGTCCTTTATCTCAGGTGCTACTTCCAACTCTACAGCTGAGCTATGCATTCTGCCGACCTGTTAGCTTCAAGCACCGAACTCCAAACTTAGGATTACCTGCCGACCCTAGTTGGCTGAACTGTGCCACCTGTGTTGCACGACTCCCTTTCACACTATTTATTCTGCCAGCGACAGCTTACATTCGCGGACAAGCTCCACAACAGACCCCGCTTGCTTTCAATCACGAACCAACTTTACTACTTCTGGCTTATACATTAATTTATATTTCTCCATATAACGTGTCAAAACTAGCTCCAACAAAAATATTTTCTTATTGGAGTTATTATTTATCGGCTTGTTATATTTATTCTGCCTTATTACCCAGTAACTGGCATATCATTTATTTTACATTCAACAAATGTGACACTTGTTCACTATAACACTTTTAAATTATTGTTTACAGTTCAAACTTTTAATCGTGCTTTCCGGTACCTTCCGTCTTATTTGTTATTTACAATTACACCTTCTTTATGTGATTGATTTGCAGATATGTCAAATTGTGCTAACATTCATGTAATTACTAATATGCTTTCTGGGAGCCTTTTCTACACAAAAACTTGTATTACCATTAATTGGCATAACTTTTAAGGTAATTTTACAGTAAACTTAATTACATTACGTTCGCATAATCTTCCTTATTAATTGTGACATCATCTTGTTCTGATCTAAAAGCAATTCATAACATACATTTCCAGTTACTAGTCTTTGAAATGAAAACCTGCTTCCAAGTTATAGTCAATCATGTCCAACTAACCCATTTAACTTTTATATTAACATATAATTTTATTAGATAACTTTTATTTTCCCGAGTATCAACATTTTAGCAAGAAAACCGTAATCAATCCTGTTATTTTTTTAATTAAATTCTTTAAAGATAAAATGATCAATTAAACAGAATAGCCTCTGGGTACTATACCATAGCAATATATGCGGCACAATTATAACAAGAACAAAGTGACTATAAATTGGTACGTAGATTAAATAAACAGTTTAAGTTTGAAAAGGGATTTCGCCTAGCTATACCAAAGCTTAGTAGCAGTAATCAATGATCTTTCAATATGCAGCCAATTTGTATGTTTGTGGATTGTAATATTTGTCAGTAAATAATATCAGTTAATTTTCGAACTACCGCCAATGTACGTTAGTTTACGTCATCTATAAACAGCAGTGCTCATGTGTAGTAGCTGTGAGCCTTGCAAAACTGAGTATTTTAAAGCGCAAAAGGAAAACTAAATGCGACAAGCGCGAGCAGGAGCAACGGTATTCGTTGCGTGGCAGTTGAAGGAAATTTTTTCTTATTGGCACTGCCAAATTGAGCCAGCGCTCTAAAATGCTTTTAGTGCGGGGATTTAAAATCACGCCTCGTCTTCAGCAGCTGGTGCCGCGAGCCAGGTGTGATCGTATTTTGACGTTCCCGAGAAGTAGCAGTGCGTTTATAAGCTGACAGAATCTCCAACCCGAAGCTGCAAAACTTCTAGAGAGAGTGGTGCTCGTCTTTAAGTTGCGTAAGGAGGACTACCACAGCTGGAAAATTAGTGCATAAGTGCCTGTAAGCAATTAGTAAACATTGCGTCACTTCCCGTTCCAAATCAGGTGACGTTTTTGGGCTTCGCAAACCTGAGATGGCAAGTGTCCGCTCATCGCTGGAGTATCCGATTACCTCGCAGGATTTGGCAAAATCCGCGTGACTGGCTGGCTTTCATGTAGGGCAGGTGTTTCTGCGATTTGATGTAGGCACATAAGCCAATTGTTAGGAGTTGTCTTTTGATATTATTTAATTATCAATATTATCGCAGTGATAGTTTTAGTTGACTGTTAAATGCGCGTAGAACTTAGCCAATGCTCGAAATATTTTATTACTAATTAGTATAGAAGGTTGGAGGATATCTTTTCTTCTTTTCAATGTTTCGAGCCACATTGGGTCAACTTCCGGCATTGAGTATCCGTAACCGCCACTGGGGAAAATGTTAGAGTTCTACTGCTGTAAACTGAGTTAAATGTCAGAAATAGGGCAAACAATTATACAAATTAAACACAACAACGGAGCTAACAAAGGCATCATTACAGGTTTCTATTGTAAGTTATCGCCCTTGTTTTTATTACATTTATTAAATTTGTTCGCGCTTTTTGCAACGTGTGTTGTTTTATTAGGCTGTGCCCTACGAATAAGATCTTTCAGATCGTCCAGATCTTCTGGACGACTAACATATCAGGCCATTTTTATATTTTACCGATATGCCATCTGTGGGAATAGTTTTGGTACCAAAATAACGAGTTTTCCTGTATATAGGTTGCTTTTCAGTCATATTTCCTCGTACAGTACTTCAGCGATTTGCATTTAAAATTCTAAAGTTGACACGCACGCAACTCCGCACCGCTCTGGGCTCTAGTCGTTTTCGTCGCAGCTGTACTTCGTTTCGTTCCGTTTACATCAATTTCAAAACATAGTCAATGGGAGCATGCGAGATATCTTCCTTGAATAATTTAAGTTTTAGTCGCTCTCTCTCTTCCGCGGCTTGCCTCGCCATTGTCACGCGGGGCAAACTGCGATTCGATTGGCTACAACCTTTGGCGCGATAATGCGCGTCTAGCACGAAACTCGGCGTGGCGTCTCTTTTGGCATTAGTCAGTCTCCGGCCGTTACAGCAGACAGTCGTTATAGGGCGGCCGTGTTGTTGTGTCTTGTTGATTGAGAGATTTCTCGACGGATCATTGAACCGAGAGGTGGTGTGATTTTCTTGTGGAGTGAGCTTGTGGTGCCTTGTGTGTTGGTATGACCTCCAATTTTGCATAATCTCGTGCGGCCGTGAAGAGGCCTTTCTCCCATAGCTGGAACCCATATTGCAGAGCTGTACAAGTCTTCGGTCTCGTCCGTTTCGATTGTCCCGAGAGAGGACTTAATTCAGACCTTCCCGCGTTGTTGGATTATCCTCAGGTGCCGCTCGACTCCCACGCCTCCGCAGTACGTTTGTTGCAGTTGTTGAGCCTGCTAACCGTCGCGTCGTGACGTCATCTCTCGGCGAACCCATTCAGGTATCCTGTGTAATTAGCATTAATAATCAAATTCATTCAACTGGTCCGGCCTAATTTATCTGTATTTACTTGCTAATGCAGTGCCGCTTGGTCGATACTGTCGATAATCAAATTCATCTAACTGTTCAGGCCTAATTTATCTGTATTTACTTGCTAATGCAGTGCCGCTTGGTCGATGCTGTTGATAATAAAATTCATGTAACTGTCCAGGCCTAATTTATCTGTATTTACTTGCTAATGCAGTGCCGCTTTGTCGATGCTATTGATAACCAAATTCATTCAACTGCTCAGGCCTAATTTATATGATAATTTGCTGATTCGTACTGGCCTACCAAGGCCTTTTGTAAAACTAAATTTATTCAGTTGTTCGCGCATAATTGGTGCATTCTTTGTAGAAACATTATAAGCGTCGCTGAGGCCGCGGTGAACTAATTTCATGTGTTTGTTTAATTATAATTAGAGTTAAAGAGTCTCCCAGCTGGGCTATATAGTTTAGTCCACATATGACTGTGTCTACCTTTTGTGTATCACTAATTTACATGCGTGAGACTAATAGAACTGTATTTTGAACGAGGCCCTATGATTTACGACGAGTCTGTGCATGCCCACTTTTAGGTTACTGTGTAAAGATAAATCTACGGCGAAGCCTAAGTCGCAGGTAAGTTGGTGACGCTTGCCGCTGCAGTGTCGTGAGACTGTTCACATCTATTTCCCATTTCCGTTGAGCTTTTGGTTTCCCGGTTTTACTCTGGGTCTATCCTTGCATTCTCGTTTATGTCGATGAAACCAGGTGGCACCCTATTTAATTTTATCAATGTTTACCGCACCTTTGGCCGTTGCCCGTAGGTAATCTCGTGAAGGACCCTCCCTCGCTCCGCTGAGGCCAAGCTGGCATTTCTTGTTGCGAGTTGGGCAGCGGCCCTGGGTGAGTCATTGTCCCGACGATGTGAAATATCGTCAGCGCTGGCCGTTTAGCTTTTACATAATTTTTGTATGAACCGGCGCGGTGTCGTAAAAGAGAATAAAATTAAAATGCACTGGTTAGCAACTTTGAGAATTGATTAAACCTTTTAGAGACTATATAAAAACAAATAAGACTTTATTAACGCTTTTTCTTCAAATGGGGCCATTAAGTTTTTTAGATTACCCCATGCCGTTGTTAATGTAACTAATGAAATGGCATGGAATTGTTGTGAAGACTACTTAATAAGCACACACACAGTTTCAGCAAATTTATGGCTTGAGGTACTTTCAAAGTGTAGTTATAACATGTGGCAAAGCTACTGTAAACGTGGTGAAACAGTAATCTCGTCGAACTGGGTAATATTAGTGAGAGATATCAACAGTGATGATTTCAATTCCTTTTCTGATGTAAGGAAGGTGGGATAGATAATCATAGTTTGTTACAGATTTATTCCGAAAGTGCGAGATAACAGTAGCAATTAAGAAATTATCTCTTGCTCGGGTTGTGGATTAAAGTCGATATTTTCTTTGGGGCACAAGGTCTAATAAAACGATTATTGACTAAATTGCAAAAACACCCTTAATAGACAGCCTGAAAACCAAAGTTCCCACTAACGCTAAAGGCTCATAAAACAAAGCTACTACTGTAATAATAAAATGTATAAGTAATAACACATCTAAATAATATATCATTAACCAATAGCTTGACTGTCAGTACCCTGTAAAATATTTGAACACATTTTGCATAGAGACCAAAAATGATATCTTTACATAGTCAAGTCAATGAGATAATTGCTTATTTTATAATTTCTTGTCATTGTTATTGCACCTATTTTAAACATGTTATTTGTTGCTTGTTATTGCGTTGCAGCCTGTCAGAAACATATAAATAAATCAATAAACCATGGCTTCAAATAACAAGATCCAATAAATAGATTTTTAGATGACCACGTATGAAAGTAACATTATCGCGATAGCAGCCTACTACAGAAAGTTGACAATTTCATACACTAGCACGATATTATATCGTGCTAGTCATATCGTAACGGCACAAAGTTATTCAAATCACGGCCTGCTTAATTGTGTCACAAACGTCACTTTGACGTCTGTCACACAATTCAGCAGACCGTGATTCAAATAATCCAGACGCTTTTGCTTTATTCGTTGTTCTGCTTCCAACAAGCTCTAATTTTTCATAATTGTACTATAGTACCTTAAATTGTACCAATAATAATATAACGATCAATTTTGCAAACGAAATAAAAACAATTCTTAAAAATAGAATTTACTTTGAGTGGTCGTCTAAAAAATAGTGTTCATAACTCGCCCGAAAATGCAAATATCTGTGCTCTTGTTTTAGATCCACTCGGGCTTCGCTTCGCTACGCCCTCGTTTGTCTAATCAACACTCGCACGATATTTGCTACTTTCGACGCTTGTCATGAAAATAACTATTGCTTTATGGCTAATAATTAAATTTGTATGTAAATTATATAATAATTACTACATTAAAATATATAAGTAAAATTATAATCGAATAGACAATTCTGCCAACAATTCTTTGGAATTATTTACTGTATTAGTTAAATAAGTTGTAACTTTCAAATCTTAACTTACTATAGATATATCCTATCTACATTTTTAAAATAATTTTTTTTCAAAATAACTAAAAACACCCTGCTAATTTCATGAGGTTTTATAAAAATCTAGCACGCAAAACGATTCTCACACATGATTACATGAGTGTATGGTTAGTGGAGCATTTACTACTGGAAAGTTGCTAAGCGAAATACTATTTTCAAGGAAGGCGTGATTTAGGGATTTACCTGAAATGTAATTAACTTTGTAACCCGCTTCAGCAGCTTTACGGTTAATTTAACCTACATAAATTGATGTCGCGTAGATGAAATTTACACCCAGCCAATACACTGTATCCTACCAGAATCTGTTGTAATGTACCAGTAACTTTACACAATTAACAATTAACAAAGTGTAGTTAAGTATATAATTCAAATTAGAAATAATTTCACCAGTAGAAATTGCTATATATTGTTCATATTGCCTTGCAAGACTAAGTCATAATCAAGTCTAAAAGGAAGTTAACTAAATGGAAGCTTAACCAAATTTAAGCTTAGTTTATACAACACAATCTAAGTTAAACTACTTAGTGCAGCATTATGTAAACAAATGAGGCTGTATAGTCTTGATGTAGCTTAAGCTACTTTAATTTTAACGAACATAATATATTGAAATCAATTGCATTAAATATGCCATCGAACAGAGAAAAGTTTATTTATATATCCCACATGTGCGGGATTGTTTTAAAATGTGGATGAAGATGAAGATATCTCGATGGATTTTATTCTTTCAGAAAAAGTGGCAGATTTCATTTACTTGTCAAGGTTAAAGGTAACTATATTTTTCAAAGAAATCCACAGATTTCAACTTAAATTTGAAAACAAAAATTTACAGATTTATTTGAACACCCCTGTCCATCTAAAGCGGTTTTCTCTTGCTATCTTTTATAATAGTTATTTGCAGATTGACTACATTATTTTCACAATTTAATACTAAGTTAAACAATGCATGCTTTAAAATACAGGGTGTCACATAACCCTTCCGATGCAACACGTGATTTATGCAACATAAATTACATATATCGTGGCAACTAAGAGCAGTAAAATAGTAAACATTCAACATGTTACTACGCATTTTAGTTTTATGTTTGTATCGTATCGCTTGCCTAACGACTGTCACCGAAATAACAACCGGGACCGACGGCTTAACGTGCTCTCCGAAGCACGGCTGGCTGAAATTTTACTACCACTGTAGGTCCGAGTGTCGATCTCCGCGAACGTTGCTTAACTCTCGAGACTGTTTGACCAGTTCTTGGAGCATGTGTATACCAGCAGTACAGACACTAAAAATATACAAAAACTTCTACTCAGAAGGCAAGATCAAATTAGAAAATGGAGAAGATTGTCCTTGCACCTGTTCATAAGGGCACCGGAAGAAATTTTCAATAGAATAAAATAGAAAAAATGAGTATAAATATCCTGAAATTAACGTACTGTAATAGTGATCATGTTATTATTTTATAAACAGCTGAGGAGGGGGAGATCTAAAAGCTACAATGGTTTATCCGAATCAGCAAGCAAATAGAGTGAGATAAAAAAATGTGTATTATGACAAAACCAAAGTATATTCAAATAGGAACTCAGAAATTAGTAGAGTAAAAAACAAAATCTATAATATAAACACAAGAAGCTATATAAGTAGTTGAAACAGCTTATATTTTTGAAAGTAGATCTAAAACAGAAATAGAAAAAAGAATATAATGGGTTAATTGGTTGCTGAAGCATATATATTGATAGTAAAATATCAATTAATATAAAGAGCTCGATGCTCAACAGCACAGTCATAGCAACCAAAACCTACAGGAATCAAATATCCACTTTAAAATAAGTAACTGAAGGAAAAGGTTAGTATATTGCAAACAAATATTGAACAAATTGTGTTCAGTGCTTTTCACACAAGGATAAAGAGAAAAAGTGCAAGTATCATAAAGATAAAGAAATGTGCATTACCAAAATAGTTCTATGTAGCACATATATGTAGTTAGGTCTACTATTAGAAAGCCAGCAAAAAAATCCTGATTGCTTAGTGGGAGATAAAAGAGAAAAAGAGGACATCGATCTAAAGATGGAAAAACTATTATTATTATTATTAATTATTAAGAGCAGATAGCCAAGGCTGATGATGCTGCATAAAGGTTATACAAATCAATATAAATAGTGCAGGGAAAAATAGTTATGGTAGGGATAGGTAGAATGCAATGGAGGCGACTAGTAGAAGAACACATACAGATTGGGACAGGCCACTACGACCATAGCAAAATCAAGGACCGTAATTGTATTTAAAAAATGAAAAAATCGAATATATTGTAATGGTGAAAGGTCTTTACTATACGTTTCGGATGCCAATAAATGTAATATTTAATAAATTAATATTTTATGCCCTCTGATCAAATCTTTTTTTTGTGAGTAAATTTAGGCTGGTTAAAAATTGAAATATAACACTCAAATACTCACATGCCCCTCTTTCTATTTTATTCAATTGCAATTACCTATTACGCTAGCTCAATGGGAAAACATAAGCCCTTACTCAGGTTAGATTCCGAAGGTAACTATATTTTTGATCTGAATTTTACTATAGCCAGTAAGCCTAAATCAGTAGTTTAAATACGTGACGTTAGGTCAAATATTCCTAATCTGTCAAACCACAAAATGTCCGCCCAGTGGAACAGAGATTCTTTCAACGTTTAAACTTCTGAAAATATGAGAAAACTTCAGGTAATTATTCAAATTTTCGAGCTTGGCAAACAATTAATACTGTTTTGTTTTAGTGATGACGAAGAAAAAACCGGCCTCGCTTATTTCGTGACGTACTAGAGACGCCAAAACGTGCACTTGTTTCTGGTGGCTTGGGAATCTCGCTAAACTTGCAAAATCTGATGACGCCTTGCTTATTACGCAAATTACGGCTTAGCTGGAACCTTGGAAACGAGCTAATCTTCCTCGGCAAGGTTTGGTCTCGTATTTAGCTGTTTTTTTCCCAACTTTGACACATAACTTTTAGGCTAATTTCCTACCTCAGAAAATCTGGCCGAGCTGCAAACGGAGCTGCTATGGAACGCCCGTTGATTTGTCTCGGCTGGAGATGCTCGTCTGGCTGCAGAAGGTGGTTGGGATGTTCTTGTAGACTCGTACTACGCCCTGGGCTGCTGTCCTCTGGTTTCCACTGCCTCATTTGCTCGTGGAGCTATTTCGTAATTTTGAACTGCTCGGCTGCCGTTCCCTCGTCGCAGATGGGTTGGAGGTTTTTATATTTTTGTGCTGCGGAAACTGCTGCAAACACTTGTACAGGCACTTGGGCACTTGTGTAATAAAATGCAACACTTTTTAGCTTGTAAATAACTCGTTTAATGGTCAAAACATGTATTTTAAAATAGAGCACAGAACTGACAAACTTGTAATAATTTTTAATTTATTTGTTCCCCTGTGTTTTGTTATGCAATATCGCATCATTGCTAGGATACGGTGTTAAGAAAATTAGGTTAGATAATTAATGGACATAAAAGGAAATAAATTTGAGTACATAAATTAGAATTAACATTTTTCTTAAAATTTAGATTATTGTTTTTTTCTTATAACTAAAAGGGTTCTATTACGTCACATACACAACGTTTTTTATTATTTGGTCACTGCTCTGCTTTGCACTTTTTTATGAATTATAAACGCACTGGCATATTAGAGTTCCACATTTTTCATTCGTTTGCTTCCTTTCCTGTTGCCTGCTTCTCGAATTGTTCTTTTGCAATATTCTGTTATCTTTCATCTTACTTAATTTACCTTTCAGTTTCCTTAAAGTTTTCACGATGCTTGGCTTTATTGAAAACTACTCTCCTTTTAAAATGCACTTAACAAACTTTTTGTGTCTATTAATTTCCTTCGGTCTGGATTTACATTATGCACAAACTTACTCTTTTATTATTTTAATTTATTTAAAAGTCAATTTCGAACCCTGTGAAAATAAGCTTTGCCTTTGCGTTCCTTTCTCAACTACTTTACTGCCTCTCGCATATAATTGTCAATGCATTTAATATTTTACTTTAGTTTTAACATTACAATTGCATAAAATATCCCAACTCTGTGCTTATTTAATAATATATTGATTGTTCGTTTGTTAAACACCACGACGGCCTCAGGCATATTTTCCTTGCTTTTGCAATGGTCCTAGTAGCCTGCCGCAATCTGTATATCTATAAAAGCCAGTCAAGCTGCTTCCGCATGTCACGATGTATAGCCAACGATCAGACACGGAGGGGACAATGATCAGACTTACTTATTTCAGCATCATCGAACGGCGATGGCGTGAACTTGACTGTTATATGTTGCTGTCTGTAACTTCGTTTGGTCTTAGTATGTTTAAATAAGTCATTTAATGTCACCCAACCATGCAATTGCTGATAATATGTGTAACGTCATATATTTTATCCATGGAAGTTTTTACGCCTCCCCCTTAGACAACTTGATTATGACTACTAGTGAGCATAACTTTTATATATGACTATTAAAAGGATAGTTACAGTTATGTTGGTAACATTCACAAGTTGTTGGGGATTTTGACAGTATTGGCAGTTTTTGGATCGTTTCGCTTGTCTAGAAACTTGTAGAGAGAAAAATAAAAGGTAGGTGTTGGTTGATAAAAATATGTATACAGACAGCATATAGAAATTTTTGAACACATTTACTCATGGTGGTTGGCTCTTGTAGTTTCTGTACTAATAGGAGACAATGTATTTTAATATGGATATTAAAACGTTTGCAAGTTCACTCAAACCCGAATAATACCTGAGGGGTAAGTTAATTTTATGACATAGCGCTAAAATATTAAAAAGTATTTTCTACAGCTTTACCTGCTAGATTTACCAGTGTAATTATTAGTTTGATTAATCGTTTGTCAATCCTAATCAACTTTTTTTATTTGACATTCTCCTATGCTCATGCGTCCGATTCGTGGGGTTTACGGAAATTTAAATTTTATTTATGGATACATTGTGAGCGCTTAACTTGCAAGGGATTTTTGGGATGTGAAGTTTTCTGTGGTTTGATTTGTATCCATCTGGGAGCACTGCGTCATTAAAGAAGATATTAAGTTAAAAATTGCGTGATTGCGTGTCCCATAGAGTTGATATTTAAGGATTACCTTATATGCCCTTTAATTGCGTTAAAGTCTACGCTGACAGAATAGCGTAAATAATTAAAAATAATGCTTATTCTAAACACCTGTTGCAACAAAATTGTAATAGATTACTACAAATCGGTCTCATAGTAGACGTTTAATAATGATTGCGTTCGAAGCGGCTATTTGAAAATTATCAGATACTGCATAAAGCAAGAATTGAGGTTGAAATCTTTAGAACTGTCAGTTTTAACACTTCACATATGATACAAATAATCAATGTGGACGAACTAAAGCTGCTTTCTGCGATTGGTGGTATAGAGGGGAGACGCGTAAATGGTCGGAAAAGTAGATGAACCACCCAGCTTAAAATAAAAGCATAAAGTGATAGAGCAAGGAGGGCTAGGGATAGTAGAAGCAGAAAGACTAAAGGTACTTAAAAATCACTGAAGGGTAAATAAACGAGGACCGACCGTTCCCCTAGCGCCTGACGAGAGAAGCGTTAAACTAATAATACTAATAATAGTAATTTTGAAACTCACCTCTCTGTATTTAGTTCAAATACCAATTACTGAAACTTAAGTTAACTTTCAGTTGACCGATGTTAAAACCAACGTACTCGTATGTTACTCTAACAAAATGTAATTAATATCAGTAACTCCTCTAATTCAATTTAAATAGTTTCTAATGGAATCCAGTTAATCTTCCCTAAAAATTACATAAAAGAAGTTCCTTCAGCAGATTTCTTATTTATTATAGTTCGGCCATTGCTACAGCGGCTTAGTAAAGACCACCACATAGGTGGCGTTACTGTAAAATGATTTTTTGCAATTATAAATTGAAGTGTAAATAAAAAAGTTATGGACACATGTTTTAACGTTTTTCCAAAATAAGTTAAACTATCTTAACGTTGGTAATAATACGAAAACAGTAAAACAAAACAATCAGTAATGCGAATTACATTAATTCGCCAAGAAAAACATGCAGACGGTGGGATTCGAACCTGCACTCCCAGGAGAAATAAGATTACTAGACAGACGCTTTAACCATTTGATCGAAACGCGCACCTATTGTACTTGCTTAGCGCTGCGGTATAGTGACGCAGTAACGACGGTAACGTGACGCAGACAGAGACGCAGGCACAACACGTTCACCTATAGTTTACCAGCAAACTGCTTGTGACATAGATACTTTAATCAAGTCTTGAAAAATTTCTTTGGTTGTATTGATAAATCCGTAAAACAAATTCATCGCCCCGTTTCTGCAAATACCATAGTTTGTTAACGCGGTGGCATTCGATTTCACAGAAAAAATCCTGAACAAAGGTAATAAATTTTTAAGTTGCACCCGGAAACAAAGCTCGGCTGCGATCAAGTTTCTCTTAATCAAATGTCCTGCTCCGGGATAAATTAAACTCGTTGACCCTCTCAATAACTTAAAAGCGGCCACTCAGAGGAAAACCCAACTTTTATACTTCGTAAATAATACAAGGAAACCTTCCACTTGGCCCGCGTATTTTATTCTCTCAAAGTTTTAGGGCAAAAAATTAACTGCTGGAAAATCTCTGGGCTTGGCGGCATCGCATTAAAACGCACTTAGCATGGATTGGTATGTTAATTAGTCTAAATAATTAAATAAATGTTAGATGATGTACTTTGTTAATTTTAAGGGCACACGGCTTTAGATACAGATTTTTTGCCCCGCTTCCGGCTTTGGAATTTAGGGTAACTACGTTGACTTGTAGCACGGTTTTAGCAATTAGCTTCAATATTATATTCTAAAGCGTCCTTACAGCTTTTGTTTTAATACTTCTACTACACTTTGTTTGGTATGCAATTTTTTTTTAATTTCATGCTCGCAATTTGTATTTTCACTAATTTATATAGCTAAAGTGAGAAGACAAGTAAGAACGTTTGACATAAATAAATTGACGCTTTTTCACAAACAGCTTTAACTACTGTTAAAATGATTAATTAATTAATAGTAATTTAGGATGCAAGTAACGTTATCAAGCTTTTTACATTACGATAGAATAGTTGAATCAATGAGCGACGTCAGGAGCGAGTTCTTTAAAACTCTCGAGTAATGTAGAAAGCAGTAACGTTACGTATATCGTCACACGGTTTATTTTATCCTAAAATACTAACCTTTTTAAAAAATCGGAAAATTTATTATTATGACACTTACAACAGCGAAACATATGTATATCTGCTATGGCTGTGGTAGTATCACTAGTAAGATAAAACCATAAGTCACTCACTAATGTATTGTGGGTAGCACTGCTAGGTTATGTCAAATTCGAGATTAGCAGGTTAAGTTTTGTTTCAGTCTGTGTCAAATAACAAAAAAAAAGCCTAACCTACTAACAGCGAATTTGACGTAGACTGACAGTGCCACCAAAAATACGCGTCAGTACTGCCAACATATGATTAAATGCTAATAAAGTATCGGTATGTTATTTTTCTTAACAACACAAGTGCTATTAAATGCATCTTAACGCAACTCGTTGCTAAGAAGTTATTATCATAATAACATCATAGGATAGACTGAATCTAATAAACGTTTTCAGAGTGGGCTGAAAGATTTTTCTTCCAATAAATAACATTTCTATACACAATTTTACTTTCAGTGATTCAGTGTTTTAGGTATGTAAATCAATAATTAAGCTTCAGAGTCTAATTAATGTATATCAAGAGGTTTTAAATAGCCTAGAAGGGGATTTGCATTTGCACCATTGCAATCTATGAATAGGAATATATTATAAACTAATGTTACTTGTAATCAGAGTTTAACATCTGCGATTTAAGAAACCCCTGGAACTAATTTCCTAACAAATACATTCAATCAAGTTTAAATCAATTTATCTAAAAAAATGGACACTGAATTGCGCGAGTAGAAAATTCTCGCTCTCGATGGTCAAAAGAAGTGCTGGTATAAATACTTGTAATTTATGTTTGTCGCCACTTGATGTGCTGAGTCTCCAGATACTTATCTTGCTTTCTAATTTTTGAAATGTTCATCTTATTCCTGTAACTGCATTTTGCTTCACAATTAAGTAGAAAACAGCAAGCATAAAAACTTATTTACCGCCGAAGGAGTCGACCACAACAAGTAAAACTCGTGATGCCACGTCATGCGATAGGAAAATCCTAATAGGTTTTTGCTTGTGTTACGGCTCTACAGAAAATACAGTATTAGTAGTCTGGCGACAAGCCAGCAAGGAGTTACTACACTCCCAGCGAAATGCACTCAAAATTTGGAAACGTCTTAAGCGGTAAATTTTTTAATATTTCTCAACATGCATGGCGTAACTGATAGGACATGTTCAATTTAGCTGATGCAGCAATTTAGGTAACGGCTATGAGCACGAGATCAATGTAACGACAAAGATCATGGGTGTGGGATGCTTGCAGCCCTGGCTTCAGTTAGAAGGTTGAGTACGGGCTAATTGGCGTTAATGTACGAGCAATGTAAAGAGAGTTTTTCAAGGCTGCGTCGGCTTGCCGAATGAATCTACAGTGGCAGTTCAACTTATGACTACGGGCCAGTATGCGTCGATCTACGAGTGACATAACAACGGTTTTTAGGGTTGGGGCGAAATGGTGGATCGATGGCTGGACGACAGGAAGGTCAACTTTCACGAAAACGGGAACGGAAATGGAATTTTATACTTGCAAATTGCGCCCTAAAGTGGTTAAATCCCATTACAGCGAAAAGGTTACCACAACGGCAGCTGCAGTACAGGAAGCGGTAACATTCAAATTCACGCAGACTGGTTCTAGCTTGGAGGTGGCAGGCGCACTGCCTAGCCAAAGTAATGCTGATCGAAGCAACCAACTAGAAGACCTTGAGCACGCATACAGGGAGGCATGTACAAAGCAAAACGTCTGCTGTAACTGGAAGTCAATCAACTGAAAAAATAGTGGAGAATTTACACAGTACAAGAAAATATTCTATAAATATGAACAATATTTACTATGTTTCATTGTATGGGAATACAATCAAGTAGCAGTGGAGTGATAAATGCAACTATAGCAGTCTATAACCTATAACAAACAAGAAACAGGCAAAATATATCAAATTAAAAAAGAAAGACTCCGGCATACCTACGAGTAGTAAATTAAATAGAACATAAAACTATTTTTTTTAAATGGCAATAACTTGCACAATGCACAAATTACTTTTTATCAGTAGAATAGTTTAACACGCCCATCATAAGACAGACCTATAGGCTCCCTTCTTCTACCATCTTAATAGCCTTATACTACCTCTTTAAGCCTTTATTCTAGGCTGGTAGGTCCTTTTAGTCTCTCTTTCACACCACCCATTCTTTAGTCTGTCTCTATTGACTATTTATAACAGTTTAGGTATTACTGTAACACTAATGGCTTGATAATAAGTTACATTCATTCACTGAAAATGCAGTCGGTATGATTCGAACCTACGCTCTCAGACATAGTCTGATTTCTAGTCAGACGCCTTACCGAATCGATCAGACGTTTCCCCCGCGCGCTTCACACACGCTGTCTAAAACACGTTTGCTTATCGTTGCATTATAAAGAGTATGGTGACGACAAAATAGTAGGTGAATGACGCCCGATCGGTGACGATGAAAACGAGACAAACGTACGCAGATAAGCATAAACGCGTTTATAAGAATTATCAAGAGGAAAGAACGTAAAGTAGTAAGGCCCATCACGGTCGAAGCAAGTTCGATTGGTATCGATCGAGAGTAATGGACGTATGTAGGCAGTTTTACTAGCTTTTATACATATTATGCAGTTCAAATAATGCGATCCAGGAAAACAAGATGCGGAAAACGAAAATAAAGAGAGTAAACTAACACTCAAAGTCAAAGGTATCCATAGTTTGGGCAATAGCTAAAGCAACCGACACACTATTACCAAGATGGCCAAGCTACATTTCAGAAAGGTTTATGGTTTAAATTGATGTAACTTTGAATTGCGACTGACATGTAACCTATATGAGCGAATTAAGTTGCACAGATGAAAGAAACACGAAGATAGAAATGGATGAGGGAGAGAGAGAGAGAAAGAGGAAGGTAAAAAAGGATTCATTGCTTAAATATATTCATAGGCTTTTCTAACTTTCTACAATATATAAGCTGAAGTTGCAGCGTTGGTTAAAAAAATATTTGCTCAGTGAGTAAATTAGGTTAAACCTTTGAATAGCTGTAGTAGTCATTGCCTACTATTCCTTCCTTGATGCTTGCCCATGTTTATTATGATTCATTGAGTATGAAAATTGTGTATGTTTGTATGCCTGATATATTCTGTACTACTGTCACGTTTACAGTCACAATTATTAATAATAGCCTACGAATCGCCGACAACAGCCCACATCAAAATTGTCATCAAATCTGTTCTGGCTGAGTAAAAATGTATAATTAAAAGTTGGAATTCTAGAACAAGCATCTTGCACATATTTGAGTAAATGTTTTAAATGTGTCCTTTTGTGATATTTGGCTAAAGATCAACAAAAGTTATTAATTTCCAAAATTAAGTTCACCTCACCATTGACAATAAAGCCACAACCCAAGAATGAAATATTGAAAAGCGAATCTACCTCAGAACTCCTTTAAAGAAATATTAAATTGGTTGAGATAAAAGCGCCTTCGCGAAAAATAAACTAAAAGGAATTCCCGATATTAGACCCACTTCCTTGAATCCTAAGAGAGCAAGCGAAAGGGACAGTGAAAGTCTTTAGCTTGATTATCTGCCCTCGCAAAAACAGCAGCAGACCGGGTGCAGACTACGAGAAGTTCCCGAGCACTTCCTGCAATATATCTTTAGCAAACAAGGCGATTAGACGATTGCCCAGAGTAAAGATATCGGAAAACGCGGCTGAAACACGACGTCGCCGAAAACATTTTTCTCGAGCAACTTTTCCGTTTTCTGTGGCGAGGCCTTGGGAGTGTATCTGGGCTGGAAGGTATCAAATCATACCTGTGATTACACACCCCACGCATCCTGATGCGAAACTGAGAAGCAGGGGACTTGCAGAAAATAACTCGCGCGGGCTGTGCCCTCGAACCCTTCAATTATAGTTCGGAACTCACCTTGGGACGACGCCCAACGAAGTTTGGACCCGATTTAAATACGAAGGGGAAATAAATTCGTCGGATACCTTTTCGTCTCAATATGTTAAATGAGCAATTTTAAACTACGTAATGCGTTTGGAAACCAGATATAAATTTTCTACATGTTTAAAAGATAAGCCGCTGTCTGCCCAGTTTAATACGGTTAAAAAAACTATTAAGTGATAGCTTTGTTATAGCACTTTCTTTCTTTAATGTCATCGACAAATCTGTTGTAAATGGAAAGCTAATTTTTATGATTTTCTAATGCTGGTGGTTTTTAAAACCAATTTTAGTCTTAACTTGATCGTTTTTTATATTACTAAATGTATAATTATTCAAACAGTAATTCATTATTAATTCATCATCTATCACCTCTTTCACCGTTCGGCGTTGAGAACCATTCATACCGTACGATCACTGTAGAAAATTAAAAAAAAATATTGCAGAATGGAATACAGAAGCGCAGTTAATAAAGTCAAAGATTAACACATTTAATTACAATTTTATATTCGTTTGAAAATATATTCTTACGTTTCTTCTTTACCTTCAATATTAATAATTATAATGATAACAATACGTGCAATTTAAAGATCTACATAAAACATAAAGCGGACATTATATTATATATTTACATTATGTAATTTGTTCAAAGAGAAGAAGTTTAGACATGCTGGCATATACTAAAAGTTAAGTCTAATCCTATAGGTATTTTTAGAATGTACCGCGCCGTGATTTTCGTCTCGACGGTTGGCAGCGCGGCGTTTTAATAGCGTTCGCTGGTTGAGTTCCGGGCCTTTTGCTACCTGACTTTTTGCGTCGTAGTTTCATTGGCTCTTTATGTGTTTCTCGTGCAAATTTGGGTCTAGAATTTCTTTGTTGAAGTCCATTGTTTTGCGTCTTTATGACGAATTATATCTGCGCCGTGATCTGAAAGCCGAAATTGTTCTTTAGCTTTGATTTTTCCGATGATTAACCTTTAATTGCCGATCAGACTTTTTTCCTCGCTTTAGCAGCGCTTCGAACGCTAGCAGAATATACAGCTCTCTTCCCCACCGTGACGGCGTGTTGTTCTTGAGTCAAAATTTGGTAATGTAACCCTACTTCTCATAGGAGCAAGTAGGCTTTGAGTTCACCTTTGAGTACAGTATTAGCTTTCTTCGTATAACCTGGTGCAGCTCGTCGAGCCAACTTCCATGGATGTTTGTTATAAACATCACCAACCTGTGCCTCACACTCATAGTAAAGCGGTGTCGTTAGACACTGCCGACTAACGTAAGGCTTTAAAATCAGGCTACCAGGCAGTAATATTTGATTACGTAGCGTTGGTATATTTTATCGAGTGTACCCTATTTTACCTGTCTTACTAATGAAGCAATGTTGAAGTATTGGTGCCTTGTTTCATCGTTCTAAAAACCTATTTGAGCTATTATAGGTATGTGTATTATCTTTACTGTTTGATTATAATGTATATTACTCACTACTGTGATCATCATATACAGTGTGTCCGCTCATCGAGTTCACATAAGGTGTAAATGTTAATTTTTTTGAGTTAGATGCTATAATTCTCGGAATCAGTCCTGCTTGTCCTCAAACTAAGATTTTGAAAAAATTAATCAAATTAATTAATATACAGGGTGTTTTTGGAATGCGAACATTTGTCAAGAGTTAACTACCATTATTAGAAGAGATAACAAAAAAAGGTATAAAGGAAAATTGTTTAGAATTAAGAGTAATGTTAGACTCTCAATTTTCAGACAAATCGCATTATTTTAATTTTAATCTTATTAAAACTTTTTATACCAACATACCTTTTATCGTGGCCGTAGGAGGTACTCTATTGTTTTTTTTTAACATCTTAGTTCGTGAGCCAAAAAACATTTTGTCATTTACACCTTATGTGAACTCAATCCGCGGACACACTGTATATTTCACTATACAATAATGTCTTTGCTTTAGCTACTGCAAAAGCATTTATGCCTTGTTCGTAAGTGAGTACATTGTATGTTATGTTTATATCAATTATTCTTTTGAACTTATTAGCTCCCCTCTCTATCTTGCACACACTTGTTGTATTAGAAACTCATTGGCGCTTTTTGTAATTATATTATGTATACTGTATTGCAAGCTTTTGTACGAACATCCATGCCGTCTCTATTGTAGCTGGTCGGCCCTCAAATTTTTCCATATGGTCAAGATAGTTCGAGGTTAATTGGAAAGCGGTGTGATCTACTTATAAACCACAGAAAAATAAATGGCAAAGTAAGCTTTAAAATGTATAAGCGATAATGATTTACAGCTATTTAGCATCTAAATACAGAATGCGGAGATCTTATATCCCCAAGTTCCTCTATAAATACACATGTGACCTACGTAATGATATGACAATGAAGCAGTTATTTCTTAAATCTAAATTATAATACCAGTAATTTGTTTAGATATTTTTAAAAGACCTTTGAAAGGTTATAGGAATACTAATCGGACGAAGATACTTCAAATCCTAGTGCTGATTAATCTAAGAAAGAGGTATTATATTGTAAAACAAACAAAATTTTATATACGGTGTGTAACAAAAGAAAGTAGAAAAAGAAAACATATATCCAACGGACTGTTAGGTATTGTATCATAATCACAACCAACAGGCTATTTGTTTTTACTTGTTTTAATATCTGACGCTACCAAAGATTCTAAATTAATATCAAAATATTTCAGTAAGTTACTATTATAGAAATGTATTAATTGCAAATAACCAGGACTCTAAGGACCCCACAATTTAAGAAACTAAATTAATTGGCTAACATCTTTTACAGCTGCTCTGGACAACAGACAGGAAGGAATTGTAATAAACGGCGAGATAATAAACAACCTACGTTACGCTGACGATACTGTGCTTTTAGCAACTAGTGAAGATGAACTGCAGATTCTGGTAGAGAGCGTAAACGAGAAAAGTATGGAAGCAGGGCTAAAGCTGAATGTTAATAAGACTAAGGTAATGGTAATCAGCAGGAATGAGGATCTAGGAGCAAGCGTAACGGTTAACGGTAGACAACTAGAACAGGTTGTGAATTACAAATATCTGGGATGTTCTATTAATAGTAGCTGGAACAACTCTGCTGAAATCACAGCAAGAATCGAACAGGCCAGAAACACCTTTAAAAGAATGAAGGAGGTACTGTGTTCTAGGGATTTAAGTCTGAACTTACAACTACGACTGCTTCGATGTTATATATTCTCGGTCTTACTTTACGGAGTGGAAGCTTGGACCCTCACTGCCTGTACTACTAAAACAAAAGAAGCATTTGAGATGTGGTGTTATAGGAGTATTCTTAGAATACCTTGGACAGATAGGGTACGCAACACCACAGCACTAGAGCGATTACATAAAGACACCGAGGTCTTGTCTGCAATAAAAGAGCGTAAATTAGCATACCTTGGCCACGTTATGAGGAATAGCAAGTACAGGATCCTGCAAAACATTTTACAAGGCAAGATAGAAGGAAAGAGAGGTTCAGGCCGGAGAAGACACTCCTGGCTAAAAAACTTACGAGAGTGGTATGGAGTGAACACTGCTACATTATTCAGGAGAGCAGTCAACAAAGTTCAAATAGCTACGATGATAGCCAACGTTCGCGGAGGACATGGCACGTAAAGAAAGAAGAACATCTTTTAGGTAAGAATGAATATCATCAACTTTGACACTTTCACAGATAGCACGATTTTTAAATTCTATGTGCGTTTTTAGCTTCGAAGTATGAAAGAGTAATTCTAAATATACTTTTTTTCTTGTTTAATACCAAAAGTTGTATAGTTACATAGCATACAATGCGTAAAATTCTTCCTGAATGAATATTTTTAGCGCTTTTGCGCAAAAAGATTTTAAAAACTTCATATAATCTGTTAAGCACAAAGTTGAGAGCCGCGTAATTCTTCGAGTTTAGAAGGATATCTGTTTATTATTCTGCAGGGTGTTAAAAACTGGTAACAAAATTTAATGGGTGATAGTACTCACCAAAACAATATAAAAAGTTCCGAAAACGTAGGTCCGGAAATGCGGTTCAAGGCAGCTACAGTCCTGATAAGGGTAATAAAAAAACAGGAATTATATTTAGTTAAAATAACACAAATTAAGCAACATTGGTGTAACGTGGCATATTTATGCGATTTTATATGCTGAATTAGATGAACCTGACAAAAAATTCGGATATATTTTAACCATAACGTATTTCAGTCAACATTTTAGTTAAGATAATCTCTGAAACTTCTTTGTGGCGTGAATCTATAATTCATATTCTTTTTTGGGTATTTCGCCACTCTGCAAATTAAAATGATTAAATAACGTATTAAATAACGAACGTTTCGAGGGACAATCTGCCCTCGTTATCAACGATTAACAATTAAAAAGGAACCATAAAACTTAGCTTGTGAATGCGGGACATACTACATCGGTGAAACATCCAGACCTTTAGCAGTTAGAGTTAAAGAACATAAAAATATAATGAAATCCTACCAATTCAATAAGTCTAAGCTGGCAAAACATGCTTGGGATAACAATCTTAAAGTACACTGGCATAACACAAAGATCTTGTCTAAAGAATCGATGTCAACTAAACGTAAAATTAAGGAGACGGCATATATTTTACTTGACGAAGAAAAATGCGTGTCATCTTTCTCAATATTTTTAGACACTAGTTGGCTATCGATTCTTAAAGATCGGATCAAGTAGGTTTAGATAATCAACAAACGTCAATGTCAAACAATTCATTGGAGGTTGGTGGTTTTCAATCTCCGTGAAAAAGCTAAGTTTTCTTAATCCTTTTTAATTGTTAATCGTTGATAACGAGGACAGATTCTCCCTAGAAACGTTCATTATTTAATACGTTATTTATTAATTTTAATTTGCAGAGTGGCGAAATACCCAAAAAAGAATATGAATTATAACATTTTAGTTAATTTTGGTTAGATATTCCAAAGGATTAGACTGTTCTACATAGACAAGATACTCTTGTTTGGTATCGCTGAAAGCAGTAGTTTTCGAAGAAAGTGAACTAAAATATTGAAATTCCCTACTTAAAGGACTGTAATTTGCTTTTCTCTAAGTTGTTTCTCCCTTAAGTGGCATTTACGGACGTATGTTCATAGCAACTTCTGTCTTATTTTCATGAGTACTACACACTGTAGAAATTATAAAAACGCCCAGTATACTACACCTGGGCTGTTACAAATTACCAAAGAATTTCTAAATGGTTATGTGTTTGCATCTCCAATGTACTGATCAGTCAAGTTACCTGACAAAATTGAATTGACTATTTTTAAAAATTATTTTGCTAATAAAAAATGTAAATAGCGATTACCGAGTTGGATCCTAAGATAAAAGTTGTTACCCTGCTTACTTCCCTTGTCTAAGAGACGAGATTTCTTCAGATCTTTACCTTTCAGGGTCCCTGTTTGTTTCTGTGTCTGTATGTCTGTCTGTCTGTCAGCACTATGGTTCAAAAACTATTTTCTGGAGAAAGACGATATTTTGCATGCGAATTGTATGTCTACCTAGCATGACACCGATAAAAATTCGATCTGCGATCAAATATATACAGGGTGAGCACCTTTCAATAATAAAACCTCTTCTATTTTTGCTTTAATTGAGGAATAGATAAAAGTATAGATTTGTACATAGCTAGTTGTCACGACTTGTAATGTATGTAATAATATTAGCCACAATTTCATGGCAGAGTGCGGTCGACTAATGCGATGCGTGTAGCATGCTTATTTACTTTTGCAATCCCTTCCGTAGGCGCTGAAATCGAGTTCCTTCAAAAATACTTTTTTATTTGTAATTAATTTAATTTGAAATGTTATTGTCCTAATATTAGAAACCCTAGCTGTCTTTGATTTTTGAAAATATTTTGTGTCACAACTTTCACTTGTAATACCAGTAATAATGTGCACATAACTCAGGCTTTATCATTGGCGAACGTGAGACCTAACAGATACAGGGTAAATATCAAAAATGGTATCTTTATAACGCAGCAGAGACACGTCCAATTCGAGCATGCCCGTGACTCAGCAGCGGACTAGAAACTCACGTCGAAATATTCGTCAGGGAGCGCGGAGTTCGAATCCCAGCGGACTACATTTTGTTTTATTTGCAAATTAATCTAATTCGCGAGGAGAAAGTTTCGTATAAACCGTTTCACAGATTTTTTTCTAAAGACAATGCTTTAAATTAATTACCACGGTTTTCTCAATTATTTCGAAAGACATACTGATTTTTCCAGTAGCTTTAAGCAATTATCGAATACACAAGTAGTAAGATATTCCCGCGGCCACCTTTTCTCTTTATGCTTCTAAGTTTTTTAACCTTACCAGTGTATCCATATTTGAAGTAAGGTAGAAATTGGAGATAACGATTTATATAAATAGCATGATACTTGTCTCAGCAAGAGTTTTTATAACCTTATGCAGAGGGCAATGTTCTTGCCGCAGATGATTTTACTATTCTGCTGCAGTACAGGTCAGTACAGTATAATTAATTGAAGTAATTTTGTTAATATTCATGTTTGGATGTGTTAGATAAATTAATAAGATCGACGTGGAAAGAATGAAGAAAGATGCAAGAGCAGATATGCACTAATTGCCATTATAATCGACTGCTGAGTTCGGATAGGCCCTCGCTCAGTTATCAAATTGAGTCTTTTCGTCATCTTCTTATTCCGTTTATAGCACTTTGATCTTTAGATAATTGCTATTTATTTTTATTCCTTGTTATATTCTACATTTTGTTTATTTAAAAATAATTAAAAGATGTTTTTCTGTTCACATAAGTTTATTTAAATTCTTTGAATAACTTGCAATATGTTTAGATTAAAAACTGTGCTTTTAAAACCCGTTTTTAGGCTGCTGAAAATTGATCTTATTGTAACGTCTCCTACGCATTTGTTTTGAGAACTGAGACTTTTCGTCTGCCACATCGACTAGAGCTTAAAAGGTAACTAAATGAATGTCTTAAAATAAGTGTCTGATACTGGAGAAAGATCTGATGGAGTTTATAATTAGACAGCACGCAATCCTTTGCTGAATATTACTAACAGTTTCTGACTTTAATTGTGTAACGTAGCTTAACTGTTTATTACTGTTAATTCAGGTTTGCCTTTTCGAAATATTGATACTTAGTTAGCAGTTTCTAAGTTTTGATAAGTATGGATTTTATATATTGTTTGAGGTTTTCGACGTTACTCGAATTATTCTTGTTAAAAAGGGATTGCAGCCTAGACCGCGTAGTCTTTGTAGATAGATGCCCAGCATTTTCTGGCTTAACGTATCTTGCACGTGACTTTGAGCAAGGATTCACTCAATGGCTATGCTCTTTGATGGCTCGTGCTGTTTGAGTACTTTGAGAACGAGGATACGTAGGCAGATTTGGCGTTGTTGCTGTTTGTGCACCCATATTGGCTAACGTTTCGCAAGACAGTGCAGTTTTGCAAAATCAGAGTGAATGTCGCACTAAGAACTGAAGGTCGGTGTGGAGCTCTCTACAGTCCCAGCCGCTCGGAGTGACGTAACGCTGATTGGTTGTTCAAATCCAGCGTTTTAATACCTTTTATTAAAATATGAAAATGTTCAAATTTTCTTTTTCGTTTGATAATAATATTTTGAGGTGAGAAATAAATGAAAGTCGCTACTTACAATACGTCGTAAAGACTGGAGACTACGTGACCGCGTAATATAGGCAACCCATTTAACACTGTTGGCAACAGTATTTGGAAGACCACAGCTAACAGTAGCAGCGCTTCGCAACCTGTTAAAGAATTAAGATACCACTTATAGGAAGCTACTTACCTGAAACAATGCAAAAATAAGTAAATTTAGCTTTGAATGGAACTGTTGCTTAAGCAAAGAAAAGAAGTGTAAGCAAACTAACTCAGGAATGTCAAATTGGGGATTCCATTCAGTATCAGAACATTAAATTCACTATAGCTCGAAATGTAACTGGTCACATGATCTTTAGTTTATTATATTTCTCTATAAGAGGTTGTGTCATAAATGATATTCTTAATTTTTGGTTTCCGGAAGAGCGTATTTTATGTGAAAACGTACGAACTACGAATTGAATTTCGTAAAAAGTGTAGTAGGATTCGCAAATTACTCAGACTATTCGTTGCACCTCGAAGAATGCTCACATCTGTGACTGCACATTGTGTGGAAAGCCAAGCAGTTAAAAGATTGCGATAACATACAATGGGCAGCACTATATCAAAGGGTTTGCAAGTTTGCCGGGCTCCTCTCTTGACAGTTACCTTAATGGTACTATGGTTGTTTTTACCAATTTGTACCTCTACACATTTGAATTTGCGATTTTATTTACTTATGTGTAAGTGAGGCAACAAGCTAAAGTACAAACCGACGTGACAAAACATTGATAGGCATTACATACATATTTTGTTTCCAGCTTAATTTTAAACAGATATTAACAGAAATATAAAAAAAGTTAAAAATGTATTATTTGACATATACAAGGTGAGTCAGGAAGAACGGACCAAATTCCAGGAGTGTATTATACACGTGAAGATAGTGTAAAAACACTCAAATGTTGTTATCCGATTTTTATTTGTTTTCAAGTTACAGCATTAGAAAAAACAACTTTTTATGGAGAACTTAACTGAGTTTTTCTAAACAAAACGACATTTATGTTAATTTAAGACGTTTGTAAACAATCGAGAAATGCAATATTTATTACAAAGGCTAAAATAAAAATAACGAGTATGGGGATGTTTTTATGACGCTGTCTCTTGAAAACAAATGAAAATCGGATAACAACGTTTTAGTTTTTTACATTATTTTACTTATATAAAACACTCCTGCAGTTTGCTGCGTTCCTCCCGACTCACCCTGTATATTTATGTTATGAAAACCTAAATACTAAAGGAGAATGTGTAAAATAAAACTTCGTTTATAATTATTTTCTCTCATAAAATATCAACACTTTGTAAATTTTAGTAATCAGTTAAAATTCTTTTAAAGTCGACATAACAGTGAGATCATTGTTTCTAGAAATGTTAACATTAGAGCATACAACTTATGTAATATAATGTTACGTTACGCGAAATGAAAGTGGGCTCTAGAAATTTTAAAAATTGAGCCAACAAGTTAAAAATTATTTTAATTTCATGTAAACAAACTTACATCTATAAGCCGGTTAGTTAACCTCACGACTAAAGCTGCGATTAACTAAAATTATTTTAGGCCTATTTGGAACTCCAAATCTTTACTTTGCACATACGGATTCACATAGAAGCGCCTCTCGTTTTACTTATTTTAAACACGAAAGCTTGACGATTAAGTTTAAATCCAAAGTAAAAATTAGTGACCACGGTTTATATCAAATAATTACTTAATACGCTAAAGTATTATTTTTAAATCAAGAAATTCCTAATAATTTATGAATTATGCTCAGACTGAGGTAGAAGATTAAGAGAGTAGTTAGTTAGCTAAACGATTGATTTCTTTGTTTTAATTACGACCATTCTGTATTAATATTGAAGCTACAATAAACAAATTATTGGTTTTGAAAGTCAGCAATAGAACACCTTATACAGTCGGTTCGCTGATTTGATTTTACGCGAGGCACCTTTGTGCTCCCTTTTCTTTGCCGTTCGCGGATATTTACTTTGCCGTTCGCGGATGGAATTGCCAACTTTAACTGTATTAACTTTCACAATAACGGCTAGTCTTATGAAGGCCACTAATCTGACGTTTCTTTAATTCGCTGTTAAATTAAGCAAAACCGCATAAAAAATTTTTTTTACTAATGAATAATATGTCATAAGCGCCAACGTTTTGATGAGCTGTTGTTTATTTAAACGGCGATTTAAAGTAAACGCGGTTTCTGTCGTGAACACCTAAATAACATTATTTATTAAGAACGTGTAAACACACTTAGCGAGCTTATTCCTTTGAATCTCTTGTTGCCAAATCGGACCTGAAATAAGTTGAAAAATTATAACTTGAATAAACAAATGGACATTCGAGCTCTAGATTCAAGTGGCAGACTTATGTTACGTATGGAATTTTAGTTTGTATACGCATGTTTATGTATTTTTGAATTTTTTGAAGTTGCATAGTATAAATAAATCTAGTTTATGGAACCTAACCCCGTTTTTATCATTTATGTGTTTACTTGCACATCGCGGTTTTTAGCTTCGCGGCATTCTTCTGGAACGTAACCCCCGCGAACGGCGAGGTCTGACTGTACTACTAGACTCATAGATATTTAAAGAAGTAAAGCGTCTTCCACTCAAAAGTTGTTACGGTATAAAACCGACTTAAGGTACCGCAACAAGATAAAAGGAGGTTTGATAGTCCAGTGAAGAAGCGTGGAGGTAGAGTGGAAAGCTTTTCACTACGATAAGAGCTTTTCTACCTCTGCGAAAAGTGGTCTGGCTGGGTCAGAACTTACAATCGTTTTGTTTAAAAATAATAGTGCTTCCTTTCAGCCGTTCTAGTATTTTACACTGCAAGTCCGTTACTTAGAACTTTATATGCAAGCAGTGTAATTGAAGCGAGCGACAGAGAGCTTCTTATATGTGTCAGCACGCAAAGTTCTGGTAACGATTAAGCATTGTATAACATTTTATGGTATTCTGAATCGTAAACGCCTGTTTACTGAATTTTGTCCACAGGGTTAAAAAGCGTCCTCACTGGCTGCGCCCTTAAAAAATTATAACTGGCTGTTTATCACCAATACTGCAATATACGACAATTGTTCTGGTATTGATGATAAAGAGACCGCGCTATCGTTACGGACCTAGCTCGTAAAGACACATCTATTAATTTTCATTTACCGGCGTTGAACGTGCTCAAGTTACCAGAATTTGTGGAAGAAAGGCAGTGCAGGTGCACCTATACACGTTACAATTTGACCTGGTTGGTAGCGTCATGTTAAGGAACAGGACAATGAGATTTAACTTGCGTGCTATATCTTAGTGTAATACTTGCAATTTTAATAGTTACAGCCTGTAGTTGTGCTGACTGCACATTGCACAAAGAAGAACAAAACAAATCCTAAACTATTTGCCGAAGGTAATCATGATTCATTAAGTTCGTCATATTTTAGTGATAAGTAATAACGTTATGCACAATTCAAAACTTAAAACTTAAAGCAGAAAGCAAGGGTGGCATTTTCCGCCCAGCCAGCGTCATTGTAGCAGTATAATTAATAGCAACGTACACGACCAGCTGCCACACTTGATGGCTTTTCTACAACTGCAAATTATCGTCTCATTTCAGAGATAGTAGTGAGAAACTCGATTCTTATAAACATTGTGGCACTGGAGTGCTTCTCAGTGACATATGTCTTGTTTAACCTTACTAGATATTTACTGTTCGGTTAATGGTCTAACTAAAATATTGAAAAGGTTTAAAAAGTAAAATCCATTGTCAAGTTAACAGAAGAATATTTTTCGAATCATGGAAAGCTTTTTCCTTCATGTAAATTTATGTGTCGAATAAAAAAGTACACATTTCTTCTTCAATTACGACACACGTTGTAGACACAAGCTATAGATCCTAAATAAGCAGTTACATGAGGTCTAGGTTTAGACCTCATGGTAAGCACATATTAAATATCAATATTTATCAACTGCGTTGCTGGCCCCGAAAAGCTGCCAGAAATTTATCCCGGTTCACTGGGGAAACAAGGAACAGTTTATTAACAAATATCCCGGCTTTTGTTTGACGCTTCTGCAAGCTCCTCAAAAATTATCTGCGCCTTCTCATCCCTGTTATTTGTTCAAAGCCGCTGACAAAGCCGTTATACTTGTAATCAAAGGGCAAAGTTGTGTCTCTCCCAGAAGCAAATGTTTTCGCTCTCTGCACTTTTATATGATTGCCGGCTCCAGGCGATTTGACAGGCAAATTCTGGAATTGAGCCGCGAGATTAATGCGAAAGCTCCTCAACAGCTATTGTTATCAGCTTTAAACCTTGCCACTTCGACGGTTCGTTATTAAAAATAATTGCATTACGGACGCATTTATGGCACGTTGGCCACGATTGAGGTTAATGATGGATGAACCGTTCCAGAAAGCTTCCGCAATGCGTAGATTTTGATTTTTTAGCTTTATGAGGCTGCTTTAATGCCGTGCCTTTGTTAAACCTTGAGGTGGATAAACTAGGATTTATTAATTTTGTCGCTGTTCTAAGGCTTTATCCCGTATGTTGGTACCGTACTTAATTCTTTGTAAAGCTGATTATCGGGTTTTCATCCCTGAGTTTAGCTGGTGTGCAAATACCGCGCTTGAAGGGGAAATTCTGTTGCTTATTATTTTCGTTTGAACGTCTTCGGAGTTGTGTTACACCAATGCAGTTGTATACTTTGGGGTGATGTGATATCCTACAATCTGCAGTAGTTCCCTACTATTAATGGAAAGCGGTCACCAACAATTACTACCAGCATTCAACAATATTTTTCAAGCTACGACTCTGCGCTTTTAACTAACCCATCAATAAGGGCAGTTTTAATCAAGCCGATTAAGTAGAGGATCAAAATTGCATATTATGCTTTGATCGACATATATAGTGGAATGGTTTTAAGCCCACAATTTGGCTCTGTTTACAGTGGAAAATATTTTAACCAAGTCAATAAAGCACAGAGTTAAGATAATTTATAAATTGAAATTTAAAACAATAATAAAAGTATTAAATGCATTGGTAATAAGATGCTAAAAGTAGTGATTAAACGGATAAAGGCACGCATAAGCAAAGCATATTTCAGAGGGTTGGATAAATGAGGATAAAATGATAGGTTTGTGCATAGTTAAAGCCAGACCAAATGTAAAAGGTAAATGAGATCTGAATAAAGAAAAATAGAAAATTTCAAAGAGCAATCCCGAAATTAGGCAACGGAAAAGAAGGAATGCGAGCAACGTGTGTAAGTTTGAACTCAATCTTCAGTGCATTAATAACACAAAGTGAAAAGCAGAGCAGTAAATTTTAAAACATTTGTGTGCGTAACGAAAGGAACAATGATGGTTATAAGCAAAGGAAATTTTTTTTAGATTTAAGAAAATATCAATTTAAGATTTATGTAATAAAATTTTGCTCTATTTTTGTATTTTGCTATCAAAACTAATTTCTAATTAAGAAAAATCATCACGTAACATAGCAACGTGATGCTTTTTTGTTGTTAGAAAAAAGAACAACTGAAATTAAAATTCATGAATCTTGTCGAATTCGTGCTCTATTTTTGATTAAGGTTTTTTATAAATAAAAAGTGTGTTAAACAAATAGCCAGCTGTGGCAGCGTGTGTGTTAAGTTCCACGACGAAAAATTAAAAAATGTTAAGTTGCCTTCGAAAGTGGACATCGGCAGCCGACACCTGGATCTTTCGAGCTTCATCTGCGACCAAACTAAGCATCGGAAGTCAGAGATCTGCACTGCAACAGATCAGCGGGGTCTGCAAGAACGTCCCATTCAACATCTGCGGCCAGGGAAGCGCAGCCAGAGACAGAAAACTTAAAGCGTCATCTGCTACCAGCATCGAATCAAAATCGTCGAGAACTTTACGAGGTAGGATCTAACTGTAATTCGAGAGTTGGCGTTCGAAAAGCTATGTAAATACGAGATTGAACCTTGCTGAAGAGGTATAGCGCATATCCAAAAGTCCTGCTACACCGTAATTTGCATAAGCAGCAAGACGTAATCAGATTTTGCGGTTTTGGGCAGAATTCCAAGCAACTAGAAACAGTTGACGGTTGGCGTGGGTCTACGTTATCCTAGAACAACGAAGTCGAGTTTTTGTTGCCAAGCGGAATATTGAATAAATTTACCTGGTGCTTCCTCGTCTAATTTCACTTTTTAAACATCAAAATCGTTGTTGCACTGGCGACATTTTTGTGTCGTTTGACGGATTGTAAATTTTATTTACCAGAACCGCGTATATGAGCTACTCTAGGACAAATAGCCTAAAATCGAGAATATACTCAAATTCGGAACCTAACCTGAGAAAAGACCTGGTGTTTGCCAAGAGCTGGCTTAAATAATATTGCAGTTAAATAAAATATTAAGAAAGGAGCATTCAACTATTTTATTTGTGCAATAATTTATACATTTCATTTTAACTAGCCTAAAATTACTGACTGGCAAAGTAAGCACAACAGTATAAAAATCAACCTGGGAATTGTGTCTGGTGATTTTCCCTTATTTTGTCTAAAAATAATGATACAATACAACACTTCATAACAAACAAGCACCGCAACGTGGAGCCTAATATAGCAGTCTTTCAGAACAATAGCTATTAAAACAACTAGAGTTTTAAACTATAAAACTCCTGTTGTATTCAAGACTTTTTCTAACACTAATAATGTCTCCAAGGGGTCCTCAGGTCTCCACCCCTCTCCAAGGGGGCCCTTAAGGCTTTGCCCCTCTCCAAGGGGGCCCTCTTGGATCCGCCCCTTTCAAAGGGGCATTCGGGGCTCCGCCCCTCTCCAAGAGGCCCTCGAGGCTCCGCCCCTCTCCAAGGAGGCCCTCGGGGCAGTATAAAAATCAACCTAAGAATTGTGTCTCGTGATTTTCCTTTATTTTGTCTAGAAATAATAATACAATACAACACTTCATAAAAAACAAGCACCGCAACGTGGAGCCTAATATAGCAGTCTTTCAGAACAATAGCTATTAAAACAACTAGAGTTTTAAACTATAAAACTCCTGTCGTATTCAAGATTTTTTCTAACACTAATAATGTCTCCAAGGGGGCCCTCAGGTCTCCACCCCTCTCCAAAGGGGCCCTTAAGGCTTTTCCCCTCTCCAAGGGGGCCCTCGGGGCTCCGTTCCTATCCAAGAAGCCCTCGGGGTTCCGCCCCTCTCCAAGGGAGCCCTCTTGGATCCGCCCCTCTCAAAGGGGCCTTTGGGGCTCCGTCCCTCTCCAAGGGGCCCTCGAGACTCCACCCCTCTCCAAGCAGGCCCTCGGGGCACTTCATGATCACATCATATTATTCTGCTTCTACAGTTAATTTGGGCTCGGATCATGACAATTTTTTTAATAAAATACGTCGTCAATGACAACGTATTTTATAGAGAAATCGTATTTTAAGGGCAACTTAAGGTGCGAGTTTATATGAGTCATGGAAACAGTATAAGATATTAGTGTTAGAAAAAATATATTAAAACATAAAGGTAAAAATTGTCGTAGGAGTTTTCTAGATTAAATATTTAATTCAATTAAAATTTTTGAGACAAGAGTAGAGCAGGATATTGAAAAACTATGTTCTATGTAAATTTTTTAAACTAATGAATATTGACTCATTCCGCTTCCATTCAAATACAGTGGAGCAAAGGATGAAAATTTCAGCGAGGCAACGGCCTTGTAATGACCGAGAGCTTAGCTTTTAAATTAGTTACACAACATAAATGAAAGGGCATCGCTTAATTAATTTAGTAGACATAATGGATAAAAATAGCTGCTTCATACACCGCTGAAAGAGTTTGTTTTCGTTCATAACAGCTGCAAAGGAAGCTACATTCGTCATTTGCTAACGAAGTGAATGAACAATTAGAGTTGCCTTGAAAATACTTTCTAGCTTAAAATGTGATAAATAGTTGTTGGTAGCAGCAAATTTGTATTTATTGGAAACGAATTATTTGTATATAAATATGAACAACTCCTAATTTGGAATAAAGTAACACGCATAAATAAACGTTTTGAAATACATCTGGTAGTTTCTAGAAACTTTGTCAAAGTGAAAAAACTGCTGGTTTCTAACTGCAAGTTTGGGTTCAGGACAAACAAATTTACTATTTTTACTTAATGAGTTATCCAATGCTGAAAAGTAGTAAGAGTAAGAGGAAGAAGAAGAGAAAGAATATAAATTAGTAATTAGTAATATTATTAGTCTTTCATTATGTGTTAGCTGTTTTCGGTTGAAGTTAGACATATCTAAAAATTGAGATATTACGAGTAACAGCCAAATAGAATTTTGTAAAGATGAAATACTTGGATCAAATGGCTGCTTCATGGTGGAAATTGTTTGTTCTTGCTTTAAAAAGATGCAAACGATACCAAATGAGGAACTATTTTTAGTAACAAATTTAGATTCGATGATAATATATTTATAAGTTGTACATGAAGAATTAACAAATTTATTTTTGAATTTATTAAATTGCACGATGATCGTAAAACTTAAATAATAACTAATTGAATAAAAAGTATCTGTTAATTACTAAAATGTGTTGCCTAAGGAGCACCAGCTAAAAGTTTACATAGTAAATTAGAACCTAGGTATAGAAACTATTAGAAAATGTTGTAGTGTTCTGTATATATATTTCAGGCTTCTTGGCCCTTCTTCAGTACATCATGTTCATATAAAAACTATATCTCTCCTTATTTTAGAATGTTATTGCAAATTAAAACTTCTAAAACAAAAAATTATTGAAAAAAAAATCTCTCTCGAAAAAACTTTTTCACACAATGAAATAATATCTTATTTAAATAAATTAAATACTGAAATTAATAAATTAAAAACAAAAACACACTTCAAATATTACAAAAAAAATAAATCACCTCATTTTGAAAGAAAATTCTAAAAGTAATAACGTAAACTTTGCATCAAATCACAATAACAATAACAATAACAATAACTACATTCACCCATTTAACTTATTACAAAAAAAAAACAAAATTAGATCTTCTGTCTGTAATATCTTAACAATATTCATAGCAATAAAAATAAAAACAAAACTAACTTATTACGCCCTTCAGAAAATAAATTTAACAACATCTTGTTACATAATATTAAAACACAAAAACTTTCTTAAATAATAATAAAAACATTTTAATTACAAAAGCTGACAAAACTCAAACTACAGTAATAATATATAAAGATGATTATAATAAAAAAATGTTGGGCCCTTTAAACGATAAAGAAACTTACATAATTGAAGAAAAAAGAGATCCTACAGAAAATATACAAAAATCAAATAATAACATGTTAGGAAACTGGATTGATTCTAAGGTAATTGACGAACGCACATATAAAAATTTAATCACACATAATGGTTTAGTCCCAAAAATTTACGGCTTGCCAAAATTACACAAAATTAACTACCCACTCCGACCAGTTGTTGCTTCATACATGAGTCCGTTATATAAACTTTCAAGATACATATCAAAAATATTAATTCAAATCACTCAATCTAATAAATACAGTGTAAAAGATTCTTGGAATCTAAAAACAAAAATAGATCAAACTATCTTACCTAATAATTATATCTTTTGCTCATTTGATGTAATTTCACTTTATAACAACCTCCCAATTAACTTAGCTATTGAAACTATAGAATTCTGTTGGCACAAAATTAAAAATTTAACTAACATCACTAAAGAAGATTTCATAAGTGCTGTCAAAAACATTCTGGATTCAAACTATTTTCTATACAATAAATTAATATACAAACAAAAATTTGGTGTCGCCATGGGTCAACCTTTATCAAGTACAATTGCTGATCTTTGTTTTACAAAAAAATGAGGAAGTTACTTTATGTAAATTTAATAAACAAATATCTTTTTATCAAAGATATGTTGATGACATCTTAATTGCTGCAGACTCTGAATCAATCAATTTAATTTTCAATACTTTCAATGACATTCACCCTAGATTGAAATTTACTTTAGAAATGGAAAATCCACAAAAATCAATAACTTTTTTAGATATCCCTTTAACAAGAGGTCAAGATGGAACAATAATTACTAATTGGTTTAGAAAACAAATAAAAATAGATAGATATCTAAATTACTATTCAATAACCACTATTAAATATATAAAAAGTTTAATCAATAATTTAGTAGACAGAGCAATACTTCAATCATCAAACAAAATTTAATTAATATTAAAACTATGTTGTTGAGGAATAATTAGTCCTTACCTTTAATCAATAGCACAATAAAAACCAGATTAAACAAAATTAAATATAATAAACCAAATCAATCTATAGACCTTCAACCAAATTGTCTTGGTAATGAATTTAACAATATCAACAATATCTTTTCTAAAAACTATATAACACTTCCATTCATCCCAAAATTATCTTTTTCTCTACAAAAATTACTCAATAATTACAACATACAAATCGCTTACAAAAACAATAACACCATAGGACAAGTGTTTTTCAATAAACTAAACGATAAAATAGATATTGGCAATGAGTCAAATGTCATCTACCAATTAGATTGTAGCAATTGTGACGCTCAATATATCGGACAGACTAAACAAAAACTGAATAAAAGGATAAATCAACATAAAAATTCCATTAAAATTAAAGCTCTATCGCCAAATAAATCTTGTACGGCCCTATCGGACCACGCTGTGGAAAATTTCCATAATTTTGACTTTAAGTCTCCTAAAATATTACATAGAGAAAACAACTTACAAAAACGCCTCATCTATGAAATGATAGAAATAAAAAAACCCCAAAACAATAAATTACAGAACTGATATTGAAAAACTAAATATAATTTACCATAATCTACTATAAAAATTAATAAAATAAATTTAAACTTTTCCTTTCAATTTAGGCTACCTCAATTTTTACAATTTTTGCACTTATTCTGATCTTCTCCTTTTTGTTAATTCTTAAATATTTTTTCTTTTTAGAAATAAAAATTTTTATAAGCACTGCCATTTTGATCTTACGCAAACTAATTAGCGCTTGCGTATAAACTCTCCCTGCCAGTATCGCAGTTCAACAAATAAAAATGGTCACATTATCTGCCGTTGTTTCCCAAAATCTAATTCCATAACAACCATATCTCATTTTTATTCAATAAATTGTAAGTAGAATGACCTCTGTAATAATATAATTACTAATTATTTGAAATTTCTTGTAGCTTCCTGCTTTCCACGTATATTATCCGCTTTTACAAATTTCAAAATGGAGTTTTTCAAACAAATAAAACAGTAATTAAAATTTTCTCAAAATATATTCTTTCCACATAAAAATAACCACGTAAGTTCTTACGCTATCAAATTATCTTAAGACAGAAATTATTAAAACAAACCTATACTTACAGATGAATCAAATATTGAAAGGAAACGTTTTTACTAGAAGTTCTTACAACAGTATTGATCCATGATGAGCCACCTCATTGCTATTGACAATTTTAAGCCTCAATCAGCATTTTATACCCTCGGAAAACTCACAATTGTTACTTATTACTATGCACCTAAACGGAAATTTCTTAAAGGTATTTTTAACACAAAATCATAATACCAGGGGAACTAGAAAAAGTATCTACCTAGCCATGATAGAAAAAATTGATAAGCTTCAGCTTGTAATGTCAAATAGTGACAAGTCTTTCATTGTTGCATGAAAAATTTGATTCATATCCGCCAGTAATTTTATAGTTTGTGGAGTGTTTTGTGTCTAAAAATGAGTCTTTTGAAATTAGAGCATCGAAGTGCAATAAAATTCCTTACAAAGGAAAGCAACAATCCGAAAAACATTCGCGAACGAATGATTGCAGTGTATGGAGACGATTCTCCGTCATATTTCACAACTAAATTTTGGTCAAAACAATTTCGGTGGGGACGGGAATCTATAGAAGATGATCCCAGAAGTGGAAGACCTGCAGAAGCGACAAATGTTGAAATGTGCAAGAAAGTGGAAGCCATGGTTCTTGAGGATCGCCGTATAAAAGTCTTCACCATTGCTACAGCATTGGAAATATCCGAACCTAGCGTTTTGACAATATTGCACAACAAACTGGGCATGAGTAAAGTTTCAGCAAGGTGGGTTCCCAGATTATTGTCTCCTGAGCAAAAGCTGCCTAGACAGCAAATTTGTAGAAACAATTTGGAATCTTTGGAAGCGGACCCCGACTTCTTAATGCGGATAGTGACTGGTGATGAGACTTGGGTACATCACTGGGACCCTGAGACGAAATTAGAGTCTATGCAATGGGTGCATAAGGGGTCTCCTCCCCCAAAGAAGGCCCGCACGCAATCTTCAGCTGGAAAACTCATGGCAACCATCTTTTGGGACATGCAAGGTATTCTTTTGATGGAATATATGCCTAAAGGCTCTACAATCACTGCAGAGGTTTATGGTAACACCCTCAAAAAGCTGCGTACAGCTATTGTCAAAGAACGTCCAAATTTATCACAAGGTGAATCGCTCATTTTTCATGACAACGCGACCGTGCATAAGGCCGCCAAAATCAAACCAATTCTGCAGGAATGCCGCTTTATTGAGCTAAACCATCCACTTTATAGTCCGGATCTGGCACCGACCGACTTCTATCTAATTCAGAAACCTAAAAAAGAATCTCAGAGGGCGTCGTTTTGAAACAGACGAGCATTTGAAGGAGGCAGTCAAGGACTATTTTGAGACCCAAGAAGAATCTTTTTTTTTCCAATGGGTATTAACTCTTTGAAGGACAAATGGCATAAGTGCGTTGAAGTTGGGGGAGATTATATTGAAAAATAAAACTATTTAAAAAACCGTATGTAATTCGTTTCGTAGTTAGATAGATAACTTTTCTAGTTCCCCTCGCATATAAAAACAAACTTAGTTACAATCATTTACCACACATTTTTACAGATATTGTGTAATGGAACGTTACGACTACATCATAGAATATGAACAAATCTCTGTTTTAACAATTGAAGATTCTTTCTACAACGCTCCATTTAATTCTTACCATTTGACAATAACTGTTTTAATCTTTAACAACAATTGCAAGAAGGGTAAATGTTTTATTATTGTTATTGTTTAATTTCTTTCTACATTATTACATTTATTACATTATTATATTATTACCTCTTGTGCAAACATTCGTTACTTGCGTTACTAATTAACAGTTCCAGACTCATTACTACAGGTAACTTATTTTATATTTTTTGTTTAAAATAACTATATATAAATATTTTAATTTTCTACTACTGATAAGTTTGAGAAAATTAACTAAATCTATAGTTCATTAACCAAAATTTTATTACTAATGTAAATATTTTATTATAGATGTTATTTGTACCTTTTATATGAACATGATGTACTGAAGAAGGGCTAAGAAGCCTGAAATATATATACAAAGCACTACAACATTTTCTAATAGTTCCTATACCTAGGTTCTAATTTACTATGTAAACTTTTAGCTGATGCTCTTTAGGCAACACATTTTAGTAAATAATAATTTTTCAAGTAATACTGCTTGATTATTTCTGGAAGATTGCTTTAAAATTAAAAATCTGGTGTGATACACTCACACAACTTCCTTTTACAGTGATCTTATAATTAGTCAAATATTTCATTTTTAATTTTACCCATTTGTCAGTAATTTTCAAAAATTACAAATTCTACAAAAACGGTACAAAATAGAGTTAGTTGAAGAAACAAATTTTTTCTAGAATTTTAAGGTGAACTCAAAAATGTAATAATATACCGGGTGTTTTATTTAAAATAGGAGTTAATAAAAAAAATAGAAAAAAAACAAAAGAAACCCACTTTAGAAGTATTCAACTGGAAAATCACCTATTTCACATCAATACACATTAAAAATGTAGTAAAAATTTAAAGTTTAAAAAAAAATCGTTAGATCCGTTTTTGAAAAAATCGAAAAAAACTGAAAAATCACAAGAGTAAACACCTACGAGGGGAACTAGAAAAGTTATCTACCTAACTACGAAACGAATTACATACGGTTTTTTAAATAATTTTATTTGTCAATATAATCTCCCCCAACTTCAACGCACTTATGCCATTTGTCCTTCAAAGAGTTAATGCGCGTTGAAAAAAAGATTCTTCTCGGGTCTCAAAATAGTCCTTGACTGCCTCCTTCAAATGCTCGTCTGTTTCAAAACGACGCCCTCTGAGATTCTTTTTTAGGTTTCTGAATAGATAGAAGTCGGACGGTACCAGATCCGGACTATAAGGTGGATGGTTTAGCTCAATAAAGCGGCATTCCTGCAGAATTGGTTTGATTTTGGCGGCCTTATGCATGGTCGCGTTGTCATGAAGAATGAGCGATTCACCTTATGATAAATTTGGACTTTCTTTGACAATAGCTGTACGCAGCTTTTTAAGGGTGTTACCATAAACCTCTGCAGTGATTGTAGAGCCTTTAGGCATATATTCAATCAAAAGAATACCTTGCATGTCCCAAAAGATGGTTGCCATGAGTTTTCCAGCTGAAGATTGCGTGCGGGCCTTCTTTGGGGGAGGAGACCCCTTATGCACCCATTGCATAGACTCTAATTTCGTCTCAGGGTCCCAGTGATCTACCCAAGTTTCATCACCAGTCACTATCCGCATTAAGAAGTCGGGATCCGCTTCCAAAGATTCCAAATTGTTTCTACAGATTTGCTGTCTACGCAGCTTTTGCTCAGGAGACAATAATCTGGGAACCCACCTTGCTGAAACTTTACTCATGCCCAGTTTGTCGTACAATATTGTCAAAACGCTAGGTTCGGATATTTCCAATGCTGTAGCAATGGTGAAGACTTTTATACGGCGATCCTCAATAACCATGGCTTCCACTTTCTTGCACATTTCAACATTTGTCGCTTCTGCAGGCCTTCCACTTCTGGGATCATCTTCTATAGATTCCCGTTCCCACCGAAATTGTTTTCACCAAAATTTAATTGTGAAATATGACGATGCATCGTCTCCATACACCGCAATCATTCGTTCACGAATCTTTTTCGGATTGTTGCCTTCCTTTGTAAGGAATTTTATTACACTTCGATGCTCTAATTTCAAAAGACTCATTTTTAGACACAAAACACTCCACAAAATATAAAATTACTGGCGGATATGAAACAAATTTTTCATGCAACAATGCAAGACTTGTCACTGTTTGACATTATCAATTGTTTCTATCATGGCTAGGTAGATAACTTTTCTAGTTCCCCTCGTACTTCCGGTTATGCGATTTTCTTCAAAAGGTTGCTGTCGCATCTACATAGTACACAAAACTTATATATGAAGTTTCAACGCCATACCTCTTTTTGTTTTTGAGATATTCTGTTCACAGGCACACACACACACACACACAGACAGACAGACAGACCAATGAAAAAAATATGTTTTTTGGGTTCAGGGGACTCTAAAACGTGAAGATCTGTTGAAAACTCAATTTCGAATTTTTGGGGTGAATCCAATACTTCCTTTATTGTAAAAGGAAGTAAAAAAGTACGATCAGTAATTTGATTCCTACTGTATTTTATATTTATATGTCGTACGCTTAGATACATTTATTAATAGAATTTGGATACGCAAGTAGCAGTTGGTTTGTTGATGCACGACGTTAAACAAATATGAAACGGGATGGATCAAATAGAGATCTTGTGACGTAGCTATAGGAAAAAGTACTTCTAGCGTTCTTCGAAGTAATCTCCCTTGAATTTTTACGCACCGTGTCCATCGACGTTATAAGTCCCAGTAAGCCGGAATGAAGTGCTTTTCGCTCGTTGGTAACTTTCCGTGGAATATCCTTTACGACATGCCTCACTCTAAGCTGAGAAAACAACATGACGCTCGCTCGAGACATATCCCAGACTACGACATCTTTTTTCTTCAAAAACGACTTCACAGTTAACGGAGAATGCACAGTAACCTTAACGTATAAAACATGCCACTTGACGGAAGCTGCCAAATGCGCTTCAGGCTAGTGACGGTGAGATCAGGTGGCACAAATTCCTTGTGAATGATGCCTTGACTGCCGAAAAAAGTGATCAGAATGGTCTTCACCTTCGATTTTTGGAGGTTTAATTTGCTTGGTCTGAGAGACTTAAGGTCTTGCCGACCTAAACGAAACCTGAAAAACTATCCGAAAACACGGTACGGGACAAGGCATCGTCACCGTAGCCATTTATTTGCATTTCGTCTCCGTGGCCGTTTTCATCAATTTAAAGCAAAACTGTCCCGGGTGGTGTAGCTTGAACAAGCGTCCACGTTCTATCAGTAGAGTCAAGTAACGCTCTTTCTGGTCAGAACTTGAATGGGAGTTCTACGGCGGTGGTTCCGGATGTCATAATAGCATCATGGCTGAGTACTAAATAAAATAAAATATAGTCAAAATAAAAAAAAACTTGCTTCCTCTCTGCTCCATGTCTGCCTTATTTCACGCGTGACATCTCCACAAGCTCTGACAGGGCGCCGTTTTAGCTATGTATAGACGACAGTTCCAGCTACAATTACCATAACATTCGGAAACATGCAGTTTCTTATAGAGTCCGCATTGGTGCCCGTTCCGTTTCTTATTTGCTCAACCACTTGATATTAATGCATTTTTATAGCAGTGGAATTTGGCAAGCTTCTACCTGCTTAGGTTTTACAAACAATGAGCAATCCCGGATGTTGTTATTCTTCAATATATTGTGGTGTCCGTGAACTGTTTGGTAAGTTCTTGCTACACCTTCATGCAAGTACCACCATTAAATTCGCTTCAAAAACAGAACAACACAATCGGCTTCTCCTAGGGGATTTACTTCAATCGTAAATAGATAGAGTGCCAGTTCCAATAGATTTGATGCATCGCACTCTGCAAAACTGTAAAAGGCAAGTGTGGTAACAGATTTATCCTTTCCGACTCCTTCATATATGTCATTGATGTGGAAGTAGCTTACGTTCTTACCTGAACCAAAGTCAACTTCAATGTATATTTCTTGGCACAGGTTACTCAAAAGGCTGCACTTTCCTAGAAGTATTATAAATATCTTCATATTAACGGACACTTGGTACAATGCTTTTGAATGGAATCCAAAAAGAAATAAGTATCTTTGTGTCTGCTTCCTACTAGCCATGGTGGCATAGAACGATAAGCTCCTTGAATAATAGCAGAAGTACCATGAATGATTACGACATGCTTGTCATTGGATGAATCTACCTTGGCTACCATGTTTCAAAACGCAATGAACAAGTCTTGCTTATTATGAAAGTCGCATCCCATACAATACCAACTCGTTTGGTACAATGCTTTCAGATCCATTTTAGGTAACAAAAGTTTAACTTAGAGTACAAAAGTCGAATTTTAAAAGAAACTACACAAACCTCTCATATACAGAGTTTAAAATACCTTAATAAAATATTGGTGTGTTCTTCGTTATAACAAAGCTAAATAATTTGACCCTTTGCATTTTCTGCCTCGATTAAAAAAAAATGGGGGTCATATGGGTGGTGGGGTAAATTTGATTGTACTTAAAATTCCAGTTTAAAATATGGGTACTTTGTAAAAAAAAATATAAAGGAGGTTTAACCGGAACTTCCCATGTGCGAATTTCATCAATTTGCAAATAAACAATAATGTAGTCTGCTGGGATTCGAACTACGCGTTCCGAGGCGAATATTTCGAGCCAGTGTTTTGTCAGCCGCTAGAATAACTAAGCCACGGTCGTGTTCGAATTGGATGAGTTTCTGCTACGTTATAAATACCATACTATTCTGTTCCATTTGTGATGTTCAGCTATATGCAAATTATTACTTGTATTAATTTCTCAGGTAAAGCAAAAATATATAAAATTTTATTCTTAAGATGCTGAACCTGTCTATATTTTATAGATTTTCTTGGTTGCATACCAGGTAAACATATAATATGTATGCAAAACGTCGCCTTCCTACAACAAATAGTTTTTGAATTATACCGCCAACAGAAAGTCAGACAGACAGACAGAGAGACAGCAGACAGACAGCCAGACAGACAGATATACAGACGGACAGACAGACAGACAGCGAAATTGGGAAAAACCTGTTTACGTCATCTAAGAACTCTGAAACGTGAAAATCTGAAGCAAGCTCGGAAAGTGATTTTCGTTCCTTAGACGAGGGAAGGTTTTTGAACCTACCCGCAGTTGTACGTTAATCTACCTAACTAGTTCGGTTGGTTTCATTGTGAGGTGTAGTGCAAGCTAAGTTTTGGATTACTAACTTTAACATAGTGCATTTTATTCTGTTGATAACGGATATAGATATTCGTGTTTTAATTTTTATAGCATAGTTAGTAGTAAATAAAGTGTCAAAGTTCTACAACTCTTTGGCGTTTAGTTGCTACTTTTGCTTTAAATGGGGGTATTTCAAAAATATTAAATAGAAATGCTGTTATCTAAAATGTTGTAAGTATAAAACAGAAGACACTATGAATATGTTAATCACATTTAACGATGTTTATTTAAAAGTTTGATTAAATACTTACTGACTTTTACTTTTCCCTAAATGGATTATTAACAATTTCTAAATGTCTTTCATTCTCCTAACCTACCATACGCATTTTGCTCTATTTATGTTTGAAGCAAAGAGAAATTTTCGAATTCTGAATGTACTCGTATATGTTCCTAGTTATAAGACAATTTTGAAAAGAGTATGACAAGGTATAAGAAATCAACTGAGTCATAAGTAGGGGTAGATATTAAGAAGTAGAGAAGATATATGTAATTAATCGAAGATCTATTCGTAGAAAATCCATTGTGCTTGCAGAACAACGTGACAAGCACGGACAGAATGAGAACCAGGAATTGGAATAAATAGAAGTAGAAATGATAGTAGCGATATCATGAAATTAAAGCCGATTGGGAAAACTAAGCATAATCATATTGTACCTGAAACGTTAAAGTAAATGGATAAACTAGGTTGAAGATGTTATATAGAATAGTTATCCTGATATGGGAATTGGAAAAGGCAACGGACGTTTGGAGTTGTAATACTACCGCTACACTTGAAAGATGCCGATAGGTGTTGTGAAAAGCACATGTGATTATCTCTTCTCAGTTTATTGTATAAGATATCTTAAAAAGTTTTAGCATATAGACCGAACCATTGAGCACCACACCATACAGTCAAAAAGTGGCTTTGGAAAAGTCGATTATGGAAACACTATAAACTATAACAGGGATTTGTTTATATCGTAGATTTTGTTTTCGACACTGTACCTAAAATCTAGATCAAAATAAGCAAAGAACTATGTGAGAAATCAAAGAGTTTAAAACACATGTACGAGTCTTAAGTTCTGCTGTTTAATATCTTTTTATTGGAAATAGCTAAGAAAACTGGGGAACACTTAAAAACTTCACATCGATTACAAAGGTATGAATCCTAACCTGATAATTCAATTCGTGTTTGCAAATAATTTGGGTTTTTAGAACACAATCGGAAAGTAACTTTGACAAAAATGTGTTATGTCTATTTAAGAGATCAACGACGCCACTGGTTTTACACTCGCAGAATGGGTATATGCATTGAGCGTCTTTACTCGAAAGAATGCTAGCGCAGAGCAGAAACCATATGACTACGGTCAAATTAGGGTGCAGTACGAAGCCTTCTAGTATGAATGCAATTTGATTTTCTGCGTTGGAGCATTTACAGCTTTTGTGGCCTCTTTAGTTTTTGTCTCCGGAATCTAAGCTTTCCAGACATAACAGCATTTTGTAGTTGTGTCCACGTCCCGTTGGTGTATCGGAAAACTTACTATTCGACTTTATAACTGACCTGGAAAGGATCTCGGCTCTGCAGCTATCGTCCCATTTTACAGACACCGTAAGCCAAGCCGATATATTTGTACTGCCCAGTCCAAAAAGCCATTGGGCCCGCGGTTTATCCAAAATATTCGCTTACTAGACTGGCTTTGTTTCCATCACAACATCCATTACCGTTAATTATTGCTGCATTAATCGCAGTTACTTTACGATATTGTGTTAATAATGTGTGTGGGTATTACCGCTCATTGCAACTACTAATTAAGCTGTATGTATTTGGTGTATTTGAACAAATGACCGCTTAAAGTACTTAAAATTTGTGCGCATATGCGTCGGTGGTGTGCAAATCCAAAACCGGCTGAAAAACCAAGTCGCAGCTCTCCGGCGTGACGTCAGCACAAAAAAGGCTGAATTGGCCAATGAGAGCCATTTATCTCAAGATTCGAGGCGGAATAACTTTAAATAAAATAAAATCATTGGTTTTCTTGTGCTGACGTCAGGCCAGAGAGCTAAGGCCTTGTTTTCAGCCAATATTGGCAAATGGAAATTAAGAAATTGGTGGCTCACTTGTCGTCAGGGCATTAATAATGACCTCCGTAGTTTTCCTCCCGACCTGACGTCACTGGTTAGGTTAAGTAGTACCTTGGTACACTGGTTAGATTAAGTAGTACCTTGCTATCTTTCATACAGCCATATTAGTTTTCATGCTACTTGATTTCCTGTAAAGCAAATGCAGTACCGTTTTTAATGCAGTGAAATAGCTTATTTTCAGGGAAAGTAGAAGCAAGGTAATTCGTCTCTGCTTGTTAAGTCCTCACATCTACCGACGCTATGAAGAAGGTTTTCTTAATGGAATTACCAGCAGTTAAAACACCTAGGTGGCGCCCTACACAATATCAGAAATTCGCCTCTGTACCTACTAATTTGACTATCGCAAGCCAGCCTCGTTCGTTTACTCTACGAATCGTCGCCTTTCCAGTAGCTAGTCGAGCAACATTTAGGCTTGCTGCAGGTCGTAGGCTAGAATTTACCTGTAACAAAAACTTGGAATTAGAAATTTGATAATAAGCAACAAGGACAAGCAGCGAGACATAAATATGAAATCGAAGCCGACATCAGTCATAGAATACAAGCAACAGCGAGACGTTACTATTCTATAAATTATGTGGTTTAAATGAGGAAAAGTAAAGAGATTCAGAATGAAAATGGAGCTTTAAAGATAACACGTGTAACAGAAAGCCAAGTTATGAAAAAATAGTGCATTTATAGATTTCTAAATTAGTAGTTTGGTATTAATGTTTGGTTACTCTAAATAATAAGCACAATATATGCCTCACATGTCGTATATATCGACGTACGACTGAAAACTGGTGACATGCAAAATCGGATCTTGTTCCTGATAACCTTAATTTCCTTCATATTAGACCTAAATTCGCGTAATAGCACTTAGGTTTAAACCGTAGAGTATTACGGGAGTTTTCAACAAAAGCATAAAACCGCCATCCATTTTTATAGTGATGAAACTAGCCCTTAAATGGTAATAACACTTTTAAGTGGAATATAAGAGCCGAACGGTGTAGCACTTGCACCCGGATATTCGGCGCTTTTGCAAAATTTTTATGAGTCCGGGTTATCACGGTCGGCCGCTTTTAACTTTCCTGTTAAGAAAGGATCCGATTTAAAGATCAAATTTTGTATTGACGTTAAAGATAATGCCCGTTCGGAAAGTGGCACGGCGGAATGGACTCTAAAATTTTGGTAGTTTTCGTGAAAGCCTTCTAAGAGGTAGCCGTTAGATAGCTGTTATTTTTATAGAATGATGTGTCCCTTAATCGCGTCTATAAAACACTGCTTTTTGGAGCACATTTCAGTTTATTTTCAGAACATAATGTCTTTCATTATCAATGATACCTTCGGGTCATCACTATACTACAACAATTTGGGTTTTGCAGTGTTGTATCAAAGATGGAATTTTAATATTAGATTAGGTTTAAAATGAGATATTGGTAAATGCTATGCTGAATTGAAAGTAATATGAGATAACTTCTGGGACGTTTTTGTGTCTATCGTTTACTAATTTTGAGAATTCTTGAAGGATACGTGGTTAAGCTTCAGCAATTAACATTATTTCTGAATTTCAATAATTAGGATACTGAAACTCTTAGAGGACGTGTTCCCAGGCGGCGGATAGAAAAATGGATATGATAACCCTTTAGCCCCAAATCAGTTTTACAACATACGGAATAGGACTCCAGGTTGGTCGGAAACACATCCCATGCCTTTAACAGGGTTTGCCTTATGGCTTCTGAGATAAGCAAAAACTAATTTCAACAGAAACCACAACCTCCTGCGACAATTCTTTCCAGCGCCACATTTAATATAAAAACTTTAAAATCTCAGAAACGCTTAGAAAAACTTGAGGAATAACTAAAGCGAATCAAGAATATTAGTACGAGAGCCCACGACCAAAACCATGTCGCATCGTTTTACGGCCAAAACCGTCTAAAATCGTTAGATTCGGTGAATCTGAACCCGACTAGGTGGGCAGTACCTGTCAGAAACGTCGCAGTTTTATGGGGGGGGGGGGGCATTTCTGCTATGTCTAAAAAATAGGCAGACGGTTTTATCACATGTCTGATATTAAAAATGTACATAGGTTTCGTCATTTTATTACGAATAAGTTTGTTTTCAGACATTTTGCGCGTCACATGTGGCCTGAGCGCATTTTCAAAAATGTCAAAAAATGTAACCAACCTGTCTCATAGCTGCCTGGTTCAATTTTTTTTAAAATCTTTTGTATGGCTCCCGGGATTACCGTAAAATTGTTTTCAGACATTTTAAATGTCACCTATAACTCCAAAAACGAAAAAAACGAGTCGCCAAGCTGTTCTGACCGTTGTAACGACGCTCACTCTATTTTCTATTTCCATGTGCTGTGCGGTCTAGTTTGAAAAATGGCTAACCTAACCTGTGTGTTTTGCAAAGAAATAAAAAATGCGAAAGTGAAAAAAACTACAAAAGAAAATTTGCAAAAGTGTAAAGAAGTAGCTGACTGTCGGAGTAAAAAGCATTCTGCGAGGAAATCGATTTACTCCGACATCGAGTTACCATGTGGTGTTGAAACGGGCATAGGATACCACTCAACGTGTTATAAAAATTTTACGGCCGTAAGGATTCCAAAGGATTCTACTATATCTCAGGGGAATGTCGTTGGTAGTTCGACATCAGCTGATCCGAGCAATGACATCGGCAATTTTTCGACGACAACGATGATGAATCCGACAGTGATTAAAAGCATTGACATTTTTTCAATAAACAGTATTTTACAAACGTTATCCCAGTTTCCTTTTGGCCAATTTAAAAAAAAAATCCTTCAATATCAGTTCTATGGTTTCGGGTAAGCTCTTTATTAATAATTATCTAAGAATTTGAGAGTTGCAACTTACTCATTTGCTTGATAGACGTAAATACGCGGCAATACGATTTTCTAATGATATTTGACTATCGAAAAGTTGTCTGATTAGTAAGGTACTACACTAAATTTGTCTGATATAATTTTGTTCTACATCTGGGTAACTCTTTTCATCATATCCAACAGTTTTCAGACAGAATGCTATGTTACCGATCGGTAAAAATTTTCAACACCTTCAAATTGGCTTCAACACATAAGATGATCACACTTTCTTCTGAAAAATGATTTATTCGCATCAACTGACCAATGTCCACTTGAAAACAAGATTTTCAGACTGTTTGCTATGGTTTTTGCCTCATTTTTAATTTTTTTAAATGGTCTCCTAGGTACGTGCGACGCTGCTGGTGTCTGAAAAACAGACAGATTGCTATGAAACAGTTCGGTAAAATTTTTTGACATATTTGAAAATGCGGTCAGGTCAGACGTGAAGCGGAAAATTTCTGAAATTTGTATTTTTGGAATCAGAATAACCAAATCTATCGATTTTAAACGGTTTTGGTCGTAAAACGATGAGACAAAAATTTTGATCATGGGCTCTCGTACTATATGTTAGGCTTGGTCGAAGCAGTATTGCCAGTTGTTCAATTTTAAATGAATACATAAGCTCTACCACTACCACAAGGAAGATAATGTGCACGTTGGAGGAATTACAATAATTATGAGGATAAAACATCTGATAACAGAAATCGCAACAATCTCTGAGAAGGTCATGTATGTTGTACTTAAAATAACAAAAGATATAGCTTGTATTAAGATACACGCTTCTGTCAGCAGCTCATAAGAAGAATAAGTAGAAAGAATGTACCAAGATATAATATATCAAGAGGAAAACACTTATTACAAAGTAATCATTGCTTGATTGCAATGGCAAAGTGGGAACATCGAGAATATCTCCAACAAAGGGAATTTTGGGTTGGGAAATTCTAACGAAAAAGGAAATGGGTTAATTGATTCTATACAAGAACAAAACTTGTATTGTACCTTTTTCGAAAAAATAGGCAATAGAAGATGAACGTGCATGAATTCAGACGGTACAACAAGAAATGATACTTTTGACTAACCAATCTATCATAACCGAAGTGTCAGTTTCCAACAGATTCGATGCGGTAAGTGACTACAGGCTAATAAGGACAAAAGTAAAAATTAACACTGTCTACGTAAAGAATAAACTAATAGGGCAAGAAAGATTCCCGACTATAGAAAAACTCAAACACTACACAGAGATAAAAGATGAGATTTAGAAAATAAACTTAGCCAATATGGAAGAAATTAGAAAACTTAGCAAGAAACGCAATACACTGATTAAATATAAAAAACCAAGCAACAGTGATTCTCAAAAACTATTATAGAGGATTGTATTCCTCAGTCCAATATTAATTCGACATCAACAAAGGCGTAAAAGTTATGAATGTAGGTTTTGAAGACTTACCGGAACTCACCATGGGGAAGTTATAGAAGCTTTAACTCAAATGAAAAATAGAAGAGTTGTGGCCGAAGACAGCATTACCACAAAATTCTTATAAAGAAACGTTTTCAGAATAGTGCCATTCCTGTCTAATAGTAAAATGCTTAGCTTATCTTTATAAGATATGATATAAACTAAAACTAGATAACTATCTCTCAATAAGTCTTCTACCTCACCCTTACACCCTTACAAACAGGCGATTATAAGATAATCACCAATAGGTAAGCTATCTAATAACATTGAAAATCACAAATCAGTTGAATAAGCAGGCTTCCCCAAATATATTAGCACTATAGAATACCTACAGACAATACGTAAGCTTATAGAAAACTTGGCCTTCGTCAACTATAAAAGGATGCTCGACTTGATATAACGTTCGGCCGTTTCCAAGACATGGACAACAATCAATACAGGATGCATACATCCAATAAATGATCTATAAATCGTTACGTCACTCTGACAGTTAACTAGAAGAATTGCAAGGGCAGCCGGATTCTAAGCCGGAGCTGGCCGTGAGTTAAACGAGAAACTCTAATTTTAAACTGTAAAAAAACTATGGGCGCCAAGTAGCAACTAACCCAGGCTCGTTGCTAACCAAATAAGGTATACGTCGAAAAGGCGCTACTAAACCAATCTCTGGAAAAGAGAGAAAACAGCAGAGGCACATAAATAAAATTTTCAGGCATATATAGCGGGGAAGTATAGTTATATCAATTAATGAGTACTCGGAACATATATAAAGCACAATAATACCAGAATCTAGTTTACAATGCAACTTAAACCGTGTACCAGAAGTAAATGGGAAGAGGGTGTCATTTAAGTTATGAAAATTTAAAGAAAACCGATGATACAAAAATTGATGTTAGAATCAGCAATTCGCATTATTGAAAGGTTACTCGGTATAGGATATTCACGATATTCTCAAAGGACCAGTAAAAGCGCATAACAACAATAGCGTTATTTACCAAAGGTTACATTTTGGGTTCGGATTGAATATGCTCTAAGACCCACAAATAAGAACATTCGCATGTTATTAATAATCAAAGGTTAGCTTCTAAGGTCTCCAAATAACTCTTTCGGATTAGGCCCATTAACAAACCCCGCAATACGCTCAGTAATTAATTAAAATCATAATCGGTTCCAATTCGTTAGGTAAAGAGGATTATTAACGCAATATCTTGGAAATAGGCAATAATCAACCGAGCCAATCGGTCACAAACTTTAGGTGAAATCTCAAACATTGAATTTAATAAAAATCACTTTGGCTGTACGTGATACGCATCCAAAAACCCAATTCATATCTAATTTAACCAGTGGCTTGAATAATGTGAAGTAATCTATATAGGTAAGCTCTAGGATATACTATGTCTATCTAAATACGAAAAAATCTGGTATTTGACAAATACATTAAAATTAAGGCGAAACAACCGGAGTCCGGGATGCTGTCCAGAAGCAAAACCATGTCGATAAGCCTCAAGAGCAGCCATGTGATTGTGCGAAGTTTGAATGGCTATTCCACATTACAACCTTCGGCTACAGGTAAGATATAGATCGGAGACGGGGCACCAAAGATGGACTGACATCTGCCTTTTTGCAGTAACGGAATCCCCACACTTAAAACTTCCAAAGCGAGAAGAGGCTTTAGCTCATATGCAAAAAAGATTTTCGCACGGAACTAAAAGGAGCTGAAAATTGGAGCGCTTAGACTCCAAACAATTCATACAAAAAAACGCTAGGACCTACCGTTGAGATATTCTGCCCTGTTTGCCAAAACGCATGTGCTGAGTCAAGGATAATTCCAGAAAATATCTGCTTCACAAAACATAGTGCCTCCAAAACAGTCAAATTTCCACAATATGAATTTATCAAACATGGAATCAAGTCAAATTCACAAATAATTGGAACATCTGACTTCATAAATGTATTTCAAATTGCAACCTTTCTGCCTCAGCAGAGATTGGCAAATGACAGAGAACTTAAACAGCTTTCCAAAAATTTTGGAGCACCTTGAAAATTCAGGACAGGCAACCACAGTACCTTGGAGTGAAAAGTGTTACAGAAAATAAATTTAAGTTATTATGAGTAATAAGCATAAAAATATTACTTATTATTTAAGTATATTGTGTGCAATATCTTGGGTTATCACTGATGGGGCAATTACTTACGTAGATCTTTATAGATGACTTTCAACACGTAACAAAGTATAACAAAGCAACGAGGCAAATCAAAATAGCAAACAATAATGACAACAATAAAAGTTAAACGATTAGTTACACGGGGAGATACTATCTTTCCTGAATTGCTTAACTTTGCGTTAGCAAACGCATTCAAGGGACTAAATTGGGAATAACGTGGTATACAGGCTGATGGCCGATATCAAAGTCCCCTAAAATTCGCCGATGACGTGGTGATTATACACACAAATGCAGAGCACAACAAAGGGAACCAAACTGGAGAAACAACAAATACTTCAAAAAAATCCAGACACTGCTATAAATCTAAAATAAAAGCATTGAAACAGCGCAACGGGGTATTGAAGGAGCCATCTTGGGCATGAGTTTAAGGGATCATATTCGAAATGAGAAAATATGGAGAAGAACGAAGGTGGAAGATGTGATTCGTAGATTTGCAAGTATAAAATGGAGCTGGGTGGAACACGTGACTCGACAAGGAAATGAAAGGTGTAGAAATACCATAAAGACGCTAGTTAGACGATGTAAAAAATTAATAGAAAGAAACTGGCACCAGTTGGTCAAGAGCAGAAAGGACTCTGAAATGCAATGGAAGGCCTATATTCAAGAGTGGGTGCGGAAAATAAGAATGTGTCAGGGAAGATAGACGGTCGGCCTTACCTTTTGGCGAAAGTTATATTAGTTATTTTGCCGGCTGGTAACTATCGGCCTAATTGGGCTAGCTCGCCGCGAGGGTCGCAGGGTTCCAGCTATGCTAAAAGAGAATACAAAAAAAAAGGAGTGCGCGCCAGGTCCTAGTCTCAGATCCAATTCCTCGTGCCGGACCTTACACAAGGTCGAAGATAAAAACCAGCAAGTCAAAAATAAACAAATCAACCAATGAATAGATCACAGCTTTATTTCAAATAGTTTGGTGCGTACTATAGTGCATCGCAAACCCGCAAACATATAAGTATAAAAAAAAAAAAAAAAAAGAATATTGCTAATCATCGACAATACTAGATTCTCAAAAAAATATAAACTAAATACAAGTACATAAAAAAAAAGACAATAAAGGGGGGCTATTAATATATATAAGTAGGCTAACGCACTAAAACATTTCGAGCATAAAAACAAAATAACGCGAGGGTTAGAGGGAGCGCATCGAATATTGACTTACAAAAAAAAAAAAAACTAGAATAGACCCCGTGAGGCAGGGCAAAGCAGAACCAGGTTATGCAAGCGCTCAGCTGATGTGAGACCCCGAATATCAGCTCAGTAAGATCCTAAAGTAATTAATCCAAAATTTCTAATGTCAAAACTACGAGGATATATGGCCATATAGTTCACAGAGCAGTTTTATTAATGGAAATACATCAGGTACATAAATGAACGCTAAAGCAATCGCTTGAATAAACCTACGGCAAACTTGTACCTACGTAGGGACTCGCAAATAAAGTACAATAACGCGGAATTGACAATTATTCTACCGGCGGCGGGCCTTGTGACGCAATCGCTACTAACCCGAGATTAATCAGTCATGAACTGAAGCTGCAGAAGCAATCGACTACCGAGTCGCTACTCTAGCCACTATATCAACATCGAAACACGCGGCTAACGTCAAACGGCTACAGCAAATGGCGACGAAAATAAATATAAAAATATCTGTATATTAAACAAACCGCAGGCAGCGAGCCGTGAGTACAACCCTAAATCTGAAGTAATTCAACGAAAGATCTAACATACGATTTGCAGGGGAGCTCGATGGGGCGCGGCGGCCGGCGAAAGTGAATATAAATATCTGTATATTGAACAAACCGCAGAGCTGCCTTCACAAAGTCAGGTAAGCTTGATTAATGATTCGATAAGGCTCACTCAAATGCACAAAATGGATGCTCGAAATTTGCAAAAGCCCTATTATAATAACGCATCAGATCTATACAAAAACATGCACTAATAACTTAACTAGACGAAGCGTTGCTATGCCAAAAATTATCGCACATGTCCTAACTATTAACGAGACGAGATACTATTAACTGACTATAAAATACACCAGGCGCAAATAGCTATATCAGATTCTTGCCTGTAGTAAAAACATGCCGGCTTCTAACCTGTGGCTTGCGGGGGCCGAAGACGGCAGAAGCAATGGGGTTCCGGCAGACACGACGGGAGGCCCAGCGGCCCTAGGAGGCGGTGATTGTATCACAGGTGAGTGCAGTGCTACTCCTCCAGCGTAGCTACCAGGGAATTTGTCGAGCTCCTTGACAATTCGATGGTTTCAGGGGCCCAAATCGACGGTTTGGATGCTAGCAGAGTGCAGCTGAACAAGGAGTGCTAAGCCTCTTCAGGGGGAAGTTCAACCTCTCGCAGGAAGCGTCCGAACTCTCCCAAGGTCGTAGCCGACAGGAAATGGATCCCACAGTAAGTCGAAGTCCACAGTAAATCGTATCCGACAGGAAATCGAGTCCCACAGGGAAAGGCTATAACGCACAATGCCCAAATAAGTCCCAAATGGGAAGAAACTGGTCTTATCTTACCTCACGCTGGAATTGAGCCAGAAGAAAGGGCAGAAGCAATGCTGACCTCAAACGAATCCGCAAAAGCGAAAGGACGTAAGTACAACCAAATCAAATACGAACGTCTTAAGGGCACATGTGCTTTTTCAGATCCTCCGAAAAATCAAGACGGAGCTGAGCTATACTAATTAGCTCAAAAATTTAAGCACACGGCCGAGGCACTAGCAGCCTGCACCAAGTTCAAATGGGAAAGACCTCAAAAATTCCACCAGCTTCCAGTTATCAAAACTTTCCAAAATTTTTGGGCCAGTAGATGCGAAAAAAACAGCCTGAAAAATTGTGACTGCAACAAGTGATATCCTTTATCTAGCAACAAAATAGAATAGTGCAGAATAATTTGTAGCAGGGGTTGCCTAACCGCCATATACAAATATCTGTAGGAATATGACCAAAATAAATTTAATTAGTAGAATATGGGTAATTATTCGAAGAGTTGCTTACCAAACTGCTTGATAATTATAGGCAAATAATTAAAAATAAGATACAGCTAAATATACCTAGTTTAAAGCTTGCAAAAATTGACAAAAGCCAACCATAAATATTCAAGTTCAGAATTCAGCTAGCGAAAGTTCAATGCTACGGAGGGCACTCCAAAAGTATCGTAACAAATCCTCCCCCAACAAAAGGGAGGGTAAATCACTCCAGATTTACCCGACCATACAAATGCCATCAATACCGAATTGCCCAAAAAAAAACGATGCCTGCTGGAGAGAAATGCAAAGGGAAGAAACAGAGGATCTAAAGAAGTAGACAGGAAGAGAGGATGTAAGAGTTCAAGCACATCATCGAAGACAACTGGACACCAACCTCTTCCGTCGCTGCAAGATGACGTGCGCTGCGCCGGTGGAAGGGAAGGTTACGTCAGGTTGCAACAAAGATGCACCCGAAACGCAAACACCTCGGAAAGATGCGGAGTGGGAGACAGGAAAGCGAACGACACAGAAGAAGGAAGGGAAAGGAAAACCAACCTCAACCAAGGGTTAAGTACTTAGGCCCAGGATCGACCTACAGCACTGAAGCTATCTCCAAATGACGGAAGATAGAACGGATATCCAAAATAACATGAAGTATAAAGAGAACGAACACAGCAAAAAGAGGGAACATCCCTTGCAAACAAGAAAAAAAATGAGAAAGAGAAAGATGCGAGAAATGAAGGGACCAGATGTTTAGGTCGGGACTCCAATTCGAGAAAAAGGAAAGGTGAGTTGGGTCCCAAGATTCCGTCCGACGTCCCCAAACCAACCTCCCAAAAAGACGTAGACTAAACCAAATCATCATTATCGTCGACAGCGTTGTTGAGCTTCAGGTCTTTGGCATGCCAATTCCCACGCAAACGACCGTCCGGATCCTTAAGTTGATAAATGAAGCGAGACAATTTCTTATGGATTATAAAGGGCCCAATGAACTTGGGTGCCAATTTAGCAGTATAGTGATTAGCAGCATCCGATTGCGTGAAGTTTCTTCTCCAAACGGAGTTGCCTACCTGATATTCATCAGGTCGTCTTCGCAGGTTGTAGTATACCTTCGAACGATCGTAGGCCCTAGCAAGGCGAACTTTTACTTCTTTGTACAACCGTTGCAGCGCTTGGGCTCTTATATTGGGGTTTTCATCCCTTATGACACGAAGTTCGGGACCTTCATCTTCAGGTCTTTCTTCAGGATTCCCGTCGAGTGTAATTTCTCGGCCAAAATTCAAAAAGTAGGGGCTATGACCAGTGACATCATGCTTGGAGGTTCTTATGGCACAAGCGACTTGTTGTAAGTATTTATCCCACTCACGTTGTTTGTCGGACACGTACGCTGTAAGCATTGTTTTCAGAACACGATTGATGCGTTCCGTTGGGTTTGCCTGAGGGTGATACAAAGCTGTAAACGCTATTCTGCAACCATAGTTCCTAGCCAAGGCAGTAAATTCGCGACTCTTGAACTGGACACCATTGTCGCAGATAATTCTCTTCGGAGCGCCAAACAATAGAAACACGTTTTCTTCAACGTGACGTACGACTGCAGCGGCCGTAGCCTTACGAAGGGGAAATACAAGAGGAAGTTTAGTGAAGCAATCAGCCACTACAAGTATATACTGATATCCCCGAGAAGAACGAGGTAGAGGTCCTATGAGGTCCATACAGATGACCTCCCAGGGCTTCGAGATGTTTGTGTGACCTCCCATATGTCCAGCGGGTGGTCGTTGGTCAGGCTTAGTGCGGGAACACACCTTGCAGTTGCGAATGTAGCGCGGAACGTCCGTTCGCATCTTGGGCCAGTAGTACCTCTGAGCTATGCGACCTAAGGTTTTCGAAACGCCAAGATGTCCTGAGGTAGGATCATCATGATTACGTCGTAGTATTTCTGAACGTTTGCCCTTAGGTAGAACCATTTTCCAGTCTTCATCGGCCTGCACGAGTTCCGGGTATGGGCTCCTCACGTGTTTATAAAGTTGCAAATTCGACTCGCGCCAAGCAGGATAGTGCTGTGGATCGTTTCGGATTTTTAGGCGCATCCGAGCATACCAACGGTCTTGAACATCATCGTCCTCAGTGACCTCATCGACAATAGGTACGGACCTGGATAGAGCGTCAGGTATGACATTGTCTTTGCCTTTGCGATGGATAACATTGAAATTATATTGTTGTAGGCGTATGGCCCAACGCGCAATGCGTCCTATGGGGTCTTTAATATTATGCAACCACTTGAGGGCGTAGTGGTCGGTCACGACGTCGAACTTAGTTCCCTCGATGTACGGGCGAAGTTTTTCGATGGCGAAGAGTACCGCGAGACATTCACGTTCCGTTGTGCTGAACTTCCGCTCATTCTTCGTGAGCGAACGGCTTATATAGCAGACGACCTTCTCTCCCTCAGGATATGTCTGGGACAAGACGGCTCCGAGTCCATAACCAGAGGCGTCCGTCTGAATGGTGAAGGGCCGACTGAAATCTGGGCAAGAGAGCACAGGGGCCGAGACGAGGCAGTCTTTGATGGTGTCAAATGCGGTTTGACATTCCTCAGACCAAACAAACTTCTGGTTCTTGCGAAGCAGACGAGTCATAGGTGACACTACGGACAAAAAGTTGGGCACAAAGCGCCGGTACCAAGATGCCATTCCCAATATTCTTCTAACCTCTGGGACCGTCTTGGGGTTAGGGATGTTCAAGATGGCTGCGACCTTTTCCGGGTCGACAAGCAGACCATTGGAGTTGACGACGTACCCCAGGTACTTCAATTCGGGCTTACAAAAGTGACACTTCTCCCGGTTCAAAGTTAGGCCGGCCTTGGCGATCCTAGATATGACTTCCTTCAAGACCTCCAGGTGTTTTTCGAAGGTAGGAGTGCAGATAATAACGTCATCCAAGTATGTGAAAGCGTAAGGTTCTAGGTCGGCACCAATAACTCGGTCGATAAGACGTTGCCAAGTCGCCGGGGCGGTATAAAGACCGAACGGGAGGCGACAAAATTGATACAACCCACGATTAGGGACAGTGAAAGCAGTTAGCGGGCGGCTAGCGACAGAAACCGGCACCTGAAAGTAAGCTGACTTGACATCTAACGTGGTCAGGTATTGTGCATCCCGTAACTTGTCCAAAATGTTTCTGATGTACGGGAGTGGATAGGCATCAGGTTGGCTAACCTTGTTGAGCTTCCGATAGTCCACACAGAAGCGGTAAGAGCCATCCTTCTTCTTTATCATAACGATGGGCGATGACCATGCGGATGTTGAGGGTTCCACAATGCCCTTTTCTAACATATCGTCGAGCTCTTGATTCACGTGCTGTTGTAAAGCAGGCGAGATTGGATAATAGCGCTGCTTAATTGGTTCAGCATCCGTCTTGATTACGTGTTCCACTAAATGGGTACATCCTACACCATCTCCTATCAAGGAAAAAGCTTCGCTGATAGTCTGATCAAGCACAGCTTGTTCGTCGTTCGTGAGGTGTTCAGTCGAACGGATCGCAGCGATTTGCTCATCAGCCGAGGCTTTGGAGAAGGTCCATTCCCCATGGCGAAGATCTGGCACAAGGGCCATCCTCTTCCAGAAGTCGGTGCCCAAAATGAGTGTATGTGGTAACGAAGGGATAACCAGGACTTCAAAGGTTCTCACCCGGTCCCTCAAGACGATGGGGACGGTAAGTGTACCAATGCTCTGACATTTCTCGCCGTTGGCAACACTGCAGGTAGTGGGTTTATCGGAGCTTAATTTGCAGGAGTTCCTTAATACGTTCCAACCTTGGCGACCTAAAATGGTACGGTTCGCGCCGGAGTCTAACAAACCAAGAAGTTCCTTTCCAAAAATAGACACTCGAAGATAGGGCATCTCATCTTTGTTGGCGTGACCCAAGATAAAGTCAAGCAATATGCGATGTTCTCTAGGTAAATCGCTCGTTGTGTGTGGTTGTTTGACAGCATTAGCTTCAGAAGAGTTTCTCTTTTTAGACTTGCAGTGTGATGGGCACTGGGCCATGCGATGGTCAGGCTTTCCGCAGTTCCAGCAGACACCAAAGGGTCGAGCGGCTGTAACCTCGCAGACTTGTTCTTCGGCAGAGGGACTAGGAGTAGAACTAGTTTCCTCAATGGCAGCAGCTCTCGCTCCAAAACGGGGCTTGTGATAGGCCAAGTCAGGTTCGAGGGCTTGATAAGGCGGAGGTGGGTTCTTGAACCTCGAAGCACGCACCTTAGCATCTTCAATTAATTTTCCAAGTTGTCTGAGTTGCGAGATACTCGTGGGAGAGTAGAGAGCCAGTTGTGCCTGTAAGTATGGTTGCAAGTTTCTACGCATAATCTCTATGCGTTCCATTTCTACAGGTAAACGAGAAAGGCGACTAAAAAGGTTCTCCATAATAGCAACATAGACCGTCACGGGCTCATCGGGTCCTTGGGTTCTACTACGGATCTCATCCCATAAGCTAGTTTCGTAGTCGCAAGGCAGAAAAGCGGCTTTCAAGGCGATGATCAATTCATCCCAAGAACGAGTAGTGTTGCGAACGGAACGAAACCAAATTCGAGCGTTGCCAGTGAACAATTCGATGGCAGCGGCAAAAAGTTGATCCTTGGATACGTTTCGAGCTATGCGAGTTTCTTCAATTTCCTCTAAAAAGCTAGTTAAGCCATTTCCTCCATCGAAGGTGATCCTCCATTTGTTGATGGCTAAGTAGTTGGCAGTCGAAGTGTGTCTATGCGACGCAGACTGGTTGACATCTTCGGCAGCAGAAGAACGACGATTGACAGCATCAGCAAAGGGCGGATAATCCAAGTACATGCCAGGCTGCATGGCTGAGCCACTAGGAATAGGCTGAGGGGCAAAGAACTGTGAAGTGGACAAAGGATGACTCCACGTAACCGAGCTAGCAATAGGACGAATAGGCAAGGCAGACGTACTGACAACAGAGCTATGGGGGCGAATATGAGTTTCCTGAGGCGAAGCTACTGAACCGTCCTCCGAGCTTGAATCACTCGGTGCAGCTGTTGTGTCGTTGCGAGCTTGGGTATCAACGTGAAGCTGAAGTTTCGCTTCCAAGGCGGCAATTAATTGTTCGCATCTATCCTTCAAGGACTCCAACCTAGAAGTGGAATCTGGTTCTGCAGTAATACGACCTAACCGACCTTGAACATGAAGAAGGCGAGTACCTAAACGTTGTGCATCATTGTCCAAGTTCCTAGAGGTGCAACTGTCAATTTCGGCAGCTAAAATAGAAAGTTTGTCTTCGCAGATCGCAAGTTCTTCAGTAGCGTCCAAAGACACGGGAGTGAAAGTGACATTCATAAGAAGATCTATCTTCATACGAGCACGGAGTAATTTACGTTTGTCTTGGACGTTGCCCTGAATGGCAATGTCTCTAACTCGAAGCTCATAATCGAGCTCATCGACGAGCAAACGATTAACATCTAATTTAAATACCATCTTGCTGTTCCAACAGGACAAGATGATCACAAAAACTTATTTAAACTAGGCTTATAACTAACCCAAGCAAAACCTGTAAATAGCATGCAATAAACAAACCTATAACTAGCAATAATCAATTGTAAATACCCAACAAGTATCGACAATAAATAATACCAAATGTAAATCACCTAGCCAATAATAAATTCTAACACCCTAACAATTCGATTTGCACTATAGTACCACCAAGTACCTTAACAACGACGTAGTCAAAAATCCTTTCAAGGCCCCAAAGCGTTGGGCGTCAAATCTTCTTGTCAGGGAAGATAGACGGTCGGCCTTACCTTTTGGCGAAAGTTATATTAGTTATTTTGCCGGCTGGTAACTATCGGCCTAATTGGGCTAGCTCGCCGCGAGGGTCGCAGGGTTCCAGCTATGCTAAAAGAGAATACAAAAAAAAGGAGTGGGCGCCAGGTCCTAGTCTCAGATCCAATTCCTCGTGCCGGACCTTACACAAGGTCGAAGATAAAAACCAGCAAGTCAAAAATAAACAAATCAACCAATGAATAGATCACAGCTTTATTTCAAATAGTTTGGTGCGTACTATAGTGCATCGCAAACCCGCAAACATATAAGTATAAAAAAAAAAAAAAAGAATATTGCTAATCATCGACAATACTAGATTCTCAAAAAAATATAAACTAAATACAAGTACATAAAAAAAAGACAATAAAGGGGGGCTATTAATATATATAAGTAGGCTAACGCACTAAAACATTTCGAGCATAAAAACAAAATAACGCGAGGGTTAGAGGGAGCGCATCGAATATTGACTTAAAAAAAAAAAAAAAAAAACTAGAATAGACCCCGTGGGGCAGGGCAAAGCAGAACCAGGTTATGCAAGCGCTCAGCTGATGTGAGACCCCGAATATCAGCTCAGTAAGATCCTAAAGTAATTAATCCAAAATTTCTAATGTCAAAACTACGAGGATATATGGCCATATAGTTCACAGAGCAGTTTTATTAATGGAAATACATCAGGTACATAAATGAACGCTAAAGCAATCGCTTGAATAAACCTACGGCAAACTTGTACCTACGTAGGGACTCGCAAATAAAGTACAATAACGCGGAATTGACAATTATTCTACCGGCGGCGGGCCTTGTGACGCAATCGCTACTAACCCGAGATTAATCAGTCATGAACTGAAGCTGCAGAAGCAATCGACTACCGAGTCGCTACTCTAGCCACTATATCAACATCGAAACACGCGGCTAACGTCAGACGGCTGACAGCAAATGGCGACGAAAATAAATATAAAAATATCTGTATATTAAACAAACCGCAGGCAGCGAGCCGTGAGTACAACCCTAAATCTGAAGTAATTCAACGAAAGATCTAACATACGATTTGCAGGGGAGCTCGATGGGGCGCGGCGGCCGGCGAAAGTGAATATAAATATCTGTATATTGAACAAACCGCAGAGCTGCCTTCACAAAGTCAGGTAAGCTTGATTAATGATTCGATAAGGCTCACTCAAATGCACAAAATGGATGCTCGAAATTTGCAAAAGCCCTATTATAATAACGCATCAGATCTATACAAAAACATGCACTAATAACTTAACTAGACGAAGCGTTGCTATGCCAAAAATTATCGCACATGTCCTAACTATTAACGAGACGAGATACTATTAACTGACTATAAAATACACCAGGCGCAAATAGCTATATCAGATTCTTGCCTGTAGTAAAAACATGCCGGCTTCTAACCTGTGGCTTGCGGGGGCCGAAGACGGCAGAAGCAATGGGGTTCCGGCAGACACGACGGGAGGCCCAGCGGCCCTAGGAGGCGGTGATTGTATCACAGGTGAGTGCAGTGCTACTCCTCCAGCGTAGCTACCAGGGAATTTGTCGAGCTCCTTGACAATTCGATGGTTTCAGGGGCCCAAATCGACGGTTTGGATGCTAGCAGAGTGCAGCTGAACAAGGAGTGCTAAGCCTCTTCAGGGGGAAGTTCAACCTCTCGCAGGAAGCGTCCGAACTCTCCCAAGGTCGTAGCCGACAGGAAATGGATCCCACAGTAAGTCGAAGTCCACAGTAAATCGTATCCGACAGGAAATCGAGTCCCACAGGGAAAGGCTATAACGCACAATGCCCAAATAAGTCCCAAATGGGAAGAAACTGGTCTTATCTTACCTCACGCTGGAATTGAGCCAGAAGAAAGGGCAGAAGCAATGCTGACCTCAAACGAATCCGCAAAAGCGAAAGGACGTAAGTACAACCAAATCAAATACGAACGTCTTAAGGGCACATGTGCTTTTTCAGATCCTCCGAAAAATAAAGACGGAGCTGAGCTATACTAATTAGCTCAAAAATTTAAGCACACGGCCGAGGCACTAGCAGCCTGCACCAAGTTCAAATGGGAAAGACCTCAAAAATTCCACCAGCTTCCAGTTATCAAAACTTTCCAAAATTTTTGGGCCAGTAGATGCGAAAAAAACAGCCTGAAAAATTGTGACTGCAACAAGTGATATCCTTTATCTAGCAACAAAATAGAATAGTGCAGAATAATTTGTAGCAGGGGTTGCCTAACCGCCATATACAAATATCTGTAGGAATATGACCAAAATAAATTTAATTAGTAGAATATGGGTAATTATTCGAAGAGTTGCTTACCAAACTGCTTGATAATTATAGGCAAATAATTAAAAATAAGATACAGCTAAATATACCTAGTTTAAAGCTTGCAAAAATTGACAAAAGCCAACCATAAATATTCAAGTTCAGAATTCAGCTAGCGAAAGTTCAATGCTACGGAGGGCACTCCAAAAGTATCGTAACAAATGCTAATAGAAAAGATCTTAGAATGTAATATCGGTCTGTGTTTAGCTTTCTTAGATTTCTAAAAACTGTTTGGCACGGTGGACTACTGGTCAATAAAGGTCATTACCGAGTGGATTTCCGGCACACACACAGTTATTAACCAACATCTGCGAAAATGCAATGTCTTGATAAGACAAAGACTATAAACAACAAAAGAGGTTTAAGGCCAGAAGCTACCCTATCCCCAAATATATTTATGTTAGTTCTTGAAGATATATTTAAACAATGACAGTGGATAAGGGTGAGGATAAAGGAAAGCTAATGAAAGGTAAGAGTTCGAATCATTTGAAATATCATTGTGGTCGACGTTGACTGAACTAGGTCAAGAAGCAACTAATATTGGCCTAGAATGTGTTTCCAAACCGGACGCGCACATTAAAACCAGAAACCTCGCTTTTTGGGCTAATGTAGTATACCTGCAATGACATATAGGTCTCAGACTAGAAGTTAATAGATAAATTAAGGGTATAGGTAACTCAAGGATCCGTGGAACGTTTAATGCCGCGCCAATACTTTAAATATTACTGTAGCGCAGCCCATAAACGAGCGATTGTCAAAGTCAATTATGTGTATTGCTTTACGAAAGGCACTAATAAAAGTGGAAGTGTCAAAATCAATTGTGTGCTTGCAGTTAAGAAACCTCTTTGACGCCAGAGTTGAGTAATGTCGTCACGCAAAGAATGTAACGAACCTTCTAAGCGTCGCGCTACAATCTGTAAACAGCAGGCATTCCGTTCCAACACAACGGGATTTCTATCAACCCGTTTCGCGTCATGAAAAAAAAGCCATTGTATAGGGAAATAAACCGAAGAACTCAAGTAATAATAAGCCAAAAGAAAGTGGGAGTCACCCTGCTGGATAATAGGACCATAAACCCTCACCTTGCCCGGCTGGACAAAACCTATTGTATTCAAATAATAAAGAATCTTTTTGCCTTGCAGAAGCGATCTATATAAACAGAGACACTCTGGATTTCAAGATTGCTTTTCCATCTATCTTGTGTCATTCTGGCCTAAACGAAGACGCGAGTCAGATTCCTTAGTCACTAATTACCAAACTAGATTCAGGTATTCGTTTCTACGTGATTCGCGGTTAGTATTGGTGGTTTAAACATATTGACGTAATTTAATGTGTTTGTAATTTTTGTATTTGAATGAAAATAAAAGGATGGTTATTGTTTTCCAAACTCGTTTATATCGTGTTGAATCAACCAAATTCCTAAATGACATACTAATTGACTAAGTTAAGGGTATTACAAGAATTAAGGATGGCGCTGAAGCAATAGCAGAACTGAAGTGGATCTTTCCAGCCACGTTGCTCGACATAAAAATGAAGCGTCTCACAGTGGAGAACTTACGCAGAAAAGCGAACAAGAACTCGTCTACCACTGCGTTGCACCGGTGACATACATAACAGTCTGTATGTTTCGTATGGATTAGAGCAGCATAATCACAAACAATTTGAGCTATGAGGTAAGAGGTCTAAATTATTAAAATATTTCCTTTTAACTTTAAAATTAAGTTCGCTATTAATTTCTTCAAAGGTCTGTAGATTTGTATCGCTTGAAACGCTAGATGTTTAAGTTACAATGACTATCCAAAAAAATAAAGGTAATGTTGGTAATTTTCAGAAGTAATAAAAAAGTTTGCTGCTAAATTATCCCAATTTACCTTGACTGCTTATTTTAGTTCCTTCTGTGACTACTAAACTAAAAGCTCTTTTGTTGACAGCCTTTCTACCGCATTTTGGAAACAGGTCAGGATATTATTTCAGGAAACTTTAGTGATCAATGCAATAAAAATAATGTCGACTTTCTAAATAAATTACACATTACTAAATGTCCTTGCAAGCGCTGCTGGCATGACAAATTCAACATGTTATGCTTATAATGAATCTATAATTTATATTTGGTTGAAGCAAAATTACGTGTCTATGAATATTTCATTGCTACTTGAAGCAGTTATTACAACTAAAGTAAGAAATCTAAGAGACAAGTTGTAAGAAATATTAGTTTTTCAATTTTTGTCTTCTCTCCTTGCAAATCCTTATTATTTAAGAATTATTTTTGCTTTAATCGGAAGCGTTTGAAAACTTTAGTAGTTTAAAGGCCTTTAATGGTATGCAAAACACAAGAAAGTTTTTTCAAGTTGGCTTTATTAATCCATTAATTGATATTTTGAGCATAGCTTGAGTTTTTGCCGTTAACGAAAATAGGAATATTGGGTAAACATCTTAAAAAGACACAAATGTGCAGCGATCCACGCGGTAGGTCCAGAACTATTCGTTAGAGACAAATAGTACTTTGCATGTAGCTTATACTTCTACCTTTGATCAAAATAGGTATATGGTGGACCCAACAGATCCAGAGTGAACATCTTAAAAAATATTAATGCGTTATCTCAAAGTTGTTCTAGATAAATAATATTTTGCATATATATTAAGCTTTTATTCTAGATGAAAAATAGTGCATTAGGGATCTAATAAATAAAAGGTGAATTTTTAATTTCAACACTTCTACTTGCGAAGGAAGTTCTGTGCAAAGTCTTTCTCAGATTTGTTTTAATATTCAGGCGCAGAAACTTCAACCGCTGAAGATTATAGGAACGTGGTAAATAAAACTTGCATTTACTAGTAAAATTTTCTGTAATTTAAGAAAGTTGATTTACGAAAATTAACTGCTGTTCTAAGTATTGAACTTTAAAATACACCTTGCAGCCTTAAAATGCAACGGAAAAGATGAGGTAATCTAAAACAGTCTCTGCGGAGCATTCAGTTCGTAAATTAGTATATCAAATGGAGTGGAAGAACCATTTAACTCTACTAAGGGTCTGTCTATCCATCGTTCTCCAGAGCCGGTATAGCTCACACATTATTAACTACTGAAATGTGGCTTATATGTCATTATCAAACTTAATAGGATCCAAAGTCAGTGTAGCGTTTCCAACTCCGAAGACGTGACGTTTATTGCTGTTCCTTCAATGTCACATACTTATTTACAAAGTTGCCCTAATATCGTTCCAGAGGCACTCAAAGAACTTGAGTTGCGTTCGAGCTGAGCTGCTTCAGCTACAAGCATCGAATATGAGTCATTACCTAAGTTTTAATTAACGCAACTGCAAATTTACAAGTTCCATCCACTTAAGACAAAGGTTGTGATTTGGTAGGTGGGAGGAATTGGACACATGTTTGTGCTACCGTTTCAATTTCAACCTATACCATCAATGTAGAGGTATTCAACGTTTAATGTTTCTAAACGAAAGAATGTTAGGCTTTGGAATTCATTATCATTTTGTGTGTAAAGTCATAGAAGGTAGAAAGATCAGTGTCGGGAGTTCATTATATCATGCTCTCTTAAATAATTAAAATAGATACACAGATAATTTAGTCTAAATGCAGCACCTAAATAAAATAAAAAGATTCAAACAAACATATTTGAGGGCTGCAGAAATGGTTGTCCATTGTGGTGTGAAATTATCTAATTCTGGATTTTATGTTTTATCCAAATTCTGACAGAAATTTGATTGCCATTTTAAAATCATGTCTATTTAAGCTCCAAATATGAATTACTATTTGGTCTGTATTCCCACCTAGTCTTTAAATGAAATCATAAGTGGACTTTCCATTCTTTTGATTTCTTAAAATTAGATCTGGTAACTCGTAAGCTCACCGAGTGGTGATTTTTTTCGGCCACGAAATGGGCGATTGGTGGACCGCCGAGTGAGCGAAAGCATCATCCTGATGAAGAAAAAAGCGTTGCGTAGCTCGGACCTCTTCCAATTCGCTCGGTATTTTGTAACGTTTTTTTTTTCATTTTGCGTTACGATATTAAATAGTCCCTCGAGTCAGTTTGTTTTCGAATATAGTTTCCCGTGCCGCCCGCTCTTGGCGTTGAGTGAATTACATTTTTGTCTAAGGTACGCTCGAACTTTGAGATTGACACCTGCGAATAATTTCTCGCTGCGGGTTTTCTCTCGATAGCGAGCCGTGGTCGAAGGAGGCTAGGCTCGAAGCAATTTATTTAGAAGCCACCTTCTAGGATTTGACATAGTTTTAACTGGCAGGCTTTTGTAACAATTGACGATTTCATAGCGGCGTCTCTTCAAGCACGTTCAGGCCGATTTCAAGCTGTGGTAATATTTTTGTTTTCAGTTTTTTCTGTGAGTTTTAATATCATGGTATTAGGCCTGCTTCCACGCCTAATGCTTCTATGCCCTTACTACAAGCTACCGTACTGGCTTCCAGACATCAAAGTTAATATAGATTGCGAGCTCGTAGCGATCTGCTCCTATTGCCGAATCATCGAAGCAGACAGATGCTGCGGCATGTGCACCATGTGCGATTTTTTGGCGACGGCTTGACTGTAATCCGGCTACAGCAGCCGCCCATTTTCACGTCAGAGCACAATCCAACATTTCTATGCAGGAGCTAAAAAAACCCTACTTAGGATCGCAAGCCAGTGCTTCCAACTACGTTTCGTAAGTACATGGATTAACTTTCAGCTTGCTTGTTTTATTTATCAGTAAAGGGCTATTGCCTAAGAATAAACAGTTCCACAAAGGCTTACGATTAACAAACTTCAAGCGATAAATACTAACTTGTTGAAGCGTCAGTATTTCAACAGTTAGGGTGGCTGACATTGTGTATGTACCTGATAATTATTTCCACAAGCGTTCTTGAGGCGCCTGGCGCTACATTATGTCAATTGTTCAACTATTTACATGCGATCGAAGAAAGCGAGTCAGAAACTAGTCGGATGTTTGCATTGCCTCTGAATGTAATTGTGTTACAATACTTATATTTTGGACTCATTATTATTGATGGTTTGATTCCATTTATTGTGTCGACTGATGCTTTTATGCAATAGGATTTGCCTTATAATTGTAGTTGCACTATTTTAGCGTTGCCAGCTGTTTGTAAATAAGTTATTTTGTTACTGTTGACCGTTGGGATAAATGCCCCTATTGCGGATGTATTGTGTTATCTTGTTACAACTCCCTTCAATCTATGCATTTTGTTATATAGGTGTGGAGCCCGTAATTTTAAAGGTAGGTGGTGATAAGATTTATAGCTAGATTTTCATATATTGTGTTTAACGACAGGTGCCCATCGTTTTTGTTGCTTCATAAAGATTATTTTACAACCCTAAAGATCGCTGCCCAGTCCTTACTCATACCATTGCTTCTACCCAGAGTTAGAGCTAGCTGGTGCTGTGTCAACCCCTCGTTTAAGGGTGGTACGATTTATTCATGGCGAAAATGCTCTTCCGGAACTGTAATCTTAATATCAAGACGAAATCAACATAGCATTGGTCATTGACGTTCTTTGTCTTGCGTTCTTCGTCCTTTGTGGTTTCAGAATTATTAGAATGGGCTAACTCTTGTGTTTCGTATCGGAGTCAAAACGTGCATCACTGAAAGCGATGGGTATATTGCACTAGAGGTGAATCAACGGTAACAGCCTCTGATTTTGGGCCAAAAAATATTTGTTCAAACCCCAGTAAAAATCTCTTGTCGACTTCACTGAGGTTCCCCAACGGTTTGGCAACCGTTGAATCACAATGTCTTCCTTAATGGAAATGCTTAAAAATAATGGTGACATCATCCAAGCACAGTCATCTTTTTCTCGGGAAAAAAGTATCTACTTCACTGGGAGCGATGGGTATATTGCAGGATTAAGCCTTTGTCTCACAAAGTGGACAGCTTCTTCTGGCGGTGTTTTAATATTTCTTGATCACATTGTTCATATTAAAGCTTTAATGTTGAAAATCAGCATGATCTTGAATTTTGAAATTTTTGTAGAAGTCGTTTATCAGCATTTACAATTTTTGCTACTATTTGATACTATTGATCTTTTGCATTCTCTCTCAAGGTCCGGTCTGGTAAATAGAAAGTATGTTTAAGCACAGCCGTTCCTTTACCGATTAAAAGCAATGAAGTACGCTAAGTGGAGTTAGTGCGTTTTTATGTTGAAAAACGAAGATAATTTATACAATTTTGACCTCTTCTTTTTGATTATCTCTCAAGGTTAACGTAATATATTTATAGTAATACTAGCTTGCTGCTGCTAAATGTCTAAATTCTGAATCAAAAGTTAAACTACGAACTTTTTTTTTAAATATTAGTCCTACCTTAATTTGCTGCAGAATTTCCGCACAAATTCGGTGAATGTTTAATTTCGAAACAACCTTAGTACAATGTTGACTATATAAAATATGCTCAATAGTATCTTTATTAATATCTTACTTCAGCTGTCAGTCCATCGCCGGCTTCACTACAACTTATCAATCGGGTTTCGGCAACTCTTTATATAAGATGCCCCTGCAATTCTAATATTTACGAGAAGGTGACCGTCTTTCTTAATTAAATGACAAATAAATTAAAAAGCAGCAATTCGGTGGAGTGTGTATCGGGTAACTCACTTGAGGAAAACTTTGGAATTCCAAAACAGGCAATAGTCGATTGCACTTACAACCAACTACTTAGAGTTCTTCTTCCATCTTCTTCGGACGGAAGCGATAAGCAGAAGGTGCACTATCGCAAAACTGCTCATTTTGGGAAAGCAGGCGGCGTAACGACACGAAGAGACAGGAAGAGGTTTACAGCGGGTAGACAGGGTGAGGTGTAACTATTTGCAGACCAGTAAGACACAAAAAAGACAGATGGCTTGTTGGGTTTAATTTTATTGATATTTTAAACTTATATTTGAGTGTTTCTTCTACAGATGAATGTTAAAACGTCAATACAAATATTAAAAAATCTGTAAAGGGCTTTAATCAGAACTTCCATTGTAAGTGGATGTTGTGACACTAAATAACTTGAAAAATCAAATTAAGCTAGGAGTAACATATCTTCACCTTTCTAATAAGTAACATCAATTTTTAAATACAAAAACTTTATCGGTGGTTCATTTCGAAGAGCAGGCGGCTGCGTTTGCAATTTTAACGTTTAGCGAGATATTGCAGGTAACGGGTTATTCCTACATGCGCTACAGAGCACTTCTTGAGTCCGTGCGTTCCGGCTGCCTTAAATAGAACCATTTTTTGTTGACACCTTTTTTGCTTTACAGCATTTGTTACTTTTATCTGCATCTCAGTTAAAGCAAAAATAAAAATATTACCGGTGATGGAACTTGTAATTCAGCGCCTGCGAACTAGCCGAACACAATTTAAAAACGCCGCATAAGTTTACCGCATTTTTGCATTGAACAGTTTGTAAATTATCCATTCTTTGCCGCTTTCTTGCCTTGTAATGCTGCTTTGTATACTGACACCTAGTGCATAATTTTCACGGACTGCTGCAGCGTGAACTAATAAAAACATGTTATTAAACAAACTTAAAACTGCCAACTGAAAGTCAATTCTACACACTGTCGTAGATAAGAAATGTTATAGCTGTTATATGTATAGAAAAGAACCATTGTTTAATGTGTAATTTGTGAATGTACCGTATGGTTTACTTGCCAGTCGTTTGTTTTTCATTACTTCTTATTAAATCTGCCGCCATGTAAGCTTTGCCAAAAAGCTGCTGTCGTTTTGCTATTAGCAGTTTATAAAGCAATAGTCTAAACTTGTATTATTTGTATCGATAGGAAAATTGCATCCTAGAATTTGAAGATAATGTGAAAGACCCATATGCCACTTACACCGATAGAGATCCCGATTATGTGCCTACAATATCAAACCAGAAATCAAAACATGTTGCGAAAAGGCAAATTGTGATGGAACACTACCTAAACTGAACACCGCAGCAAAGTAGTAGTAAAAAATCAAAGTTCATGAGCGATTCAATTCCGGTGAAAAGTATAAACTGAGTCGAGTCCCCTACAGCTATAAATTATAGCAATACTCCTTTAGATGTGATTTCTTAGGTCATTTTAAGGTGACTATTTCCCAAATTTGTTATTATCCAATAAAATGCCATAATTTTTCAAAATTCAACCAATCACGTGTTTTTACAGTGGCAAAAAATCAAAATTTTCCATTGGGATTTTATCACTTTCTTTTACCACTTATATCCATGGAAACCACTAAATATATGTTGTTTTAATCAAGGTGGTATTTCAAAAATATCATTTAAACTGCCATTGTGCATCAGTATATATGTCAAAATGATTCGATATTTGGAAAATAGTGCGCAAAATGTATTTCGGGCTCATGATTTTGCTGGGAAAATGTTTTACTCAAGATTTGTTGTTTTTTTTTTGGCAATGCCCCTCGAGCCTTCGGCTCGGGAATTTGATCAAGTTAGTTTGTCTTGTGACATTGACAAAACAAAATACTTTCGTAAAACATTTTTACTGGTAAAATCATTTGCCCTTAATACATTATTACTGATAAAATGATAAGTAAATACAAATTAACCAACGAAAACCTTATAAATGATCAACAGTACGATGTTGCAAAACTTCGGTATTGTATAAACCTCACGAATGTTATTACACATTCTCATTCTAGCAAAACAAATAAATTATACATTTTTAATCCTAGAACTGCTATGACATCTATGTTTCCGAATATTGCCATGTAGAGGCATCAGGAGCATACACTCGTATTTTTGTTCATATTATCTATCTTGTCTATATACAAGGTGTCCATAAATTATAACAAACCAGTGCAACTCTAAGGAAAGTCATAGCAAGCTATCTGGAAAACAGAAAGATCTTAATAGGAAAAGGAAGAAATGCAGGTATCCAGTGGGGTCCCGCAGGGCTCCGTATTGGGACCACTACTCTGGAATATTTTCTATAACGATATACTTCAACTTGATATGCCACCAGGGGTAGAAACAATATGCTTCGCGGACGATACAGCCATAGTAATAACGGCCAAATCAAAGGAAGACATCATGGTAGTAGCAAACACAGCCATCGAACAATTAAAGAAAAAAATTGAGGAGAAGGGACTGGAAATTGCCGAGGAAAAACTGAAGCGGTAATCTTATATGGGGGTAGAAAAATGAGTGAAGCCGTAATACAAGTGGGAGAGACCGAAATAGCCACAAAAAAGGCGATAAAGTACCTAGGGGTGTGGTTTTACCACAACTCCCACATGAAGGAACATGTAAAAGAGGTGACCTTAAAAGCAGAAAGGTCAATTATCGCTTTAACAAAACTAATGCCGAACGTAGGAGGACCTACCGCGCTCAAGAGAAAAATACGTTGCCCATTCTATTATGCTGTACGGGGCACAGATATGGGAAAAGGCGATAATACAATCAAAATACAGGAACATGTTGGCGAAACAACAGAGAAGAATAGCATTGAAAATATCAAGCGGTTACCGTACTATCTCGACAGAAGCTGTACAGGTCATAGCGACGATTATACCTATCGAACTTCAAGTTGAAGAAAGAAGACTTTCATATGGAAAGGATGAACGAAGTAAAGAGGAAGTAACCACCATAATAATTGATAGATGGCAAGAAAGGTGGAACAGACACACGGGGAAAGCCATATGGACAAAGAGATTAATTAGAGACCTTCCAAACTGGGTAAAAAGAAGGTACGGTAACACCGACTACTACCTAACACAATTCCTAAGCGGCCACGGGTGTTATAAATCTTATCTGAAAAGGTTAGCAATAATAAATTAAGACAGATGCAATCAGTGCGACACGAATACGGAGGACAACCCAGAACACACCTTCTATAACTGCCAGAAATGGATAAGGAAGAGAGAAAGGTTACAAACAGAAATAGGGACAAATATTAACCCAGACAATACAATACCACTTATGTTAGAAAACAAAAAAAAAGTGGGATGCTATATACAAGTTTATAAAAGAGATAATACAAGCCAAAGAGGCACAGGAAAAAGCAGAAGAACAATAAGAGAGGACTCATAGAAACAGAAGAATAAGAAACAAGAAAGAAGGAGAGAGGAAGTAGAATAACATCGTATCGGGAATATAAACCCACCCTAAAGTAATGCTACCCCGATTCCGGGGTGAGATCTTCTGAACCTAGCGAGGAAGTTTTATAGCTGGTAAACGATGGTGAGAACCACCGGAGTCCAGCACTCCCGGGCGGGGGAAGAACCGTACGGTCAGGGTTAGTCCATAAAGGATTTCACCACATGACAAAAAAAAAGAATCTATGACCAATCGGTGTCCTATTCTTTTTGGGACACCCTGTATAATATTTATCCTTGACTTTATTTATTTACTTACATCTTACATCAAAACAAACTAAAAACTTTTGGTTGTGGTGAACGGTGCATGTAGCTACAAGATTTAATTATCAAAAAACCTTCAAAAGTGATAGAGTATAATATAGGTTACTATAGTTAACAAAACATAAAAATTAAACATTCTTAGATTACGATTACGAATCCACACGACACTAATGATAGTTGTGCAGGATTATTATAGTTTAAGGTGTTGCGTATATTTTCTCTTCTGTTTGCCTTATTTTAATTGCAGAAGTAATTAGGCCAATCCCGGTGTATTTTTCTTAAAAATTTGTTTGGGTTGGGTGTTGGGTTTAATCACCTACGATTGTATTTTCATGTATCATAAATTTTGTAAATATTTTGCAAATTGCGAGGAACATAATATAATGTCCGTCAGTTGTCGTCAGATCTCATGCATTCTGATGATAAATTTTATATTCAGTTAAACATTATTTAGTATGTTTTAATTTGCTTGAGTTATGGTATTGTCTCTAGCTGAACTTATACAATATTTCTTTTATCTAAAAACCCTGTACACCAACCTTATATATCAAATCGGATGTCCAATAGCAGTTCAACATCTATAATAGTCTATTAAGAAAATATTAATTCAAATTCACCGTTTCGTGTTGTTCCTGAAATAAAAAAAAAACATTTCTCGGAAAGTGGTGAATGTATTTTGAAAACTTTTCAAAAATGTTTATTTGACTATATATTTTTGTGTTAAAACGTGCTGCACAATTGTAATTTTAAAGGATTTTTAAGAATAAGTATCTAAATATTTTACAAATCTACATCGACGTTTTTTAATAGCAAGAAAGCTAACCTTCCGACGTGGTTCACATTTCGTCGTATTTAGCAATGAGTATGAGTCGTATGAAACAATTAGAAAAAAGACTAAAGTAATAGACATTGCTGAATACGTAGCTAAAAAGAAGTGGCAATGGGCAGGACACCTTATGCGAACAACTGATGATAGATGGACAAAAAATGTGACGGAATGGAGGCCAAGAGTGGGGAAGCGTGATCGAGGTAGACCTAAAACAAGATGGAAAGATGACATTCAAAAGATTGCTAAAACACATTGGATGAGCAAAACACTAGACAGAAGCGGATGGAAAATTCTTGGAGAGGCATATATCCAAAGATGGAGTTTATAAGTGCTGACAATGATGATGAGTCGTATTGTATTTGAATTTTAATGTGTAAACGAACTATTTTATATTGATTTTATTGTCGCAAGGGAACCTCTCTTGTTATAATAGAAGTTTGATTTTACTGGAGAAACTGTAGTATGATCAAAAATTACTATTATCTAGTAGTCCAGTCAGTAGGGGTTTTTGCCTAAAAAAAAATGGAGTATGAACGGTTTTTATATATGTTGTTCAGGTCGGGATCCTGATGAAAAATCCAAGTTTTCGACCTTGGAGGGGCGCCGCGCGAGCAGCCATCTTGGATTAAAGGTGCTAAAAACTGGATTTTTCCAGATGACTCCGCAACGGTTAATCCTACGCCAAGAAAGTCTAATTTAAAGTTAAAGAAGACAGGATTCTTGACATTTTTTGTATATAACTATTTTTTGTAAGTCTAATATGAAAGGAGTTACAGCGGTGGAAAGATGAACATTTCTCTAAAAAAATAATGTAATTTCTCATTTTTAAAATTTCTCTTGTATTATTTCTGGCTATTTGTTATGTAGTTATAATAATTTGATAAACGTATAGTAAACTCAAACTCATTTCCACGCCACTATGAGGTAGAGTTAATGGCGCTTTTTTTATTGTGATATCCCCAGTAGGCCTAATCCACAGATGCTTCAGTTTAGTGATGTTTCATGTTATTTATATTATTTCGTTTGTTTTTTATTTTTGAAGGCCCCGGTCGGTAGATGTTGACATCTCCATAAGATTCTTTATTCTCAATGTTATCTTCGAAGTCATTGCTCCTGAGACTTGGGACTTCCATTGATGAAATGTCCTCATCTTCGTCCCCACTCTCGGTGTGAACTTCTGGTGCATTTTCGCAATATTGGCCATTACAGAATCTACACAGCCACATGCTTCGCCGCATCCTTTTTACAATGGCATGAAATTAATTTTAATAAAGGCTCGGGTGATGGATTCTCTGTCATTGTTACTGGAGTGAGCCCATTCGTGCCAACTTTCCAGCCCCAGTTTTGCGCATTTTTTTCAATTCCATAGCATTGTTGGACCTGGTCCTAAATGCGTGATACCGTGCACCGTCCTTCGATGGTGGCAAAGAAGCAAAATTAAATGTGTTTCTTGCACTTGATTTTGTTGGTAACGGACTTCTTCCTAGGTATTTTCTTCCATGTAGCCACCAAAGCAACGAGAAAGCGTGCTTCAGCATCTGTGATATTATCTGGTTTGGCATCGTGATGTTTGAATATGTCTATAATGTCATTGAATCTTGTGCTTTTCTGGACAAGCGAAAACAAACTTTTTCCTTGGTTGTAGACGGACGACGTTGAGTCGCAGCCACTAAACGCATGGAGAAACAAAATGTTCTCGGCTGCTTTTTCATATTTGAAACTATTTGCAGCATACACTCTTTCGCCAATTTTGCCTTTCATAGGTTTGCGAAGGTAGATGTTGCTAATACCGTCAGCAGAACTAGAACTCCAATGGCGAAAACAGCATCAAATTTTGAGCACAAAGAAATAATCGTGTTGACAATCAACACATCACCATCTTCTTCAGCCTGCTTAACTGTAATACAGTAATGTTCGTATGTTTTTACAGCATTGAAATCAGACGGACCTTATTCTTTTCGTTTGCTAGAAATCGTTCTTAGGAAACTAGAACCGACGTTGTTTCATCCAAAATAACATCCGCAGATATCTGCTTTTTCGATCGGAGAAGCCTTTCTGCAGTCTCGGTATTTTTTTGTCGCCATCAAACGGATATCCATCAAAAACAACGACTGCATGTGCGAGAATATAAGTGACTTATAGTTGCGTTTATATATTAAGAATTATTCCATAGCCATACTAGATGACAATAATTTTTGATCATACTTTGTATTTCTCTATAGAACGTTATTCTAATGTAGAAAAATATTACAAACAATATAGTGTAAGTTGTTCTTAGAAAATGTATCAACAAAAATAAAGTTTAACGATATTTTGGTGAAATGTTCAACTTTCAGCTGCTGTAACTCGTTACATATTACACTTACAACAAAAACTAATATACAAAAAATGTCAACAATCTTGTCTCCTTTAACTTTATATTGAACTTTTTTGACGATTGATCAACCGTTGCGGAGCTATTTGGATAACAACAGTTTTTAGCACCTTTAATCCAAGATGGCTGCTCGCGCGGCGCCCTTCCAAGGTCGAAAACTTGGATTTTTCATCACGATCCCGACCTGAACAACATATATAAAAACCGTTCATACTCCATTTTTTGTAAGGCAAAGGCCTTTTTTTGTCCTTACAGACTGGACTATAGTATGACTATGGAATAGTTCATAAATCATTTGCCTCTAGTATCTATATATTTACTTAACTCTTCTTGAGTTCTCTAATTTAAAGGATTAAGCAGCATATCCTTATAGCAAACAGCTGTCTACTGCATCCATTCAAATTGAATTCTTCTTACCTTACTCAGACGAGTCGTTATTGAAGAGTTTAAATGATAATAAAGCTTGAACTTTAGTCATACTAATATATTATTATTATTCTTTATTTTCTAATTATAATATAATAAAGTTATTTATAGTAATTAGAATGTATGCTGCTACAATGGCAAGTTTTAGGTTTCGAAAATAAAATGATCTCCTTTGTGAATTTTTAAATAGTGGCTTTAGTCAAAAAAATGAATCGATTCCTACAGACTTCAGCGGCCAAACAATCTAACGTCAGACCCAATGGAATTTCGATGGATAAAGATCTCTGCAAATAGAAAAAGCTGATACCCCTCCTGAAGTGGTGATGTTTTTGGAGGACGTCGCCGTGGAGAGCTGCTTAAGTCGGATAAATGGCCAGAAAATAGTTTACTTAATATAATTAAGAATAGGAAGCATGAGGTATGACTAACATCCGAGTTAGTTTTAGGACTAAGATCGAATAATTTAAGATTGAGCTATCGATACTACGATTAGTTAATCGAGATAGCTATTCGGGGTAGCCTCAAAATGTGCAACACTGGAGCCATTTTCATTTCTTGGTGAAGGAATCAGTAAGTAGATATGTTACGAAAAGACTGATAAGGGCGGCAAACGCTTTCATATGTATTGAATTTAAAATAAATTTTAGATTTCCGTCATAAAGACATGAAATTATTGGGTTCTTCTTTTTTATAAATTCATTTCATCAATTGCTGTACAGCAAGAACTCGTTGGCGATTGCAAGCACCCCAAGGATGAATTAACTATCGCAACAAATTTACACAATTTTACAATTTATAAAACAGAATTCTGTTCTAAAAGGTTTTGATGGTAAGCTGCGATGTCGCGAGGGTCTAACACATTCATGGTGTCTCCGGAGCTTTCAAAAGCTGCTTCCGCAATATGTCAGCAACAGTATCCACCCTACTTTGTCAGCCATTGATAGACGTTCCTTTCAGGGTTTATTAGAAAATAACGCCGGTCGAAGAGATCTAAATTAACAGGTTGCTTCTGGTCAAATACCGCGACACTTCCGCTGGAAATATGCAAAAACGGCCGCAGGAAGGAAGTGTTCAATTTCGGGAGTTTCAGAATAAGCCTAGTACAAATTTTATGTAAACACAAATATTTACGTAATTTACACTGCCGGAATTGGGCGCCTTGAACTCTGCGTTAATTATATCAGAGTAGCAATAAACTTGCTTTTAAATTTTATCGCTGGGCTCGAAATTGAGAGGGGGTTCCGGCAGGAAACTGCTTATTTCATTTAAAAATTCGACACGGCTATAAAAATAAAACTTGTTATTGGTTGGGCCTGAATATTCTGTTGCAAACTTCTAATTTAAATTTATGATTTGCATTGCATGGAACACGTCAACACGCCGGGTTTATTTTAGAATGAAAAAACATCGGCTCAAAACTCCAAATGTGATTTATACATGCCGTCTATTTACAAACGGTGTTTCTCAATTTGTGTTATTTTAACCCTCAGCTTTTCGTAAACACTAAATTATATATTCTATTACTGGAAGCTTACAGGAATTTTTCTTTAAATAATCACGAATATTATTTTAATCATGTTAACTAACAAAATGGTACTAAGAACGTTAAAAACTTGACAGAATTGAATCTATAGATCACAGAAGAAATCGCAAAATTAAAATTGTAATTGCTTGAAAGGTATTTTTGCCCTAACTGTTACTTCAGCGATACTTGTTTTAACCAAAAGTCCATATTGCTTGTTTTAAACGATCTGTGCAAGTGTAACAGACGTTAAGTCCAGAAAATTACGTTTTTGAGTGAGGAATTAAACGGACAAAATCCTAATTGCAAAATCCCATGTCTGGTTGACTCAAAAATGCATTATGGCGTATGGTAATTTTAAAACGCCGCCGCATAAGTTTACCGCATTCTGGCATTGAACATTTTGTAAATTATCCATTCTTTGTCGCTTTCTTGCCTTGTAATGCTCATATGCTGCTTTGTATACTGGCACTAGTGCCAGTTAGCTTCGATTATTATTAAAAACCCCCTTGCTAATTACGAGACATTCAAATATTGGCTTCTTAATGATTTTATACAAAATTCCATTTAGTTTTTTAAAAGAACAGTGTATAGTGACCCAATTTACGTAATTTCAGATATTTTATCGCCCTAAACTTAAAATCAATAGGTATTATTAAAGATGTTAATAACATTTTGAAATTTGAAGTAAAAATATGAAAGCAACCTGAGCAATTTAATTGTCGAGCGTTCACACTAATTTTCTTATTCGGTGTGTTCAAAAATAAATTACTTAAGGGTTGGCCATGGAATATAAAAGTATTGCCAACAGCAAGCTTTAGAATTCATTAACATAATCACTGTTGTTGCTGTTATAAGTTTATATTACACCCTGATATCGCGATTGAAAATTCTAAAAATTGCCATATTCAACCTTTATGTAATTTCTTTTTGAACACATAGTATAAAGGCAACTTGAATGTAAAAAAGACTTCATTGTTACGTGCTTCAGCAAATGTCTTTTGTTTTTGTATCTAAAGTACGAATTCTTATTTCAATCAGCCGTTTTCAACTAGGTTTATCAGTCATCTGTCAACTTTCAACGGTCCCTGATCAACACCAAATTGATATTTTGTTTTAAAATTTCAGAAGTTACCTAATACATTTTTAATAACTATTTGTATTACTAGGGAGGAAAATGTATCATTCCCTCCCGCAGATGTAGTTTAGTTCTTCAGAGTTTGCGAGAGCAGTACCTAATCCATTTATTGTAATCATGCAAGGGATGAAATGACGTTTTAGTTCAGAGTTATACATACAGCACGTTTACATTTTATGATGAGACTATCTCTTGTAATCAGCTGCATTCAAAAATATTTAAATATGAAAACCAGGAGACTAGTTGATTTATTATTAATAATAATCGCATTGTCTCCAGTCTCTAATGGCAACGGCAGTCAATGTATTATATTCCCTCTCACTGCCATTGGAAACCAACCAGGGACCCACAAGTATATTTTTCCAATACCCCTAACAGGCGACAGAAATTGTCACTTTCGTATAAAGGGATAAAAAAATAATTTTCGAACAGAGCCAACAAAAAATGCTCAAGTTGCGCCAATTGGATCGTTCTTGTACAAAATCTAAATAGAAATTTGCTGTCAAACACTTAAGAAATCCAATGCTCCACCATGTATACTTAGGTAAGTTACATATTTTCGTCATTCATCCTCATGTTAAGCGTATTTAACAACAGATTGTTCTACAAGTTAAGAAAAGTGAAAGTTTTTCAACGTTTAATTTACGAGCAAGTGATGCAAAGGGAGTGGATTAATTTATCACGAACATGGAAAAATCACTTTTATAACATATTCAGCGTGCTATTTTTTCTAATATCATTACAAAATGGAGCCAAAATTAAATTCGACATTTCTTCATATTCAAAAATGTTTTTTTAATGGGCAGTGAAGAACGTCGAAATCGTCAAATAAAATACGAGAAATCGGCAGTGAAGTAATCCATTGTTTTACAACTTTTTGTAGGCGGCGGGGCGATAGGTAAACGTCAACCGACGTCAACGTAAACTAAAAAAGTTGGTTAAAATGTTGTAACTTCGCGATTTCTCGATTTAAAAAAAACAATGTACCCCTGGGCACTGGAAGTTCCATTTCAATCCTTGTGTGGTTTATTTGCTTTGGCCCTTCGGGCCTCGGCAACTATATACACAATCGTGATAAAAAGCTCAACTTTAGTGATAACTTATGTGGAATCTAATATAAAAAAAAATATAGATTTGAACTTCCAAGTCCCTATACCTTCTTACTGAAGGGACTTTGTACTAAAGTATATTAGGTTTAATCGGTTTATTATAACCTAAGGAATCTATGCCAAATCGGTGTCCCATTTTTTTTGGGACACCTTGTATAATTGTTATCTTTGAATTTATTTATTTACTTACATCTTACATCAAAACAAGCTAAAAACTTTTGGTTTTGGTGAACGGTGCATGTAGCTAGAAGATTTAATTATCAAAAAAACCTTCAAGAGTGATAAAGTATTAGGTTACTATAGTTAACAAAACATAAAAATGAAGCATTTTTAGATAACGATTACGAATCGACACGACACTAATGATAGTTGCAACTTGCAAGAACATTCTACTAAATACAGCTATATGACAATAATTTTTATTGAAAGTAATTGAAAAAGTAATTGATGTTGTACAATTACAATTACTAAGTAATTGGTAATTGAATTACTATTTCCTGTGAGTAATTGAATCTCTGGTAATTAAATTACTACATTGGGCGGTAATTGGTAATTGGTAATTAATTACTTTTTAAAAGTAATTTGCCCAGCTTTGAGTACAAATAGAAATACTAAGAGACCAGAGATGTTGGATGGCCTCGAGTGAGTAAATTGCGGAAATATATAATTATCTCAGTATAACTGGCTTCATTCTAGCAATATCACACACGATTTTTTGCAGGTCAATGACGATTTACATCATAATTCTGGAATCTTTGATCTGCTTGAAGCAAAATTCCAGAGAAATCCAACTAGCTCACCCACAAACAATCAAACCAGAAATCAGAGGCATAAAATGGCCACCGGATAGCGTCCTTTCAACTATTTTAAAAATTATTATAATCCCCTAAATATCCAAGGATTTTCAAAATCATCCCAAAATGCAAAAATGAGTATGCAACCAAATACACACCTAGGAACTGCAGGTTCCTCGAAACTTCTAAACTACATCTGTATGTATTTAAACGAAAAATTATACAAAACAATTCTTGACTGCATCTAAATGTAAAATTACACGTAACAACTTTAGTAGCGCCAGAGCTTTCCTGTAGAGAATCAAAAAGAGAGTATCCTAGTTGAATGGCTAGAGGACCACGAACGTACTTAACAAGAACACGCAGATGTTTGAAGGAAAGGAAAGTAAATCATACATAACCGTGACTATGTACAAAACATGCGTCTTAAGAAGCAGCAAGAATGGATAATAATAGAGGAGGAATAAATCGTCAGTCCACACAAAAATATCATAATAGAGGTCTATGACCATGACGACAAGGCAATGACTAGAAGGCAGCAGGTGACAAAAGAATTGTAGACCTACAACAAGAAGCTGGATGAAGCTCTAGTAAAAGAAAGTATTAAACAACGCATTCTAGAAAAGGGGATGAAAAATTGAAAGACACCGGTGTAATGGTGGTCCGAAGAAATTGTGGATGTGTTTGAGAGCTAACCGAATAGTAGAAATCGCTATGCAAAAAGAGCTCTACACGAAAGCTATAGGGAAAAAAGGTTGGCGTTAGAAAAGCCATAAATATATTTAAGAAAGTGGTTCCAAATCTACTGTGTTAGACTATTATTTATGGGTTACGGGGTATAAAATAGTTATCGGTAAACTGAGAATGCGAGTTTTAAGTGGCGAAGAGCAGATGAACACTGCACAAGAACTTTTACCAATACAAAAGGTTGACATATGGCCAAGCATACACCTAGATGTCAAGGACGTATCCACTTATACGACTGACGAAGTTCAGTAGGCCGATAATAAAGTCAAATAGAAGAACGCTCCAGGCCCAGATGGAGTATCACCGGAGGTAGTAAAACTTCTGGCTGAAAAATGAACATAAACGTGGAACTAAAACGAGTAAACTTTACGACATTTTAGGAAATTGGCAGACTGACACTAACAGGAAAACTCAACAAGCCTGGAGAGAAGGAGAGCTATAGGGCTTCTGAACATCATTAGGAAATTATACTATCATATTCTAGATGTAAGGCTTCTAGCCGAGTTAGAACAAAGTGGGAGCTTCGCTGAGGATGAATGCATTTCAAGAAGAGAGATTCATGACGGATGCAATACGAAAGGCATTAAGTATAACTAAAAATGTAAGGAACAACTTCGCTGTGTTAGTTACACTTGATATTTGCAACCCCTTCAATTCTGTCCCTTTCCTGGGCATAGTTAGAATATAAGGGAAAGGCTGGTGTTTCCGTACTTAAGAAGACTGGTATGCAGCTACCTCTACAGAACAGAAGAATACAGATCTATGAAGGGCTCAGGATGGATACAACCTATGGCGTATCATAGGGCTCTTTCCTAGGTCTGACATTTTGCAAGGTGTACTATGACCATGTATTTAGACAGAAATACTCAGAGAAAACTTCAATAATGGGTTATACTGATGATCTAGCACTTGTAGTTTGTAGAGCAACAAAACATGGGATTCAAGAGGATATAAAATTGCTAACATACAAGATTTACACGTGATTCGAGGGAACAGCGTTCCAAATCGCCCCACAGAACACAGATGGTGATCCTGGTAGAAAAAAATGAAAATCAATCGTAGTCACTATCCAGAACATAGTAGTAGCAATCCAAAAGAGTATTAAATATCTTGGCATAATAATAGATTATAAATTATAAAATTAATTACAAATCAATAAAAATATGAATTCGGGTTTTAATTTGGAGAGGGCATCAAAAAGGCAAATAATACCAAGATCATGCTTAGTCGACGAATACCAAACGTCTCCCTAAGACTAGCAAAATAAGTACGCTGTGCTTTGGACTCTGATCTAAGCGGGTATATATGCAAACAAAGTAGCAGAGGAAGACATTACAAACGATACAACGGAGAGCTGCGCTCAGGATTGCGAGTGCTTATAGCACGGTCTCCACTAAAGCGATCCAGGTGGTAGTGGAAGTGATTCCAATCCACTCATTAGCCGTTGCAAAAAATGGAAGGAGAACTCAGCCAAACAAGGGTAAACGGCCGCGTGGATTAAAAGGCTAATTAGGCGGGTGAGTGACCCTACCGCATGGAGAAGTTGGGTATTTTCTTAAGCAGTTAGTGACCGGTCACGGTTGCTTTTATTACTACCTAAAAAGATGGCAGCTTAATGACTGCGGTAAATGCGTATATTGTGAAGAGATGGATACGCCGAGATATACTATCTTTGCAAATTTGAACAAAATGAGAGATAAGATGGTAGAACATAAACTGAGGAAGGGGACTACTTAAATATGCCCGGCAACAAGGAAAATCGAAAGCTGGTAGAGACATGAATGGTCAAGATAATGTGCACGAAAGAAATGAGTTTTCTTCCCAATCCAAGACACTCTGGAATTGACCGGATGGCTTTTGAAGGTATCTCCCCTCCTCCGTATAAGAACAAATAGGTTATTTTACTGCGATTGATAAGTGACTTGCTAAAAAGTTACATCGGTCGATGATAATCTCCTTCAGTTTATCCAGCCATATTTGCTTAATATTCCAGACGAGCAGATTAACGATTTTAGACGCAGCCAATTAAACAAATGGTAAAAAAATAATATACTGAAAATCTTCAAAACATCGTAGCGTCCTCAATTTGAAAGCTAGATATTTCGAAAAACATGGATACACCACTATACTCGAACGAAGTGTTATGATAATTTAAAATTCTAGCGCTCTCTGCTAAATTTATCTCATTCATGAAACAACCAGAAGCATGTTTTGCTTCTCCATAAAATAATATTGCAGGGTTTTGCAAATGCGAGCTCTACTTTACCGTTCCGTTTCGCGCAGGTCGTGCTTAATTGTTCTGGCCGCTAGGCAACAGAAGGTATAACGTTTTAGGTTTTTGGGCTCAGACATTTACGTCATTATCATAGCGACCTTCTGGTGCCAGGCTGTCGCGCTTTCGCCGACAAGTTTTAGCGTGTCTTCGTGCTACGTGCCGGTTTAAGCGTCGGTATTCTTGCGAATCGTTGTAAAATGTTTTGCAACCAGGGTAGCGTAAGTGTGTAGGAAAGAGTGTTAAGTTCCGCGACACCAGAAGCGAACACGAGTGATGGGTGGCATTTGTGGCATTTATGGCATTTAGTGTTCGTGATTTTCGCAGCCTTTAGACAGTTTGTGTCTTGTGCCTTTGATTTTCGTCTTTTTCCCGTCGTAAGAAGTGGTCATTGCCTCGGTGCCGGCGTGCCAGTTATTTGGGAACGCTAAATTTTTTATCGCAGTCGGGAGATTCATATTGGGAGGTTTAATCTCCGATTCTCTCTTGCGGATCTAATAAATCGGTTTCAGCCAGCGTTTTCGTTGAGGAAGTGCAGTTAAAGGTTTGTATAACTTTAGTTTTAACTTTTGATTACTGAAGTTGTTGATGTGGGAGTTAAATGGCAAAACGAAACGAAAAGAAAATGGAATTAGTTGGGAGAAACGAGTGGGCATAATGAATTAGAAATAAATACTTAGATTGCTAAGAGAGACTTTTACTACATCTGAAAAAATACAAATAATCGTTATATACACTGCAGGGTAAATAATTAGCATTTTTTTATTATCGTAAGTAACTGCGAAAGACTTATTCTGATTTAACCTGATCCAGCCATTTAGAAAACAATGCAAATGTGTGAAAAGCAAAAACATTTCAGAGGTCTATTTCTCAATGAGACGTGTCTTCTTAAAAAAAGCACCAACATGAAAATTATCCAATACTATTACTGTAATTTACTTGGTCGGCAGAATCGCCTTCGTTTTCGATGAAGCTTCTCTCTTATCTCTACTGAGTTTCGTATAAGTGCGCCGGTATTAACAATTACCCAATGCCGCACTAATTTATGATATGTCTGTACAACTTCATGGATTGATACGTTTACCACGATATTAGCTCGAAGCCGTTCTAAAGCTCTCGCTTGAATATTCAGCTGAAGTTAACTAAGAAGCTGATGTGATCCAATGGGAAAATCGATTAACTTTACTCTACAGCATGAAAGTATTCTTATGCGTAGTTGAATGAATAATGTAGTTTCTTCACTTAGCAATGAAAGAGGGTTGCTCTGCTTTTACTTCTAAATCGTACAAGAATATCAGCTTTTTATATTTCCAGCTTAATATTGTATAGTCTGTTCACTAAACATAAAAACACAAAGTGGCCTTTGATTTCTAAAATTTCATGAGTGTACTTCCAAAATTCATCTTTTGTCTAGGAATGTACTTACAGAAAGTTACTAAAACAAATAGGTTAAGAGTGTGACATTTAATTAGCATCTGTCATAACTACTTTTAAGGATGTTAAAGAAATACTGTGTTGGATACTATTGATGTAGCATTTATTAATAGGTATTTTTATTACATTTTATAAAAGTTCAGGCAAGAATTTCCAGAATAATATGTACTTTGACACTGCAATAATGACATTTATTAATTGTCATTTATAAATTTAAAGTAGCCTTTATGCAGGTGTGGAAACCTTTGCAAAGCAAAATACAGAATCCCTAGCACAAAAATTTTACGTATATGCCAACTTCAAGAAAATTTAAATGTTTTTGTGTTTACTGAATGGCCTATACTGCAAATTCTTTCACAGAGAAGTTCAACACGTTAAAAGCATCGCCGTTCTTGAATGTCTTCTGGAGTGAATGTTATATCTGCATTTTTTATCAGAAACTTCCCTGCAGCTCGTCCTCTGTTGTTATTTATTAATATATTAACACAGAAAATGTTTAACGAATTGGAGATGTGGCGCCAATACGGTGCTCTTTTAGCGATTTGTGTGACGCTTGGAAAATGCCCAGTTTTCTCTAATTTTTGCAAGTTGTACGTACTGCAAGTAAATGTAGTTGGTGTCATTTTTAAGATCTCGTCAGGGCCAAACTTTCTGGAGAGGTTGTGAAAATGTAAGATACGAAGGGGCGAAAATACGGAGGTTAAAACGATTTTTTGGACACGAAAACGTTCGGTGCTGTTACATTACACACTTTTTGAAAGATCCAAATATGATTTGGCGCTAGTTGGAAAGAGGATGAACCAACGCTTATCATACTGGCTGGTTTTTGGCGTCTGCAATGCAAGGGGGCGAAGTTACAGGGGTAGAAAGCTGAGGTGCATTTGTAGCAAATTGGATGTTCAGGGAGAAAGAAAAAGATGTCGAATTTTATCTTTGGCAGTATGTGGATGAATCTGTGGGTTTTTAAGAATTTTGCGGCTTAGGTGAATTTAGGGGTTGCAAAATGCGGAAAAGCGTTATAATTCTCAGAAAAACTTGAAAATTAACATTTGTGTGAAATTCGCTGTTTGGAGACTTTCTATTGGTCAATTGTATATTTTAAGCGAATTCGGAATGTAGGAATTATGCGACCCATGTGGATTTCGGGGTTTCAAAATGGGGAAAACGATATAACTATCAGAAATACCTAAAAATTGATATTTGTGTGAAATGACCTGTTTGGAGACTTTCCACTAGTGTGTTTTTATTTTTTAAGAGAATTCGGGATGCGGGCATATAGCGGCCCAGGGTGGATTTGGGGGTTGCAAATGGGGAAAACGTAATAATTATCAGCAAAACCTTAAAATTAATATTTGTGTGAAATTCGATGTTTGGAGGCTTCCTACAGGTGGATTTGGGGGTTGCAAAATGGGAAAAACGTTATAATTACCGGAAAAACCTTAAAATCAATAGTTGTGAAATTAGCTGGGGATTTTCTGCTGGTCGATTATATATTTTAAGAGAATTCGGGATGTACGATTCTTGCGGTCCAGATGGATTTGGGGGTTGCAAAATGGGGAAAACATTATAATTATCAAAAAACGTTAAAATCAATATATATGTGAAATTCGCTGTTTGGAGACTTTCTACGGATCGATATTCGTGATGTGGAAATTTTGCAGCCCGGGTGGAATTGGGGGTTGCAAATTGGGGAAAACCGTTAGAATTATTTATCAGAAAAATTTTAAAATTAATATTTGCGTGAAACTCGCTGTGTGGAGACTTTCTACTGGTCAATTGTATTTTTTAAGAGAATAGGGGATGTGGGAATTTTGCGAACCATGTGAATATAGAGGTTGCAAACTGCTGAAAACGTTATAATTATCATAAAAACCTTAAAATCAATATTTTCATGAATTTTGCTGTTTGGTGGCTTTCTACGGGTCGAGTGTATGTTTTAAGAAAATTTGGGGTGTGGGAATTTTGTGGTTCAGATGGATTTGGGGGTTCCAAAATGGGGAAAACGTTATAATTATCAGAAAAACCTTAAAATGAATATGTGTGAGAAATTCGCTAACTGGGCGCTTCCTACTGGTTGATTGTATTTTTTAAGAGAATTCTAGATGTGAAAATTTTGCGGGATGTGGGAGTTTTGCGGCCCAGTTGCATTGGGAGGATGCAAAATGGGGAAAACGTTAGAATTATAAGAATAACTGTAAAATCGATATTTTTGTGAAATTCGCTGTTTGGAGACTTTCTACTGGTCGGTTTTATATTTTAAGGGAGTTCGGGATGCGGTTGTGGGGTGGGATTACCTTATTTTCTCAATTTCTAAATACGGAAAATGTGCATTTTTTATTCTGACTCTTTGGGAGATTGTAAATTTGCAAGTAGAGAGTAAACAGCGTGTCCGATTGCATTTTACTCTAACATGAATAATATTACTGGAGTTCAGGTCTTTGCTGCGCTGCACTTGTTCGCAGAATGGTAGTGGCCACTGGCAGGGTTGGGGTGTTAGTGTCAGCTGTTTGTACTAAAACTTAATGCGGGATTGTAATAGAAAAAAGTAATAAGGGCTTTAAAAATAAACATACATATACATACGTATATGTACGGAAAATGCAAAGTTACTTAGTTTATACAATGTAAAAGGTCCCCAAACAACAAATCCTTTTAAAATATATTTATTAAACAATTAACACAAAACTAAAGATACATATCGGCTGAACAACTAAAAGGTCTATTAATTTCTAATCTATTTTTCATACTGCCCTATTCCTCCTAATAAAAGCATCTTCGCTCCAGTTCTTATATTTGCTATTAAAGCACGCTTCATGAGTAAGCAAAATAAACTATGAACAATAATATGTGGAACCGCTGTTCGGATGGCATATAATTCTCAGAACTCCTTTAAAGCAGCTAATAAATGTAATAATAAGAATAACTCATCTAAGCAATACATCTTTTAAAGTTATATAAACAATTTTAATTGTATTATCGAATTCAACATCTTTATCTAATTGCAAATTAATATTAAAGTGGACAAGATGCTGAAAAGGTTAAAAACTGTAGTATGTATTAATTATTAATGATCTGCTATGAAGTAGAACTTTGTAGTAACGTTTCGCGTGGCGCATAATAAACAATAATAATACAGATGTGAACAATTTTAAAACTTATTTTATCCCTTGTAATTTTTTTCTGATTTTGTAAATGTTAAGCTAGACTTGAAAATTGGCAAAATTCATTTTTAATGCATTAACGAAGGTTGGTAAATTGCAACTTCTGTAAATTTTTACACCTATTAAATTTCTAGTTACTAGGACTACAAGCAACATAAATTTTATAGCTAGGAGGAAAACAAATATCTATTTATCTAAGTGAACATGGTATTACAGTTATTAGCGTTTAGGTACTTCAGAAACCAAAACGCAATTTACCCAAAAGCCACATTTAACTTTTTTGCTCTACTTTGTTATACCTCAGCACGCCCGTAATGTCGAGACCTTAAGGGTCCACCCAGAGACCCAGAACTGCTATTTCGGGCATCTCTTGGACCGAACTCTGCTCTTTGATGACAAAGGGTTGACCACGGTCATGAGTTAAAGGCGAGGCAGATTTCCGCTACCTTCCGCAAAGTTTAACATTATTGTGTTAATTTTGGAGGCTCCACACGTTGTCATGGATTTGTAAATTGGCATTTTGAGTAAACCCACCCGTTCTGATGTAGCTTTAGTAAGTATACTGCATTTTTTAACATCTGCTGTTGGTTCAGGTACGAATAAGTTAATGTAGTCTGATAGAACTAGGGCAAATATAAGGTATAAAAAGAAGTAATTAAATATAAATATATCTCAATTTCAAATTATCAAAGTTTTTTGCGATATCGATGCCAAAGTTTTGATTTGAAATTATAAATTTGAAATTAGGCTACAAAATTGGTCCTCGGCGAGCAGTAATTATTCATGGAGTTTACAAGACTTAAACACTTTATTAATTCTTACTTTGAAGCCTACTTGAGTTTCTGAATGATTAATGATGTGTCACCACAAGTAAAATGAAGTCACAACTTGATTTAACCTTAGTTTCTAAAATAATTATTAGCATTTTCATGTGGTTAATTGGCATCAGGTCTTCGACGTATTAACTGGCATGCAATTTAGAAATAGAAATGTAATTTCAGAAAAAATATCTATACCACTTTAAAAAATGTTTTAGTAGAAGTTACATTAGTATCCTATAGAGCATACTTTGAAAGCAAAGTTAATTATTGGAAAGGTCAGAATAAAATATGCTGTTGAACATTCTATTCCAAATTTAGAAATAAGGAATAACTTTTTTCGTTGGATTTGTGGGGGTTTCAATGGGGCAGCAATGTGGATTTCCGATAATATTGCCACCATAAGTGAGTAAAACAGAATTAAATTTGTCCTCCATATCTCCACTCATCTAACATCTTTACAATGAGATACTCCTCGCACACTAGTAAGTGGGCTTCGTTCTATCATCTCCAGCATCATATCATCTTGATAATCACTCAGAAGTAGCTGTAAAATGTGCGCCGAAGATTATAGCTGCTTGTATTTTATTTTTATTACTATAAACATATTGAATATCAGCGTATCCTTCGTTTGAAACAGTACATTTTAAATTTTAAGGAGAAGAGTGAAATTTCGGCGTGCACGCCTATGATCTCGCACTGTAAGTAGAGATGATTTTTCTTTGCTTCTTCCGTCCATAACTGGACTCGGAGGAGGGGGATATTGGAGGATCTAGCGCGTTGACGCACCAAGCCGTGGATATTCGCTTCCTTGGAGCAAGTTGGTCGCTACCGGTTTTCGGAAATTTTAAAGATAGAATTCGAGTTGACAACGGTTCGGAGAGGTAGCAAACAAGCTGCCATGTGGAAAGCTGCCGAGAACCTTCGTGAAAAAGTCGTGGTCCCGAAAATAGCTAAATTATCGGATCTAAAGCACCCTGGAGCTGTACACGCTTTTGTGTTCAACCCGGTGGAGGAAAAATAGCATTCGACGGTTCCATTCCAGTAAATTTCGCATTCTACCGACATAAAACTGTATTTCGATTTTCGCGGTCTCAAATCTGCTTGAATTTCGCCATTGATCATTTCTGTGGCTTTCAAATTGGACGAATTAGGCCATTGATCATCTGCATAGCCTAAAATCTGCCTATATTTTACCATTGATACCTATTTAACCTCTCGTGCCGCAACTCTTCGGAAAAATGTCAACAGAACACCAACATAATTTCCCCAGTGAAGCCGGACTCCGCTCAGAAACCGTCTACCATAGCTGCAGGTGCACACCTCGCTTACATGTCGGTATTTACGCTGCATGCGTTTATTATTATGTCTATCTAACGTTTATTGCCTACTTTAATATTTAAAATTAGTGTTTCCCACAATGGAAAGCATTTAATCTGGTCAGTGATGCAGGTTGGATTGTATCCAGCCTAGTAGGTTTTATCAGTAATTGAGTGTAAATGTAGGCTACATATTTGTCATTCAGTACAGTTTGAGTATAATGAATTGATATAGGGCATACAGGTAATGTAACGAGTACAGTAAGCGTTAATAAGTGGAAGCAAGGTTGGTATGCAGCTGCCCAATTTTATCATCTACGCCGAGGTCGTTCGCTTCTGAGTTAGAGGACGTCATTATTACCTTCGGAAAAATTCGGTAACCCATTAGTGGCGTCCGTAAACTTATTAATAGTGACTTTCTACTTCTCACCGTAATGAAGCTAGACAAAATCACTTACGCTTCTCACAGTAGACTCACCCGTACACCCCATTTGAATTGGTTATGCCCTTTTCACTTGTAAACAGGTAGCAATTATCGTTATTACCTGTAACAAAAAACATTTCATTAGCTTTTATAAGAAAACCTAACCACTATCAAACTGACAGTTGTTTGTTAAAAAAATCAATGCCTCTCATATTTATAATAGCGTCACCAATCCATATTGAAGTAGGCTTAAGTGATATTTTACATTTTAGCACTTCAACCTTCACTGATTGTAGTTGAAACGAACACTTAACTTGGCTCATCTGAGTATGTTTAGAATAGCTGTGGAGAAGTGGAGAACTGGAGTGTAGTCATTATTGCCAAAAACATATAAGTTAATAGAGAACAAACGAAACAAATGTAGAAACTAAGAGGAAAAGAAATGTTGCGTCACTACTCTGAATATTAAAGCTACTGTACTGGTTTTTGCTGATACTGTCAATTATGTTAAAAATCCATATTACTAGATTAAACAGGAATGATTTTCAAATATGGTTTAAAATTAAATGAATCAAGGAAAACTACGCTATTTGTTAGTTATGTGGAATTTTATGCCATTTTATTTAGTTTTAATGACTCCTCAGCCACGCACACCGTGTCTGCTTAATATACATATAATAATATGCAACGTTATACACAGAGATGCGTATCCTGCTGTTTTTAAAGTAGGCATCCTTAAATACTTGCCGCAGGATGCTACGATATGTAAATCAATATTCAAGCAGAAGCAAATATCAGATATCTTAGAATCCTTAGATAGTAAATCGAGTTAATATCTTCGATGTAAATAGCTCTGAGCATATAATATATAAGCTGCTGAAGTATTTCTACGAAATTTCATAAATTTATATCAAGATTGAGTCAGTTTTTTGTTAAAGAACTATATACATTTACTTCCGAAAACACTCTAATACAAGTTTAATTTATTAATCATGAATCATGGCAGCTTAGGTTGTGTATATTAGGTTACCTATAAAACGGCACGCTTCTCCCATGAACCAATTTAAGCAACCAAAAGTCACTCTCTAAAAACGTGCTATGGAACCTAACATTATCAAAACATCTAATTCGTAAAGAAAGTTTTACAAATATTTGTCGAAGAAAGCTACGGCATGTAAATCTTGGAAAACTCTGCAATAGGAAATCTCAATATTTGTTTTCGTTGAATCATCAATAAAACTATTAAATGTCAGCCTGCTGTATTTGCGTACTCTTTCAGCGAGCTCACTTAATCATAGGAATTTCCACACATATCTCTACAGAAATACTAGACATGATCTGCTGCTTCTAAATTAATTATTTTATTTTTATTATATGCATTATATTAGGTTGCATTTATAATATAATTGCCACCTGTGCTACTGTAATAGTACACATTTTAATTTCTTTTGTTTTAATAATGTAGCACATAAAAAAATAAAGATTGTTAAGTTTACTAGATATATCTCTATTTAGTTCAAGATTTGGGAAAAACTAATAAGTTGTACATTCAGTCATCGATGATAATAGCAGAATTAACAATAGAATCTTAACAGAGCTAAAGCGGAATAGATAACTGCTATTAACCAGATGAGGGTTATTTAATTAAAAATCTGGCGTTTTGCCTTAAAATCGCTTTTATGCAAAAAAATAAAAAACATCGTAAAAATTAACTTTTATTATTCATCAATTTTACATGAAACCGGCAGATCAGCTCGATTTTGTTAATTAAACTTTATTTCCGAATTTCAGTAATAAAGCTTTAGCATTATGACTCGAGGTATCGGCAGGATTTATCACTAAAAAGCTTAAATCTGATTTTTTGGTGTCGACAGCTGCAGGTCATTATTGTCTTCGTAATATTTAAATTTTTGTTTATTTGCTTTGTGGGGAAAACACCGGTAACATTAAAATGCTAGTAGAAGTGGCACATTTGTCGGTAGGGTGAGAGAGTAAAATCCAGAGCTTCTTTCACAAGACCCCGTTATTCAGGGAAAAGGTTTGGTAGAGCCGTTAGCAAGCAAATAATGGAACAAGGCATTAATAAGACGAATGACATAAACAATATCGAGGAAAATCAATAGTCAAAGTCCAAGTACAAACAACACAGTACGGATCTTTATTCAGATGCCCTCACAGAAAGGATACTGACCGTTATGTCGGTGCGAGACTTAAAGCAAGCTTCTTTGGAAAGTTATAAGCGAGTGGTTCGCGTGGTCTCCAGACCTTGGCTTGAGGCGGAAACACAAGTATGCGAAGTGCATCCGGATCGTGTACTAGTCTGCGGGCATATAGTGCTACACATTTAAACTTTTTTCACATTTATTTATTTATTTATATCGCAATCAGCCAACAGCCGTTAGGCCAATTATAGGCGTCGCTGTGCATTTATGGGGATTTCAAACCCCACTAACGACTGCCATGAAGTTGTTATGACAGCCGGGACCAACTATTTCCGTGACAACCCTATCACGAGGCGCCGAGAGATGCAGCCGTGGAACTCCCATCCAAGTTCTGACCAGAAAGAGCGTTGGTTAACTCTGCTGATCGAACGTGGACGCTTGTTCAAGCTACACCACCCGGGACCCATTGTTTTGACTTATAGAATATCTAAATATGGTTATTATCTACAATGACTAAAATTACATTTTTGATGATTGAATGTTGAGTTTAGCTTCACTCAAGTTCTTTTAAACTATTTATAGCTTAGGTATAAATATTTTAAAAAGTCACCAAAGCCATATTTATTTCATTTTTTATTTCTACTGAAAATAATACTCTTATTATTTATATTCTTCTGTCACAGGTCGAAGTTAACGCTGACAGCGCGAGTTAATACCTGAACTAGCGTCAGGCAGAGTGATTTTAAGTAGCCGTCTCATAGAGTACCGTGGAATTTCACCTCGATCCCGGATGTATTTGAAGAAACCCCGCATCATCCCGCCGTTAATCATTTTGCAACTATCCTGTATACTAGCTCGCGGTATCGACGCAGCCGTGGAGAAACCTTTCATTATTAGCGTGTAGATCAACGCCGTTTGCTGTTAGTACTGCCGTTGTTCATTCTTTATTCGACAAACCGACGCAGTAGTAGGTCTGCTGTCATATTGCGTGTATAATGACGCCAATTTGTCGATTTTTCTTTCGCTTTCGAGCCTGAGTTCCTTAAAAATGTTTAGCCGCCGCACCGATGTGATCTCGCCGTCCACCAAAGATATTTCCTCTGCCTTCCGCATCATTGCTGCATGTAGCTAAGTTAAACCTGTTTTATTATTTTATTAATTCATGCGGTAGAATACCGCTGCGGTTGAACATAAGTTTGCACGTCTGAAATATTTAAGAACTGGCCGCTTAAGCGATTTAAATTTGGAGCGGATCCTTACTGAGGGAGTGTGGAGTGCGATTTGTGATCGGTTGATGATTTGTAGCCAGCTTATCAATACTGCTTACTCTTTAAAATTGTTTCAGAAGCAAAACATATGTTAGGGTTTTTTAATTATGCCATGTAACATCGTAAATAAGCCAAAATTCTTGGGGTTTGAGAAGCCATAAGTTATTGTTGTGAATATTATCTTAAGGAAGTTACTAAATTTACTGCTGTCTGAGTTATATGTGAAGCATAAGTCATATCTTGGAGCTGATTACGCACTTTGCGTCCGCCAGATAATTTTCGCATTCCCCTATCGGCAGACACATCAGATGGAAGCCACAAAAATTTCAAATAATTGTCCCCGTATCTTTCCAGGTACAATTGTGTTCACTAGCGTAAGCGAGCCTTTATTTTCAGCCTACAATTCACACCTCCCACTGAGCTAACTCGAGCACCCTGTAGCCTTGCTACTTGTAAACGCTATTATTCCCGTTAGGAGTTGACAAGTTAGAACATACACAATTACTAAATGCTTAAATGGCAGATTCCAAAACAAACGTATGAAATCACAGTAGGTAACTAGATAGTTATTAGCAGAATGTATAAATTTTTATATGCATCTTATTCACGTCTCGTACTTCCACAGTAAAAAATGCGCTGAGCTATGTAGTTACTAGCTTTTCTGTTGTAATAGGAAATTTGTTAAGCTAAAAGTTGGCTCGGAAACGGTTACCTAATCTATTTTTTTGCGAAACACTTTCATTTAAGCCTAAAAATAAACAAGAAATTCTGTTGAAAAAACCTTTTATTACTTAATGTCATTTGAAAGTAACATTCGAAAAAAAGCACCGCATTACGGAATTAACCATAAAAGTTTGTTAAATAACCGGCACAGCTCTCCTGGGCTTTGTAATTAGGAAATTATTCATATTATTAGATAAAAGTCGATTAGCTGTATGTGTACGAAACATTCTTTTTCACTCTCTCTATTTTAACTTAGGATATGTACTCGTAATATTATTAAAATGTTAGCTTTGAAACAAGACTTTCGTTTCACCGTCAGAATTATTTTTAATTTTTTTAACATAGGTACGTGATAACTATCACCACCTTAAAAGTCCGAAAGCATGAATTATGTAGATTTATAGTTTTTCTGAAAAAAATGAATTGTTCAAGACCATAATAATTAATATGTGATCGATAGGAGACAAGAGTACAGTTTGTCTGAGGAATATGTTTCCTGGCGTCATGTGCGTAGAAAGCAATTACGAAAATGATCTAAAATTTTGTTTGCATTTGTTTCCCTTGTTAGCAAGGGTGAACATTCGAAATATTTTGAATATTTACGCTGACGCGAGGAAAAAATTCATCAGACGAACTATATTTTATTCTTGGGTAGGTTGGTAATGGTAGAGCGAAATATAGAATACTCCATATTCGCTTTTACACTACTTTCGGCTATATTCCGCGTCGTTACTATGATGCTGCAAGATGCATTTTGGCACCCCTTTTGGTAGCGTTTAGTAAATGGATTGATTCCAAAATGCGTCAGTAATTAGGTGCACATTTGGTGAATTGCTGCGCCCATCTGACTAAATCAGGATTTCACGATATGTCGAAGTAAAACCACCTGTTTGCCGCTCAAAATCTTATGTACGCAAGTGTTATCGCGCTAAGTTTAAATGGTCTGGTGTTTTATCGGATTTAGTTTTAGGTTATTTTGTAAATAACCCCGATGTTTTACATCCTATCTCTGAGCGACTATTAATAATCGTCCAATTCTATGCATACATTGATGTCCACCGTCTGCTGAGCTTCATATCTCACGCTATTAAGCAATCCTACCACCTGGTAGTACGAATCTGTTCTGGCCAATTGCGATTTCTACAGTATTTCGACGCACGAAGTAAAGCTCAGGGGTGTTTTTTGGATTTTAATTTTTGTATACCTGCGGGCGCAACTGCCACCCGTGCGCCTCACTCTGCCACTGAAACCACATAACTTGTCGGATTATGCTTTTGTGGAGGTTACCCATTGTTTTGTGAATTTTCCGGATTTAAGCTGTGTTTTCTACTTGCTAAGTATAATAAAAGGGAAATCTAGGAGATATAGGTGCCCTATCTGCGTTTGCGATTGCGTCTGTACGGTGAGGCTTCCTCGTGCGGAGGAATACGCAGGTCATTTTATTATATAGTTCTCTTTTTAGCATCAAGTGATACTCGTTTAAAATAGGTTTCGGGGCTTATTATTTGTTTAGGGTATCTTTTATAAGAGTTTATACAATACTAATATAAATTATGATTTTTCTTTAATTGAGGAAGCTGGCGTTTCTTGTATAATAATCCGAAGCTAAACCGTTAATTTAATTTCCGAGGCAATTTTAAATGTAATGAGTTGGTTTTGAAATAATTTAGTCGAACCCTTTATTCTTGTTATACTTAATTATATTTGATATATTTTTTGAAGTTGAAGTTGAAGCACCAATACGGTTTGAAATTGATATTATTACCCTTGGGAAAGTCTATTCTTCTTTAGCTATTCATTTCTATAAAAGCATTGGCACTTGAATTTATGTGTGTCTATTCTTTTATTAGAACCAATCGATATTTTTTCTGTTTTCACGATTACGATCATGAAAACTACTCTTGCCGGTAAGTTACGTTTGTTTAAGTTGTTGGTTAGGTGTGTTCGCTATTTTGAAAGCAACGTCTGTTTCCAATACTACTTCAGATTTTTTTATTACGTTTTCGGCGCCTTCAATTTTTTATTGCATCTAAGGATGTAACTGGATCGTGATTCACCCCGCTCTGAGTTTGAGCTCCACTTGTTAACGCCCTACAATAAACCAGCACTCTACCAAGAAAGCAAGTCTAAGCCGGTTGAACGTTAGAAATTTAGGCTAAACCTCAAACAAACATTAATACAAACCACGTTTCAGCTGAAAAAATTATTTCGAACTCATATTAATACTGGCCCAATGCCATTACATATCCTGATTAATATCCAAATAATGAATGCCTCCATGCCTCCTTTCCCGAGGGAGAAAGGTTATTTCCGTTTATTAGATTATGTGCATGCTAGAACTTTTGATAAAATTAGGATAGGGTACTTCAGTTTGTAAACATTTGATTTCCTACGGTTCACTTCGCATTCAGTGTTGTGACCGGAATGATTCCGTCCACACTACAATCAAAAATTGTGTTAGTCTTCTTAAAAACTGTAAAATATATTACGATCGGATATAAGATAAAATCTCCTACAAGCTGTTCCATATCTGCATACTATTTTGTCTATGAAGCAACATTAAATATCTAAAAGACATGCTTCTTTCGGATAATTTTAACACTGCATCGACGACAAATTCTTACGATAGGAAGCGCATAATATTGAAGGAATCATTTACTATGGAATAGAAAAAATCTAGTAAATGACAGGGATAGTTCGGCTCAGTACTTCACGTTATGAGGGTGCATTTAATAAATTAGCATGAACATTAGCTCGTGTTAGATAAACGTAAATTAGTAGCACACGTAGTAAACAAATTACTAGTTAAATTTCGAAAAGAAATTTGTCCTAGTTAAAGATAAATATTAAGCAAACTGATAGTAGCTATGTGGTTGTTATCAAAAATGTCATTAATTAAATCAAGTAGAAATAATATAGATAAATATTTTAGAGAACGTAGAAAACATCACATTTATATACATTTCCTTAAGTTGTTAGAAGAATTGGTACTTTTGTAGAAACCAAATGCCCTTGAACGTCAAAACGAAAATATTTTGTGTTGCAGGAAAATATCCTCAATCAGTCAAAATTGTAAAAAAATATTTTTCAAATCCTAAAAATTAGTACCTAACTCACCTCCACCAAGAAGCATCCACAAAAGGATTGTATACTCCCCACACATGTTGAAAGCTAAAGTGTCCCGATCACCAAGTTACATGCCAACAGCCGCGAAGCGAACTCCAAAACCGAGACTCGCGAGCTTTTCGCGGCTCCTCATTTCGGCTGACACACACCGACGGAGAAGTGGCTGCGACTGAATTATCCTTTATCCTGCCGGGCGTCGCGCGAGCCTGCGCTACCACACGCGATTTGAGCACAAACCTTAACTGAATTACTTTCACACAATTGCTAATTCCACTTTGGACGCTCTTTGCCCTGCGCTTTTCACATGTTTTGTTATTTACACTCCAATTTCGGTGGCTCAGGCAAATAATTTGCTTAAGGCGCACACACGCAACATCCCTTGAATAATTCCGGTCATGATTGCCGGCGAACTTTTCTCAACTTTTACTCCTCGGCCTGGATATTAAGGCTGCGATTATGCTGCCTTGGGACGGTCGGGACGGAGGTGACGGTTTTTGCACAAATTTTTAATTGAAAAGTTTTAAATTCCCAAATAGCAATGATGAATTTATTTATTAATACCAGTATATTATTCTAATTAATTTCGGAACAGTGTATACAAAATATCCCTAAAATAAAAGTTGACACACTACTTGAAAACGATAAAATCTGTTTGTGGCGTTCTATTACTTATCATGCTTTTATCAGTATTTTGCCATATGGAATAATTAAAAATATCAAGGCACGAAAGTAATACATTAAAGTTGTTACAAAAAATTAGACTAAAATGTAGCAATAAAAAAAGCCCCTACTATTAAAATTGAAACTTTTCAATATTCAAAAACACTAGCTTACAAAAAGGTTTCATAGTGGGATTTAATTGCCATAAACAGCAACCAATAGTTAAGGGCAAGGGGTTCAACAACTAACAGTGACACACTCCGCCAACTACAGGAAGCAGTCCAGATGCTACGTGAAATAGACTACACTTATTCAAAACAACTGTCTTAATACTCTGAAATACGAGTAAATACTTAAAATGGAACAATTAATTACATGAGTAGTACACGAAATAATAAGAAATATACAATCAGAATGACGTAAATATATAAAAGCGCACAGAATCGATTTAGCGAAGCGTAAAAATCAGCTTCGTTACGCGGTCCAAAAAAGCCAGTTAACATAACAAATTAAAAATACAGCCAAAAATCAGTAAACACACAAAACCAATAGCATTTGCTAAACATATGGTGGTTCCCAGTAACAAAGTTATGATCAAATTAAATTAGTAAACAAAAAATGGTTGTACACCATTTAATTTTAAAAAGTTAGATCTACGATTAGTAATATTCAATAAGCCATCTATTTCACTCATAGCTGAAAGTGTAAGGTGCGAAAAAGGTTGGGATAATTGGAAAAGCTGTTCTGAATAGCTGCAATACGTGCTGAAAAATCCATTAGAGCCTCTCATAATGGGCTTGCAATTACAAGTGCTCCGTTTTTTTTTTCAAGCGTCAAATTTGGAATCTAACAGGTAGGCAGGATAGCAAGGTGAAGCTACTTCAAACATCTATAAATTTTCGGCAGGTAGCACGGCTAACCCCAAAATTACTCGTTAAAATGTAAGTTCACCTATTTTAGAATTATTATTCGTTTCGCTGGAACTGAGCTATTTTTATTTAAGTCAGCCGAAAATTTTGTGGTTTTAACGATTATTATTCCTTTTATTTTATAACCTAATAAATCATAATTCCGTAATCGAAAAAGCAAATACAAAAATTTTATGTACACTATGTAGTTTTTTACGTAGATTCTAATTTTATAAACAAAAGTACATTATCCTATTTAGCATTCTAAAGTTACTCCCCCACCCTCAAAATAAAGAGAGGAGGTAAACGTCAAAAATGTTTAAATATTCCCCCCCCCCCCCCCCCCCAATCTCCCTGTTACATCACCATGCTAAATAACAATTTGTTAAAATGGCGGATACTATGCTACGAACAGCAAATATTTTTTAGAGTAAAGTTTGATACTAATCAGACTCAATTACGGTGCTACGGTCAGCTTAAAATTGTACCGTTCAAGGTACATGGACGTATTGGAGAGCCTACTAGCTACAGTAAAGACGGTGTGCGGGTCCTTCTAAAATTAGCAAAAGGTGTTGAAATCCTTAGGGGCGCTAAACAAATTTCAATACAACCGATAAGTCCATTAACATACCAGAACACTTAAACTCATAAAAAGTTGCGTAGCCATATTCGCTATGACCTGAAATAGGTTTCAAACCCTTTGCCACATAAATTACGTGCATTACCCAGGCGTAAAGTTAAAGCTAATAATGAAAAGTTCTGTGTTGGTAACGGTTGATCACGCACAACAAAATAATTACAAGCACTTGTAGTCACAGGTAAAGCCAATGCCTCAAACAAAAGAAACGAGCACAGTCCATTCTATTGTAATAAGCTAACTTACAAATATTTTAATGCTTCAAGTATAGGTTGCAAGAAATCGCAACGAACAAAAGTTACCCAGCAATTTCACTTAACAGAGTTAAACGTTTAAGCCGCTAAAAATCTGTTGGTATTAGGAAGGCAGTTTAAATTAGCAAACCATTATAAGTTTACGATGACGCCGTAAACCAAATATAGCAGAACACCTACTACCACAATAAGTAAAAATTTACTATGTTCAGTAAAAGCACAAATAAAACTTGAACAAACACTAGGAGGAGATGCAGGTTTAACAGGTAAATTCTGCTTTACAGAACGAGTAATGTACATAACTTTTTGCGTTCACCTTGTACAATATGGTAGTACCACGCTAATGCAAAACTAAACCGGGAATCAAATCGTCAACGTTCAGCTATCAATAATAAGTTCTCCGCTATACGACGGAACCTCCAAAGGCTTTGGAAAAACAGTTGCAAAACTAAGGAGACCGTCTCTAATGACTATTGCAATAAATGGAAGATAGCAATAAAATTTTCTACTACCTGGTTTTTCAAATCGGCGCCCAAACTAATAGCACAACTTTTAAAAACTCCAGGGTCGGCTCTATAAATTCGTAACGTAAGTGCCTAATTACAATAATACACGAGAGAATAAACGCATTCATCTTAAATTTACGGTTCCAAAATTCGATCCGCAATCATGTGCGATTGGTAGACAAAACGCAATAATCTCCGTTAACTTCTATAGATTCCTATAGTGCAAGCTAACTAGGAAACACTATTTTTTCTTCACAAATTATTATCAAACAATCCCAAACTAGGGCATGTTATCGGATTAAGGGACACTAACAAAGAAGAGGAAGCCAAGCGCGCAATTATTAAAACACGTCGCGCACCTGTAAATAACACTTGCTATCGACGACATGGCCTAGTTACGTCCTAACAACGGACTAATAAATTGGTTCTTACAAGTGGAACATCGCCCAAGGGGTTCGGTTATCTTAAAAAGTAAGCCACCAAGGTGCTAGAACACGGTTAGCCAATATAGCATCAGAAAGATGGAAAAATTAGTGTACAATGAAAGCGTGACACTTCATGGCCATAACAAATCAATGTAAAAAATGGGGTTTTTGCACACGTCTGGCGTCGACAAAATATACTTTTCTAATTGTGCAATCCATTGCTGGCTTGTCGCACGTTTGTGGAATTGTATCTTGGACAAAGACAGACTTTTCATATCGCGCGACGTGGCGTCTCTGTGACTGGCGATATAATATATTGTGATGCTTTTACTTAGGGTTTAATAAATAATTGACTCAACCTTAACAGGGTTCTGTAAAGTTCCCGGCTGACTATTGTTTTATTTAGATTTTTTTATAATTAATAAATAATTCTATCTCAGGGTTAGGTCACTACATCAAAAATAGTTACATTGCTAACTTGCTAATAATTAATTTAAAGTTTAAAATACATAATTATTTGTACGTACTCTGTATGCTACGATATTTAGCTGACGCGAATATGCATGCGCGATATTTGTACCTGACGTCACTGACATTAATTCCAAGAAGGTCGCCTGGGGTTAAAAATTCGCAAACAACTCCGTCTTTTATATAAATTGCTTATGTCCATGCAATCACCGTTGTTGCTAGGCGAGAAAAATTGAAAGTAAATTATACTACGTCACGAAATAATTGCCTTTTACTGACGCCACGCTGCCGGAAGTTAATTGCGAAACCCACGGTACCAAAGATATTTACTACACTTTTTAGGTTGCAAAATCTGACCTTTTGTGGCTTCTAAGATGCTCCTGAGGGTACTTATAGTCTCGCTGAACGTCCCATGATACTCAGGACAGAAAATCGTAAACATCCCGCTGCTAGCCAGGCAGGAATATAGACTCGATCAGCACCTGGATATCGGCTTGCACTTGAATGACCTTTTGGATGGCTTTGGCGAAAGCCGAGGCTCCACTATAGTACTACACTGCACCACACGTTCAATGGTCGCTTATTCACCTTGAAAGGCAGTTACAAACTGACTGGACCTCCGGAAAACCAGTTCGAAATACTGTGGGATGTACTCTGACCAATTGATGCTTCGTTTTACCACTTGCCACAGCTCAATACAATGGAAAAACATTCACAAATCATTCTGGACACTCTCTCTCAATTAAAACACAATCTTTGGTAAACTTGAATATTTTAATTGCACATAAATATCGTTTATTGGATAGCTTCGCAAAAACTCAACTGATTCTTAAAAGAAGCTGCCCACAACTTCTTTTGCTTTTTGTTTTGTTTTAGTTGTATGGAATGCCAAGCCTACTTTGATTTAAATTTGTTTTTACACAAAAATAATGCTATTCTGAAAGCGTCATCTATCAATTATTTACAATGTTTGCTATTTATGACTAATCTGAAATATAAATTATTACATCTTCTGGACATTTTTACAATAAATATCTGTATTGTTGGTTATGTTATAAATTATTAACAATTATCATTTTACATCTGAGGGTACTAAAATGTGATCATAGCAATGTTGCCTTAATAGAGTTATGAAATTTGCTCCTTTGTCATATTTGTGCAATTACGCTTTTTATTGCGGTAAAATAAACTCTAAAGAAACCCCAGAAGTTATATCTTGCAGCTCAGCACACATTATACTGGTAGGCCGGTAGCAGATATCAAATCTGAACCTTTCTATTTTACTTCTTACTGTAAAGTTCACTGACTGCTAAAAAAGCAGTGTTGCGTATTGCAATATTAAATCCACTTGCTTCTGAATTTCAAGAGATCTCGTTTTGAAGTTAAGTAGTTAAGATTGAGTTTGTAATGCGACGTATACGTTCCCAAGTCGACGTATACGTTCTCAAGTAATATGAAAATAATGTTTAAAGCAGTCAGCTTGTGGTGTGGTAGTTAGCAGTTAGTTTTGGTATGGCTATGCGTTTATGTGAGAATTTTTTTCTATTTCACAATTTTGTTTATTCCTCACTTCTATTCTGGTGCATAGGTTTTCAAAGATTTTGTTCCTGTAGCCTTAGATATAATTTATCTCTAACTATAGAGCCAAATTGTTAAACGTCTTAAATTTTCCAAAACGTAAATAAAATTATAAGTCATAGGGTAATCTAATATAAATAAATAACTGAGAATCCAATCTAATGCTTTAATAATTAATAAATATTAACAACATACACATGTAAAATAATAATTGAAAAATGCAGAAACCCTCCAACAGTGCCTCGGTGGTGTTTTTTCATCCCAGGTTGAATATGAATAACCCCGTTTAAGAGTGTAAACATTTACTGACCCCATAATTTACAGTAATTTTTATTTTGTATGTTAAGGTTTAAACCAAATAAAGTCAAGGGCAATGGTGTGCGTGCAAACGGACTAGTAATTGAATCGCTTCAAATTAAGCGCCGTTTAAGATAACTAAGAGTGATGTCATGTTGTTTATCTCCTTCTGTCACCGATGCGATACTGTAAAACACGTAAATTACTTCATACTGAAATTCGGTTCCTTCTCTTATGCACAATGTTTATTTTTTGTATTTCCCTATGAGCAATATGAGCACAATTATCCATTTGCGTTTATTACTAAATTTAAAGAGCAACATATTTCCAAAGTGTTTACTCTCTTCTGTACTTCGCCTTAACTGGAAAAAAGATTGTAAGATATTTAAAAAAAATCTGTAAAGGACTTTACTCAGAACTTTCCTCGCAAGTGGACGTTCCGACAATAAACAACTTTTAAAATCAAAGAAAACTAGGGGTAAAAATATTGGTCGATAAAAGACGTTTGACTCCTCTATAGTAATATCGAGCTTCATTTATTCATTTTGACACAAAATGCATTTACCGAATTAAAATGGGAAATATTCTTGAGTCCAGATGTATTTCCCGGCGATTGCTATCTTTTTGGATCATTGGAAGACGCACTAGTAGGAGTACGATGTAAAGACAATGGCAAAGGAATCATTTTGTACAAACCTGACTAAACATTCAGAATGCTTTTCGTATAGAGATAGGCATTGTGCAGTGACTTGATAGATAACTCAAATGTACTGCGAGAGAAATTATGTCGAACGTTAGAAATAGTTCTCTTTATATATTACACAAAATTACGATTAATATCTGAATCGTTCTCGTATAATTCATATTACTTAATAAGCTGTGCATGAAAATGTTACCTAAGCAAGTGTATTCCATGGCATTTTAGTAGGTTTTGCATCTAAAGTAATCGAAATACGCAAAAAGCTCAAAACAGGCTATGTTCATTAATTATTCCGGCGTTGCATACTGAAGTTCTTGTAATTAGGTAGATAACAAAGTGCATGCTAGCAATATTAGTCTGTTAATGGTGCATTTGCTGTATAACGGCGGTTTTTAGTGGTGTATAAAATTACTAAGTTGAGACGTGGCAAATAAGCGTTGTGGAAGAGCAAACATTTAGAGCGCTAGATAATACCAACACATTTTAGAATTTGTAACGAAAAAAAAGATAAAAATAACTTGATTGAATATAGGACGTGGTTAGAGCATATTAATCAAGGTTAAAAGAAAGACGATTTCTACACATAAATAATTATGCGTTTGCAATGATTACATTTAAGTACTAACTATAATTGCTAATTATCTAGTAAAAGTGTAGCTTTAATGTCAATTCTAATCAGATTCAACGCAAGAGCGTTAAATAACTAAGAACATGCTTTTATTCATTCCAGTTCAAACGAATTTCTATTTGTTAATTCAAGTGTGCATTCATGTTCTATAAAAGACAAACATATAAATAGGTAATAAATAAATTGTCCGGTCGATTAAGAAAACCGGCGTTTCCGTCCACAGAGCACGGAAAACAATCATCCATGCTGCCTCAGGGTAAACATCATAGCAGTAAAGTACCTACATATTGGACAGTCAAATCTGAAGTAAGTCGAAGGTTAAATGCAGCACCGAATTATCTTAAGGGGCATGTCAAAGACACTTCAAAGTTGTGCTCATTAGACCCATACTGTAATGGATATTACCGCAATCAGTGCGCTAATGGATAGATATTACCGCACACACTGCGGTAATGGATACTACCTCACTCTTTTTATATAAAAAAACATTGAACCGGATTCTATCGTTGAAGATAGAATATTGAGCAATACACGTTTGCTTATGCACTTAACGAGAATCGTTTGATTGCCCCAGAACTCGGCCACCGCCTCGATTTGGCAAAAAACGCGTTTCGTTAAGATGCTCATAATCAAACTGGTATCGCTAATATCTATTAACGCAGCCAGCTGAAATTTACAAAAATTTTTTATATAGCCGAACGGCATTTACATAAAGTAAGAAAAAGTATAGCTCAGAATTGTGTTTTTGCTTTAATTTATTACTATTCAAACTAACAGTTATCAGAATTGCAAAAATCTAAGACAAAGTAGGAATGTAACTAAAAAGTAACATAACTAACCAAATGTTAACTAAAATGGGAATGAATTATATCAAAATTTACACATTGTTCACATCCTGACAAACGCTTTTACTTCTAGATCTTTTTTCTCTTCTTTTTCTATTTTCCTTGTGTCTGCATTTACCTAATCTATCCAATTTTTGCAGTACCCTCCCATCCTTTTCATCTTGCCTCCGACTCCGTTCTGGGTCTTCTCCCTTCCACTTGCAGTTGCATCACCTGATCGACTTTACGGCTCTTTACACTTCAGGTAATATAGCTAAAATGGTACATATCTCGCTTTGACTCTGCAAACGTAGGCGTGCAGATATAAAAGTCGGTTCGGAAGCGAGATATAAGGTGTTTATAATTGCCTGTTGGCGCCACTGACTTGGTTATTTTAGCCGAAAGATAGAGCGACGTTCGCATTTAGACATCTAGGTCGTCGGAAAAAGTTAAAAGTTTTATTTTTTGCTTGAACTCCCCTTATTTTTACCTGCTTCATGCGTATCTCTCTAGTAAACGCAGCTGCATGTTGTATAGAGCAGAAATAAAGGCAATGGCACAACGGAAACGTTAAGTTGAGAATACAATAATACAGGTGAAATAATCAACGGACAGCCGAGGCTAGCTCGTTATCAATCTACTGTCGCAAGGGGGTGGAGGGTAATGCCTTAACCGGGACTTTAGGCTATTCAGTCATCAGTACGGAATCTACTGGTGGAACACATTCATAGCAGACAAGAGAAGCCAATGTAACGCGGCTAGGAGAAGAGTTACAAGACTCAAGGGAAAAAATATGGAAGAAGCCCGAAATACATATAAAGTGATAAATAAGGAGCCTAAAACGTTAATTAACATGGCTAAAAAAGAGCGATGGAAGGAATTGTGTAATTTTCTGGAACAATATATTTGGGGAAAAGGATATAAACTTACTGTCAAACGTTTAGAGGGGTGGCCAGCCCCATACGGGCTTTCTACGGACTCGAAGGTTCGAATCCTAAAGGAACTATTCCCCCAGGTAGAAGACGAATGGGAAAGACATTACAACACGGTTGAGGCCCCAATCTTCACAGAAGAGGAGTTTCACAGCGCGAGCCATCGACTTAGAACAGGAAAAGCTGCAGGCCTAGACGGCATTATGCTAGAAGCTGTCATTGAAGCGGTGAAAGTTGCACCCGCTGCTATATTAAAGGTGTTTTACAGCATCATCGGCACACAGCGCTTTCCCCCTCAGTGGAAGCGTGCTGGGGTTATTCTAATTCCTAAAGCTAATTCGGCTTTCGACGAGAAAGATCTACCGCGTAAATGGTGTTGCAAGGAACATCTGCGGGAGAGTCGAAAAAAAGTGGGTTGCGCTAATTACATTCAATGTAAAAAACGCTTTTAACACGGCTAAGTGGAGTTTTATAATCTCGAGGTTAAAAGAAATGGGCATTAGTTAGTACCTGATTAACACAATTGAGAGCTACCTGTGCGGAAGGACTGTCCAAGTTAGGGGACACGGAAGCACCGGTACTTCGGCTGGGGTGCCGCAAGGCTCAGTTCTTGGGCCAATTCTATGGAATGTATTGTATGACGGCGTGCTGAGAATTGATCTGCTCGACAACTCTAAAGCAATTGCATATGCCGACGATCTGGCTCTTATAGCCGAAGCAGACAGCGCAGAGGAACTGTGTCATGTTGCAGACATGGCGGCGATCTTGATATGCAGATGGATGAGAAAAAACAAGTTAACCTTGACCCCAAATAAAACGGAGGCAGTAGTTATTAAGGACCCAGAAAGCGCTAGAACATACAATTCAGGGTAGTAGACAGCGTGGTGGTTCCAAAAAGAAACGTGAAATACTTAGGAGTCTGAATTGACGATAAGCTAAGGTTTAATGAACATGTCAAAAAGGTTACAGGAAAATCACATAGAGTCATAGAATAATGCTTAATATCGGCAGCCCTTCATCAGAAAACCGGAAGGTACTGGCAGGTGCTGCCCAGTCTATGCTATTGTATGGTGCACCAGTGTGGGCACAGGTCATGAAAATAAATAGATATAATGAAATGATATAGAGGACACAGAGGAGGGTTTTGCTGAAGGTTGTATCCGCATACCGGACCACGTCAACAAAGGCTTTGCAAGTGCTGGTTGGCGTAATACAAATAGATCTATTAGCTGAGGAAAAAGCAACAGTATCCAACTATATAGGACAAGGCATGGAAGAGGCAAAGAAGCGAGCCAGTGTAAGGTCAATGGAAGAGTGGCAAAATAGGTGGAATAATACAGACGACGTGGCGGCCCGGACCAAAGATCTTATTCCCAATATTAGAGTCTGGACGAAATGCACAGGGTCCTGACTATTTTTTTACTCAGTTTATGACGGGTCACGGGTCGTACAGAACATATACGTTCCGAAAAGGAAAATCGACAGATGCCAATTGCATATATTGCGGAGAAATGGACACCCCAGACCACACGATGTTCTAATGTGAGAGCTGGTACAGAGAAAGAATAACTTTTTCAATGGAATATGGGGGCAAACAGCCGGAACATCATAGAAGAAATGCTTGCCAGCAAGGAGAAGTGGACAATAATACACGAATACATCAGGAAAATTATGAAGATGAAGGACAAAGAAGAAAGGGCATATCAACGCGCTGCATAATACGTTACCGGTTGTTGGAGTATTCATGGGTAGCTGGTACACCGATGTAAAGCCTTGCTACAGTTCCGTAGTGCCAGCGATGCTGGAGAGAGCGGTTTTAGTGGGTAGGTCAACCTTGCACAAAACGGCTGGAGTCCCACACTACCGCACGCGATAGAGTCGAAGCGTGTGGTGAGCATGAAATTTTCTCGCCTCCAAAAAACAAGGGTATTCAGCCATCGTGCTAAAAAAAGTTTAGCTACTCCATATAGGGAAAGCTCAAAACCTGCGTCCATAAGGCGAACACACACACACAAGAGACAAATAATATATCTACCAGGGGGTAATCAACATGGAGAGGCAATTAAAATTCACATAGTAAACAGGTTACTAGAAAGTAAAGCAGTTGTTTAACAATATAAACATGAAGGCAAAGCGAATCTGTAGCTTTAAATTGCGAAGTTTGGAGCCATAGCTCCGTAAGGGTTAACCTGGTGGTATTGAATCACATAAACTGGGGTAAAAATTGACGTACGGGCTAGTTAATTCGGCCAAAGTCTAGATAAAACCCCAACGATAAGGTGACTAATATTTTTAATTAACAACAAACGAAATCCCCAAGGGGTTTAAGAACTACAGACGCTGGTATTGTTCAAGAACCAACGGACATGCCTTTACCTCAAGTATAGTATAAAGCTATCGCATCACATAAACGTCAACACGTAGCCTGAGTTGATCATAAACAAACATACGGTCTGCTTCGGAGTTGTAAGCCTTCTGGCTTTAACGCAGACGCGGGTTTCAGACTTGTCCTCGGCGCGATATAATCCTTACGTATGGTACAAAATTGTTGGCGTGTGCTTGCAGTTACATGCGGGAAAATATAACATAACAGACTTTCTTTCATTTTAAGTGCACGTCAGTCTCATTTTTTTTCTTCAACTGTTTTAATTCGCGGTTTCTCTGCTATCCCCCATTTAATATATTTTTTTATGCGGTTCTCTCAGTTTTTTTCGGAGACTTTTCTTAAATACTTCATTTTTATGGCAGTTTTTTGCTTTAGGCTTACTCTGGGAGTGGAAGGCTCTGAATTCATAGATAATAGTTGGCCTAAACTTGACTTTGACAGTTCTCGTGTCTTCCCCATGAGGGAATTGGATAGTTGGAACCACATCTGTGATACTTTGTTGCACCTGTTAACTATTTTTTCCTATTCTATCACTACAGTTGAGATTGTTCTTAGGTATTCATAGGATTCAACTTTCTCGAATACCTCACCTGCACATTCTTTCATTTTTGGAAAATGCTTCCGTCCTGCTTCTCGCAGTAACTTCAGGCACCTCTCATTCTGATGCTCGTGGTAAATATCCTAGATATTGTAGCTGGTTTGTCTCTAAAATTTACCTTAGCTATGTGTTGCTCATGTTGCATATTATGTCTTCATGCCAAGTTATGTACATTTTTGACTCCTATCCTTTGCATAGATTTTGTTTCGCCTGGTTTTTTGCTTTATACTATTTCAGTGAGGGCACTGACGCTTTTGAACCATAAGCCAGGATTGGCACACAAAATTGTTTATATGCTCTTCCATTTGCATTGTTTCGGAAGCGCGTGTGTAGAATAACAGACTTGCAATAAGCAGGTCCTTGGTTCAAATCCGTAGATAAGCAAAACTTTCTCCACAATCCACTGGATCGGTACTGATTAGGGTGCAAATTCGACGTTGGGGTACAATTGACGTCGCTTTCATCTGCATACTGGCCTAGTAGTCATGAACAGAGACTAATTTAGTAATTTGCCGCCCCTAAGCTGAAAGTGTTTGCCGCCTGTCTTGTCTTATTGAATTTACAAAATACATGTAATTGACGCCGACTCGGCGAATTTAGTAGTAAATCCTACTTGTTAGAACTACTTACTAAAAAATTTGGAAAATAATGCGATCTATCGTTTGCAAAGCTAATATGTTTGTAAAATACCACCTAAAGCACAGAGGTGCCAGCTTTCCGACGTCACGAGCTCGTCACGTCAGCTAAAGAAGGCGATCGTACGGCCGTCGCGTGAGCTGTGTGTACAGATTGTAACTACATGTTAAGTGCAGTTATCAATTGAAGGGGCAAGTGGATAAAGGGGCCATGTGACATTTTTAAATTTTACATATTTTGTAACTGATGAAGGGGCCATGTGTAAAGGCCCCTCATAAACCCTTTAAGTTTGTCATTTGTACTATATTTCTCAATATTATAGCTCGATAAAGGGGCTATGTGTCACAATATAACCAGAAAGTATTGAATAAAGGAGTCAAGACCACATAACCCCTTTATCCGCTCAGACAGTACTGGATTGAAAGCACATAACCCCTATATCCGCTACAGTAGAGTTAAGTTTTAAGTATAACCTAAAAATCTAGTGATTGTGAGTGCCTGTGAGCGTGCTTGTTTTCTTTCATAATGCTGTCAAGAGGAAAATTAATGGTTCAAAAGCCCTTCAATAATAAAACAACTGAAAAAGAACATGAAATAGGGCACAATCATGTAATTTCGGAACAGCCCAAAGTAATAGTCGAACGAATAGTGGATTGTAAGTTCATTCATATATCTTGTAGTACCTATTTAAAGAGTATCTAAGAATAATTTTCTCGAATCGACCTTTTTGCAGTTAAGAATCAAGTGGGCATAGTTGAGGGTGCAGGCTATCTGGTCACACAAGCATAGATGAAAACACACAATATAAAATTATATCTCATCCTTCTACCAGCAGTGGGACATATCAAGAGAAAAACCTGGGTTGTAATAACACTCAGCAATCTTCAGCTAGCTGTGCACGCCTACAATATCAAGATAAATGTACATTTGTTGTATTTAATAATCTATGTTTCTTTGCTAACCTAATATTTTTAGATGGCGAAGTAGATGTAAACTATCCCTACGAATCTAGTGATGAGTATATACCATCTACTGATGAAGAAAGTTCTTATACAAGCGAATCTGAAAATACGCAGGAAAGAAGCAAAGCAACACCTGTGCGAGATACCAAGATTAACGAGCCTAATCAAACTGAAACGGAGAATGTCAATCAATTGGAATTTCAACCCAAAAGAAAATTAAAGCAGTTTCCTCAGAATCCCAAAGTTTCCAGGAAGCGAATTCGAAGACCACAAACTTGGAAAATAGCTAAAGCTGCATCAGATAGGCAAGAGGGGAAGAAATATCTCTCCCAGCGAGGATATGAAGTACCAGCAAAAAGCATATGCCTTGAAAATCTTTGCCATGAAAATTGTAAGTTGCAATGTACTGGTAAATTCAGTAATGATCTTAGGAGTTCTATATTCAGTGAGTTTTACAAACTTAATGTGAATGCAAAAAATGCATTGCTGTTTAAGAGTATCGTGGGTCGACCTACAAAACGTGCAGCCAATAATGCTAAAAAACTTAAATCTTTTTCTTACAACTACTTTATACAAGAAATAATTAACAAATCAAGGTGTGCAAGACAGCGTTTCGTTCGTAGTTCCAAATCAGAAGAAAAAATTGAAGTCATTCAAAAAAAAATTACAAACAGGTGCATCAGCACCATCCCCTGACAAACGAGGTCAACATGCAAACAGTGCACATAAATTAGATGAGAATGTTATGCAATATATATAATGGAACATATTCGGAAGTTTCCAGCTGAACCTTTCCACTATTTTAGGAATAGCAATCCCTATAGGATGTATCTTTCGCCAACACTTAATATGTCCCTTATGCACAGGCTTTATCTTGAAGAGTGTAAAAATTACGAGAAATCCATTAACTATATAGTAAAAAATACTACGTATGCCCACATATTTTGCACTAAATTTAACCTAGCATTCAGTCATCCTAAAAGTGACACTTGCAGAAAGTGTGATTCGAACGAATCTACCGAAGAACACAAAGAAAATGTTACAAATGGATTCAACCTTTTAAAAGCAGATCGTGAAAAAGCTCTTAATGATATGAATATTTTATACGTAACTGTTGATCTGCAGCAGACAATGCCTTTACCCAAACGAATGATATCAAGGATATTTTATTTACGCCAACTATGGTTTTATAATTTGGGCATCCATTCGATTTCTACAAATGGTGATAAACCGTATATGTAAACGTGGACTGAAGACGTTGCAGGGAGAGGAAGCTCTGAAGTGACCAGCTGCCTGTGGAAATATATGCAAAATAGTACAGAAGTTAATTTCTCTTACATACCAGATGGCAGGAAGTGGGGAGAAGTGGGGGATAAACCCCAAGATTCTGCAGTAGTAAGACCAAGAGTTCAGTATGGCTCAGTAGTCTGGTGGCATAGTGTAGAGCGCCCCAGTATTTCTGTAAGATTGGCAAAGGTTGGCCTGTCTTGGAATTACAGGGGCAATGAGGACAACCCCAACTGCCGCACTTGAGGTAATATTGGGACTCCCGGGCCTCGACACTTGGATAAAGAGAGAGGCCGTGGCTACCAACCTCAGAATGCGGGATACGAAGCTTTGGAATGACCAGGGAGTTCGCACGGGCCATGCTAGGATCGCCGACATGGCTGCTACAGAAATACCTCTATCAGCCTACAGGGTAACCGAAGCAGGGGACCGGCTAAGGTTAGAAAAAGGATACTCTCTCAATATCCCAACAAGGGAACAGTAGGAGCAAAAAAAGGGTTAAGCTCCTGTCGAATGTCTTGATATGCTACACGGATGGTTCTCGAGTGGCGGAAAGGCAATCCTCTGGAGCAGGAATTTATATGGAAGGCCTCGGGGTACAAGAAATTTATGCTTTCGGAAGATTCAGCACGGTATTCCAAGCAGAAGTTTATGCCATCCTATCGGTGGCAACAAGGAACGAGGTCAGGATATCCCCAGAGCAAAAAATTTATATTTGCTCTGATAGGCAAGCCGCACTGAAAGCAATCTTCTTGGCCAGCACAAGATCAGCTCTTGTCCAGGAATGTGGAGATGCTTTAGCCGAATTGACAAGGGAAAATAACGTTGTGCTCATCTGGGTCCTGGGACACACAAGGGTACAAGGCAACGAGAAGGCGGACGAACTAGCGAAACTCGGAGCCGGGGAAACATGTTTTGGACTGGAACCCCTTCTGGGTATAACAAGGCAGCAGGTCTTAGCAGCCCTAACCGAGTGGGCCTACAGAACCAGCGAGGAAAAGTGGAAAGGATGCAGGGGGTGTCGTCAGGCAAAGTACCACATAGCAGGATTTGATTCAAAGAAATCGGTCTGGCTAATGGGAAGGAGCCGAAGAACCACAAATCTTTTGATAAGGAGCTTGACAGGCCACTGTAAATTAAAGAGACACCTAACACTAATAGGAATAGAGGAAGATCCCATTTGCCCAAGATGTGGGAGGCATGAGGAAACGTCCTTTCACTACTTGGGAGAATGAGAGGAGTACCAGCGACTGAGGTATAGAACGTTCGGAGCAGCTACGCTTCGAATGGAAGAGTTGAACTCCCTATCCTGGGCTGATATTCTGATCTTCATTAGAAAATCAGGAAGGTTTAAGGAGGGAAAAGTGCCCATCGAAGAGGACCATAATGAAGGCGGTTGAGGGGATGGCAGGGGTTGGCAAAAAGGGCCTATGGTGGCCTACTTGCTAGGCTTCGGTGTCCCCACAACTACTACTACTACTACACGACATGGTGATTTGCTGGCGTTTCAGAACTTAATTATGTACTCCTATACCAAGGGCAGTCTTTTAATTTAACTAAACACACCAACGTATGCAATTACATTTTCTTGAATAAAAGACAATATGGTATTGATTTTTTTACTTAGGTGTTGCGTCCCGGTAATTTGGTTTAAAATGAAATAAAATCATTTTTTAAACCAAATTGCCGGAACGCAATAAGACGGCTATTTAGTTAATGATTTTGGATGTAATTATCATAACATGAAAAAGTAGACACTATTAACTCTATAGCATAATCAATACTTTTAATAAAAATTATTGTTGTGAAATGAATAATAATAATCGATTGAGCAAGGAGATAAGGGTTAAATACTAGGTACGCTAGCGATTAGATAAACCAAATTTCAACTTACATTTTATACTTGGATAAGAAAATGACCTATTACACTTTGGGACTGATATTGCGCTATGAATACTAGATTTTTGTATTAAAAAATACGTTTTTTTATTTAAAACCTCATTTTTTATTAAAATAAGCAAATGGGGTGCGATTAAGTGCTCAATTAACGACTGGTAACCCCATTTCCACGGGACATTACTGTTGTTTAAGTTATAATACTACAGTGCGTACTGAGGTAGAAAATTTCCACCGATTTTTATTCCACCTATTACTCACAACCATTTTCTTTTCTAAACAAGAATTGGAAAATTGAATTTGGCAGTTCTTTAAAGATGACGCTAATTAAATAATAATACAAGGCGGCAAACATTTATTGCCATGAGGGCGGTCGAGGAATGTATACTTCGTGACCGCTGCCATGGCAAACCATTACTCGACCAGCCCAAAAGTAAAAGTTGGAAACAGCTCATTTCCTCTTTTCTTTGGGTAGTACTGGTTTCTCTTGTTTGTAATTGATTTCAGCGAAATAGGGTAGTGAAAAGTGCCGCTGTTTGATAAAAGGCGACACCCTACGCCCGACATCACTGTTGGGGTCACGTCGAAGACAACTTTTTACTGTGAGGTCTGCAACTGTCATCACTTTAGTTGTGTCGTTAACTAAATCAATGCATGTAAGAAAAAAGTATATAAAGTAAAATTAAAATAATATTTTTACATCTTTCAGAGCATAACGTCCTTGCTCAGTATATGAATATCCTCACTGGCTCTATTCTAACTATTGCTAAAGCTTTAGTTTTCGTCAACCTAATCTACATGTATCTTAAACCGTTTAGAACAGTTTTATAAGTATTTCGACTTGATTTTAAAGGTAGTTGAATTATGGTCATTAAGCTCAAACAGAAAGAAAAATGTATGTAGGCCACTGAAGAGATGACCACATTTTGCGGAAGTCGGAACAAGCTAGCATTCAATGTATACCCTGCAGTGAAAAAGAAAAAAACTTCCATTGGGGTTGTTGAGCGTAAAAAGCGTATTTAGCGTTAGAATTTACTTTGATCGTGTAAACGTTTTATTATGTGGAGCGCCATAATCGTATAAACGTAGCCCTATTAGCCGCTCGCATATATTCCGATATTTGGTTATTTGCAATACCGGCAAGCTTCACTACGTTATTTTTAGGATGTTCGTATCTGTTTTGCGTTATAAGCCTTATCACGTCGTGTAGGCGCCTCTTGTTTTGGCTTTTCGAGATACGAAACGATTTGTTGCAGCTTGTATAGCGCTTTCTTACTCAAATGGCTTCAGCCCGGCTACGTACATGTTCTTTTGGCACTCAAAATTCGCCCATTAGCTTCTGGTATTTGGAGAAGTTTTTCGTCGAAGCTTCGTCTGTCGCTGATTCTGGGCTTGGAAGTGGTATTTTGGGGCACATAAAGTCCACATCTATTAAACGGATCGTACGTTACAAGTTGTTAGCCGCCCGGGCCATAAGAAAAAGGCTGTAATTAGGGTTAGTGGTTTATCCATATTTGTTCTTGGTAGCGTAGTACAATTAACTGATCTTGTCCGGCATTTCTAGCTTTACTGGGGAGGTTTGAACTTCATCGATTCCGCTCATTTTGGAGAGGCCTGCATTCTCCCGTTCTGGGAGCATCGTGTGATTTTGCGCCATATAACATGGGTAACCCGCTTGGCAGCCACCTTTCGTTGCCGAACTGGTGATCTTCGCAAGCATCCTTAACGTGATGCAGCATAGCTGTACGAGCCCGTTTAAAGGTTATTTGATCAACCACTGCAGATACCCGATCTCGCAGATAAGTAAATTAGGACCTAGTGATATGGGTGGCTGCCGCGCAATAAAAGCTGTGGAATAATACCTTCTTGGCGTAGCATTCTGACCTTCGTGTCGTGCCATTCAACCGGAACCCCTGGCGGTATTCCGTTCAGGACTAAGCTGATGCTAAATTGCGTTAGTGATATTCATATTGCAAGCTTGAAGTGCATTAATGTAGAGAAATTTAAGCTGTGCACAGTAATTTAGGTTTAACTGGTTTGACCTTTAATTACTTATTTAAGTGTGTTAGTTACTAGTATCAAAGGAGGTGTACGTTCTGCGTAAGTAACGCCTTTAGGGCCTGTTGTACTGGCTATTATATGCAGCGTGTGCCTAATATATTCAATGCACTGTTTATATCATGTTTTTGTCTAATTTCGTTATATTGCCACCTTTTGTATTTCAGATGTTGTGTTATTGCCTGCTGCGATTATTTGAGTTTATAAGTTTCCATCCTATTTGAGTATGTTTGTTGTAATTAAAAACTTGTTGGTGCTCATAATATTTGATAGTAACACCTTATAAAGAGCTGAACACTGTCTTCTTTGTGTCTAGCTGATGAGCCGTCCAATATACTCTCGTAGCGTTGCAATATATGATTTTTAGCAAAATTATAGCAAACAGAATACTATTGGTTTTTTTGCTGCACTCTTTCGTAATATCAACGGAATAAGCAATAACCTTAAACCCAATCAAATTCCTGTGAAGCGTGATTGACATAATTTTAAGTGTGGCTGTATATTCTGTATGATACTGTGAAGGCTTTGAGGAATTGCTTTTGTAGCTAGTATTTCTTACCTTGATATTCTACTGGATTTATTGACAAAACTGAGAGAACAAAGTTGTAGCTTTTTTATGATTCAGAGTTACTTTTGATAGCTGACATATTGCAAATACTAGATCACTAAAGCACATTTTAGCCTTCAACCCAGGCTGAGCATTGTCTATTTGTATTTCCAAAGTTACATGTTATTTCTAGTACGCTTAACAGTGCAATACTTTCATGACTATTAATTAAGACGACTCCTTTGCAGAACAAAAGTCAAAACAAAGCCTCGCCATGTTACAAGTTTCAATTTACTTTTGAATCATAATATAATCTATAAACATTTAAGTGTAATGCATGTTCGTCTCGATTCGCATTTCTAAGAGAACCTTCTACGTACTGCTTCTCAGCACTTAGTAGTCCATTCGCTCTCATTAATGCTGCATTAGTTCATTTCGCGACTGGCACGATTTCGGCGCGAGTGCTGCATCCTCGTAGGAGATTATTTCAGTCGGTGCGTTAAATCAGCATTTAAGATGAAGAGCAACTGGCGCAAACTGACACACGTAACGGACTCAAGGAAGCGCTTTTGATAAATTGCATTGTCACTGCAGTTCCCGCACGGAATGCTAACATTGCGGCGTTAGAATCCAATTACAAGGTGTGGGCTTGTACTGTTTCAACAATATAAAATGCCGGAAATTAAAGTGGAGATCGAAGAGTATTCAGTTTTCGCAGTCCCATTTTATTGTTTCATCCCTTCGGCTTGGCACCGAATGGAAATGGCCTGCTCAGCCGAGTCATAGGTCGAGCGTTTCCCCAATAAACTATTGAAAACGCTGTCTAGCAGCTACTCGTGGCCTTGCCTTCCGACCGCAATTCTTGCATTTTTTAGCAACCTCGGATATAACTTCATTAATGCAGTCAAATCCTGTCGGCAGTTGTAAAAAGAGTATAAACAGGCCACTGTGGCCGTCTACGTGTTACGATTAATAAAACTAAGAAGTGGCTTAGTTACACTGCAAATAATATAGGCTGCAAAACACTAGTGGTTCATGAAGTAGATACGAGGCGATTGGAAGAACAATAAATTTAACAACCAAGGAACCGTTTTTTAGTGAACTACATAATTAAGGAACAGCCCATTTACTACAAAAATATTCATATTATAAGATAATTAAACAAGAACAATCAACTAATATGAAATTTGACTGATGTCGTATTTCAGTTATTCAAGAAGTATGCAGATCTTATCGAGTTTTACACTACTGCTACTAAATTGCATTAATTCTAAGTTCTAACAAAACCTGAGAGTTATGCAACTTATTATACACGCAGGTTGCATAATCATCACATAATAATTATTTTAAACAGAGGGCTAATTTGGAAATTCTCAAAAAAATAAAGAGAAGAGCCGTTTCCTGTTTTGTAATACAGCAAATTGGTTCTTGATAGCGTCCAGCGACGAATAAGTTAAGTGTTCTTTTTCAGCTCATGGATTTATGAATTTGAGGTCCCCAATCTGTAAGATTACAATTAATATAATTCTGCATTCAATTATATTGTAATGGTTTTTCAGACGAATAGATTTAATTCATTTGCCATATTAATTATAGAAAAAGTAGTCATATTTAACTGGTAGGTACATACATCGGTAATTGTTATCTATCCTGATAGAAGTTTCTTTCTTCAATTCGGATTTTTATTTGTTCTGCAGTTCTTGATTATGCTTTGGTGCTGAGTGCAGTGATTCGGGTTATATAGGATGCACGGCATCTCTGCGACGCCTATTGAGTGGCTAATCTAGAGTCTACTATGGTAGTAAACCGTCATTAAGTATCGTTAGGAATCCCAACCTTCAAACCCAGCTTCATTATTCCTGCGATGGAAATGCTGCCTGTTAACCAGAGATTCAAATCGATAAGCGAGGCAGCGGTTCCTAGCTCCATAAGACCAGTTGCTTTCCTATTTGGTTGGTTCCAACCCGCGGAGTCCTGTATGAGGCAATTCAGTTAAGCAGCAACCTGGAGGATGCCAAAAATTTTAAGTTTAAGTAAACGTAATTTAGCTTATCTTAAATAACTTACTCATAACGTAACAAGCACGGAGTAAAAGGAAAGGAGACCGATCGCCATGCTACAGAACATGCGGTGATATTTACTGTTCTTCAATAGTACAATATTTACCACTGGCAGCGCTGGTGTTCCACCCCGGGTCTTCGATCTGTCACGTGATCGTGGCATACCACTGCTGCCGAAAATAAAAACGTAAACACAACCCCACTATGCCGACAATTGACCCGCCCTGAAACATTTTCACGGACAGTGACATAATACGGTACTACTAAAGAGCCGCAAATATCAACGTAGATTTTGACGTGCGGCCAGCATGTAGATTGGTCTCCTTCCCTCTTATTCTATGGTAACAAGTAAATTCAATTACCTTTTCTGCAGAAAACGCTAAAACTAGACCAAGTAAATAACCACAGGTTAGGTTTAGAAAACGTCATTTAGGGTTTAATGTTATAGTGCATATATGTCAAATAATGGGATTTCTTTTACTTTGGGGGTGTGAATTGGGTTATCCGATAGAACATTGAACGAAATGCATTCGCGAGCTCTCTAATTTATCTCATCTATGCCCATAAAATTTTAAAAAGAAAAGAAAACGCCTTTGAGTGAAACTTATATTTGAGTGAATAACTTGATCCCTAAATTAATATAACTTCAATTCAACATTTCCGTATAAAGTGACAGTTATAAATTTCCATCGTAACTACATAATAACCATATAATGCAAGATTGAATATAATAAGACGTATATGTACATATTATTTATAAATTACAATTTAATAAAATTGTTGAAGCCCAATACTTCTTTCTTAGTGTGAACCTAATACATTTATGCGAAAGTGAAGTAAACAAAAATCCCACCTTTATTATACCCGTATCGCAGCCGAGAATTGAGCTAGTCGGAGTTACGTGAGCCTTCTAAAGGTAGGTTGCTTATAGTTGGTACAAATTGGTACAGAAATAACTCTTACTTTAGGAAAACTACTACAATATTATAAAACAAAATTCTTTCAGCGGTGTAGTTCAGCGTTTTTGATATTTCTGGACGCTCGGCAACCCAAACAGTACGTTACTTTGATCCGGTTGCTACCCAGGACTATCTTGCAGTAAGCATTAGTGAAGCAGCCACGGATAATCGTTGCTCAGTTGTAGTTAGACTTCGAAGGATCGGTCTGAAGCAAACTATATTTGCGTGGTTTGTTTATATTATGTGTGCGGTCGAAGTCAATGGAATTACGGGTATTACGTTATTGGGGCCGTTCAAGGACAGTATATTAAGCTTTTATGGACGTGATACTTTCTTGGTGAATAAGTTTAGACCACTCGAATGAAAAAAAAAACAAAATTTTTATCATTCTCAAAAGTCCGTCTTTAACAGTTTGAATCGCCAGGTGATCGCTATATGTTTGACAGCCAGTCTAGCTTCTCGACAAACATGCTAATTTACCTGCGTCGTGGTACCTCGATTACGCTGGTGGACTGGAAATTTCCCCGGGTATGTAGGTAAGGTGTGCTCTAGGTTAAGTTCATAACGAGGCTATGGCAATATTGGTTTGGAGAGTCAGATGGTGCGGAAGTTAAACTAGGTTTATAGCAAGATGGAAACCGGATCCACCTGCTAGTCAGGTCAGGAAAATGTTTAGCAAGATGGGACCGAAACTGCTGGTGCTCGCCAGGTAAAGTAGCAGGACAAGGGAGCTAAGTTCTGAAGAGTTGTAGTTAGGATCAAGGCAGTCAGGTTCTCAAGTCTCAAGTGATTTGAAATTGCAGATTCTATTTTTATACTCTTCGCGCACCTCGATATCGGGCCATTTCTAGAGGGAATTAAAGGAGGAACTGCGTCGAGTACAGACTCGCGTATCGTGGCTAGGATCGCTTTATCGAGCAACCGATGGAGGTGTAAGCGAAGATAGTAGCGGTTTTAGCGCCATTCCAATTTCTAGCACACTATTTAGGTAAATATGATACGGGGGCTATTGTTACAATGAATAACGAACTCTTACAGTTGCTAGATTTAGCAGAGGATTTAGATGAAGCATTTGCTAAGTTTATGCTTAAACAAGTAGTGGTAGTATGAAATTTAGTTAAATCTATCTGTATTTTCTAGCCTTTACAATAGTATTTGATCGCTCCAAGGGAGAAAATGTACTCAACACCTTAAGCTAAAGAAATTTTTCACCACGAATTATTTAAATTCTGAAAGACAACTCAGGAAATAACAAATAGGAAACCTACTGATTCAATACGCACAGACAAAGGAATAATAATTGAATAGTGGACAAACTTGCTGAAGTGAGATATAAAGAAGGCTAAAATAAGATACATCACCTTTGGTATTCTAATACAAAATAGCGAAAACGATCTGCTTAAACCATAACACCAATTTAACAACATTAAGAACGTTGTAATATCTCTACTCAGAAAACAAATGCAGTAGTTATAAGTAAGAATAAAGATAAAGAGAAATTAGGAGAAGAGGGTGTCACAGATATATGACATGTGGCAATTGTATCGATAGCGAGTGACAGAGAAACCAAGAAGTGGAAGTCCAACATGAGTAATTAACTAGACATGGAAATCGAATTACTTGTTAGACTAGGTCAAGCTATGTGAAGTAGCGTTGGTTAACTAAGTGTTGATGAACAGAAATAATCGACAGCTAAGATTAATCGAACAGGGTTAAGGTTAGGTAAAGTAAGATCAGACTAAGTATTAATAGTAACTAGGCTTAAACTAGGAGTGAGGGAAACAAAGACCTACCATATGATCGAAAACTTTTACCCTCTAGATGGCTGTGGATTAAAAAAAAATTATGGTGGCAGTGATGAGTACGGGTACTTAATAATATAACCTATCCAATTTTAGAAAATCACTTAACTCTGACAGAATGTTTAATACTGAACACAATTACTTAGCTCTTAACCAATAAGAATAATCAGCATGGCATACACTGACAGGCTAGGTTAGGTTAGGTTATGAATAAAAATAACATGAAAGAACTGTGAAGAAGTAACAATTAAAACAGGTATACCTAATTTATTAAACTTGAAACAAGAAGTGTGTTTGCCCTTTGTCGGTACATTAAACTTAACGAGACGTCTTGTACGCCTCACTATTGTAATTATTAATTTTCTTTGTTACATTACGTAGCTAACTCAGTATGCATAAAACCTTTTTAAATGCTAAGTGGCGGCTCCAAATGCTTACTATTTTCCAAAAGCAGTAATCTGGTCTGCATATAGTGTACTGCGGCGGAAACTGACTTCAAACAGCATACACAAGAAATGTAAATTTGCTTACACAAACGTAGTGACCTTAAGTCATATAAAAGTATAGAGAAAATAAAAGGAAACAGAATTAAATCCTAGGATTGATGGTCATCTCTACACACAAATATAATATAAGGTAGTACACTCTACGGGCTATATAGCTTGGGACTAGTCACATTTTCATTTAAACATACTCTTCGGATACCCAAAAGTATACATTTTTGTGATACGTTTGGGTCGGAGTTTGCTGGACACGCTAACTCCATTTACTGCACTCTAGCTTGTGCAGCAACTTCAAAATTCCAATGCTTTGTTAAGCTTTATTATTCACTCACGTTCACGCACTTTTCACGCTTGTTTTAATCATTTACGTTCACTCACGCTTACGCACACATTTAACCACATTCACGGAGTGACCTTCCACTCACGGGGTGACCCGTGGTTTTTATATAAATATTCAGCTTCAGATTTTTGACTAATAGAGGAACCGAAGTAAAACTAAAAAACTGTAAAATAAAGTATGTTTTACACGACAAATACTTTACATGGTATGTTTCGCAGCCAGAATAATAAACACTATTAGTTCCTAGGTTTAAAAGTACTTTTACTTCTTATGAACTAAAGGTAAGCACTACTTGGTCACTCATGTACGCAGAGAGATACGTCAAAAGCAGTTTTTTATTTGTACGAACAGTATGTAAAATATTTTGTACTTATTTAAAGTTTTGAATATTTTGTCCTTTTTTTGGTTACAGAAGAGATTCGTCACTGTTTAGCGTGCAACGGGAAACACGCCTTGGAAATGTCACTCACGTTCACGGCCCGATTTTCAAATATTACTCACTTTCACGATGAGACCCGCCGTGACCCAATGTGACCCAATTATGTTCACATCACCCGCCCGTTCCTAGCATGGAGCAAGACCCGCTTGCTAATGAACTGTTCCCCGCGTAAAGCGCTTAAGCTAAATTTTTCGGCGATACTCGCTTGGTTCTGTTAATACAAAATTACGCTTCAAAATTTCCTCACCCCACACTGACTCGCACTTTTTGTTATACTGGAGGAAAAAATGTGAATACAAACGGAATATATTTATAAACACAACCATAAATCATTTAGACAAAAAGGCCAGATGCCCGTTTCAAACTCATAATAATTAGTTAAAGTAGTACTTCTGTTTAACAAGAATGAAAATGGAAACAAAACTTAAACGAAGATCGTAGTAGCAAGAATGTCAATTGATCATGGATGGATAAATGTTATGTCATAAAAGCAATATGGAAAAATGTAAAAAAACAAGTGCGACAGTATTAATCTATACATTGAAGTAAAGTTAGCTAATAAAATCTGAAAATTCACAGCAATCTTTTTGTGGCACTCTTAGAGTATGAATATTTATGATGGTATCGCTAATGATATCAACATCTTTTAATCATGTTAACACCTATTTTACATTGAAATAAACGTAAGACCCCTACTCACCGGAGATCGAATTCTACGAATTGAAAATTCCCGGCGAGAAGCATTCAACTTTCCAATTTTTAATAAACGCTTTCAAGTTCAGATAATGCTGAAACGTTTTGGATTCCCAGTTAAATTTTACATAAGTTTATTAAGTAGTAGTTGTTTTAGGTATAGATATTAAAGAAAGGTCTGGACAAACTGATCTATATCTCAATCATTTTAAATATTTTCTAAATTACTTGTGATAATGGTAAAAGGAAAATGAGTGCATTCTTTCAAGTAGAGTACATGAATCAGTGCATTATTTTACACTTAAACCATGAACTAAATTTTAACTCAACCCAACATCCACAGAAGTGTCTCAACTCTTACTTCACATTTCGTTGCAAAGCTTAGCAAGTGAAGGGAAACTAAAGTGACGTTTAAAGTTTTCAACTCGCTGGGGAGAATTAAAAATAATACCTCTAATCAATCATTTATATGACTTAATGCGAAAAGTTTACATTTGTCAATTTGCTTCGAGTTGCTTAATGGATCCTGTTCCTACGATTCCCAGAAGTGCTCAGAGAATAAAGTTTGGGATTTGTCTTTATTTTCTGACTCTGTGGCCCGAAGTTTCATATCTCTCAAGTGCCCGTACATTAATGAAGAGCATAACGGCCCGGAAGTTTGACAGTAGATTATTGAAACAGAATAGAAATACTAGCGACCATTAACCCTGGCTGTGCAATGTAAAATACTAGATGTTGTAGAACCTTAAAAGAAGTTTTTGACGAGTAATTACTTTATAGTTTTGTAAATTGTAATTCTAACTGCTATTAATTGGTTAATATTTCATATAAACGATAGTTATTAAGGCTTTAAATACACTGTAATGTATAGTAACAGTCATCTTAAAATGTTTTCACAACCAGAAAAACACAACATTGAATTGTTTAGCGGACCTTTTTTTCTGTCTGAGTGTTTTCCACCCGACATTTTGCGAGTTCTAGATCTACTCCCGTCACAAGGCTTTTTGTACATTATTTCTACCTACTTTAGTGCCTACCCCGGCCTTTGAACCCTGGACCACTGATCACCCGTGGTTACGAGTCTGCCAATCTTACTACTGAGCCACCAGCACGGCTATATATTTTGGTATTATACCTATATATTGGTATAGCACTTTGCTACTTTATTTGGTTGAGATAAATTTAAGTTATAGTAGCCTTGCTACTGTTGAAGATATTTAATTATGTTATAGCACCTTGCTTTTAACTTTGCTTTTGCTTTAATCATTGATCGTATCCGTTATTAATTAATATTATGCAATGATATGCCCTTTTAGTTAATTACTTATTATTTTGTCGTTTTATTTCTCTACATCCGGTAGCATATATAACTCTTTAACTCATGTTGGGTTCAATTTGTTTTCTACATAATCAATCTAATGACTTACCTTGTATTACTCTTCCGAGTGTTATTTAGTTTTAAACTGATTGGGTCTAATTCTCATTTGGTCAAATAAGAATTATCACCAATGATATTTTCTATTAAATTAACCTTTAAATTTAAAAGGCCAGTTAATTATATATATATATATATATTAAATATTCTCACAGTTTATATAACTTTCAATTAGCATAGAATGGTAAGTCCTTCTTATTAATATTTTAAAAGCTCGCTTTTTATAACCTCTTGATGTTTTAGTTACATATACCTGTCACAAACTTAATACGTCAGCTCGATGTTTTGGTCCAGTTACTGTATAAGCAAGCTGCCTATACTACACCTTCGGAACTGCTAAGTAAGTAAGAAGCTCATTTCAACATCCATAAATGCAGCTGTATCTAATTTAATTGTAGTTCCAATCATCAATCAAACTGCCAAGATGAACTACACAGGTACACAGCATACCAGTTCTCCGTTTTACAGCAATTATGTCTTCAACCGGAACACTGAAGACCAGCTCTTCCCTTTAACAGCAAGTAATGACTCCTCTACAGTCCTGATCCAAATAAACTTCAGCTGCATATTCTATAGCTCCAAGCCGTAACCGAATCACAAAGATGACCTACTTTAGAACACAGGATACCAGTTCTCCCCGTAACAGCGGTTCACCAGTCCAGTATGATTCAGCTCGAAACAAATCCCAGTTGTTTATGTAACCGATGATGATTCTGTTACGTCCATACGTCTATCGGCTTCCAATCCTATAATATCAAACGATTCAGAAAATATTCACTTTAAGAATCGCAGCTAATCACTTATACCCCTGTTAATGTTTCAATTTTTACAAAAAGAAATTTACTTTATTTTTGCATTAAGAGTATTTATCGGAAAAAAATCGGTACTAATTAGCAATACTACTACGACTTCAGTCCTGTTTCAGGACACTCACAATACGTTACGAAATATCTAACTGATCCTCCAACTCCAAAATGTACAAACCAAACTATGGAATCTTGGAGGTACTTTATTATGAAAACTGAAATTAAATAAACATAATGTTTGCGAACTGTAAGATCATGAAAATTAGTTTAGGTACCGTTTTAATTAAAACTTTATATTTATTTAAAACTTCACCGAGGCCTCTCCAAATGCCGCTTGTTAAAGTTATTGAAAGTTATTGAAGTAACTTAGAATAGTAAAAATTAACGAATGTATATGAAAATATAGTCAACGGGTTTGCTTACAGTATCTTTAACAAGCGTGTAACTGTTATGGAAGGTCCCTTTAAATATATTGAGAAGGAAACTCGAAGTCTGGCAAGCCTGCAGTGGTGGTTTTAGCCCCCTTGAGTCTTTGAAGGATGGAAAAAAATAATAATAAAAACATATAATAACAAGGCTAGCGCTTTGCTATGTCAAAGGTAATCATATTTTATGTAAGTAAAAAAATTGACAGACGCTTTCGCGGATAAGTTTACCCCAGATTCGTATAAAGTTGCATAATAAACTTAACCATTTACAGTAAAATATCTAGAGATAAAAAAACTGATCCTCAGCGGACTGTGGAAATTCAAACGCATGAATAACAGGTTGGTGGCACTGTAAATCTATTTCAAATTCGAGGTTATCAGGTAAAGTTCTCCGTCAGTTTTGACACAGACTGACGTAAAACCTCACCTGCTAACCTCGAATTTGACATTGACTTACAGTGTTACCAACATATTATTCATAGGTTTTGTGTCAGTTTTGACACATAATTTTTTTCCACCCTTCAAGGACGCAAGGGGGCTAAAACCAACTTTGGGGTCCCTTCTCAGTATATTTAAAGGGACCTTCCATAACAGTTACACGCTTGTTAAAAATACTGTAAGAAATCCGTTGCTGGCTCTTGGATTAATAGGGCGTAAGATATTAAGATAACCTCCAAAGGTTCTTTGTGATGTACCATTATTTTGCTTTTTGCTATTCTTTTACACACAAAAATGAAAAGTATTACGAACATATCCGGACAAATATATTCTTATCAAGGTAAATAAGTTAACGCAGAAACTCTAAACAATCAAACTCGGTCTTTACTTGACAAGTTAGAAAGAAACATAGTATTATAATAAAATCAAAATAAGCTTATTTGGTTAACTATACTGAAATGTAAAATAGTATTCAAGAGTAGCCTATGTTTTCAAAGACATAAATATGCTGCTGTTCAGGAGTATAGGTAACGCTACTTAAGTTTCTCTTGCCATAATGACTTGCTTCCCCACAACAATCTCATCAACAGCAAATATTTTATGTTATAATTGAATGTTATGAAGGCCTACAGACATCATCTAAACCATGGTAAAGTTGAATAAATGTGGCCAAATCTTTAAAGTTGTCGTCTAAGATCTTTTAAATTATGAAACGGGCATCTGACGTCCATTGCCTGGATGCTTATTTTAATATTTACATATACCATAGCCAGTTTGTGCTTGCGTGCTTTTTCTCTGTTAAATAGATTTAATTATTGTAACTGCGTATAGTTAAAAGTCTCGTTCAGTGTTTGCAGCGCTCAATTTTGTGTACGTTCGATGGATCTTTCGATCATCGCAAACTTAAGTATTCACGGGTACGACAAAGTTGAACGTGCACGTCTCTGCAACTCACAGTCTCAAATCGTCATACGGGGCGCTAAATAAGAAGCAGCTGGAAGCTATGCAGTAAATAGTTTGCTGCCTTTAAGTGTTTGTGGTATATAAGTCACTGTTGATAGTTCATTACTGTAAAGCAATCATGGGGTTCTGTAACGTTCTCGTTGCTCCCTGACATCAGCAGTCAGAGCTAAGAGCCACGAAATTCTCCACAGTGCAGGGCTTGTGGTAAATTTTCACGCGTGGCACCGTACAAGGTCGGTGAGGCAATCCATTTCAAATGCTACGTTGCAGTTATCAAGCCTCGGGTATCACAACGTAATCTAATATTCAAAATAGTTCCAATTTAAGCTATAAGCGTTCCTTGAGGCTGTGTTGTGAAAACCGAGCGTTAAGAAATGCGCTTACGTACGTGAATTGCTAATCTGCGATTTTAGGCGTCAAAGGTGTTAGTAAGACTATGCCATGCATAAGGTTATAAATTAAAATAAGTCCGCAATTTTTATTATTTGCCATATATATTACAACATCTACGATGATTGTTCAACAGAAACCTGTTTGGAGGCTGTAGCATAATTTTTATTTACAAATTTAAAACAATCTCTATTAACATTAAGGCATGACTCTTATTGTTGCAGTAATATATAGACTTTCTGCTGGTAAAATTTTTGCAGCTATTAATTAAGCCATTCTCTAACAGCATTCTGCACTTCAGCATCCGAAGTGAGTTGCTGTCCTTTTAGCGACTGCTTTAATGGACTAAAGACCTGAACTTCGTAATAATAAAAATGCGAATAATTGAATTAACATACTCTACACCAATGTTATCATTTCAGGTAGTTATCTAACTTTAACGATTCTATTTACACCTAAAGCAGTTTCCTTAAACCACATGTTTGTTTTCTGAAGCTGCAACATGAACGTGCTCTGGATGAACCAAATCTTACTTATCGAAATTTTCTGCCTTAATAAACCACTGTAATGTGAAAATAACTATAGTAGCCAAGTCACCATAAGCAGCTTTCATTCTCTCATGGATTTCTAGTGGTTGACGTTTTTTGGCGGCTAAAAATTTAATATTATCTTTGGACTGCATACAAAAGAGCAACCACAAAGACACCTCACTAATACATCAATAAACAATTTCAATAACCACATGCAATTGTCGTGATAATCAAGTCGCGCCTATGAGATCGAAATGTGTTTCTGTTGAACATTCCCTGTATTTCAGCTTTTATAACCGATTAAACTAGCTTTTGTATAACCTCAGTTATTAAAATGACATATGCTTCACCAAAAAATTTGACATATAGAACTAGACAATCGAATATTATATAAATTATATAAACCACTCGACGTTACTAGTTTCGTGGTGTTTCAGGCAATATGTCTCGTAAAATCGATTATTTTCGATCGTCGAGTTGTATAATGTACGACTATCTCACAGTATTATAGCGTATCAAAAAGACGAAGTATATGGTAACCAGTAGAACTAGTTTAAATGCAACAGCGCTAACAGTGCTAAGTAAAAAGCTAAAAAGGGGAAAGAAGAATAATCAATTTGTCACAGATTTCCAAACACAACATTCTTGCAAGTGAGAGATTCTCTTTCCTCGAGCTTCGATTTAGAAGCATTGTCTTGTGCTACATATTTTCGGTTATTTTGTACGGCATCGAAGCGCAAACAATAGGTCTGGCCAAACAATACAAACGAAAACTTGAAAGCACCGGTGAGAGTGTATTACGGTTTAACGAAACATGCCGGTGGCTCTTTTGCAAAACTCAAAATTAAGCGCATTCAGAAATATTGCTAATTAACGTAACAACGCTCACGGTTGAAATGTAGCAAAGGTTGTCGTAAACCATTATTTAACTGAAATATAGATTCGCTTTGTGCGATGATCTTTAATGGATGGTTATTGTGCCATTTCAAAAAAAATGTTAAAAGTGAACTCGCTTTTGTTGTACCAATAGAATTGAATAATACTGAGAAGATGAGAATGTACATAAAAACGAATTCGATATTCACATGCTTGTTTAAAAGTTATTACAAGTGGTTCAATGATCAAATAGTATCTGCAAGTACAAAGGGTTGTGACTAAGTAAGAGCCATCTAGATCAATGCATCAAAGTAGAAAAATTGCCTAGTCTTTAAAAAAACGCGGCTTACGTCGTACGATGAGGCCTCACATAATAAATCCAATTTTAGACACGGTACTGTTATTTGTATTTCAGAGCACTCTCTACGTACAATCGCCAGACAAATAGAAAATACAGGCTTAAACTCGGAAAGTACGCCAAGGATATGAAACCGTTAAACAATTGCACCTTGTTATAAAGTTACAATAATTTAAAATCTACAGTAAGTAACCTCCATAACGAATATGATCGGACAAGCTATGTGCGTTTCAATCTTAGCTTGAAGCGCAATGGTCATAGCTGTGACACCTTGTCTGAAAAAAGGGTTGGATAAAATACCCTTCACTTGATCTGGCCAGAACGTATCCGTGCTACCAGGTGGCAAGGCTTTCGCTTTGTGTAATTTGTAACAATTAACCAAATAATGATACCGAGAGCTCAAATACATTTATAATTTGAGTCGCCTACACAGACTGGCGTGTATTATTTGACACACACTTACCCAAAACCGAACTTGCCGACCTCAAATATGACATAGACCGACAATGCCACCAACGGTTCACTTCAGTGACAGTAGCCAAACCTATAACACGAATTACGAACGATTTTATGTATAAATTTATTTGATTTCTCGGTACTATTAGAACGGGTATTTGTATATGTAGTATGTCTAGAGTTTAAACATTCATAACACCGTTTTCATAATTAATTGTCGCTAATTAAATCCCACGTTTATTCCAAAGACCGATTTGATGTATAGTTTTCAGATATAAACGTATGAAAAATAAGCTACAAGTTGGTTCTGAATACTTCAGCCTTTTAGCAATAACGGAAGATACACATATCGAGAAAATTTTATTCTTAGCTCCGTTAGCCCACTTCTGAAATTGTCAGGGAAGTTTCAGTAGTCGAAGTTATGTAAAAGTTGGTTTTAGAGAAAGTACACTTTATGCAAATTTTTTAAGTATGTTGAAAGACGGAACAAAGCCGAAGTCAAACGTGAGCAACATTTTAAAGCCCCCTTCGAACGCTGCTTCACATTACGTGTTTTACATATTTTTTTCATTTCATGATGCTCGTAATAAGAGCACTTTGTGTTATTACGATATTTCAAAACCTTATATTTTTATATTAATTATTTTAATATATTTTGAATGTCAAATATTTTATATGATTTAGAGAGATTGTAGGGTGTAATACTCTTATTATTGCCTTATTTGCTTGAACTGATCGTCTTATTTTGAAACACACCTAATCTGAACATGGAAGATAAATTATCCAAGCTGAAGTTGTACATATTTATTATTTTTAACCTATCAAGGGCCCACTACGGTTGCTAATATTTAAAGTGAAATCAAAAATTAACATGTAGGTACTAGTATCGATCAGTGTATTTAAAAAAAAAGATTTTGCAAACTTTTTAGCAAATTCACCAATCTGTACTTATATGTGGTTCTTTTTCGTAACGAAAAATTTTACATTTCTATCACAGAATCTACATGAAAATTTCATTGCCAGTATTAAAAAAACAGACGACAAGAACTCCACAGATAATCGTAATCTTTTTCAAGGATGTAAGGTGGATTATTACAGTAGAACATGTGGCGGACCCTACCAACTAGTAGATGGCAAAGTAAATGGTGTGTAATGCTTTACGAAATACACTAATAAAAGTGAAATTCGGAATGCAGTGCTACGAGTAAACCGGCGGGTATCTATGCCAATTGTGCGTGTGGTTTAAGAAAACGCTTTAACGTAAAAATTTGTATTAGATTACGTCGAGCTAAGCGAAATTTCGAAAAACGCAAAAAAAGTTATTTGTCGGGATGCAGCTCTCTAATCAGTGTCTTTTCAATCTTATCACAGTGCAAGTGTCTGGGGCAACAAATACACCATACACCAGGGTCAAGAAAAGTTAAACCTAGTCCAGGCAAAAGTGAGAACAACATTTGTGCGACAATAAAACGCGTGCCGGGCTGACAATACCTGGTGTATTCAAAGAAGAGGGAATCATTTCGCCTTACATAAGCGACCTGTATATAAGGGCAGAGAGTCTGACGTTCCAGGATATTGTGTTTCCGAATCTTGACTAAATTTAATGTGACATTTGGAGTCACGCGGAGGGTAAGACAAACCGAAAGAATTCCGTCAAGAGATTCTGCTGATAGTTCGATAACGCCCAGATGTAAAACCGACGAGTTCCGCAAGCTACACCGCGCCGCTCGATCCGCGAACCCCTACTTTCCGCCCGCACCAAAGTATTACGTTTAGCCCCTCTTAGATTTTTCTAGGTAAACGAAGTGGAAGGAGATCCCCAAGCATATAAAAGGGCGATGACCTCTCAGTCCATGGACACATCTAACCCGTTTCTTTCAGAATAGAGATCAGAACCTGAGCCTCAGCCGGGGGCCAACTTTGACCCTCGGGACCAAGGGCTCAACCAGTCACCGCCAATCCCGATACCTGTCCGTTAAAACCAGAATCCTGTTCCGAATTACATGTTCTTTCCATATCAAGTAAGTTCGATTTCCAGCTCCTAACTGAGAAGTTAAACTGCCGAAGCAACTTGATCTGAAACCTGCTTTGCTCAGGTCAGTAAAACTGCTGAATAAATCCTGTTTATTATACACCCTTTCCTGACAGTCCTTGAGCGCAATGGAAAATCTTGCTGCTTAGATTAACTTCGATACCAGTTCAGTTTGCCGACGATTCTTAAGGAAACGCACGTCCCGAAGGCCATTCTCCGGCTCTAAAATCTTTGAATTCATTTAGCTAGCGCGAGGGGCTTGGAGTCGCTGTATACTGTCCTAGAGTGATTTCAGATTTTGTGTTATCAATCCTAAAATCTGAAGAAACCTGGGATCGACCAGCATTATTTAATTTTAGTCTGCTTATAACTATTTGAATCACAAGACAAGCAGGACCGTCCGTATACGCCACCAGCGACTGCCGCCCCACCCGTCACGCAGATACCCCCAGGACGAATTTTATTATTTTATATTTATTGTAAATAGTTTAAATATAAGTACAAAGCTCCCTTCGTAGGGACTCGAATCTTATCACACCAGCTACGAAATGTTACATTTTTGCATCTCCCGCGTGGAATTCGAGGCCACCAGAAAAACTTTATTTTGTTTATTTACATGTAAATATTTTAAAACACATATTTTATTTTGTAATCCAGTTACATAAAATAAACACGTGTCTAATCTTGACTTGACTCTTCTACTTCAGCTGTCGTCAACTTTGAACTAGAGCTACCCACGAGAAGTAATAAATAACGGAAAGTAAGCAGAATTTAATTTTGAAAATTTAATTCTACTAAATTAATTTATAAATATAATTACAATGATCTTAATAACTTGCCACACCAAACTTGCTATATAACTTCTTAATATTTCGTAAGAAATGGGCACTAACCTTGTGATTGTCTATCTTGCACCTGAATGCTCTACCTCAGCTCCTAACTGGATTAATTCTAATCAGCAAACACCTCCTTGAGTTATTTGCGACCAAATCAAAGCTCGTTGTAGCTCTTTGAAACTTCTATTATGTGGATAGACAGTCCAACAGCATACCACAACACCCACTTTCACTGGTTTTACTGGCTTCGTAGTAATATACCACTTTAAATGGGATCAAACAATCTTGAATTTTATATTTGAATAATCTTTCTGACTTAAAGCCAAATTTGATCCTACAGAATACTATATTGCTACTACGTATCAAATCATCAATTATTATTCTTTACAACTAATAGGAATTTAACCTTTAACGTGACTACTTCTCGTAGATTATTAATTCAAGTTATTTTTTACTACTCAATATAAACAACCTTCTGGCTGCCCTTTACAACCCCACCAGTTAAAACATACAACTGTTATATCACATGATATACTGTAATGATATTCACAGGGCTATAAAAATATCAATATAAAAATGGGATTAAGGGATTACAATAGCTAAAAATCATCAGGATCAATTTAAATATGAATTGCACATATGAATAATTATTATGCAGTCAGAAAAGAAAATAGGATTTATAATTGAGTAGAATATGACTATTTGAGAAACAGATGGATTCAAATATAACGAAATATTTAAAAATATAAGGTTTCAAGGGAAGGACAAATACTTAATCGAAATAAATTATTCTAAATAGTAGGTAGAAATAAAAAAACATAGGTATATAGAGTGTTAAAAGTATAAAATCATATGGTTAAAGACTTTGTTTTTAATTATTGAGATAAAAAATTTGAAAAAATGTAGCAGTAAATAATTTTGGTGTAATTAAAGTATAAAATAAACCCTATTTTAAAAAGTAATGGTTAGAAATTAAAAAGTGCTAAGTGTAAAACTAAATTGGCGTGGTAATAGGGAAATAAATTTAAACTAAGAAAAAGGGATAAAACTAAGGAAGTTTACAAGTATGTGATGAAAAACTAATTGAAAAGCAGAACTAGTCTACAAATGAGAAACAACTGAAGTAAAATACTAAGTGATTGAATAATAACATTTGACATTGTATAATAATTGAATTGGATTACGTCGAGCTGTTGGTGCTAAGGGAGAGTTCAAAGGGAAGATGATCAGTAAAAGAAGTACGTTTCAGGAAATTGGCGGATACGGTGTTGGAGTTAGTTGGCTAAAGCTAGGGTCTATTTGGTTCCATGCTGTGGAAGGGTTTGTATCCCTAATTTTGGTCAGTTGGATATCTTGTCTGTCATTGGAGCCTTTCGTTGAGTTTGGGGACTGAAGAGAGTGAAGTTGTTGGCAGAGTGGAGCAGCTTGGTTGACATCCAGTACATAGTTTAAGTTCAAGTGAATGGTTGGTGATATTAAGTAGTAAGATAAGCACTGAAATAAGAAAATAAAGATTAAGAAGGTCAATTTGTTATTAAAGATTTACTTACTGATTGATATTGTTGTGTGGCAATGAAGCGATATGGTATTTGTCATTTAATTTTCAAATTTGTTTGACATATCATTTGACAGACGTTATTTTTGACTTATCAATGAAATTTAAAAAACCTGAACATAAGATTTCAGAATAAGTAATCTAGATAAAAGAAATCCACCCCTGATTTTCAGGAGCTAGTACAAAGAATAATTATTGATATTCAAATCATAAATAGGGCAATTTAAATTGATAAAAATATAATTCATAAACAGATTAATATCACTATACGTGAATGCATCGCAATACATTATAGACCAAGAGCCCATAACACCCGAATTACTAGTCATAGCGCCAAGCCCGGTAGGTAGTAAACGTTTTTATATTGCCCAAGTGGGTGTCAAAACCGCAAGTATGGCAACCAAGCTGCGGTTACAAATATTAACGGCGGCTTTGGAAAATTGTTAATAAAATTAAATATATATTTTTTAAAGCGGCAAGGCTAATTTTGCTTTTAATCGATAGACAAGGTCCCTAAACCCAGACGAAAATTTTGTGCCATACTGATAGGAAGGGTATACAAGGCCACCATGCTAGGTCAAACTGGTAATTTTTTTATTGTAAAAAAAATTATAACGGCAAGCTTCAATTTTTGTTTACTACTTTATTTAAACACCAATTATCCAAAAATATAATTGCCATACCGCTTGGATGGTTATGTGGGTAGCCATACTGTTACAAACATGTACGATTTTATTAGCCACGCTGCTATCACAAATTTTCGCCAAAAAAGTATACATGTTTGTACCAGTATGGCTAGCCACATAACCATCCAAGCGGTATGGCAATTATATTTTTGTATAATTGGTGTTGAAATGAAGTAGTAAACAAAAATTGAAACTTGTAGCTATTATTTTTTTTACAATAAAAAAATTACCAGTTTGACCTAGTATGGCGGCTTTTTATACCATTCCTATCAGTATGGCACCAAATTTTCGTCTGGGTTTAGGGACCTTGTCTATCGATTAAAAGCAAAATTAGTCTTGTCGCTTTAAAAAAATATATTTAATTTTATTAACAATTTTCCAAAGTCGCCGTTAATATTTGTAACCGCAGTTTGGCTGCCATACTTGCGTTTTTGACACCTACTTGGGCAATATAAAAAGGTTTACTACCTACCGAGCTTGCCGCTGGGCTCTTGGTCTATTAGATATCTGGATATTATTTAAATTAAATGTATCATTCATACGGTATGCTGAATTACATACGGGATTCACTAGGACAGCAGATTATTAAAAGGAAAAACAGATGTTAGATGCCAATACGCCCCCTAATAGGGGAAATACACAGGTGAGCCCACTGAGGAAAGTGAAAGCAAATGGGTACACGTTCTAATTCCAATCTTGGTAGGGCTTGGTCGAGGAAACCACGAACAACAGCGTTGAACTTACCTTGTGGGAAAACTCTCTTGCAGTTTCCTAGACCCCATTTATAAAAGAAAACACACACAAGTTTGCATAAAAATTACATAAACATCAAAGAGGAAAACAGTTATATGAAGAATGAACTATATTAAAAATATGTAAGTAAAAATTGGCTTTGTAATTAAATTTAACGAAACGGGTTAGTAAGGGGTTAAGTTGCGTGACGTTTAAACTAGATAAACTTGGCTCAAAAACAATAAAACTTGACTGTAAACAATCAAATGTGCCTCAAAGGCGGTAATTACTTTAATCGCAACTACGTTAGGCTAAGTATAAACTTCAAAACGGACGATAAATGGTAATTTGAGCTTCCTGAAGGCCACAACAGTTCAAACGGTCAACAACAACGTTACGCAAAATGTCGACACTTAAATAAATTACTTCTTTAGCTGTAGTCTCTGCACTATAAAACTAATACAAAGAGATGGTAACTTAAAGAGTCCAGGTTGCTGCAACTTGATGCTCAACGAAGCTGTAGGTGGTTGTTTCCAAGCAAACTGCGCCGAAGACGCTTGAAGAAATTGCCCCCATGAGTGCTGTCGACGAAGGGGTCGGGACGTTGTTACATCCCCAAAGAGGGTAGCATAAAGTCCGTAACAACATGGCAAGAATTCGAGACGATAAACGAAACTTGATTATGCAAAATTAGCCCCAACAGAGATTCACAATTGGATAATCCGTCAACGAGCTTTAATCGAAGCTGCCAACTCCGCGGTACTGGGATTTCCTGACTAACAACGGCACCAACAAATGTTACTTATCGACTCCCAAGTGCAATCGTCAACAGCTGCATGCAGTTCGTTTATTCGCGACCATAACGCGGCCTGAATCCAAACACACGGAAAGACACTTTAGCAATGCGCCACTGCTTAAACAACATACACTTATAGTTTAATGGTGGTACTCCTAAAAAACCATTAATTACAACACATTAGTTACGAGCCTCCGGTGAAAGCCCGAAGGCCGCGCGCCGAGGTGAAAACAGCCCGAAAACCACTTGTTGCCTTGTTCAAAGCTCTCGTTAGCATTCTTCCAGAAGCTCAAGCCACGCGGCCGAAGCTGCATCATCCGATACACACATGCTCCAAGGTCTGGCCTGTGGCCAGAGGAGGCGGAGTAAGTCCGTTCGCTCCGTCTCTTTTTATTATGCATCCCAAAACGGATCGATGAAAAAGACACGTGCGTTAAACTGTTACCGAAAAATTCTGGTGAACCGGTACATATTTAAAAATGCTCCATTACAGGCGAGACTTAAATTCAGAAATGAGAATATGCAACAAATTAGAACTAAAGTCGTAAAAACGAATAATGTCCTTACACTTCTACTTCCCATTCTAAATTGTGTTGGAAGACTCCAATATTTTTTATTATTTATGGTTCCATTTAATTTTTGATTTAACATTTTACTGCTCAGGTTTAGAGAAATTTGAAATTTTTGAGTAATTTATATTCTCAATTAATGTTTAACAACAAAAAATATGTAAATTAAAGGCAGTGAATCTTTTCTACCTGAAAAAGCTCCAACAGTTCACGTAACGGTTGATAAATGTCCATTCATTGTAGAAATTATTTTACCATTATATTATAATACATTCTAGGGAACATGTTGTAAAAGAAAATGGCTTCGCATTTCCAAAAATATAACAAAGTCAAATCCATCGATGGATTACCCATGCAAATCCTATAATTCCCAACAACAAACGTCGTTAGTAGAAAAACGCCAATGGGTTACACTGATTAGTAGATCCCTGTTTCAGTCCCTCGTTTTTCACGTGCAGATGATGCACGAATAGCTTGTTGCAAATGCGAATTATCGACAGTCGCGTGAGTCGTGATTTAATTTCCCGGCTCTCGACTCAGCGCCTGAAATTTACGACAGAGGGTAAATATATGAAAACGGAGAGGTGTGACCCAGTTGTAAAACTTGCAGTATGGCAGTTATCGCCTTCTTTAATCTTTCCTAAATGCTGTTTTGGTGTATTAAAATTCTAGCACTTTATGAGAAAGTTAAATGGCCAGTAACACGAATTTTTATACAAGCAACAGCTCGTGCTCATAAATATGAAAAGCTGAGAAGTGTTACTTTTTATTAAAAACGGTTATAGAGCTTGTGGTTAAATAGTAAAGTTTGTTTTTAAACCAATAAACTTTAATAGTTATTACTATAATTAGTATTGAGCAATATATTTACAAATATTTATATTTCGCAAAAATAAATTGGCAATCGCAAGAAAAACTAAATTACGTTTGTTGACAGGTTGATAGCAAGCTGGACTGCCACATATTTCGTAAACGGACAGTTAAAGTGGAAATTTTAGACCAGAACGAAGTAAAATGCATCTAAATAATCCTTGAAATATAGCTGCACCATTGCAGCATCTAGATATGAATCCTATATTAAAATTCCGCAAGAATTTTTCAATGCAGACCTCCTTCAAATTTAAAGTTTTGCAACAGTAGTATAGAAACGAGCTTTAGCGATTGAGTGTAGTTATACATATATTTTACATAAGCTATTCAGTGAGCATTTAAAGCTCATAAATATAAGACGGTGGACAACTACTGGAGTAGCACCGTAGTTCACTTGATCACATTTGTATGATGCATTAATTGTAACAGAATACATGATGTAAAACCTGTCATTTGCTATATTTCCTGCAATTTACCTCCACTCCAAAATATAATACTCATCGAGATTTAATTAAATGCCAAAAATGTACTGAATAAGTGATGGCAACGTTTTTAAGGCTACTATTTTTTAAGATTTTTTTCCTAACTGCTAGTTGCTATGATTTTGTAGTATTCAGTTTTTAAAATATTGAGGGAAACTAGTTTTTAACCACAGATAGTTTACATTTAATGGAAATTCATTTTATTTAGCTGGGTTTACGTATTCTTTAAAATCCACAGAGTTATTTCAAATATCCCACCAAGGTACACTTCTGTGAGAGTGCGTTCGGGTAGTGTATTGAGGCTCACAACTTAGAATTTCCGTTACACAGTTAGTTGCCGTGTTGATTCTGCTAAAAGTGGTTGCGTCCCAGTGAGGGTTATGTATCGAATTTAGCTACACATGTTTGTCCACGAATGTAGACAAAGTAGACCGGAGCAGCCACTTTTAACTTTCCAATTACAATAGCAGTCCACCGCGAAGACAGCGGCTAGTCACAGATTCTTCGCCGGAACCACCGTCAGCGCTTAGGCTTAGCGCGAGTTTTAGATCTCCCAGGTCTCGTTCTGCGTCCATCAACCGGAATGCAACGTTCTGTATTATTTAAAATATGGAAATACTTTGTAAAATTGATTGTAATTAGAACCTTGACAGGTAATATAAAGGCCAATATATACACTCTATTTGAGGGGCTCTTAATCTATTCGCTCAAGAATAATTCTGATTCTGGCGTACCGGCTATCCTGAAGCAATGAGATATCTTCTTCTTTTTTTTAAAGCATAATGCTTGTTTACTTCTGGACCTCTTGCGATGTAGACTGCCAGCTGTCACGCCGTCTTTTGCTAGGTTTTCCAGGTGTCTCTTCCCATCGGGTATACCGTTACGTACAATCTTGATTATTCTATAATCGGCCATCCTGTTAACATGTTGATTCACTGTTTTCGCCTCTGTCGCACCCACCGCACTATGTCATCCATTTTGCGCAGGTCTCGTATGTAGGCGTGTCAGCTAATGAGTAAAGGAAAAATTACCAGACCAGAGCTCCCATGTCTCCCGAATCAGGGACTTCTAAAATATTATAAAGCAAACATTAATGCAGTTGGCTTAGAAGCAATTATTGCAAATTGAAAACTCCAATGTTACCCTAGTTTTACACACATATGTAATTGTATTCGATCAACTCCTCCCTAATATGTCAGAAAGAGATTGATGTACATGTAGAAGAAGTTTAATACTACAGAGATACCTACTTAAATTTTAGCGTTTTATATTTTTTGAGCATTTTGCGCACTAGACTGCAAAAATATTGGCGCACTAGGGCCCGAAAAAATATTGATATTCTTGTTTGTCTGTAGTACAAAAAATATCGTCTGGATTTTGTGGGCGAAGCGAGTGTTCTTTGTCGCATTCGAATTACCTTTTTGTCTCGACCTAACGGTCTAGGCGTTTTATTTTTATGCGCAGCAAAAAACACTCAATTCGCTCACTTAATAAAAAAATAACTAGCTTTTACAACTTCATGTAACTTAAAATGTTTAAAATGGAGGCGTTTTTGCAGTACGTTGTGGTTTTTATGTGCGATCGATCTATAAGAGGCGTTTTTCTAACCTTCATTTTCAGGTGAAAAACTGGAATTTTTCGTCCTCAGGCGATAAATATCTTTTTCGCCGGCTAACTGTCGTAAAACCATTTTTTGAACTTCCGATACTAAACGACCTACTTTAGACGTCATTTTGAAAGACCAAAGTACCATATTTAATCGCTTAGGAATTAAAGCTTTATTTAATTGCTCAAGGATTCAAAGTGGCATTTTTGTCCTTCAAAATAAAATTTTTTACAACACTGTCTTAATTACTCATTTAAATTTCAAAAGCCATCCATTTTCCCGAGTCGAACGTATAAATTTTAAAATCAAATTTATTTCATGATTGGTGATCCGGGAGTGCAAAAAATAGCGTATATACTTGGGGACCAAAATGACTTTGATCCTTTGAGTGATTATTGCTCTCGACTTCAGTCCCGGGATCAAATGATCCACGTTTGTCGCTTCGTATATAATATTTTAGCGGGCGAAAAAGAATTTGACCTCCCGCTGACGTCGTTTTAGTTATTATTTATAAACATGTATTAATGAAAACCATACTTAGTTACAAAGGTACTACGTATTTGCAAATCGTGACGTGAATGTGAGTGAACGTGAGTGAAAAATTCCAAGGCGTGATTCATGATTCACGTTAATTTCACGTTAAATATTTAGTAATGAATAAAATATTGCAGGGTGCCCCCTTCCCACTCGCTGCCCTCCCATGTAAAAGATCTAGAAATGGAGATGCGCATGCGTATCTGTGTTGTGACGTGAGTGTTATCTGTAATGTGTACAGTCAATGGCGTCCTGCCTGGGAATTAATAATTATTTTTATTGTGAGGTTCTATTTAAGGCAGCCGGGCGTACAGACACAAGAAGTGCTCTGTAGCACATGTAAGAATAGCGCATTAACTTGCAATATCCCACAAAACTCTAGAATCGCATACCTGACCTTCGAATTCGATCACCAGTAATATTTTTTTAGTTGAAAATTTATGTAATTTATTAGAAACGTGACGATATTCCTACCCCTAGCTTAATTTGTTTTTTTAAATTATTTGGTGTCACAATGTCCACTTGCGAGGGTAGTTCTGGTTAAGGATCTTTACAGATTTTTATTGGTTTTAAAATTGAACATTCTGTTCTATCTGAATTTGAATTTTTAAATAAAAGCTGCAGGTCACGTTGTGAGTGACGGGTCACGCCGTGAACGTGAGCGTTTAAAGCAAGTGTGAAACTTGTGTGACGTGAGTGAATACTCACTCACGCGCTCATATCTACCTCAAGCGTAACTAGCGTATTTGACTGTTGTCCCCTGTCGTGTTATATCCCTCGGTGCTCCACACTTCGTGCTATAACTTTAACGCCGCTGATCAAAAACGCCCTTGGTACATAAATAGCTATTTCGCATTTTCGGTTATTTTAAGAAATTATAGTAATCTAAAGATTTACATGGGGTTTTTTGTGAGAATATATTTTCCCATAGTGAAGGATAAGATACTTTCAGACTGAGCTTTTAGAACATGTATTTCTAAAAACTTTCAATGTTTCTGGCCATGTCCTAACTACTAACTCATAGTATTCATTTATTGCCTAGCCTGGCGTAAAGATCAAGTTACAGAATACGAGATATAACCAGATAACGGAGTTAATGAACCACAGTTTGGTATATATCGGAGGAATAATAAACGTAATCGAGCTAGCAACCTATCATTGAAATTCAGTGTCTAATTGTCAGAACGGGTCGTTAACAAGGTATACATATTCAATTATCTTGAAATGTTGATATCAGTTTAGGGAAATACGAGTGGTTTTATAGATTTCGAAATAGTTTTGGATCGCTTGACCATGTTCAGGGATTTGAATGCCTTTGACTTCGTGCACACACATACACATTAAAAAACTGAGTGAAATGGTTCAATTAAATAAGGGACTGCCCATTGGAGAAACAGTAATGATTTTAAGAAGCTTTCGCTTCAGTGCAGCATATTTTAGCTAACAATTTAAACGTAAAGCGAGTGAATGGAAAATTTGTTCCGCAGTTTGATGCCCGATTAGAAGCAACTGCGACCATTTCGTTGGAGTTTCGCAACCTTGTGTCTTCAGAGCTTAACTTTTTGAAGGGTGTTGTAACAGGGAAAGAATCTTAAGTATGGTTATATTCCTGAGACAAAAATTCATAATGGAAATCTTCCAGCTCACCTCGGCCGAAAAGATCATGGTCATGTTGACAATTCGTTTTGTCGATTTTGATGGACGTTCGCGCTTAGAGGCTACAATAAATTCCGGATACTACTAAAACGTTTGCTAAATGATGCGAGCCGATAGGGCCCGGATAGGTGGATTAATGGATTGGTGTTACACCATGATGACACGAAAAGTAACCGTGTGTTCGTAGCAGCCAAATTTTCCCGATTTGGCACTCTTTGATTTCTGACTCTTGTATTATGTATGAAGGTATTATCTGTAACTTTATTTACCTTGCGGTGTAGAGGCTGGTGCTTCGTACGGTAGCATCTGGCTGTATAATGCTCAACTTTCCTCGGATTCCAGTTACAGAGTTGGAGCGCGTCTTTGGTGCTTGAGCAGCAACCATTGTGTGCGGTGTGTGTCTTCGTGATGTGTTGACCTTGTTACTCTATCTCTTAGGTATGTGGTTCTGAGTAGAGCACAGTTAATTTGGTGCCCCATTGTGAATGGTCTCACCGAGCCCGATGCTAATCGCGAAGGCTGCGGAAGAATTCCGGTTCCCGAGGGATTCGAACCGAGGACTGGCTTAATTTAAGTCTGGTGCTTTCCCAACTGCGCTGCGCGGTTTCTGATGTCTGAATCTTGCCAAATATAAAAGTGATTATAAACGGCAAAGCAATAAAGAAAAATGATTTCCAAATTGTTCGGAAAAGTGGTATCAAAATTGGAATGTGTTGCAAGCCAAGCACTTCGAAGAGAATTAAGTGACATTCGTAATTAATTATTAAAACTTTAATAATTCGATCGCTCATTCTATTATATGATCACAGTTCGTACGAAAACCCAAAGCGTCTGTATTACATTCATATACAAAATCTTTAGTACTCGTATGGCCTATCTATACGAGTCTCTCAGGTAATAATTATTGACATTACGAGTGCGGTAGGTTGAATTTACAGCGCCAGGTTTTAATTTTTGAAACACGACGCGAAGCGGAGTACCTTAATAATACCGAGCGCTGTAAAATGCTTAAAGCACTGCAGTAGTGTATTACATTTTTAGCAGACAATTTTTTAAAAATATGTTCTATAAATTCGAGATTTTGCTTTCGAATACTAAAACAATCGCTGTTATCAATCAAACTGCCTTCACTAAATGTTGTAGATGGCGCTTTGAAACGGCAAAAATCAAAGTCCTAAATATCAATTTTATTATATCAATTTCCTTTATTTCTCCAAAACTATACTAAACGAGGGATTAGGTAACTAGCTCTTCTGTAAATACACTTTATTACTACAAAGCAACTTTTTTGAGGGTCTCTGATAGCTAAAATTGTTGTAGTCATTTTACAGCACTGGGATGCATTACGACACTGACTAACTCTAAAATTGTAGTTACGGTGGACGTCAACTGTGTATTAATGTGCTGTTTACATAGTAGAAGGCCAAAAATACGTTTATATTTTATTTTTGCTCAGTTATAGAATTTCTCAGTAATCAGCCTCGTTTCGAAATTCAGTTTTTAAAGCGATATCGTAGATCAAAGCACCTAAAGTTCGTGTAATGCATACCCTCGTACTTTGCAGTAATTTTACAGTGCATTTTCTGATCTAATGAATTCAGTTGATTTTTGTTTCGTTTACAATTTATGTGGTCTGAAAATCTTCAGAGAAACCTGAAAAATTCTATGGCGTCAACTTCTATAATACAGAAACTGATTATTCAGCTCAATCCATGTAACTTATTTCTTTAATATGAACATTTTCTATTGCGTTGTTTAACATTAATTTTTGGTTCGCAACCGCTGTTCTTCCGCAAACGATTTTTGTCCGCAACAACTCTTATAATTCATACTACTCTTTAATTTTTTCTTCAAATTATGACGATCGACCGAAAAATATAATATGCACCTCGGACGAAACTTCTGTCTAGATACATAAATAACTATTTCCATAAGAGTATGAGATTCTTAAAATTTCTTATTACAGCTTATATTTTAACAATATTAGAATTGTCAGGAATGCTGAAATTAATTACACGTCCTGCAGAATATAAAACTCGATGATCGTTCCAATTTACATAAGTTAGATTATTTATTAGTTTCGCAAGTTTCATTTTCTTTTAACAGCCGATTGTTGTTGGAAATCATTTGCTACTACAGCGCAGATGGCCCCGGAAAGTTGGTCTTGTTTATAACTACAAAAAACTGAAATTCGGGCAAAATCACATCTGCGTGGTAATGAAATTCCAGGAAGCAACTAAATTTAGGGAACGCGTGCTTGCAATTGCGAGTCACGTACGGCAAAGGATAGCAATTGAAGGTCTTGTTAGCAAATTTTATTTGAAAGCCAAGCTTAATCCTGTTTGTTTCTGAACAAAATGAAGCGGAGCAAAAAATTTACGTTTCTGGGGCGAACGCTCCCCAAATTATTGTTATTTCCCGAGGAGAATTTTTTAAATAAGGAAACTGAGAATGGACTAATATATATATTTCAACCCTCTGGCTATTTCAGGGATGAGTGCGCCGCAGATATATTCCAATTTTTTTGGTTTTGAATAGGAAGACGCTTCGAACTGATTGCTTGCGAAAATAGTAAAATGGGAATCAGAAAAGAATAGATTATATCTTATGGTCTACAGATATGCTGTGGAGGAATTTCTATCTGAAGACCAACTTTGGGTAACTGTAACTGTGTGTACTAGTTATGATTGCATTAGATCCTGACATCTATGGATGTTTTTTATTAATTGCACTATTGTTCGCTTATTTCAATGTTATGAAAATTAAGCATTATTTTGGTCATACATAATTATTAAACATTACTAAAGTAAAATTTGGGTATTTCCGTAAGAGAACACGTTATATACAGAATGTTCACGTAAATCACTATTGCGATACTATCTAACTCCTACCTTAGATTGCTAAATTAGAGTTTAAGCAAGTCTTCTGCATTTACACTACCATTTTTTTTCAGTTTGACGCACAAGTGCTTTACCGTTTTGAACCAACACGAATTTGGATTATTTTTCTTGCGCCGTAAGCTTATGCTTATTTGAATGAAGCACGCATACTTAGCGATTTTTTTCGCTTATGTGACGCCATGCAAAAACCGAGTGGTAAAACAAAAAAACTTGACCTTGTGTTATCCAGATGCTTAGGTCGGACCGCGGCGCCATGGCCTCATATACATCTCGAAAGAAAGCGCCTTTGTGCTCCACATTTAATTGATGTTTATAGTAATAAACAAGTGTTTTGTAACATAAGAAGTGGTTCATTTGATTGCCAATGTGGTAGTGTACATGTGCTAACGTTTGCAGCACTTTCTCACCTCCGAGGATTTGGGAGCCGTCCAACTGAAAATTGCAATCTTCGACTACGACGGAAATTACCATCGGAAGCTTGAGGTTAGCAGTCCAGGACATCAGTCGAGTCTGCAAGAACGTCCGAATCAACATTGGCGGGCAGGGAAGCAGTTACAACCTGAGATATTCCAGCAGCGTCACTACGACCAGCTCCGAAGCCAGCAACGAAGCGAAATTTACGAGGTAGGATATATCTAAAGATTGAGTGTCAGCTTTTGGGAAAACGATTTAAATTAAAGATTAATCCTTGCCGAAGAGGCCTAGCGTTTTTCCAAAGATTCAATTACTTCGTGGTTTTCGAAAATCGAATGGCGTCACCAGGTTTTGGCGAAATCGGCCAGAATCGAGCTTCATAAACAAATGAAAGATCGGCGTGCATTCTACGAGAATAACAATCAATGCGAGTTTGATGTCATTCTGAGAAACAATGAAGGCGATGTTTTAATAGTTGCCAAGAGGAAATATTCAAATAATTTACCTGACGCGTCTTCACTGTATTTCACGATTTTAAACGTTCAATTTCACGCTGTACGCAAAAACCATTTTGTGTTCATCTGTCAATTTAGGAAATTGTAAATTTTATTTACTAATAACCAGCAAACGAGCTACGTTGAGACTAATAACCTAAAATTTGAGAATATAGTTCGTTTATGAACCCTACCCATGAGATAAGAAGTTTTGTGTTTGCTGTGAGCTAGCGTAATTGGTATTGCAGTTAAATAAAATAGAAAGTGGGGCATTCATCCATTCTATTTGTGCAGTTAATTATTACAGTTCATTTTAACCAGCCTTAATTTATTTTAATATGCAAAGGTTGAGCACAGTATAAAAATATAAACCGAGAATTGTGTGTACTAGGATATTTGCCCGTCATTTCAACAAACAGGTACCAGATAGGGGTTCCTTTGCAATATTTTGACGTATCGTTTAATTCAGGACGTGGTAGAAAACTTTTTTTCTTTTATAAGAGGCAAGGAGCATAGAATGGCTCATGATTTTATGTATAGAATGAAATGGTACATATTAGGTTAATATTTTTCTGCAATACTTGCCAGCAATAAAAATGTTAGTTATATCATGGACGTGATAGTCTTGAGCTAAAAGAAAATTCAAGCAACCACAATCGTACAAAATAATAGGTAACTCATATATAACAAGAAGTCATAGCAGACGCTTAATAAAATCCCAAATTATCCAAACTATCGTGAAGATCAACAGAAAGAATAATACACCATGTGTAAAAATCGGTCCGAGAAATAAAGAACAATAGCATCAATTAAAAATAAATAAAAATTTATATGTGGGTTACCGGAATTGCAAGACAAAAATAAATTGAAAAATTAAAAATTAAATTTCTGGAAAGAGAGCGACTAAACCGTCGGGAAAGCCATAATTACCAAAACAAAATTGTCAGATTTCTAATATAGTTATCTTTACACCTATGTCTCAGATTTTATTTTTTTTTTTTTATACATCAATATGTCTTCGTGTAACTTCAATGGCTTTCAGGCTATTGCGTTTTGTCATAAATGTATTTTATTTATACTTGTTAACAATACCGAAGTTTTTGCACTGTATTTTATTACTAGTAGTTACGGTTTTGAATTAATACTTGTGACTAGATGAGCATAGCTGACGGTGGAGTAGTTCATTTGCAAAAGCTTCAATTATATAATATTAAGAAGGTCGTCAATGAATTTTTAATACAACAAAAAATATGGCCACGATTATGACGAGAACTCATAAACTCAACTATATAGTTGATAGCTATATAACCCAAAACGACCTCACTTAATGGTATGATAATTATAATAACCAGTTTTATATTTTGGCAATGCATACAGCTTAAAAATCGTAGATATTAAGAAAGTAGGGTGAGCTCATCATAAAACTACCAAGAATAAATTAATAACACTTAACACTGTATCAGATATAGGGAGAAAATAATTGTAAATGACAAAAGCACTCAATGAAATAGATAAGAGTAATAAATAATTAATGGTAAGAGGTTTACATTCTACTAAAAATTCGAGGGGGCTTGAGAAGTCTCTGTAGAGAGCAATACAGCTTGTAAAATGATACGGTAAAGCTTTGTAAACGGTCAATATCCAGCGAGACCTTCTTACTATTACCACAAGGCAGAATTATCATCGATCCGAAATATACTCATGAACCCATGTTACCACTGTCCATAGATATGGAATATATCAAAAACCAACCGTCTACTATTAGTAGCCATTGCAACTCGAAATATAGCTTATTAAGCAAAGTTAATAGAAGTAATAGGGCAAGAGAGTGTATGAGTTGTAGTACCGGCATTTAGATTGTGCTTTTTAATGCAGTTACTTTAGAACTGATTAAAAACAACCAGAGCTATATTAAGTTGGCTACGTGGAATGATATTTTATAAATTTTATTTTAAAACTTAGGTCGTCTGTTAAAACATCACAGTAAAACCTAGGTATTTGGCTTGTTTTCCACATGATTAATCAGAATGTCGTATTTTGAGACTAGCATTTCTACATTTCGCTGAACTAAGTTAGCATGGATTTTCTTTCAAAACTTGCTTTTATCTTTTCCAGAATTAAATTGAGTTTACTCCAATAATATCATAGTAGTCACGATGGTAAACATGTTGATTGAGTGAAGGACTACAAACAAAAATATTATGTAGGGACAGTAATATCTAATCTAACAGAAGCTTCTCGTTATACTATGAGTATTTTTCGTTAGTTATTTTCTGTATCGTGCATAACAGCGTGCTGAAAAGACTATAATAAAATGTAACCGTAATAAATCATCACAAAAGCGATATTGGTTCCTGCACTTCAGCAATCAAGTCTGCTCGAGTCCGGAGCTTGATTCAGTTTGTCAGGGCTTTTCATTAAGCACGTACATTTGTGTCAATAAATTTTGTATTCTCTTTATGTTACCTTTGAGCTGGGTATAATAAGGCACAAAGCGGGCCCATTCATCAGCTCTGCGTGGAACCAGCAAGGCATTAATTGTGCCTGATAAATCCGGAGATAAAATTCAAAAGAAGCCAGATTGAGGACTAGGAGGGCGGTTTATGAAATATTTCGTTGGCGATGCACAAAAACAGGAAACAGTCTGCATATAAATCTCGTCTAAATTCGAAGTTTCTCTCAACTGCAAGCATAACCGCCGAAGTACGCTATGGTAAGAAGTTAGCTAGAACTTCGGCTGGATGAACTTGGGAGGGTATTAAGCGAAGTACCGAACCATACGCTCAGAATTTGAGCACAAAAAACCCATTATGCATGGTTGTAGCTTTGAAATAGTAAATACGCTGGAGTGCACTTAAATGTATATGTGGCGAATTAGTTTTTACTTCCTTCATCCCTTCCTCTCAACCTACATTTAGCAGATTAACTTCTAGAATGCATTCGTTACATAAAATTCACAGGAGGTTTCTCGGCCGCGGAAACTCGTATTATGTAGTCGCATGATTTTGAATTAAACTGACGTTGCCTAATTGAAAAATGCAGATACAGTTGGAAAGTATAACTGATATCCAAAACGCTTCAGGTTCGTTCCCTTTGTGCTTGCAGCAACACGTGATAGTTGGGAATGTATGCTTTTCTCCACTGTAGTAATTACCAGTGAGTGAACTTGCAAGAACTTGTGTGTCTAGCGATAATTTTGAGTTAATACGACGAACACCCTTGAATTTTGCTTATAGTAGTTCTAGATACTAGAAGTCCAAAGTATTCAGGTGTATAAATATTTCAAAATAGTTGAATAAAAAGTTGTTTTTCGTTAGCTAGTCAAGAAGTAGAAACAACTTCCAGACACACTTTGGGCGCCTAAGCGCTGCTATCGGCACGTAAGGAGCAATGGCCTCCTACCGGTAAGAGTTGAACACCGTGCTTGGTTGCAAATTACCGGCAATATGTTCGCCCACTGCATGTTTAAACAGTGTCTTCAGATTTGCCTTTCTGTATTAGTTCTAATCCTGCAATTTTGTAAAAGTCCACGAAATTTGGTATTGAGAATTCTTAGCCGTAACGGGACTGTTTTAAAGTCTTGCAGTTTTCTTCTTAACCGCATAAGCGCTGCTATCGGCACGCAAGGAGCAATCAGTTCTTTCTCGCCAGAAACAGTCTGGTACTAGGTCCCTGAACTTTCCTCGATTTGCTCTCACATTTTCTCTGATTAACAAAACGGGAGTTGTGAGTCATTCTCGAAGAGCATTTTTTGAGATAATTTCTTGCGGCGGGTCACCCTCAAATTACTTAGTATTTGCAAAACTGCAGCGGATCCGAGCCGTAGCATCGACCCTATGGTAGAATCCCATTTCTTTCGCCCCACCGGCTGGACACTGCGTCCTCCTTTCGGTTTGTTCCGCACGAATGAATGTTATCGAACAATGCTTGCTCTGCTGTGCTAAGCTAAATGTTATGATTGACGTAATTTGTGCTATATGGAATTGTGCAGGACCTATATCTTTCGTAGTAAATTGTGTCAAACCTAATGCAACATGATCGCCTTCTGCGAATAGTTTAGGTTTCGGTTTGGTTTTCATAATTCAGTGCCCATGCAGATGCAGTGCTGTTGAAAACCGTTCGAAAGCGCAAGTTATTTTATTTTGTCCTCTAAGCTAGACTAACGACACTACCACGGATATGCTGCAGCGCGCATAAGTTCATCTTCACTACCTTTGTACCAAAAAATGTTGTAAATTAATAGATGGTTTGAGACCTTAATTGTTGTTTACTAGTCATGTTTAACGCTGTAAACAGACAGAGATTAGGGTAAGTTTCAACCCAGGGGCGCCAATTTTTTGAACGCCCGTTGAAGGATTTTCACTGCATCTCGAGGCTAGAGATTAACAAGTGACGCTTAACAATTTTCCAGTTTTTCTGGTACAACCTTAGTTTAAGAAAAATGTAAAATTTGTCCGCTGCTCCACTGAGCTTTCGGACTTCTTTTGGGTTATTACCATGTAATATATTGGTTTCATATACACAACATCTGTAATACCCAATCTTCTATATACCACCACTTTTATCTGTTAGTAGTGCTAAGAGCAGAGCCAACTATGAGCAATACTAACTTTTGGGTCCTTTTTCGATGGCTGAATAAAAATTTCAGTACCTTTCTGTAAAATATATATGAGACAATATGTAAGGAACTTTAATAGGAGCTGCCGACCATACAAAAAATATAATCAAATCAAAGTGCGGAATGAGCTCATATCCTTATAATAGAGAGAAAACCGGCAAAACTAGTGGGGACGAACCTAACATGGAAAAATCATAAAACCCTTACCAATCTTATTAAGATAGTTAACAGACAGTATTGTAAGAAAACGGGTTGTCAGTGTGCTAATTACGTTTTAAGATTTTTAACTTAATATTTTAAATATACCAATTACTTATGTTACAGATATAAAATGAAAGATCAGTTCTTCGGATGCTCTATGACTCTTTTTCGGTTGTGAATTAACAAATTTAGGTTCGAAGATCTGACCTTAACTGCATTTGAGTAAAACATTCATAAAAAAACTTTTTCAGTTGTGACGTTTGCACCTGTAAAAGTTGAATTTAAGCATAATAAATAATAGCATTTGTATACCGCCATATTTAGTCACATCAACGCCTGATCTCTAGCGCCCAGAGACTTGCTGATATGAGCGACGCCCAGCGATGGGGCATTCCCACCTGCATTCCCCAAGGAGATGGCTCAGCCAGTGGCTAGTGGGAGTGTTACGGTATTAAAACAACTTTACGACACCCACCCAAGGTGAGCATCGCACCACGGAATCAGTCCTGGAAAACTGGCACACTTGCCCTGAGATCTGCTAAAAACAGGCTAAAGGCCACGGCTGGAACGCTCAGGGAGTCGGGCGTGAGTCACACGATACGTTCTGGGCAAACGTGTTGAGGCATATATATAGGGTACGTCAAAATTATGAGGGCGCCACCAAGCCTGTCTTAACCCGGATAACCGGGCCTGGGCGGTTAGACGGGGCGAAGTATTCAAGACACTCCGTCGATAGGATTACTCAAGAGTTGCAAGTTCAAATAACAATTTCGGGATTGCCTTATGCAAAGATTGTAATTAGGTGCCAATCCGGCCGCGACTACGCAGCTGTCTCACCCACCTGTACGCTCAAAGCTCCCTCGTCCCTTCGCACAATAATCATTACACTGAAGGGGCGCTTATCTGAAACAGAACATGCACAAGTCGAAACAAAACAATAGTTCCCTTAATTAACAAGTCATATATTGAATCACGGGTTAAAATGGGGCAGCGGAGTGCGTCGCCCTATATATATATATATATATTATATCTAAGAAAACACCAGCTGGCGCACGTTCTAAACCTAGCGACAGATGTACAGAATACACAAGATAGCACTAGACGCAAGCCCGTGCAAAGATACAGTCTAAAATTAGAAATGAATGCGCAGCATGTGGGCGCGAAGCATTATGCAACATACAGTAATGCAAACCCTTGTAAATAGAAAATCGGTAATTTGAAATGAACGCACTGCATGTGGGCGCGACGCCTTATGCAACATACAGTAACGCCAGCCCTTGTAAAATAGACAGTCTGTAATTTGGAAATGCGGGCAAATATGACGACAGTGCCTGTAGGCACAAGAGACGTGACGGGCTCGCTCGCGGCGTTCCAAAACAACTCGCACACGGGACTTAATGCTCCCCGCGGGACAGGAACACTCGCGTTCACAACGGTAATCAGTTCAAAGACACATACCTTAATACGAAGGCGGTCGGGAAGCCTGGAACAGTTGAGATGCGACAGGCTGCAGTCTTAGGTGGCAGGTACATTCGATATTCGACGGTTATAGTGATGAGTGGGTATCCGCCATAATGGCGACGTGCGACGCGTCAGGACGCGTACAACTTGACGACGAAAATGCGCCACTTTCGTTCTGCGGGACAGATCCTCGAATGTCGAGATGAAGGGGACGACCCCTTACTTACGGGAGCAGAAACTGGACTCAAGATGCACCCACGCTACGCCGAAACAATTCGGAGCTCACACAACCACCAAACGAACGCTTTCTGCAACGGGCTGCGATCAACTGCCCAGAGGGAAACGCTGCAACATGACACATCGGTCGCGTCCCCACGTGACTATATCTCGGCAGCCAATCGTGAGGCGATAAGATGAAACAAATAAGTGCCGGTGACGAAGAGAGCGCGAGGCCTCGCAGTCACACCAACAGCGTAAATTCTAGAAGGTTCGGAAATCCTGCGAGCGTTAACACCCGATTGTCAAAGTACCAACAAAGGGGTGCCCCGGATGACGAGAAATACTGCGCTTGAGGCCAAATATGTGCAAAATCATTATTATGGAATTAGGCGATGGAGCCAAATAAGTAACTAAAAGGGTTTAGCATACGCGCACGCTGCCCTAAAGCCTAGGTGGCTAATTAAAATACAAAATGACCTGACAGGAGGCCCAAAAGGGTACATTCTTTAATTAGTTTACGTATCATATTCTCCATATCTTGTTCGTGTTCGATGTTTAGTATGTTTACTAAAAAACACTTACAACAATTTTGCATATGCTGAAATAAATTTAAAGTAACAATCCAATAGGTAAGAGTATTTATAGAAGAAGAAATACAAGACGAATCTTAAGATGTTACGAAATAGAAGCGTTTTATATTAGCCAAACCCTACTACTGAACCTCATACGAAATGTTAACGGTTCCGCCACTTCCAATAAACGAATATATGCATAACACAGGTTACTATTAAGAAGCTAAATTAAGATCTAATCGTCAGTTATCATTAAGTTCATATTGTGTAAGACCGTAATATGTATTTAATTCAAATCTAAAAAATCTGTAAAGAGCTTGGTTTACTCAGAACTATATTTGCAAGTGGAAGTTGACACTAACATTTTGAAAAATGAACGGCAACTAGTAACATCGATAATACTGAAACAATAAAAGGAGAGAGTTGGTACTGCAAAGTAAATCAATTCCCAAATAAAAGAGATATTGCAGACGGGATTCGAACTCAGTTCGATTTCAGCGCCTACAAAAGGGATTTCAACGGAAAGCAATCAAGCTGCGCGTAGCATGCCCGTCGATACCATCCTGCTACGAAGCACTGCTGCGTGTAGCCGTGACTCGGCTGCTTTACAGTCAACAGGCTCTTTGTTGCCCATTTTTGCTGCTTTTACAACATATACCCTGTATTTGTTAGGTTCCATTTTTGTCAAGCGTGAGGCCTGAACTATGGAAAAAATAGACAAGGTTTAATTTTTTGTAGGTGCTCCCTTGCAAATATTTTACCGAAATTTTCTCAGTTTCATGCCAGGTAGACATATAATCCACAGGTAAAGTATCGTCTTTTCCAGCAAATAGTTTTTGAGCTATACCGACAACAGACACATAGACAGACGGAGATTTTGCTAATGCAATTTGATGATTACGAGTCGCATTATAAACTAAAACAATTAGTAATTACAGTAGTAATTGCTATACAGTTGAAATACAATTCGTAAACTCCATATATTGTAAAAGACAAAGCTATCCCTGCTTTATGGCGTTCAGCTGTACCTTAAATAATGAGGAAGTCGGTAGAGGAAACCGTTGGGAACTAATTATCGACGGCTATCATAAAGCGTAGCAACGTAACTGAATTCTGCACTACACTAGCGCCAAGCATGAAAATTTCATTCGCAACCAATTCCTTTGCTGCCAGTTGTACTAAATCTTTCATACAAGTCTAGAATAATGCATTATGAGCATGACCCAGTACGTTAGTTACCTTTTATTCAAAATATCTTGTAGTTCGAACATATGAATATGAAGTCTGCACAATATTAAGAATACTGATGGGGAACATATACTTGACAAACGAAAAGGTAAAACAATGCACAAGGTCTCTGAACCTTCAAATGTAAGCAGCCACTACCTATCTTTATCTCCCTACGAAATTTTATCTTTTCATCGATCTAAACAGCAGAAAATTTAGGCATAAACTCTTTCATTTCAATCATACACGAGCAAGCAGAAAAATGAACTCCATACATTATGAAGGCAGTTGAACTCGTTCTCCAGTTGTTTCTATGCAACGTTACATTCCTGTTATATTCTCGTCGGGCTGTAATATTCAATTATTCTCCATTATATCAAGGATTTTCCAAGTAGAATTTTCAGCTGTAAATTTTCTTTATTCGGCGACTGACGTTCATGTATCTGAATATTACAACAGGCTGGAGACCCGTTTTATGGACGCACCGAAAGGACCCTCGGTATTATTGCATGTGGCCCAGGTAAAGCTATAATTCTACAATTATATGTTTATGTAAACCTCTATAAAAGCAAGAACTGAAATGGACCACTGAAATGAATAATAAAAACAAAACAAGTCAAGCCAAACCAGACTTTTACTGTCCCAGCGCCAGGTTTCGAATAAAATCAGAACTGGAGTCCCTCTTTCAACCGGGAGTTAATTTGCGGTCACAACTTACTTCTGTCCGATTCCACTTTCAATTGTACTGCTGTATTTTACATTTTAAAAAATTTACAAAATATTTTGTTATTTCAAGAATGTTTTGCAATTTTACAATTAGCAATTTTGCATATTTCAATTAAACGCGTTCTTAACAGTAAACTAACCCCTACTCTTACATAACGAATTGTGGACCAATGGAAATTTCTCACGTTTACAGAGAACTCTATATAGGTCCTTATGTTGCTGCAGTTTCATCATGGGAATATCAAAAATTAGCGAAATATGATTAAACTTGGTTTAACTCGGAATCTAGACATAAAAGGAATGAACGGCGTAATATCGATTTCATAAATGCATTTCGCAATTTTAATAGATATTTACAACAAATTAGAAAGGCGACTTGCATTACACTGATATAACTCTAACAGTGAACAAACAGAACTAGCTAAATGCAAAGTTGATGTACTTCTTCATGGAAATATATTTATTAGTATTATTTTAATTAACTTTTTTTATCGTGTTCAAGGATTGCTATTAATAAATACCGATTAACCAGAGAATGTGTTACATGTAGCTAAAAGCAGTACAAATAAAACCACTGTGACACTAAATAATTTTAAAAATCAAAGTCAGTTAGGAGTAAAAATATCTTCACGTTTCTAATACATTAAATACATTTTCAAATAAAAATATAGCCCGCTCGAGGATTTGAATTCCGCCGCATCTACGAAGCAGATGGCAAGCCCATCGATTTTTCATCTGCGCCATCGAGACATTGGCACAAGTGCGGCGCGCTTCTCTCGAAGAGAACGGTCTTATTTTTGAAACGTTACGACTCTTTTGTGACGTGATCCTGTATCGGTTGACTCCTATTTTCGGCAAGTGTAAAGCCTGACCTACGTTAAAATTATTACTGCCTTCTATTTCAAAATTAACGTAAAAATAAACAAAATCTAATTTTGTAAGGTGCTCACCCTGTATATATTTTTTTTGAATTGTACCGGTTCCATTGCAGGTATATATATATATATATGAGGGGCCTAGTTTCAAAGTGTACAATCTCCTGTTTTGGAAAATTTCTACTAGATGGCACTTTTGATGTAAAATTTACTCCTGCATTCGATTCTGTCCTCAGATTGTAACAAAACGTTCAATCTCCTATGTATTTTCAGCATCGAAAATCGACCTTAGTTTCAAAATGTACAATCTCCACGAAATGGAAAGTTTCAAAACGTACAATCTCCAACCTCGGAAATAAATTATTGATTCTTATGTTGTGCTGAAGTGTAGTATGTCAGTTGGTTAGTGGCTATCGATACGTGCTTCGTTATAGGTGTGCTATTTCATCTTTAAGTGTTAAGTGAATCAAAATATATAACAATTAGTACTAAAAAATGGAATCGAATGTATTTCCTGCTGGTGACAAACAGAAAACGCGAAAACGAAGATCAACTCCTTCGGAATGGACCAGATATAAACAAAAACGAGTGAGGTTAGTACAGTCAGCATTTTTGTTAAGATGAATCATAACAATATTCGTTATTTAGGTACAGTCCGCATGCTCTGCCTGTCTATCCAACCTGTGAGCATAAAAGCAACGCTTTCCAGTGCACTACTCTAAAAATGACGGAGGTGCTTTTATTTCATGCAAAATTTTATGAAAGCAAGGTGAAGGTGGTACAAGATAATTTTATATTGAAGTTCTGCCAAACAGAAGCAGTACAGCGCCATAGACCAAAGAATTCACGCCTTGAGAAGAAAGCATTTCAAGCAAAGTTCTTTATTTTAAATTCTGCTAAAGTTTGTGTGCCTGTTTGTAAAAATGCGTTTTTGGGTGTATTGGGACTAACCCGGAGACGACTTGATACAGTCACCAAAAATTTTTTCAAATCAACTGTACCAGCAAAAGAAAATCGAGGAGGAGACAGAAAAGCGGAGAAATACAGCGAAAGAAAAGAGTCAATTATGCAGTTTATTAATAAATTTAAAGCTGTAGAGTCCCACTATTGTAGAGGACCTTCTGAACGACGGTACCTAGATTCGTCGTTGAGTATTAAAAAGATGTGGAAAATGTATATGATGGAGAATAATGCAGTGCCAGTCAAAGAAAGTTACTTTAGAACAGTCTTCAATACCTGCTATAATTTGGGTTTTGGGACTCCACGAACTGACGTCTGTTCTACGTGCTTACAATTAACAGAGAAAATAAAACGTTGTAATAACGAAAAACTTAAAAGTACCTTAGTGACAGAAAAAAAGTTCACATACTGAGAGCCAAAGCCTATTTTAAGCTACTTAGCGACCAAGAGGAAGGAACTGCAATTTTTTCCTTCGACTGTGAGAAAAACCTAGTATTACCCAAAGTACCCGACCAGCAAGCTTATTATTCTAGGCAAATTTACATTTACAATTTCACTGTTGTACGCGGCACATCTAAATCCAAGCTGAACCCTTCCTCAGTTACCTGTTTCTGTTGGACAGAGAATGAATTTGCAAAAGGGTCGAATGAAATTTCATCTGGTATTTACCACATCTTACAGACCACAGATTTTTCTGGTATTCATACTGTGAGACTAATGTGTGACGGGTGCGGCGGACAAAACAAGAACTCGACACTAATAGGTATGTTAGGTTACTGGCTGTCCAAGCAAAGCGATATCTCTAAAGTGGAAGTTATTTTTCCGATACGAGGACATTCCTTCATACCCCCGGATCGAGTGTTTGGACATATTGAAAGAGAATGCCGTAAAAAAGAAGTTATACTAAAGCCTGAAGAATATCTTGACATATTTTCTCAATTTGGTACTGTAAGGAAGCTTGGCGATGACGATGTTCAAGTTTACGACTGGAAGGCAGAACTAGGAAAAGTCTTGAAAGTAACTGGATCATGGCATTTTGCATTTTCCAAAGCGAAGAGAATGATCATCACCAAAACAAAGAATGGTAATATACTGGTTCGTGGCGAAACAGCGTATAATTGAGACACTGGAGGTGGACAATCTGTTGCTAAAAGAGGAAAAAGTTTACGAGACATTACACCAATAGTCATTCCTAAGAAGAATGTCATCAATCAAAAGAAGAACCACGACGTACGGGAATTGATTCTTGCGCATTATGGAATGGAGTGGAAAAACAACCCGGATCTTAAATTCTATGAGTTTGTCTTGGGCGAAGTTGACCAACAGGTTCTGGACAATCCAGAAGAAGACAACGTTGAAAGACTTTGTGAACACGTTGAGGAAGAGCCTACTGTCGCTATATAAAATTTTATATAGTGTTAGGTATATTGTTTTGTATTATAAAATATAAGTTTTGTTTATGTTTTTGGATATTTTTTGGAATAAATTTGAGTTTTCTTGCAAATTCTGTACTTTATTACAAAAAATACTATGAAAGCGAGTCATGTAATAGCCTAAAGCTAGTTTCAAAGTGTACAGTCTCAATATATTAGTATCAAACTGTACAATCTCCAAACAAAAAAGTAAGTTATTTCTGAAAATATGTACTTAATTTGGGTAAAATTTGGTAAATAAATCAGTAACAATGCTAGCAATCTGATGTGTACGAGAAACATCGAATTAATGTGCATCCTTTGACGTAGAGACATTTTACTGTTTCCTGAAAAATTTACTAAAGTGGAGATTGTACACTTTGAAACTAGCCCCCTCATATATAATATGTGTACAAAATATCATCTTCCTCCGACTAATAATTTTTGAGTTATACCGCCAACAGACAGACAGACAGACAGACGGAATAGAGAAAACCTGTTTTTCGTCATTTAGGGACCCTGAAACGTGAAGATCTGAAGAAATTTCGGAAGATGATTTTTTCGTGATTACAATAGTCTTTCAGATGAGGGAGGTAATAATATTTTAAATTTACATGCTCCTACTAAAGAAAGGAAGGAGAATAGAAATATAGTTTTTGGGGATTTTAATGCAAAAGTGGGTATGGTGGAGGTTTATTCTCAAATGACTGAAAATCTTAACGGGCAAGTCTAATGAAAAGGTTCTAAAACTAATAGAACTATGGACACGTAATTTTAATATAGAGAAATCTATAAAGCAAGATGGGAAGCACGAAATCGAAGAACAACTAACCAGATTGAAACGAGCACATGTATAGCCCGATTTTATTTACATGATTTTTTATTGTTAATTTGATTTAACCAGTGTAATTTAACATAGCCGAAAGGGTGAGGCGGCCCTTACGTGCATCGATCAATTTTGAGCGTGTGGCCTTCGAACTGAATCCTTCGAAGCTGGATCTCGTGGAACAGAACATTCGTTTGCAAGCTTGGTGTAAGTGCGCACGTCTCCTAATGCATGTTCCTGCGGCTAAGTAAATTTCGTCATACGGCACGTTAATGGGAACAGAAGGGGCGAAAGACCTTGCCGTCAATAGTTGCTCTCTATAAATGGTTGTGGGTGCCCCAAACCAGAGTGTGCGTGGCCAGCAAAAGCTATTTTCATCGCATGCCGGTGAGTTCACAATTTGCAAAGCAGTCACGTGTATTCCTAACATTCATGATCAGGACGTACCTTTAGCCGTTATTGAGACGACAGACCAGCAATAAGGAATTTCCTTATCGTGTTTTGTAAATTTTCAGGCTACTCCCCGTTCAAGGTTTGAATGGCGTAATTAGGGGCAAGCTTACTATGTGACCCAGCAATTTTCGGGTACCCAACTTCCAGATAAGTTTGTAGTTCAAAGTGATAAACATTTGGTACAGCCGTGCTAGAATCGCGCTTAAAAAGAATTCGCCTTCGAGAGTAAGTTATGCCTACAGAAGCAATAGTCCAATCATATACAAAGTAGGCTTCGGAATTTTAACGTTTGAGATCTTGAAAACAATAAATTAGTTCGACATTAATTTTAATATGGCTTTATGCATAGCAGACACAAATACACTGCTTGACTTTAATGTTCAATGCCTCGTAGAACCAAGCTATATCACCCGCAATTTTAATTAATTAATACTATGTGTGTCGGCAATAGACATTCATTTCAATTTTATGTCCTCTGGTTTTCTTTATACCTTTTACGCGTTTTAGAATCAATATATTTGAGTAGACAAGTTAGATCTTCTTTTGTATGTTGCTTGAAGCCACCCAAGAACACCACAGGTGCACACCAGTTTTCTATTTTTGGTAAATATTGGTACTTTGTAGCCACAACCGGATTATTAAGGAGGTTTAATGCACACTGAGTTAGCTAGTTGGACAAAAAGGTAAACTATTATTAAAATACTAGGGCATAGGAGACGTGCTGTTTAAATTCACCATCTCGAAGGAAAGGCATAGGAAACATATAGTTAAACGATTTATTAGCTTGTATGTGACCATAACGACTAAGTAGAATTAAGTAGAAACGTTAGGAGATGAAACTAGAAGTTTGTTATACCAGGAAGAGCTAAACGTAACAAAAAGAATTTCAGCTGAAGAACAATTTAGAAAAGAGCAATGGATAGTCTTATAAACCGTAATTAAAAGAGCAGCAGAATAAACATGAGATACCGAAAAATGTAGACAATACAAAGTTGGATTAACAACAACTGCAAAGAGGGCAAACTCACAAGACATAAAGCAAGAAATAAAATGTTAGAATTAGATAATGAGTGGGATGTTTCAAAATATGGCGAGCAGAAGGGTAATACAAAACGAACCCACCAGGGAACAATTGATAATCATCATCATCATCAATGGCTTTACAACCCGGCTTGGGTCTTGGCCTCTTCAAGTAGGTGTTTCCATCTGTCTCCATCTTTAGCTACGGATTTCCAGTTTCGTATTTCCATGCTCTTCAGGTCCTTTTCCACCGCATCCAACCATCTGAGTTTAGATCTTCCAGCAGTTCTATTACCTTCCGGTTTTGTTAGTAAGATGCGTTTGGTCTGGTTTGGGTTTGGGTTTCCGTCCTCTCTTCTAACAACGTGGCCTGCCCATCTGAGTCTCCCAACTTTGATTATCTTGATTATGTTTACGTCATCATATAGTTCATACAGTTCGTGGTTAAATCTCCTTCGCCATTTTTCATTTTCCATCAAGGGGCCATACATAGTTCGTAAGACTTGTCTTTCGAATACTTCTAGGAGCGCTTCTTCTGACTTGGTTAGTGTCCACGTTTCTGAGGCGTAGGTTAGTACGGGTCGTATTGGGGTCTTGTATATGATGCTTTTAGATTTTCTTGTAAGACTGTGGCTTTTCAGTTGCTTTTTTAGTCCATAGAAGCACCTGTTCGCGAGCAGAATTATTCTTTTGACTTCCTCTTCAAATTTTCTTTCATTGTTTATTTGTGACCCTAAGTATATGAAGTCTCTCACTATTTCTATATTGTACTCCCCTGTTGTCACATTTTGCCTCATTCTATTTCTTCGTTCTTCCGTGCGAGCTACTAACATGTACTTTGTTTTTTCTTCATTAACCTCTAGCCCCATTTCTTTTGCCGCTCTTTCTAGTTGAACAAAAGCTTCATTATTTGTTCTGGCTGTTCGACTTATAATGTCTATGTCGTCGGCATACGCTAGTACCTGCGTGGATTTCGTGAATATTGATCCTGTCGTTTCGATATCTGAGTCTCGTATGGCTTTGTCTAGGGCAATGTTAAACAGGAGACACGCAAGTGAGTCGCCTTGCCTCACTCCTTTGTATGTTTCAAATTGTTGGGATGTCTCATTTTGTATTTTTACTGAGCACAGTACTTGTTTCATAGTGAGTTTTGTTAGTTTTATTAGTTTTTGCGGGATTCCGAGTTCTTCCATAGCATTGTACAGTACGTCTCTTTTTATACTATCGTAAGCGGCTTTAAAATCCATGAATATGTGATACGTTTCTATATTGTATTCCGACATCTTTTCAATGATTTGTTTAAGTGAGAAAGTTTGATCATTCTTTGACTTGCCACTCCGAAATCCACATTGGTAGCTGCCTATTATTTGTTCGGAGTGTTTCAGGATTCTGCAGTGTATAATGTTGGACAGAATTTTGTAGGCTGTATTTAGGAGTGTTATAGCTCTATAGTTTGAGCAGTCCAGTTGGTTTCCCTTTTTATGTAGTGGACATATAACACCAATGTTCCATTCCTCTGGCATCCGCTCGCTGTTCCATACTTCGGCTCATAACTTTTGTAGATATATTGTCAGATGTTTGTAGATATATTTTCAGATGTTCTCCACCGTACTTAATTAGTTCGGATGGTATGTTGTCACATCCGGGGGCTTTGTTATTGTTCAGTTTCTTAATAGCTTCGCGGACTTCTGGTAATGTCGGGGGTGGTTGTTCTTCGTCTACAGTGGGTTGGTCTTCTATTTCTTCCGGCTGTTCTTCACTGTGTTTTCGCTTAAGTGTTCTTTAAAGTATTCTGCCCATCTTTCTAAAACTTTCTCCTTATCGCTAATGATATTGCCTTCTCTATCTTTACACAGTGATAGTCTTGGTTTGAATTCCCGTCTCATCTCATTAATTTTGTTGTAGAATTTCCTAGTTCTTCAATTTGGTCGTTCTCGTATTTTTTCTTTTATATCTTATGCACTTTTTTCTCTTCTCTTCTTTTTGCTTTATATTCTTCTATTGATGCCCGTGTTCGGTGCCTTTGTTGCATTTTCGCGAACGCCTTGTTTTTTTCGTCTGTTACCTCCGCACACTGGGCGTGAAACCATTTGTTCTTTCGTGGATGTTGCATCTTTCCTAGTGTCTTTTCGGCTGCTGAGTTTATTATGGATTTGCATTGTTCCCATTGTTGGTTTATATTCATGGTATCTATATCAGGTGGGTTTTGTAACAATAGCCTAATATTATTAGCAACTTCTGCCGATTTCAGTCTGTCCGTATTAAACCTGATTTGGCGGTGAGTTCTTTTTTTTCGACATTGGATATTCTTGCTCTGATTTTTGCTCCAACAAGGTAGTGGTCGGAGTCGATGTTTGCGCCTCTGTAGGACCTTACATCTAGAAGATTTGAGATGTGGCGCCCGTCAATCAGTAGATGATCTATTTGGTTGAATGTGTTCCCGTCTGGGCTTGTCCACGTTGCCTTATGGATGTTTTTGTGGTCAAATTTGGTGCTACCCACAGTCATATTTCTTGATGCAGCAAAGTTTACCATTCTTAACCCATTGTCATTGGTTTCTTCGTGTATACTATGTCTTCCTATGTGGGGGTGCAGTATTGGTTCTTTGCCGACTTTGGCATTCATGTCGCCTATCACTATTTTTATGTCATTGTTCGGGCATCTATCATACGCGTTTTCTAGTGTGTCGTAAAAACCATCTTTTTCATCTTCTGTTTTATCCTCCGTAGGTGCATGTACGTTGATGATACTTATATTGAAAAATTTTGCTTTAATACGAATGCAGCAGATCCGTTCATTAATTGGAGAGAATCCTATTATTCGGTGTTTTATCCTTTTACTTACAATAAATCCTGTGCCAAATGTGTGTGTGTTCTTATGGCAGCTACAATTAATAATATTTAGAAAAAGTTACAGAAAGTGGAAAAAACGTTTTACTACCGAGGAAGAAAAACTACAAATCAAAATCCGCAAAGGGCTTCCTGCGAAACCTTCCTAGCAAGTGCGGTCCGCAAAGATCGCTTCAAAGTTTTGCCCATCGTGAGTGCGGTTTGCGTCGAGCATTGAACCATTCTGTTCGCAACGAGGTAAAGCAAAAATTAACAACGTTTTATTTTTAAGATGTTGACCTTGTATATATTTGAAGGAAAGTACATTCAGTTTCGAACCAGGTAGACATCCCATCCATATGTAAAGTATCATCTTCCTCCAGCAAATAGTTTTTGAGCTGTACGGCCAACAGACAGGCAGACATAATTGATAAAACACATTTTTTATTATATAGGGATCCTGCAAAGTAAAGATTTAAAGAAATCACGATTAAAATACTTTGTCTTTTAGACAAGGAAAGTAAAATCAGCAAAGTGTTCTGGATTGTAAACATAAGAATTGTAAATGAATCGGAGAAAATAGAGAACATGAAAGTGTGGAAAAATACATATTGGCAACGAATGGGAAACGACAGCAGAAATATCGAAAATCACAGTAGAAATCAAATTTGAAAAAGTCTAGGAGAAAATTATAAGTACAAGAAGTACAAGATTTAATGAATGAAAACATGGCAACAAGGAGATATTCCAAAATCACGGAGAGGTTACAGTGATTTCTTTGTAAAAAGAGGAAAATACAAATCTATGCAAACATCAGATGGAGAGTTATTAGATACGAAGTAGAAAGTTTTAGCAATTGTTGTTCGAAATATCTTACAAAATAAGCAGAAAACAACATTTGGAAATGTTGTGCTGCAGATAAAATTTTCAAGTTAGAGGATGTACAATGAATAAAGTGTATGAAAGGAGATTGGACATCTGGAAGCCGAAGATACTGAGGATATTTAGAAGGGCGCAGATATATAGAAAATGCGATGTAACGAGGACTTAACACAACTATATGGTGGGCCCACAATTATATAGTCTATAAAAGCACCAAGACTGTGCTGGTTCGGGCATATAGGATGAAGAAAAACAATCGAATAGTAACTGGATAAATGTAAGGAGAAGAATATAACATGGAACCAAGTGAAACAGTTAGCACAAAACAAAAACAAGTGGAAGGAAGTACGAAAGTAGAGGAAGAATAACTCAACCGTTTAAAATAAAAGCGAAAGTGTATAAAGTGTATATTAGTGTAAGACTGACTACCTTATGCTAATTAACAGACAGTCTTGAAACGTCTTAGGACGCCCTATGGTCCCTGGAGGATCTACAGGACTGATGATGATGATGATGATGGTGGTCCCACAATTATATAGTCTATAAAAGCACCAAGGCTGTGCTGGTTCGGGCATATAGGATGAAGAAAAACTATCGAATAGTAAAAAAGTATTCAGTTTACATCAATGGTAGGAAAAAATAGAGCAAGGTGATTCCAAGCAGTGACGAAGAAACTCAAATAAAGAAAAATAATAAACTGGAGAGTAAAGCAAAAAAAAGTAATAACTGGAGGAAAAGTACTTAGCCACAAAGCCTGTTAAGGCTATGTCCGTATGTATGTTTATACCGGGTGACCATGAGATCAGGGCCATGCTGATATCTTCTTTATTTATCAATAGTTTTAGATAAAATTCCGTGTGAAGATACTAGAGGTAATTTATGATTGATCGATAGATATAGTCAAAATTACATAAACTAGTCTCGCCAAATTTTCATTTTTTTAAGCAGAAAAATATTTTTTCAACTTTTATTTTTTACGATAGAAGACTGTGACTTGAAAAAATATGTTCTAATTGACTCTAGCAACTAATAATAATAGTTATTTTATCAATAAAGTCAATAACAAACCCTTTATAAAAGAACACAATTTGGTTTTTAAGAAAAAGTCACTTGTTTAAACGACACCTACCAATGGCCATCTTGCCATTATACAGCAAATTTAATTACCAATCTAACGATAAGCATCATGCACTGCTTTATCTTTATTTAAAATTGAAGAATAATTATAATTAATTAATTTATTTTTAATATTTCTGTGTAATACCTAAGTCAATTCGGAAGCACCGTTGTATGTAATTTGAATCGTAGATTGCGACAAACATAAAATATATAGTGATTTATTTAAAAAATCGAAGCTAGTGTTATTTTCGGTGAAACCGGAAGTCGGCCATTTTGATTATACTTTCAATCCGAAATTATGTCTAGTATCCTTGTATCAAATTTCATCCAAATACATTCATAAGTAACCAAAATAGAGGCATGGCCCTGGTCTCATTGGCACCCGGTATATGTTAAATAGGTTTTATTTTCATTAAGAATTGCTATTAATATTCCTGAGAAGCTTCTTTTTTACCGATATCCGGAACAACTTGCAATTTTTGAGTTTCCCTTAAACAGCTTGACATAGTGCGATGTTCAAACGGTTTCCGAATGCGCAAGGCAAAAACACACGAGGTTGGAATCAATTCAAAAATTGTTTATAAAAAATTTTTAACAATAAAATAAGTTTTAAATTTCATTTGAAATATAAAATTCTGTCATATAATAATATAAGGTGTGTCTACAGGGTTGCGCACCATGGAATCAGAGCAACGTTAATTTATCCCAAAGATCAGCTTTTACGAAAACAGCTTAACAACAAACCCTATTATATTTATTTTTCTATGGCAATAAACGATTAAGTGGCATTCAACTTGACGTATGGTATGAAACAAATCAAGTCCTATTTGAATTTATACTAAAATCGTCAAGAATATTTACACTGTGGAAGAAAAAGTTGAAATAGTGAAATGGGTCTACACAAAAACAGTTATAGGGAACGTGTAGACGATTTCCAACGACATATCCCAACAGACCTCGTCCTGCACACACTACTGTTGGAAGAATCATAAGCAGATTTGAAAATACTGGTAATGTTTGTTCAGTATTTGTAGCACCTGATATCATTAATCCTGCGGTTCATGATCGTGAAATTGATATAATGGCAGCTGTTCGTGTTAATCCCAACATATCAGTGCGACAATTAAGTGCAGAAAATGGGTTAAGTAAAAGTAACATAAATTTAGATGGTATAAATATAAGCCTCATCAAGAACTGCGGGAGAGAGATTCCGAAAACATGATTGTGATAGATAAATGCAACAATGAACCTTATTTTTTTAGAAAGATTGTGCTTTACTGACAAATGTACATTTATTTTAAATAAACAACCACAGTCTAAAATTTGTCGATATTGGAGTACCGAAAATCCTCATTAAATTGTAAAAACACACACAATATCCACAGAAGGTTAATGTTTGGTGTGAAATATTAAATAGCTTTGTAATTGGACCTTATTTTATTAAAGGAACGTTGACCGGAGGGACTTATTTAGAACTTTTAACTGAAACTATTTCTCCTGCAGTTGAACATACAATGCTTCAAGATGAGGGACCGATATGATACCAACACGATGGCTGTCCCGCTCATAATTCAGCAGTAGTTAAAGAATTCCTAAACAATACCTTTTATGAAACCCAGATTGGACGTGGAGGTTCAATCGGTTGGCCCTCTCAGTCCCCTGATTTGGCTCCGAACGATTTTTTCTTATGGCCTTACTTAAAATCTAAAGTTTACTTTCCCCGAGTTCATCCTAGTTTAGATTCCCTTAAAGGTAAAATTACCGAAGTGTGTTTTAATATTAGTTCCCAATTGTTAGATAATGTTAGACGTTTTTTTATGATACGTTGAGATACTGTATAACAGTAAATTGAAACTTATTTGAAAAGTTTAATTTGAATACTCCAGTTCTAATTTGTTTGGCTGGAAAATTTATTAAATTATTTATTTTTGTAATTTTTGATTTGTATGTATTATTTATTACTTGTACATTCAATTTTAATGGTTAATGCTTAGCAACCTTTTGACTATCAATTGCCATCAAAAGAGTAAGTCTTTAAAATAAACTAGCATCACTCCAGCGCCATGGTGCGTAGTCTCGTGGACGCACGGTATATACAGTGGTATATAAAACTAGATGTTCAAGTAATGATAGTAAATTTTGTACAGTTATTATATTGCCACAGGAAGCTAACATTTTATGGGAGTACTTGTAACAGTCAAGTTCGTGTCACCTTAACTTTTAATAATCACCTTAGTATTTAACCATTATTCTGCTAGGAATAAAGTTAAACTGTATTTCTATATTGTAGCAATTATATTATAACATATTGTGTATTTAAAACTTGCAACGAATAGTAAAATGCAAGCTAGCGGAATATTGACCCAGTGTGCTATTATTAGCTCTGCATGCGACGTAGTGACGTAACGGTTTGTTGTAAATTGTGTGCGAGCGGCAGCACGGGAGGCAGTCGCGTCCCAACAAGCGAGCTGTGCGTGTCGCCCGAAACTAAAGCGATGCTACGAAAAGTATTAAAGTGCCAGCTTGGGGAAGCAGCGCAGGGATTCAGCTGCAGTTCATAGCCAGAAGCTGTTATTTAGGCTGCCGTTCGAGCTTCAATGAATCCACTCCTCTTGGTCAACACCAGAGCTGATATCCTGGCAATTTTCCTACGAAACAAAGGCAAGTTTAGTTACTGTAGCTGGTTGCATAGCCGCATGCTCCAAGGACTGGTCAAATAGTCTTGGCAGTTAATCAACGTTCGCGGCGGTCGGTACTCGGGTGGGTGTCCGACCTATAGTGGTAGTAAAATCGCAGCCAGCCGTGCCTCTGAGAGCACGTTAAGCCGTCGGTCTAGGTTCTCATTTCGGCGACAATCATTAGGTTACGGCAGAGGCGCTTGCGCAACATGAAGATTCTGACACCAAGCTTCCTACCATAAAGCATACGATAAAAAAAGTTACTGTAATTACATTTTACGAATGAATGTACGGCCCAGGAAGATTGGGAAAACCCAAAGCTGTAATAGGGGATTAACTGATTTTGGAACGCATTGTGCAATAACGGCAACGAGCCAGAACGCGCCCAAAGGATACGTCCCCGTACTTGCTAAATTTGCAGAGCCAGGCCTAAGCGCTACATCATCTGTTGACATATTACTTCAGCTGATTTCGAGCCATGTAGCCAGGAATGCATTAGGCAAACTTGTGTGCGGGACTTAAACATTGCAGGTAGATTAAGCGTCAAGCTAGTGGACTGTTCCGTGCTAACGTTAATAGCATACATAACATTTATAGATTAACATTGTGTATTCTTTTATGCATTCCCATGCATGTTTGTGTCTTTTACAGATTATATATCTCTTCATGTAAACGTTTAGTTTTCATTTCGAGCAAGGTTTGCATTTATAATTACAGCCTTACAGGTGATCACAAGCAGACCGGCAAGAGCAATAATTGACATTACTATTAGCTGCACTGAGGTAAGAGCGGGCCTTGTAATTTTAAGACTGAGTAAACTAGCAAACAAAGGGCATTATAAATTCATAGAACGGTAGAGTATTGGGCACGGGGAAAAGCCACATTAGAGTTTACGGTGCCCAACGCAAGGGATTGATAAAAGTACCATTACATACTAGTAATAGATAAAAATTATGGAAGGCTAATTATTAATATACTAGCATCCAGTGAGACAAATGTCTCATTTAATAAAACAAAAAAGACCGTTTTTCAAATAGAACAGCGTCCCGGACGAACCAGCGTCCCGGACGGACGGAATCACGTGATTTCTCGAAAACCGGAAGTGTCACGTGACTGAAATTCGGTTCCTGACCTGACATCACCATTACAAACATATAACTTTATAACTTTTTTCTCTATCTCTTACGGTTTGGCTGCTGAAACAGCGTCCCGGACGGACCAGCGTCCCGGCCGGACGGAAATCACGCTATTTCTCGAAAATCGGAAGTGTCACGTAACTGAAATTCGGTTCCTGACCTGACATGACCATTCCAAACATATAACTTTAATAACTTTTTTCTCTATCTCTTACGGTTTGGCTGCTGAAACAGCGTCCCGGACAGACAAAACAGCGTCCCGGACAGACAAATCTATTAGATAAAGGATACATAAGACTATACATGGTTGAATTATGCAAAATTAGACCATGTTACCAAGGTGTTTGTAAACAAAACAACAACAAAGGCTAGATAAATTAATTGAAACTGGATTATCATGTAAATAAATAAACCCGATCCAAACGTGTGTGTCCGTCACGACAATTGCAGACACGATGTCCCTCATTTGCGTTTGCATAGATTTCGCTGTCACCTTGATTTCGCGACCGGGGCGGAGCCCCGAGGGCCACTTGGAGAGGGGCGGAGCCCCGCGTACCCCCTTGGAGGGGTCGGAGACCCGAGAGATTCTTTGGAGAGGGTCGGAACCCCGAGGGTCCCCTTGGAGAGGGGCGATGCCCGACGGCGCCATGGAGAGGGGCAAAGCCCCGTAAACCCGCTTGGAGAGGGCCGGAGACCTGAAGGCCCCCTTGGAGAGGGTCGGAGCCCCGAGTGTCCACTTGGAGAGCGGCGATGCCCCGACCGCGCCATGGAGAGGGGCGAAGCCCCGTGAGCCCCCTTGGAGAGGACACGAGCCCCGAGGGCTACTTGGAGAGGACACGAGCCCCGAGGGCCACTTGGAGAGGGGCCAAACCCCGAGGACCCAATTGAAGAGGGACGGAACCCCTAGGGCTCATGTTGAGCGGGGTGGAGCCCCGTAGGCTCCCGTGGAGAGAGGCGAAACCTCAAGGGTCCTCTTGGAGAGGGGCGGAGCTCCGAGGGTGTCCTTGGAGAGGGGCGGAGTACCGAGGGCCCCTTGAAGAGAGCCAGAGCCCAGTGAACCCCCTTGGAGCCCCGAGGGCTTCATTCTTTGGCAGGGGCGGGGTGTGTAACAGAACGGAATGGCCCAACGTAATAGGCCTAAAAATGGTGGTAAATTGAATAGAATAGACCGCGCAATAGCGCGCGCAGCCCAGTTTATTTCATTAATGACTAGCTGTGCATATTTTAAATTATCTTCCTTCTATATTCTATATTTTCCAGTAGTAAGATATTGCATCACGAACCTTGCAAACAGCTCACGGATACCCTAACTTCTCGAAGAACGTGAACACCGGGATTGCTCATTGTCAAGGAAACCAAGTAGGTAGAATCATAACCAATTCCAAAGGAACAGATAATGGGCAGCAGTGTATAAAAAGAGTTCGCGAAGTTGGGTTGCTCCGTTACTATATCGGCAGTTTACAGTGGCTATTTTACAAATTTTTACTTGTATACGTTTGGGTATTAAATTATTTTTTTAATTTACTTTGTTATTGTCTATTGAAGTGTGAGTGCAGCAACGAGATAAAATGTAAAAGTTGATAATAAAGCTTTATTACAATATGGTGTTTTATTATCTTGGCTGTAGATATAAAACTAGAGAGAAATTCCGACTTTGAGTCATTGGCGTCTACCATATAATTCACATGAGAGATGGTCAGTAAATTTTGCATCAACTCAACGGATGAAATAGTAATGTAATGTCAAAAGATTAATATAAATCCAAATTAAAATTTTGATTGCGTTGACTTATTTTTATAGGTTGTATATTAAATATTATTAAGATATATGTTTAAAATTACGGCGTCAATTTAATCAACATTCCTCCAAGTTTCTTAATAAAAGCATTGCTGGGATGGGGATAAATGGCAAACCGTTGCAATTGCAAAAATTTTGGAGGTGAACTTTACCACGTATTTGATTTTATGTTTATTGTTGTTCGTATTTGCAAAGTGCACTGTTCAGTTTGTGTTTTATCATGTTGAATGTGCGAATATACAGAAACGGTAGTGAATAGGCTAACTTACCAGTTTCTTTTTAGAAAGGTTGGTGCATTTTAAATCTAGTCTGCGTTTCCTTTACTGGACCAAATATTTAGCTAAGCTATAAGAAGCAAAAGCTATTGAATTAATTATTGGCTCAGATGGTATATTTCGTTGTTTTTTTAACTTCGGTCTTGCAGAGTATGCAAACTGGTCGTCGTATTTGTAAAAGGCTTTGTAGATTTTAATTCTATCCTATGTGTGGCATAACCCTTTAAACTAATGTATAAACTTTCACTGACAAGACTACAATTTTGCTCTTGTATGTATCTGTGTTAAGCATCACAAGCTGCAAATTTACATAAAGTTACCTCTTCAGCTAAATCACTCTCGGCGCCTAACTATTAAATTTGTTAGGTCTTGCAGAATATTCTCTTTCTTAAATAATAAGGTAAAACTAATTTTTTATGGACTATTACTCACCAGAAACTGTTCAGATTGATATTTTATAATAATATTTTGCTGTAAACTACTAAGTACTACAAGAACATAGGTAACAGTACCAAAAAATCACATTTATTGAATAACTGGCTTTCATTTTTTCTTCGAAGGTGGTTAATGATTATGCATTATGCAATTAAGTACTCTCAATAAAATTCACAGGGAAACAAACTTGCAACTTACTTAATATCAATAAAAAATATTTGGAACAACAGCAGCAATTTGAGCTCTCAGTCTCGGACTAGCTTTCGAGTAACTTCCGATGTGTTAGAAAGGGCAAATAAAACAAATAAAGCAATGGTAAAGCTGCCGATGTACCCTTTTAAACAAAGAAACCTATAAGAAGCGAGAACATAAGGTGATTGCTAAATTGAACCTTGCATAGCTGTAACTGGATCAACTATGTGTATTTCCATTAGAACCGTCCGAGGGATTTGCTTGAAGGTGGATTCCAGCACCGTTTAGTGACTCAGCTAAAATGTACATAAATTTTAAGCGAATGACAGCGAGTTTAGTATAAAAACAGATTGGGGAGATTTTAGCGCCACTATGTCGGTTTGACTTCCAAGTTAATAGTGTAACAACTATGTCGGTTTAAAGTTTGAAATTTGAAAAATTCCATATTCGCTTGTGTTAAAAATTAAATATATATAAAGTTAAGCCCTGTTTGTATCAGCGTATAAAACCAAAAATTGTTGTGTGTCAATTAAAGGAGTTCGAAAATCATTACCACTTTTATTTCAAGAATTTGTGAATGTGCAGGTGTGAAAGTAAAGAACGTAAAGTAATTACCTGGTCGGAACTGTAAGCGAGATTTGGTGGTTCCTAGACATCGTGGTAGTGGCACCAACAGCAGATAGACTATAAAGAGGAACTCAGATCACGAGTACTCGTCATCTTATCCACCGGCCCAGATTCAATTTTGAGCAACGGGATCTGCATCTACCAGCAACGGCGTGCGCTTGGGCAGTGGCGTAGAACACGGTAGGCGAAACAAGTTTTCTTTACAGCATTCAGCTGTGAAGTGTTTGTGGTCAAAAATCATTAATGACACCATTTAAGACACAAAATTGATATTAATTAACGTAAGAAGTATGTCCTTTGATCTTTTCTTTTAAACTGCTACGAAACCACGAAATAAAAATCAAATGTTCGAATGTGATCGGAGAATTCAAATCAAATGATTGAATTTGTTATTTATGAGATACAACGTTTTACTTAATAAGTGTCATTCTAGGCAATGGTGCAGTTGTTTTAAAGTAAATATCTTGATCAACGAAGCATTGTACAATATTTTCTTTTGAGCATTTACAGTTAGATAAGGCAAGAATATTACATAATTTATTAATAGCAGCAATCTCACCAGCATTTGCTTTGTGCAGTTATAATCAGTAAACAAAAGTTTAATTAATTACTGGGTGATAATAAATGTGTAAGAAGGATATTCACGGCAGCATATAAATGAATGTTTTTCTATTATAATACATAAGAAATTTAATTTCTAAGTAAGGTTTTTTGAAGTTTTGGTAATAGGCACAAAGTAACCACTCTTGGTAGTCGACCCTTCTATAAATATCTTCGTGCTACAAGGATTATGCAACATTAAATATCGGTAAAACGAGTTTTACTCTCATGCAATGGACTTTCGATCTCGCTTAATCGGCCGTAAATCTCGTTTATGTGACGTTGAATAAGTTTTATACTTGTTAAAAAGTTTTTGTTTTCTAAAGTGGCTTTTAAATCATTCATATCGAAGTAAATCTTATGTATACGATTTTATATTGAAAAATTACTTGAATTCTCATTGCAGTTTCAATATTGATCTTTGTTTAACTGAAATTTATCTCGTTATAGCTGCTTGAAATTTTTTGCTAAACGGGTATATTTTCGTCCAAACGATTTGCTGTTTTGTTAAACACTTTAGTCGCATACACTTGGCTTTGGTAGTGGTGTAAATGACTTTAAATACCCTTTACATGGTTATCTCATCCCGCTTAAACAACTTGAAATGTTGTTTGACTTAAGTCTTATACATTATTTGGTTGAAAAGCATTTGGATATATAGAATTTCCTTAAAATTGCATTTAATCTCGTTAAAATTACGTTACCAAACTTACTTTTATCCTGTTAAAACGAATGTTGATCTTAATACTTTGAATTTCTTTTAAAGATATAACATTTTTAAATTTCTTTTCTATTACTTTGAGATTTCTAACTCAACAATTCTCGAAGTTGCTTGTTACATCATTTTAAATCTTATAATGTGACTACCTACCTACTATTTTGTTCCTTAGATAACTTCTACGTTTTGGCGTTTTCAAGTAAAAACACTACAATTCTATTATTCGTTTCAAGAAAATATTATCTAGTTATTGAACTTGCTGTACTTTATCGCTAGCATGTTAAACATGTTAGATCTCTAGTTTAACCACCTCCCCACTACTCCTGATTCATCATCATATCAATGTCCAAAAAAGCGAGTAGTTCTAAATTGAGGTTTCCATACTTTTTATAAAATTCTATTCCCGCTGCAGGCATCTGCGGTCGCCAATTTACCTCCGGTTTTGTCGACTGCGAATCGGCAGCGCCACATTTTGCGTGTAACTTCTGGAGGATCAATTCAACCCTCAAAACGATCACTTCCAAAGGCGATCTACTTATTCTTATTTAACTGCACAATTTGCTATTCCTTTCGACCCCGCGTTTCTCATATTTGGGGTCTCAATGAGATTTTCCGATACGGGCACTGGATTCTGCGTTTCCCGTTAGATAGGCTGGCAAACGGACACCAATAAAGTTCCACCCTCGCTGTTATAACTAGTCGTAATCGTCCTCTGCGAGTGGGAGAATATTGTTCGCTTCGGTCGTGTTTTATGTGTGACCGATATTGAAAGAAACATGGGGCGCACGCTGTACGGAAGGTTAACTACTTTCAGGTTTAAATTTTCTTGAGAGTGACTAACCCGAGCAATTATGAAGATTAGGTCAAAATCTGAATAGTTCATCAAAGAAAATTGTGGTTTTAAATACAAGTCTACTTACAACTACTTGATGTACTTCATTCAAACTGCTTTTGAGTCTTACCTGAAAAAAAAATACAAAGTTAGACGGTTCGAACAAATGCAAAGTAGTATGTGTCACGAAAGTACTTCAGACGTCAAAGCTTGCAAAAGATGTAAGCGGCTCATAACTTTTCACCTACTACTGGCTTCATAAGTAAGAGTAACTACAGTCTACGATGTCTTTACTAAAAAGCTAAACGTAGAAGATATCTAGTAAGTTATTAATAGCACAAGCTATAGTGCACTTGGAACAATAAGTTGATTAAAGATATCATTATTTTTTAAATCATCTCAAAATTTTACCTTAATATTGACAGGATATTTCCGTCACCCAAGATTTTGGATATATACTTACGTTGTCATTTTTGTCTTCGCAAGTGTTATAAAGTTATAGTCGACGAGATGTTTATTCAAAAGGTAAACGTACGGCATATTCATTTGTTAATGATAGAAGTTTAAGCACTGGTTGGTGGTTAGATAGGCTTAACTAACTGTTTTAATATAGGAATTGTATTCGGAGAAGTAAAACATGAGGTTTCAGTTTCAAACATGAAAGACAATTCCTATATTAATGCAGTTAGTTAAGCCTATCTAACTAACACTGTATAATGGTGACCCTGACGTGATCTGAACACGCAACCTTCTGATCTGGAGTCAGACGTTTCCCAGAATACAGTTTGGGTGAACCACAACTGGCCCGCTCTAATCAAGCATTAAAAGCATTAAAGCAATTAGCAACGGCATATCGCCAGAGACACTCATTATGCAGTGTTGGTTGTTAGATAGGCTTAATTAACTGCATTAATATAGGAATTGGAGAAATAAAACAAGAGGTTTCAGTTTCAAACATGAAAGACAATCTAACCACCAACACTGCAGTACAATAGGAACGATCAAATATGTTTCTTAAATACTTTTAAAATTACATGTTTCTATATATCTTTACTTTGATAGCTTTGTGCGTCAGCACAATATCGCCAGATTATAACGACCACCAATAACAAGTACTATGACTTAAAATACTAAAAAGCGATAAATGCCAGGTTAACAATATTTTTTTTGAAAAAATGTAACAATGTAGTGTATTACTAAAAAATAGTTGTTCTGTTGTCATGCGCTCGTATTTTCTTGATTCACATAATTGCCATTTTGTGCGAAAATTTACTTAATCCGACATTTTATTTAAAAGTGAATCGCGAATTGATATGGAAAAGAAAGTGCACAAAGATAGTGAATGTTGCTAAAGGCTAAATCACGTTGACTACCTACACTGTTACCATGGCTAATTAGTACAATGAGCCGAGCCTTCCGCTGGAAGAACATGCATTTGATTGCAATAGGCAAGTAAGTTGGTACTAAAAAGTTCCACCAAAGAAAAACCCTGCTTACGGCTTCGGAAAATGTTTGAAGTGCTCCAGTCTGAGATTTAAACCTTGCCATAGTTCATACGCAGAACTGCAGTGCGCTTTACAAATTAAAATAATACTGACGATGTCAAAGAAGTCTGTTAATATAACACTCAGCCTAGCCTTGCAGCTGTGACCACAATAAAAAGTTTCCAAAGCAATTTCGAATAATATTATACCTGCTAATTATCAGCAGAGCTAGTAAATAAAATATATTAATACACAGATAAAGAGCGCTAAAGTCGGTACTACACTACGAACGAGGGTTATGGCCCAAACCTTATATCACAATGGTAACTACAATATCCTATTCTAGAGAATTCGACATTAGCGATAAAATCAACATAAGATAGTAAACCATGAGTGTTCAAAGGCATTTATACTTGTCAGTGAACATATGTGAAAAAATCGATGCAAGTCATGGACCCCGAGCGTCGCAAAAATCTTGGCAGGATTTGCGGCAAAGATTGGGCGAGATTTGTGGGCTTGCAAATGCAGCAGGTGAGTAGCTCAAACACGAAATCAAAAGTAACAGCTTCCCAAAGCTTTATTTCAAAAATGACCAGGGGAACTTTGAGAATATCAAAAGGAACGAAAAGTTTCTCTACGGCTTTGTTGGAATGTTGAAGGGTTGAAAAACGACCCATGTAAGGAAAATCGATAAAACTACCACTATACAAAAAGTCACAGAACACGATGCAGGACCATATGTCTATGTAAAATCATTCAAAATTCAAAAGCCAGATGATATTCGTAATTTAAAATATATATACTGAGTTTTGGGGGAGCTACATACTCATCGATCGTCTTACTTTGCCTAAATTGAGGCGGTAAGCCTTCCGCAAGGCGAAATTTGCGGAACAGGATAATACTCTACCCGCACGACTTCGTTGCCTCAACGATGTAATCGACATCCGTAACTCTCCTGACCTTCCACCGATTTTCGATAGGAGCTACATCTCAGCGGTGCGCGAGTTTGCACGCGACTAAGCACAGCATACTCCTACCTGATCCTCCAAGAGATAATCTAGATCACTCTCAGGGTATAGGAAGAAAACGCTTGGCCTGCCGAAGACACTCGGGTCTAGCGAACAGTACGGCCCAGCAGCTCCTAATAAGAGCGAATACTCTCTAAGTCGACTAATGCCAGAAAAGGTTTTGCAATCGAGCCCGAAGCTGTCGCTTGATCTTGCCCAGCGATTTTCCGCCATAGCCCACCCCGAATCTGCGTTTCACTGGAATCAACCGGACTTTGCCTTACCTTAAGGACGTTTTGTCTGCGTTACGCAATACTTGAGTGTACAGACCTACCAGAAGAAACCTTCTACAGCTCTAGCGACTCTCGTGAACCTGAACCTCTCACAAGTGCTGATCGGTACCGCGTATTCTTCTAAAGCCAGCTCCGAACTGTCGTTCTTTTTCGGTACCAGGGAAAACCCGTGAAAAACTAGCCCCTTGCTCCTCTCAAGCCTTTGTTTGCATAGCCGACCTTGGTAGCAAAGGTCCTTGTCTTCTACGGCACCAACCTACCCATAGATTCGTAAATACAGAGCAAAGAAGCATTTCATCGCTTCAGAAAAGCTGATAACAGAGACGTTGATTGCCGCTTGATAAGCGCATCCAAGCCGAACTACCACCGCAACTAATTAAGAACACTACTTTCATGGGATACCTTCCTGATTATCGGCGATGTTCTGCCACATCATCAGGTAAAATTGCTGCTTCAGATCAGATCCTGAAGGTGGTTGCCAACTCAACTCGGGGCATCAGACCGGACATTTCCAAAGGTAAAATTTTTCCCTAGTACGTCGCCCATCGACCTGCCCGGATTAGCTCCAAACGTACTATAGCACCTCTACTACACCCTCTACACATGAAGAGAAGCCGCTGACTATTTGTCTATATTTAGCTGCACGTTGTGGCTCCTAAATGTAAACAAACTACAAACATTTTAGTTACAGAAGCAGTTTCGTCTCCCGCATGTAGCTTCCACCAGGCGCTGACCAGCAGCCAATAAATAACTCGAATTCGCTTTGCTTATTATTCATATTGTAGATATATTCTATACTTACATTTTATTTAAGAATGCCATATAATATGAAATGTACTTAACCCGTCTGTGGTGTTGTGAATCTAATCAATTAATAGCATCAACAATGTGAAAAAGTCAATTACAATTACAATTAAAAAATTCTAGACAATACACTTACAGTGCCACCTTTTGTTATAAATTGTTTTAGAAAAATTCTATTGCAGTTACTACTCATACAGCTGCTTCAGATGTCAAGTTTTTCATTTGCAGCAACCTGGCTTCCGATTATTTTGCGGCCAAATACACACTGATTTCCCAAACTTGCATTTAGCTAGTTCTATAAATTGCAACTGCTGTTTAATTTTTGTAAGTCGCTATTAAATGTTGGCACATTTTCTCCACCACCTTATTTTCTTAGATGAAAACAACAGTTGTTCGCATTTCTCACGATATTAATGCACTATTAATAAATTTGGGGCTATTAACTGTTTCGGTACTTTTAAAAATTCTAAAGGAACCTCACTACTCGTACCTTTAAATACAGCGATTCTAGTTACTTGGGGTCTGGTACATTTCCATTTGAAAATTACAATTTGACGTATTACATTCATTTGCCATTTCATTACGAACAAGTAATTGTAGACCATGCTTTGGCATTCTTCTTTATTCCTGTCCCTGTCTAAAATACAGTCTTGTTTCTCAAGATAAAAAATTAGCTTATAGAGAAGTGGACCACAGCATCCTATGCATTACGTCTCCCATATCAATCTTGGTAGCTTATTTTACCACAACATACGCTATTAATCACAATCTACCTTTAACTGTTTTGCATTATGTTGGTTATGGCTTGATGGTGTTCTGCTTATGTCTGAAAATTTTAAATGTAGACCAGGCACTTAGATATCTAAATAATGTGATGCTTTATGAAAGTGTAAATATCATAGAATTCTGGGTTAGGTCCATTGCTCCTTATTACTTACAAGTAGAAATAATTAGTATCATGTCAATTAGATTTTCTTGTATTACCTTAAGATCTATGTATGCACTTTATATATGTTTGATCTATTTACATGTTTTACTCTAGCTGTTACATGTCAAATTTGTACTGTTGTTATTTGAAAGGTTACCCTTTCCAAGGCGGGCGGTATGTTAAGTGTTTCATAAATTTTGCCGCTTCGCTTGTAGTTGTGCGTTGTACTATGCGCATTTCAGAATTCTTGGATCGCGCCTGTCGTCGCCACTTACGTTCCGTCTGTCAAACTGACTGCACGTGAACCGGTCCACTCCGAGAAAAGCTAATTCTTTGTTTAAACTTTCAATGTTTGTGTACTAATTTATTGCGAATAAATTACCTACTTTGCTTTCAACGAGTGTATAATTTAGTGAAGAATAAATCAATAGAGTCCATTACAGTCCAAGGCGAGCTAGCAACCAGGAATTTTCTAAACATAACGGAAAACTGGGAGGCTCACCAACATAACTACTAAATATATTTTGCGGATACATAATTCCCTACTCCGAACCAAGATCTTGGGGTTTGTAGGATCAAACTGTTAATTAATTATTAATTATATGAGACTGTACTTGCATCTGAGGATTTAGGATCAAATTCAACTCGATACTCAAAATTTAAAGTTTAATTACATTAACGTTGTAATACGCTGTTACTGAGTAACCTACCGGTAATGCAAATTGCAAATTTTACATTCAACTTGTATTTTTGAATGCTACTTATTTATACTAAATATTCATAATTTGATTAATGACTTTTAAAGCGGCTCTCTTACTACTGTGATATTTTGCGGGTGATGCTTGATCTTGTTTGTCGTGCTTTGTGTTTGTACTACCAGATAATTTTGACTGGTATAATTATACTACCCTAATATTTGTGAACGCAAATTTTATTTGTGCCGTTGCTGTTCTCTCTCTTATTCAGGGATTGGTTAGTAGCTTCGTTGTATACTTCTATTTTATTAGTAAAGTGCTGTGTTGCTTGCCACTTGGCCCCCATACTTGTTTTAGCTTAAGGTTGGAGTCTTTTGTTTAACCCACTACCAGCTCCGGCTGAGAAGTCGGCTGCTTTCTTTCGCTCCTATTGATGGCCAGAGTGACGTAACAAGCTTACTTTGATAACTATTTCTGAACTGTTTTCTTGATGCTGCTGGAGTTTGGACATCAATGCCTATTAGAAGAACTGCTTAGCATCGTCGGCCCTATGGCATGGTTCTGTTAATATACATTGTCTTATTCCAATAGAACAGGAAGTTCGCGTTCTTTAAAACTTTCTCAGGGGTTTATTGGTAATACGGGCTGCAATGATATCATGCTACAATTTTTATGGGCTCACATGGATTCTGGAAGATGCAAAGATAGTTTTTCATAGCGGTTGCCTATTTGACTTTCTAGAAACCTTCTGTGCAAGGGAATCAGTCTCCACGGGTTTTTCAATAACACAACGCTTCTCAATTGATGTACTGAGCTCGTGGAAATGTCTTCCATATAAAGATCTGCACAACTCATTCTGCCTTTGTAATCGTGCAACGGTTGTCGGCGAGGATATTTTCCCTTTGAACGGGAGATGGCTCTTGTATCTGGAAGAAGTATTCGTGGAGAGCTACTTTTTTACGAAGTAGAAATACGAAGTGGAACCAATGCGTTCCACCTTGAGCTCTTGAAAGTCTAGGAATTTGTTAAAGATGGTTCTTGTCTGGCAATCGATGCCTTCAATATCTGTCTTAATAACGCAAAATGTGTGCAATAGTATTGGAATCAGATACTATGTATTCATAATTTTTGCTATGTTCTTAGAGTCTAACTTACTTCTAAGGATATTGAATTGCATTGTCGTATGCTACGTAGACTGATTGGTGTCCACCTAGATATTTGTAATTTTTCATTCTTCTATCAGCTCAATGAGATCGCTATCTTATAGCTTAAATGTGTTGGTGCTGTGAATGCATTTCAGCACTGCCTGCGTTAAGTATTACTATTATTACGTGTTGTTCGCTTTTACTAAAAGCGGCAAACAAAATAATCACGAGTTCACAAACACTACTGCAGTGCACAAGGCTCGCTGGTATTCTAGTAATATACTTCATTGTACAGTACCAATGAATTATTACTTGCAATTGCACCACAGTGACATAAAAAGAATATTATATAATCACAGCTCGAAGCTAACGTATTTTATTGTTCTCGAGATCTTTTAATGGTATATAAAAAGTACTGATTATTTATTACTTAAACAGCCTCGTCCAATATGGATGGCATGTATCCCGAACGATGGATTTGCTAATTGTAAAGATTATTTGACTAACTTTTAGTACATTCATTATTATAAATGAGATAGTTTACTAACATAACAAGCATGAATTTAAGAACGTTGTGGGCTTTTACTCATTACCTGTACATAGTCTTGCGGAAACTTTGTAAAACACGCCCATGTAACATTAAAGTAGAAACGCTAACCAATGCACCTACCCTCATTTTTCAAAGAATCAATTGCAGCAGTTAATTAACTGAGCAACCCCCAGACAAACCATAAACGTGTAAGTGCAGATTGATAGCCCCGAGAAGCGCAGTTAATCTCAACAGAGCATCATTTGCCAACAACAAATGCGAGTTTCGCTTTCTCCACGAAGTTGGAGCTCGCTTTCCGGCGAGCCCAAAAGGCTGCGGCGAGACCTCCCTCGTGTGGCTTTGTCCAGCAGTCAGCAGTATTCTTACGTTTGCGGCTGTCTCTGCGCGCTCCCGGATTCCTCCGGGACTCCGAATGTTAACTGAAGACGCATTTCCGGCTCGATGCGGCGCCCTTACGCGAGTATATTCCGCTCCTTGGGTCATTTCGTAATTAGATTTTGGCAGCAAGGAAGACGAGTGGCGGTATCTGTGTTTGAGATCTTTTTACTGCTGCCGCTGGAGTTTGTCCTGGCTCGAACAAAGGATACTATTGCAAATTTAATGAGACATGACGTGGCCCCATAATTATATCTTATGGGAATTCTCCGTCGTTATTGTAGGACGTGTTGACTTAGCAAACGTCAGAACTCGTAAAGATGTGGAGGCATATATTTGGAAACGTTCAAGTTCACAAAGAAAGCTCTGTCAGATTACATTGCCGAGCTACAAAATTAGAAGATATAAATTATTAAATGATATAATTCATAATGTAAAAGACGAATCACTTTAATCTTAACCTCTGCTTAAATTAATCATCGCTTCGTCGAACTGTTGGAAAATGTGTTTTTCATAACGCTTAGCAGCTTTCCATGACACTTTCAAATAATTTCATACTAAATGTAGCTCCACTGCCAGTCACAAGCTTAAGTGTTGTTCTATTGTCTATTTTTTTTTAATATATAAAATTGTCATAGTATCTTACTTCTCGTTTATCTCTAACTGCTCCATCTATTTGCATATTATCTACTCCTAACATAAAACTGCATTAAATTAAAGATCATTTACATTCGACGCTCAGAAGATGAGTCTACTTTGAGTGATGTAGAAATAAAACATCTAGTTAGTCCGCCTGGGTCTTTTCAAAGGGGTAATAAAATGCTTAGATCTCATCGGAATACCAAAGAAAGGATAATAATGACATGACGAAGCAAATGTCCAGAAATTTAGAAGATAGCAAACATAGCAAAGGTCAACATCGAAATTACAAATATGAAAATTAAAAAATCGCTAACTGAAGAAGAGAATAAATATTTTCGTATACATATAATTGACAATGGAGGAGACAAACAACATGCATCGATAATGATTTAACGGATGCAGAAAGAGAACTTCTCCTTCTTCTCCTCCTTCTTCTTACCTTAGTATGGGCTGAGAGGTGTTTACGGCCACACTTAATGGTGTTTTACTAGCCATCTTCGTTCGCGGGCTGGGAAGGTGGCTAACTTAACCCATTGATAGAAAAAAGCCCCTCTGACGGAGAAGGACGAAAACTTGAAAAACAAAAAACCAACTAAGAAACGAGAAGTTATAAAAGCTCGGGAGAAATTCGGCAAGCGCACCTAGCCAGAGTTATACAAAACAGAAGAAAACTGTGGCAATACAATAAGAAAAAACAGAAAACAAGTACACAGGGTGTGGTGGACATTAGCTGTGTTAATAGTGAAATTTCATAGGGAATTTAATTTTCAAGCAAATGGTGAGCTTTGAAATTATAGTTCTTCTTCTTCATTATCAAGTTAAATGTCTTCCAAAAACGTTGGCGATCAATAGCAAAATTTGTCGATAGCTTGCCTGAGGTGAGAATGTCGTAATCCACGGTTTAGGTGTTCCCTGGAATTTATTTTTTTACTGGTGATAATAGTTGATAATTGCTGTTACGTATTACGCGGCTACAGTATTCTACCTATGTTATCTTATAGTGCACATTAATTTTTAATGTATGTGTCGGAATAGCACCACCGTGTTTGTAACCTTCATGCGAATACTTCCCATGTTGTAACGAAATGAAAGTTGACATAGATAAGATATTAACCATAGTAAAAAACAGTTTCACAAATTATCATAGCAACTGCATACCGGGTGGTGCTTGCCGCCAGACAGACTGGATATTTTAATACTATCGCTTACAATTTTATTTGTTCTCCTAAAATGTATACAAGAATAGTGCTTTTCCGCCTTTTGACATACGTTTTGAAAGTAAAGTTGAAAACGGAAATAAGTTTTTCCTATATATTCCCATTGAAAAACATATTCTAAAATTAGACAGGAAAATATAAAAGTTGATAATAATCATCAGCTGTTTTTGCTCCACAATATAAAATAATCGTGAAGATACTAAAGGAGTGATAGGAATAACTGGTATTAACCATGGGCAAAAATTTTTCTGCGAATGAACAGGCAATGCAATACATAATAGAAAAGAATACATACAAACGAGGGACATTGAAAAACCATGGAAAATGTCAAAACTACTAATATTTAGGGTAGCAGAAACACTGTTCAGTATAGCAAAAATAGCAAATAAAAAAACCAAAATTCCTGACGAAAGGATGGAATGGAGATGGACCTGGAGAAAGATTTGTATAAAACGCAACACATAAAAAAATGCGATAAAATGGAGAGATGGAATGCAAAAATGTTTAGGGTATAAAACCGTTCCTGCGACACTTAAAACAGACAAAAGATAAATTGATGCTTGTGCCTGCTGCGTTGCGAGGCCAGCGGTAGAAAGCATCCGGTAAGCTTACAACTAGCTCAGCGTTAGGCAGGGATCCATCTGATCTCGACAATTCTTCTTTACCAAAACGCTGTCTGAATTTTGTTACTTAACTTTAATTTGGACACAACTGTAATAAAGCATGCAAGAGAAATCCGTAGCAACCACTGCTATTGAAGGAAGTCTCTCGGTGAGGGAATATTTACTTGAGCCAGTCAATATACACTTTTAGCAACAAAAAACTTCTTTAAGCGAAATTCCTTTACAAACGTTTATAATTCTCTAAGCCTAACTGGTTGAAGACTACTGCTTCCGTTTCTTTAAATGTTTCAATTCTTTTTAAATGCTATCAAACTTTGATTAATCAAAGCCACAAAATGGCAACCAAACAAACAAATGCAAGTAGATCTCCAAACAGAAACACTAATCGGCTGCTGCGTTGCGAGGCCAGCAGTAAAAAGGCTTCGGTCGGTTTACGACTAGCTCAGGTTTAGGCTTGGATCTATCTGATCTCGACAGTTTTTCTTTACTGAAACCCTGTCTAAATTTGTTAGTTAACTTTAATTTGGACGCAATTGTAAACAAGAAAACAAGAGAAATCCGTAGCATCCACAGTTACTGAAGGAAGTTTATCGGTTAGGGAATATTTACTTGAGCTATTCCATATACACTTTTAGCAAAAACAAACTGCTTTAGGTCAGATTCCTTTACAAAAATGTATAATTCCCTATGCCTAACTGGTTGAAAACCACTGTTTTCTTTCCCCCAAATGTTTTTTGGGTGCTATGAAGCTTTGATTAATAAAAGCCAAAACATGGTAACATGTATATTAAGGAAGCAAATGCAGGTCAATCATCAAACAAAAACACTAATCGGCTGTTCAAAAGCAAAATATGACGCCCTTAATAAAATTTGTCGCCTACAAGCAATGGTGCCACATACGCACGCAAGAACGGTTCAACGCAGTAAAGGGGACGGGGGAAGGATAGAGAAACCGCTGAGTCCCTTCCCGCACGTACTAGAGTCAGCATATCTATCGCCAAAAAACAGGGTGGGCGTATTTGTGTGTTTACAGTTGCCTGTAACGTAGCAGCCTGCGGTGTTCGACAAATCGAGTCGCCAGCTTCCGTTGTTCGCCAATCTTAGTTTAGCGGAGACTTCACCTACATAGATTCTGAATTCCTCACTTACAACAAAACTGTATCATTTCCCAGTTCAGTTGAAACGTGTTATATTAGTTAAGCAATGCATGTTGTGTAATATGTAAAAATTGATCGATTTCTGCTTATCCACGTTTGGCTACATCTTAAGCCGGGGTGCGTGTATTGTTTTTAAAGTTTTGTTAGCTTGTGACTGGACTATCAACTTCGTTTTCTCTATGGAATCATACCGCTAGCAAAACATTATAGTTTTTTTATCGAGCGATGTGGCAAAACCAGTAGAAAAAAATCTTAGAATTGCTTTGTTACTATTGTTTGTTTTGTTTTTAACATCCCTCTTTAATCTGCGATAAATGTATTTTATGTGTATCAACGTAATGTGTATAGGCGTTCTCAAATTTAATGCTGTGTAACTTGTTAGTGAAGCGAGATGTAGTTTTGCGCTTTTTACATGAGTGTTTCAGAAGTCATATCTGGAAGCTGAGCACATTCCTGTAGTCGAAAGGAATACTTTGTAACCGTCCACTTCATCCCGGGAGACACATTAGGTGACGCCTAAATAATTACCAGGATTTTTCTCGTAGCTCAAGGTAAAACTTCGTTTGAGCCTTTTCTTCCAGTCTAACCCCCTCTTTCTTCCCACTGAGCTAACTGTAGGGCCTGTTTTTGGCTTCTAGCCGAAATGGTTTCTGCGGCTTCAATTTCATAACTTGACATCCTAAACAAATCATATTCAAGAAAGCAAAAATTATATATGAAACTTTGCGGGAATACAAGATGAAATTGCTCCTGCATAAAAATTTAATACAGGTCTGGGTGGTATCTAAATGTGGCGAGGATAAAGCTTTCCAATTATTACTGCAGTCTTTTTAATTATTTATGAATAAGGAGCGAGACAAGAGCCTTCATCATAATTACAACAGAATTCTGTAATCCACTGCAATGCTAAATTCAAAGCTTTTGTTCAATTAAGCAGTTCTTTTATAATTACATCTTATTAAGGTGTGTTCTTGAATATAACACTTTCTAAAGGGTTCAGCTATTTATAAATAACATTTAAATATTTATAACTTTTAGAGTATTATTTAGAATTTAATACTTATATCAAATAAAGGTTGTGATTAAGGAACGGTTTCAGAGTTTGATGGGCAAAATGCAATATTAAATTTTAAAACTGAACGAACAGTTTTCTTGGGAAAAATAAATTTTGAAAAAATAAAATAGCATAACTGAGATCTGATATTCACATGAAGCTTGTCTGTGAAATTCTTAGAATCGTCTGTTGTGACAAAATAAAAAATAGCAATCGCTTTTCCAATTATGGTAATTAAATTCCCTGATTTATTGATGTGGCATTTGCTAAACTAGAGCGCATTATGAAAAAAATTTAACGTTAAGACACTGCAGATAGTCACTGTAGAAAGTCGATAGAACATTTACATTCTATATATTTTTAGCTATGAAGTTCAGGTTCTTCTTAAAGTTTCGACATAGCGAACTCGTCTATTTTTGGGAAAAACGAGCAGGCAATGAATTTAAAGTAAATACATCAAAGGGAAATTGTGTATAGTGATGACATGTCAGAGAGCTTAACCGTTTCTGAACTCAACGAAAATTAAATTAAGCACTTCTTCAGTAAGAAAATAATTTTAGAAGGGACAATAAAGCTGTTTACACGGTAGGGCAGCACTCGTTCACGATTTAACGGTTCGTCTTTAACATAATTATCACATCTGCGGCATTAAAAAAATAAGGCGTTTGGTTCCTAATCAGCCTACTAAATTTAAAAAAACAGGAAGGGAAGGTATTTGTTAGTTTAAAGTTTATTTGATAATAATAACCGTGATTTTCCAAATATCTATGCTTTTTTATTAAGCACCATTAAATATAGAGCAAAGTTCGAATACTTTCCGATTTTGTTTCATATTTGCAAACCAATTTCACTTTGAAACTATCGTCACCATTAGCAATATCTATGGCGTTGCTCAAACCGCTGCCTTTGTTTGTGGATTCCCGTTTTAGCCCTTTTAAAATAACTAGCTATAGTGCAACAGCCAGTATTTAAAATCAATCGCAGTGCGCTTGGAGCCGAAGCTCTTTACCCGTCGCTAGTTATCGTTCGACGGCTTTTATATCTGCATTTTCCATGGAAACTCGCTCCATTATAACCCGTTTTTTTAACAATGTCAGCATGCAAAATTTAGGAATTTTAGGGACGGGGAAAAGCTGCCGCAGACCACTAATACAATTCTGGCTCCGATGTTGGCCCTTTGTGTATGGATTTACAGCGTTTTCCCTCGCCTTTTCTGCGAAAACAGACATTGTAAGCATGCATTACGCCATTTATGGTTAGTATATGCGTGTAAATCTTTTATCCCGAGCCATCTCGCCAGCAGATGGACAGGCTGAATGAAAGTATGTAAATCACGTTTGGCTGATTTTTCCGGTACAATAAAATTTTAAGAATTCAATTCAAATTCATATAAATAATAATTGAAGCCAACCTTAAAAATGTACTGACGTACTGCCTGCTATGGGTTTCTTTTGCAATACTTGTCCCTTTAGTAGTTAGCTTCACAGAATAATAAGATAAATGAATGTAAATAGCACCCAAAGCAGAAGTGGCGTAACATGTGAAGGTTCACTGTATCTCCTACCCTCTCTTCTCTGCAGCAAACTTTTGAAATATTTCCGTTGCTGTTATTACGGGAAGTCTTAATTTCATCACCTTTTCTTTGGCCATCATAATATTTTCTCAAAAACACTACCTGGCGAAGTATTGCTCTCCATCTCGACCATTTTCAGAATTTTTTTACCGGAACTTCTCAGTCAGTCGCGACCAACCCAAATTTCTCCGAAAGGCGTCATGAAAGTGCATAACCTTTGTGAAGACAGCAACCACTTTGGACTTGAAAATCGGGGAATTAGGTTTAGTGAAGTGTGTTACGCCGGATGGATATAACGCTCGAACGCGAGAACGACATAACCTATCAAGACGATCAGGGCAGTTTGTGTGGAATATTATTTTAAACAATTGGACAACCTTTGGGCGCTTTTTTGTATGTATTCGCGTTATCAGTAATAATAAATGTTAAGTAATCGGGTAACTACGCTGTCAGAATGAAATAGTGGCACACTCATAGACTACCGAGCCTGAGGTTGCGAGTGTCAATCTGAGTCCGGGCAAGCTGTTTTTTAAATTATTGAGAGGTGTGTGTGCACATTTCTGTCCCTTTTTTACTGTAAATATGATATGACACATTATTGGTGCTCACTGCTCCATTCGCACACTTCGGTAACGGTATTGATAAATCTCCGACTCGATTTTAAAGCAATTTCCTCCGTCTATACTTCGTACTATTTAGTTCCCTTCTCCTTTGTGAAGTTTCCTCACATATATGGCCGCATCACGTTTTATCTTTCTTTTTCTTAACAGCCTTTTGAATACCACTTCTGGACATAGGATTCCTCTATATGTTTCCACCATCTCTCGTTCACCGATATTTTTTGACAATTTCTGCCTAGTTTTTCCCTTTGAGGTTGTTAAATTCCCCTCTTATGTGTTCTGGGTCTCCAGTTTAGGATTCGTTTGGTCTACCAATTTTTGTCACCTTTTGCAACATGGCCCACCCAACTCCACTACTCAGTTGCTATTTGTTGTATGACGTTTTCGACTTTTGTTCTAGTTCTTATTTGTTGAGTTTGTAAGTGATCTGGAAGGCAACTCCTGGCATAATCCGCTCTATAGCTCTCTCACTTGTTTTTGGCTTCTTGGCACTTCTGATCGTCAGAGACATTGTTTTCGTTCCGTATACTAGTACTGGGAAGATACGAGTATTAAAAACATATGTTTTTAAATTTATGGGGACGTCTCTGTTTTTAATCATTTCTCCTAAGCTTCTCCTAAGACTCCCTTAATTTCCTCCGTTGGTCTCTATCATTTGTTTTCTATAACCAATTATAACCAGCTATTCCTTTTATACCGTCCGTCCATCTTGTCTGTGGCCGGCCACTACTTCTCTTATTTTGTCGAGGTCGCCACTCTATTCAACTCTTCTTCCAGCTCTACCAGTTTTTCTTCAGTGGACATTGTTCTTATATTGAACGTCGATATAAACCACTCCATTTTATTAGGTTTTATAGAATGACTCTGGTTTGTGTGTTGTATGTTTTCAATCGGGTTTAGTTTTAGAAGTGAAGTTTTTACTCCCCCAGATTCCGTGAGGCTGCCCTCCTTGGTGGGATGGGACTTTGGTTTACCCACCTGGGGAATAGAACCGTTTGTTTTAGACTTCACCATGTTGTTATTTAAGGGGGTTGTTGGCCGTTAACGCCACGTTGGCCAGACGGGTTGGCGAGAATGTAAGGGTATAGGATGTAGGAAGGATAAATTGGTTTACGGATAGGATTTAGGTTAGGACACGATAACTTTCTGAGGTAGGAGTTGGAAGATTATCGAGGCTCGCTTCCCTAAGGTAGACCTATCATCCACCTGGATTGTGAATGAGTGTCTACCCGCTACTCGACGGTTGTCCACGTCACACTAATTCTTCTTGACATTTCCTTTGTCCGGTTTCCCTTGCCCAACATTCTATGAATGGCCCAAATATGTGTACTTAGTGACGGTCCCTACAGGTTTGTCTGCTATTAAAACGTGTGTTCCTTTATTTCTCATTAGTTTTTGTATTTTGTGACCAACTAGTTCCTATGCCTGTTACAGTTTGGTGAACCTTTCTTGCAAGTTTTGGATGTTACTTATTAGTAAGGTAAGGAGATTTAGGGTTTTACCATCGATAGTTAGTTAGTTTTGTGTTCCTGCTTCACTCCGCGTTATATTGGAATCTTTAGGATCTATAGGTCGTTCTTTTACACACACACGCGCGCGCTCGCGCACACACACACACACACACACGCGCGCGCGCACACATATTATATATATTGCTTGTTGATATCTGAGGCTTTTACGGCCATTGGCAATTAGTAACAAAGGACTTCCGGGATTGGACCGTGTCATGATTGAGACCGAAGAACTCAACGTTTCGCCCACTTTTGTAAGGGGCTTCATTAGGAGGAAAAAGCAAAAGAGCACGGTAGCTCAACGTGTTAACCACGCCAGAGGCGAAACCCTTTGCAAGGGAAGGGATAGAAGAGCAAGGTAACTCAACGTGTGAACTACGTCAGAGGATAAACTCGACCGATAAAGCCCCTTACGAAAGTGGGCGAAATGTTGAGTTCTTCGATCTCAATCATGACACGGTCCAATCCCGGTAGTCGTTTGTTACTTAATATATTGCTTGTGTCTGCTGAAATTGATACCATTATCCCTTGAATTTATTTTGTTGCTTGCCTTTTGCATAAAAATATTTTATTCTGGGTATACGTAACGATTTTATCACAGGCAAAGGTTATATGAGACTCTTATTTTAGACTCGTAGTCACCCAGAGTTTGTGAAATACAACACAAATCAAATGTTTTCGTGAATTTATGAAAGTGAATAATCATTAATTACTTGATGGTGGAAAAAAACTGTTTTATTATTAACTCTTTCAAACAAGCATTTTCGCCAGCTTAATTATTATTATAAAGCTGAACATTACAATGAAATTCACCAGCTAATTGGACACCTAGCACATAGTAATTTTTGTAACCAGGTTCTCCAGGCCACTGTTCGATAACCTTCTAAAATCTGCAACCGCGCGCCGCTGCATCCCAAATATTTCCAAAATGGTCAAAATGGTTCGTCTTCGAACAAGCTAAACTGCCTTCGAAGTAATTGTGTAATTGCGTCAAGAACAGGATAAATCGGCACTTATTTTGGATTAAAACGCCGTTTACAAATTGCTGCTATTCATTTACACGTAAGTAAATTTTTCACAAACAAATTACACAGATCTCAGGTCGAAACAATTAAATTTTTTTATAAAATGGGCAACGCCGAGGAGATTCTTCGTCAAGTTTTTATTGTAAACTGTTTCTTGGATTTCGACGCTGTTTCCTTTTATAGCCACCAAAAAACAAAAGTGAATGCTTGAATCCCAGCCATTAATTGCTGAAACTGACATCAGTTTAAGAACAATTACAAAGGGACGCTTTACAATAAAATAACAAAATTTGATCGCTAAATTACAAAATTGTTTATGCCAATTATACCAAGACCTTACATTTAAAAGCACAACTAAATACACCAACGCCTCAGCTCAATTAGTGCAAAATTCTCTCGAACTTCACATAGATCCGTTATGGTCATATGTCGAACTGTACATGAATAGAGCTTCGCCCCACACAAAAGCCAGATGTGCTGTCTGAAAGGTCGTTTCACAGCTTTGCTGCACATATGTGAATGTTATCTAAAAGGGGGAAACTGTATTAACGAAAATCTGCCCATACAGACCGACGTAAACTTTGCATCTTGAAATCTCGCACGAAATCGCTGAATCCAGCAGTTTTGCTAGTGGATGAGGTCTCAACGTGTCTAATCACACCTCCTCCGAGTATCTATTAAATCTATTTTATTAGTTAAGTACTGCATGTTGTAAATTGCTGCCAAATTTCAGTATGTTACATTACATTAACCGATACGAAAATCAGTTACGAATTGGCCGCTCATGCTGACTTTCGATTAGATCCTTGATGAGAGCGTAGTTACGCAGTGCAGGTTATCATTGCTAGGGTATTCATTATTGAATTGTAACAATATATTTTAGAAACGTATGCTAAGTATTCATTTGGCAACATGTTTGGAAATGTGTTTTTTAGAAGCAAAGATTATATTAAAGGTTTTCAGAATTTTTAATGATTTTGATGTATGTTCGTTTACTTTCAGGAAACAGTGGATATAGGCATTAACCAATACAGCTGCCCGACTTAATTTCTAAGTTTCTATGTGCCCTACTGCAGATATCAAGCAGATAAACATGTTCCGTAAATATGTTGCAAATACTTTTTAAAACACTGAACTGACACAGGGTTCATGATATGTAACATTTTAACCTACAGATCTAACTCAGAAGTATTTAGGCGTGGATTGAAAGAGTTTTGCTAATGCATTGAATAAGAAATTGTACAGGAACCACAGCTCGCATATTTATTTCACAATAAAGTATTGCAATAAATAATAAACCGAACGGTCGGCACCGATCGTACTTTTTTAATATAACTCTGTACTATCCAATAGACTTTCAAATTATTCAAAATGAAATAATCGACTTATATTTAACATATAAGCTCAAGATCACGCCCAAGTATGAAAATTGTCGCACTTGAGGTACTTTTGAGGTACTCAGATGTTACTTTTCGCAATATTCAAGAACAGTTTCTGCAGTTTGTTAACTAACTGAAATACCTAAAAATAAATAAATACCCAAAAACGAAATGCAGGCGCGATTTTCTCTTTATATATTATCTAATTTTAGGTAAATTGGAACAATGTGGTCGTATACTTAATGACACAACGCACTGAGCATCGTTAAAATGCTTTATCATTAATCTTGATTTTGTTTCGGCAGATAATATGAATTTTCAAGACGTTTTAAGCTGCCACCAGCTCATTTTAACGCGGGCAATATATCTGAGCAAAGTCGGACACCTGCAGTGACTTTCAAATTAATGGAGCAGACATCACAAACTACTCTCACTTGATAAATTTGCCATGCCGTGGACTGATAAATAATCCCGCGTCTGCATTTCTTTTGCACAAAAACCGGAAGTTTGCAAATGTGGCCTGCGTTGTCATATGGATAGCGAATACGGGTACTTCATTTATCCTGGCTGTCAAGACGACTAAACTAGTCTCTGAGGCCGAATTAACACGTAGTGTCCACCTCTAAGCCCTTAATTATTCAGCCGCCGAGACTAAAGTGAGAATTAGTTTTTTGGACTTATTCTAGCTATTCACTTGACAGATTTCAATAGCGTCTGGCTTTCAGGCTGCGCCGCTGCATTATTCAGCGCGCCAGCTCCAATCTGGCAAATCCGTGCAGTTGCTTTGTCAAGCTGAGTTATTCATGTCTGCAAGTGGTCATACAGGAAATTGGAAAAATGTACTATGCAAATGGAAAACTACAAACCATTAACTAAGCAAAAATATCAATAGACATTGGAATAGAATATAAAAAAAGCAAATTGCCTCAGAATTTATGGATGATCATGATCTTCAAAGAAGAATGTAATGAAAATAATATACAACGTATAAGCATTCTTCTCCTCATTTTTCTTCTTGGACATCATTGATAAACCTAGTGTACTGCTCCGAGTCCGCAGACGAAAATTTCTTAGACATTTAGATATGAATATCAAAAAGACTGGAAAAAACCACTGGATAGCCTACAAACTACAGTACATTTATGGACTTTTATCTCACGGTTGTTAAGAAAAAACATTTATTGCCGACATTTCGAATTATTTTTGAGTAATTATCAAGATCTTATAAAAAGAAACAATATAGGTAATGAGGCCGTAGACTTCTAAACATTTGTGGAAATATTTCTGGAGACATTTTTCATTTTTACGACTTTAGTTCTAACTTGTTGCATTTTCTCGTTTCTGAATTTAAAATCCCGCCTGTAAAGGGGCATTTCTAAACATGTACCCGTATACAACCATTCCTCGGCGGCAATTTAACCCACATGTCTTTTTCATCGATCGGCAAAATACATCGCTAAACAGTCAGTTGTGTGAGAAGGAAAGAGAGGGAGCGAACGGATTTACCCAGCCTCCTCTGGCCGCAGGCCAGACGTTGGAACATGTGTGTATCATACGATGCAGTTTTGGCGCGAAATGCGCGCCCCCTCCTGACTTCGGTCGCGTGGCTTGGGGCTTCTTGAAGGATTCTAAAGCGAGCGTTGAACAAGACAACAAGTGGTTTTCGGGCTGTGTTTGCCTAGGCGTGAGACCTTCGGGCTTTCGCCGAGGGGTCGTAATTAAGGTTGTAGCGCTAGCAACTGCAGAAAATTATAAATGTATTTAATTTGTACATTGCTTAATTAGGTGTAATCAAACATTGCATCTATCCGGCGCTCGAATGAGCGATAACCAGTAACCACCGCTGTGCGTAAGTGGCAGTGAATGAACGATCGCCGTTTCTCTGTCCAGTGGAAGCTAAATCAAGCACCCCGATAAAGCGGCAGAAAAGGTATAAAAGAAGACTACACGGCCAGTTCGAGAGACTTGAGACTATCCCCCCTGAGTCCACCAGTCTTGATCCTGTCCTCACCTTTTCCTAATCGGGTCCCCAACTGGCAGATAGACCAGTCAGCCTGGGTAGACCAATCTTACCAGTTCAATCTTTAAGGGAAGCGGCAGATACACCTGTCAACTCTTAAGCTGAATTATTCGTTCCGAACGCATGCTGAAGAGCAAAGCTGCGAGTTTTCTATTTTACTTGGCAGATAAACCTGTTTATAAAATTATAATCCTTGACAACTAAACCTCTCTTGTAGGACTAGTTGCGTAATGCGATCTTTACCGCTCCGCTCCTGAGCTCGATTCCCGGCGTTTAGAACCGCTTCACTGAGGTGGTTTAATCCGAATCATAAATATACTAAAATACCTGTAATTAACCACGTAAGAACCGGCAGCTACTTCCTGGAGCATCCTCCTTAAAGGCCGAGGGTACCGCTACAGCCAAAAGGTGAAATCATCCTCAGCACGCCAGCATCGCCGCGGCCAAAGTTCACGTTTGCCCGCCGGTCCTAAAAAAATTTCCGGCTATTCTCGAACTAATTAAAAACGCAAGAATTTATTTCTGCGTTATTCCGGAGGGCCTGGATTTACACCATAGTACTCCGCCACCACTTACTCTTGTGAATTCACCACGTTGAAAACCCAGGTAATGCGTAACTTCTGTTCTTTGCACATATTTTGGTAGAGCAAGAAACGTAAACAAACTCGGGCATTTTGTCACTTCATATCGCCCTGACTGACGTCGCCGGCTGGCGCGTGAGGTGCAGAGCAAAAGCCACACCCCAGCCCGACCCCGAGAAGGGCGAAGAACACAACACTCGACGCGTACGTGTTAATTGGGTTGTGGAAGAACCAGAAACAACAAAACGTATTTTTCAGAGGAACGGATTGATTTTCATTTATGTACAAATCACTTATTTAGGAATTTCGTTTTATTTTGTAACTATAGTTAAAAACAATATATGTATGGTAATTACAAGGTGTTTTTCCTGATATATATATGTGAGTTGGTACAACCTATTTCTCCGAATTGAGCTTAACCCGAGGTAGAAATTTAATAAATCTTTGACGCCTTTAGTAAGGAGACGAAACGTTAGAAAGTTTTGTAGTTAATGGTTTTCGTGTAGTGTCGCAATTAAACTATAAGTGTATGTCGTTTACGCAGTGGCGTATTTCAAAGTGTCTTTTCTCATTTTATGGAAACTTCCAACCCCACTAACGACTGTCATGATGTTATTATGACATCAGGGACCAACTATTTTCGTGTCAGCCGTGTTGGGGCTAATTTGGCATAATGCAGTTTCGTTTATCGTTTCGAATTCTTGGCATATTGTTACGGACTTTATGCTACCCTCTTTTGGGATGTAACGCCTTTCCGACTCCTTCGTCGACAGCACTCATGGACTGCTCCGAAATTTATTCAAGCGCCTTTTGAGCGATTTGCTTGGAAACAACCACCTACAGCTTCGTTGCACATCTAGTAGCATAGTTTTAGAGTGCATAGATTACAGTGAAAAAAGTTATTCATTGAAGTGTCGGCATCTTGCGTAACGTTGTTGTCAATTTAGAATTAACCGTTTGAACTGTTGTAGCTTTCAGTACGCTCAAATTAACGTTGCCGTCAGTTTTGACGTTTATACTTAGCCTAACGTAGTTGCGATTAAATTAATTACCGCCTTTGAGCCACATTTGATTGTTTACCGTTAAGTTTTATTGTGTTTGAGTCAAGTTTAAACGTCAACCTACTTAACCCCTTACTAAGCCGTTTCGTTGCATTTAATTACTAAGCGGGGCGCTACCGCCGGCTACATTTTCGTTCACCTCTCTATGACAGAAACCTTTCATAAATTTTGTATCTTGCTGTCAACTAAATCGCTGCATCCAACTAAGTTAAATATCTTCTATTATCTAACATTGCATGTGTAGTTTACTGTCAATTGATACACACTATGTTAAGGGTTTGCATGTATAAGTTATCGCCAAATGTAAATGTGTTTTGGTAATGTTACTAAGCCAAAGATAAAAAATCACGCGCCAGATTTCTTACAGCGATAAGGTTAAGCTAAATTTGTGATATAGCCAGCGGCAATTACGATGTAAAACAAAGCCACTCGCTGGCGGCATCAGGATTTTATGTATGATAAGTTTTCGATAACCACAATCCGAGAGTTAGCTGTTTAGCCCAGCACATTTTTTTCCCGACTAGGCTCAATCCAGACATTGGTGGGTTCATACATGATAAGGTTGTGGGTAGATGATAGGTCATAATGTATATGCTCGGCAGCTCTACGTACTTTTTGGGCTTGAAGTTCACAATAGATCTCTCAAAATACGAAACGGGTTCAACCAAGTTCTACGTAAGTGTCTAGCAGTACTCTGCAAGCAGAACTTACCTTTGAAGCAGACCTATGAGTTTTCTGATAGTTGCTTTACAGTGGGCAAAAGTACGCCTAAACGCGAATATCCAACGTTTAACATTTAAAACCCCTAAGGTTACATGTGCACCAAATAATGTTTAAAATATCCCTAAGAGACGTCACCATGATTACAGTCTGACCATAGCTTACTATCATCCCAGTAAGTGTTAACAAACGCGTGTTCTAATCTAGCTATTTAACTATATTCTAAAGTATAAAACGTAACTTGAGCAGTTCAACTTTAAATGCCCAAATCACTTTTGCAAATTAACGCACTTCTTATGAACGCACTAAGTTACATGCAGAGAAGCAAATTAGGTTTACCTTAAGAACCTGCAGAGCGCTGCTGTTGATTGGAGCATTTATGCTGGAAGACGCTGTCACATCCCAAGGGAAAAGCCTCTTGAAGACGACGTCTAGGTCTAAATTTGGTACGATTGAGCCGCGATGTCAACCTTTCCAGTGTGGCGGTACCAAGATACGAAGGTCGAGTAAAATAATAGTCCAAAGTCCACCTCTAATAGCACCCAAAGTTTAGCGAAAAAAATCACAGCTGCAATAATACATCCCGTATCCTTTCAGTTTATTAATACTGTTCTTCTCTGTAGAATTTCGTTCCAGGCGAACACATATAAAGGTTTGGCTTATCACGCTACGTGACGTCACTAGAAGCAGGTAAAATTTTTAGAAATTGTGTTGGGTATACTTCTGTGTTGCGGTCAGTGTATTTGTATAAATGTTGTTTTAATCTTATTCTGTGTCCGTTCTTCTTAGTTGAAGAGTGGTGACTCCGATGTCGTATAAGTTGATTATTTATGGTGGCACTTACAAATTTTTTCCGTAGCTGATTCTCAACTGCCCGAATGCTTTCTTATAGCCCAGTACCTGTAAACTGTTTTTATTTGTTCTTCACTTGTAAACATCAATTTATGAAGTCGCTGTATTCACCTTGAAAATGTTTGTTAACTGGCTAGCCAGTAAATTTTTTACTGGCTAGCCAGTAAAATTTTACAAGCGTGCTCATAGATAAATGAGAACGTGCAAAGCCAGAGTTGTCTTCTTTAGTATGTGTCATATTGATGAATGTAGTTGCTTGTCAGTTTGACATTTTGAATAAATGGTAAATTTCTAGTTATTTACAAGAGAGGAACAAATACAATATTCAACAATACACGCAAGGTAACAAGTTCTACTGGCTCAAGAAGGCTTCTATTCGCCAGTAAAAACCCTCTTACCAAGCTAGTAATGTTAAATACTATACCTGGTCAACTCAACGCCTATAGATCTTCCTCGAAGACGTACACCTTCAGTTTTTCTTTATACTATTAATTTTTTTAGGCTATGTTGTCCTTTTCCTTATTATATAACTAAAGTATTGTAGAATTCGTAGGTTAGGTGCTGTTAATAAACGATCTAGGATATTAATTTAGCTCATAGGTGATAAATTGATTTTTAAGGTAGCCTATCCATGGAATACTGAGAAATTTTTGCCAGCACCACATCTCAAACGCAATGATTTTCTTTCGGCGACATGCCTTCATCGTTCAAGCTTTTGAACCATTAGAGCAATCGGGAAAAATAAAGTGTTTACCAGTCTCACCTTTATTATGTTGCTAATCTTTTTGCCTTTCTATATTATTTGTAATTTAGTCATTGCCGTTGTTATTGTCGTCTATTTATATCATGCTCGTAGCCTTCATTTTTACCTAAGTAATATGTATGGATTATTACTTCTGTATCTTGATTTATACATTTGGTGGGCATATTCCCGGTTATTTCAGATTTTTGCATATTAAGTTTAAGTCTGAAGTTTTAACTTGCTTTTTTAACTACTGCTAAACATCGTAATAATTGTGTTTCGTGTAAGGGTGGCGTTGATAAGTGTGCTACCAATGAAAATGCCTTCCTTTACGTTTTCCAATATTTTCCTCATAATATACACATCTTCTATATACGTCGAAAAGTAATGGAGATGTAATATAGCCTTACACTTCCGTTAACTGCAAAGGTATTGGAAAGTATGTTCTTGGTTGTTACCGATGCAGCACATCTTCATATACGCACATTATGGGATAAATTAGGCAACGAGGCCCATTTCCCATAATACTGTCGACAGTTTAGCCTATCATACACAGTCAAAGGTATCATAGTGGTTAAGGAAGCAAACGTCTTAAGTATGCAGACATTAAATTTCTTAGTGTTCTTCCACCAACTGACGGATACCTAATATTTGCTCTAGTGTTTTCTTGCTCTCTATAAATCCACTTTGTTCGTCTTAAATTTCCACTGTATATAATGCTTTAATCGTTCATGCAATATTTTTGCTGGCATGGGATTGTGAAATGTTATGAAAATGGATTTGCAGCCATCCTTTGGTTGTCCACACTTGGTTATATATTACTTCTATTATTTCTATACCCCGATCATTTAATGCTCTCAGAATTTTTGCATTAATTTGATCTTTTCTCAAGACATTGTTAGTTTATTGCTTGTCTGACTTCTTGTTTTACTATTTCCGGGCCATATTGTATCTGTCCTTTGCTTATGATGTTTACCTTAAGTTTCTCGTTGTACAAAATGCCCACAGTTTTTCGAAACATTCAGCACTCTATCGATCTCATTAATTTTCTTTCTATCATTATCTTCAATTATCCAAGGTGTGGTTTTCAATTATGTTGTGAGTGTTCCTTTTTTTTTCTTTAATAAATCCTTTCATCGTTCACATTTGCATCGATTTCTTTTTTTTTTCAGATATTTTACACAAGCGATTATTTGTGCACTGCTTACATAACCTTTGCATTTTTCTATTTATATTCTTCTTTTCGGAATCAAGTCCGGACGACTTCAAAATTCTTCTCGTGGTTTGTTTTTTCATTACTTTATCTCTACTATCTAACATAGCTTTTTTATGATTTCGCATATTACCTTTGAGCTCATATTATCCTTGTTTATTTTATATTGTTTGCTTTGCCTGATATCTTGTCTTTGAATTCTGCCAGAGCTACTTCATTCAGTTTCATTGCTTTATCCTCTGTCAACGTCTCCTTCAGGTTGTTACATTAATAATTGCCGATGTCGAATCGGAACATATACTCGTGCTAACTCAGTGGAAGGGCGTAGGTAACCTACCTTCAAAACTAAACTGTCGCAATTATAGGGGCGCCAAATGGTTTCAGGCCCATGTTCCCTGGTTCATTTGAGCGAACAAACCATTAAATTGCTCAAGGTAACAATACAACATAGACAATGAAAACCCACAGTTCGATAAATCGTATAATGTTTCAAATAGATAATTTATTAATAACAGAGGGAATAAAATCGATTTGTAATTACTGGCGTTAACGGACAATAGCCATACTATCACAAAATAAATATATCACATAGGTAAATATCACAATCTTGATCAATCAAAACCTGTGTGCATCAGAAAACGCAGCCTTTCCTGAGGACGTGTAAAAGCTAATTTCCAAAATAAATTACTTTAAACTGTAAGTTGGCCAAAACAGGTAATTTAGTAACATCTTGAATACTGCATGAACGACACAGCGGTATTGGTTCCATCTTTAATGTGTTAAATTGTCCCTCGCAAGTACTCGCACATTCAGATATCTGTATGTCTTAGTAGTATACCAAATAACCTGCTGGGGTAGCTTTCCCTCCAGCGAACTTAATTACTATAGCGATAGTTATGGAATGGACGTACGTAAGTTCACCATTCACTCAGCTAATTTTATTAGCATGCAGTGCTACGTTAATTATAACGGAACTAACTCAGCTTGAAACTGACGTTCGTTTAACACATCTGAATTACAATTCACTAAAACAGCGCTGAAGCCACTAAATTTAAGGTTTAAGCCATATATCACTTACTATATTAAAAAAACAAACGGGACAAGGCTGTTAGGAATTCAATAGCATGTCAATTATTAGATCATCATAACAAAATAGCCGTTAAGTTCAAACTTCATCCAGCACAAGGTGAAGCTGGTGCTAGCTCCCAACAGTTACTGCCACACATAGGAGGTTTCCTAGGGTCTGCTTGAAAGTTGCAGGGGCCAGCGTGAATAAACGGAGACTAAACGGCACATCACTCGGCACTGCTGTAGGCCTCTACTTGGAGGCTAAGTAGTTATATGCCAAATTAGCAATTTGAAGAAGAAAGGATAAAACGGCTTACCAGAAACTCTGCCAGAAACACATCAAAAATGTGCTCGCACAACAATTTATGTTTACATGGTTTAGGGTCGAAAATGAGGCCAAATCGATTATGCTATATACACCTATATGCCAAAACAAACAGTTTTATTCCCACCTTTCTGATGTGTTGGGAAAGCGGTAGTGACGCCAAACTGTATCGCCGTCTAGCGGCCATTAATGCCCTCAACGGGAAGAATTGCAGATTACATAGGGAACTGTATTTAAGTAGAACACTTCAGCCCGCCGGAACCTACATTCGACATACTCGTAGCATCAGTTGCCTAAACGCTGGGCGTTTTTGGCCCTTGAAACTTGTTAAATTACGACGAGAAAATAAATTCGTCTCAAGGTGAATTTTAAGTTCAACCACCAGGAGGTGATGGTCTGATTAGCAATCTGCTCCTGTATAAGTTTTTGTATTTTTGACAGTCGATTTTCCATATAGTGTGTATTATTAGGTATATAGTCAATTTACTTTATATATTGACGATCAGGTGATATCCCGTTGTAGAAACGACTTTCATGCTGATGGAGGAGACTATTTCATCTCTTTAGTTTGTCTTGTTTTGTTACGCCAATTTTTGCATTAAGGTCCCCTTGAAAAATTAATATTTTCTCTGGAAATGCAGCGAATTGTTGATAAAATTTCTGTCTTAATGCAGTTCGTAAATCTCCTGATTTTCATTTGAAAAGGGCTGTGGAGTTTACATAAATAGTTTCAGGTCAGATAAGCTATTTCAGAAATTACGATACAAAGTAAGTCTTATATCTGAAGATGGGGCAGCCACATATCTGAATTAAAATTCATGAGTTGAAAGTTATGAAGCTACATATATGTGTATTGGAAGAAAGCTACTAACTGAAATCAAATGTCGTTACAAATAAATAGACATAATAATGCATTTTCAGTGTATACTGGATAATATGTCTACTTATACTAATATTTTGTGGGGGTTGTAGAACTATCTAACAATCGAGTGAAGTTCAGCGAAAAATCGAATGTCTCTCCAGATCTAGCCTGTTTTATTGCCGCCCCTTCGGTGCCATATATCTGATTCGTCCTAGCCTGAATTGGCGTTCGTGCCTATTTCTGAAAAGCCGACGACACATAAAGCATCCGAGGCAGCCGCGCCGTAAGGCCTCCCTTTGAATTCCGTTGATTAATGAAAAAGATTTACAGTCCTAATTTTTGAGCCACCTACATAACGCCTCCAATTTTCTTTGAAGCACCGACGGCGACGGGCGAAAAAAACGAGTGTTTGCATGAAACGTTAGTGTGTCAGTGCAAGTAAGCCAAACATTTTATATATACATCTACACTTGGATACCGATAGTAACTAAGCGTAAGTGAGTGCCAGGGACCAGGTTGAATGTCTGTGGTAGTTTGTTCCTTAGGATAAACGATTTAATATGCTTCTACTTTCAAATTCTCATTAGTTCCCCTCTATAAGAAGACTCTAAAGTGGGTTATAGCGCCACCTCTATAATTATGTTCGCGTACATTTAGCAACAAAAGCTAGCAGCTCTTGTTCTCAAATTGAAATTTATTAATTAATCGTTTGCTGTGTTCTGTATAGTTTTAACTACAATTGATATCGTTCCTGAAGATCAACCTGTTTCTTTAACTTCGTGTAAAAGTATTCTCCAGTTATTAAACAATCCGAGTATTGGAAGAAGAAAGTTCTCCGGCGTTACTTACTTAAAGGAAAGAGTTATATAAGAATATATTTCTGGGCGACGAAAAGAGGCCATCCCAACAAGCTCTTCTCAATGCTGTACTCGTTGAATTAAAATAAATATGACATAAAAGTAAACATAATGTCACAATAAAATATATAAGAAGTTCTCCTACCGTAATAGAAGCTACATCAAAAGACTAAATCTCTCTGATTTTCCTTTGTTTTAAACTAATGAATTTTTCATTTCCCCCAAGTTTACCAAAATTTGTCTAACAATGCCATGGCCAAAACCATCAACTTATTTCTTAGTTATATGACAATAGCTTATCCTGCAATAACTCCCGAGTGAACTTGTAACCTCTAGTAAGCCACATGGTAAAAAACAATAAGAAATATTTAATAGCTAGCATGAAAGTGAGAATACTAGAACCGTGGGTTGCAGCAGCACTTCTTTACGGCGTTGAAAGTTGGGCGCTCACAGTTAAAACTATGCAGCAGTTACACGTTAAGTAAAGACACAAGGAAAGGGTACGGCTATAACGGAAAAAAGTTGGCCCCGGCGGTCATACAACATCATGACAGTCGTTAGTGGGGTTGGAAGTCCTCATAACTGCACAGCGACGCCTATAATTGGCCTAACGGCTGTTGGCTGAGTGCGAATTAAATAAATAAATAAATAAATAATAAATAATAAAGAAATTATACTTTGAGAGACCGAAATTAAATAGATTGGATAATGCAACAAACAAAAATGGCAACTATAGCAGGTACGGCAGCAAAGGCAAAATGGCGTTAGACAGGATATGTTGTCCGAATGGAGCAGAAAAGATAAGCTCGCAAGATGACAGAATCGGAACTATGCGATGAACAAGGAAAATCAGGATGTTCTTTGATGCGATGATATGAAAGCATTAGAAAAATAGCTGAGAAGAGGTGGATGACGACATACCAAAATAGAAACAAATGGAGTAAATTGATGAATGCATATGTCCAATTAAGATACAAAGTGTTGAGTAAAGGAGAAGGAGAAAAAAGTAATTTAATGATATTTGGGGAGTTTAATTTATCTGACCTTGTCTCTTCTTTAAACTTATCTCAACAAATTTCAATGCCTATCGGCTTGACACTTACTCAAAATCCATACCTGTTTAATCGGCTGTTATAACAGTTTCATTCGACCCACCTTAGTGTTTTAAATTTTCTTGAAATTTAAGCATTACTCTGCTATGTATAGAATTAAAATGTATTTTCTGCAATGTATCAATTAGCTTAAGACGAATTGTGTATTTAAAACATTTTGCGAAGGGAGAAAGATTGGAAAAACCTCAAGCCGTAATAAGTAATTAACTGTTGTTACAACGCATTGTGCAACAAATGCAAAGGGTGAATTACCCACCAAAAGGCTACGTGCGCGTACTTGCTAAATTTGTATAACCAGAACAAGGCATTACCTCGTTCTGTAGACGTACCGCGTTAGATGATTTAGAACTGCAACGAGTCAGGGCCGCATTCAGCAAACTTGTGTGCGGCATTTAAACATTGCGTGTAGAGTAAGCCTTGAGCTCTATGAACTATGTTGTGCTAATATTAATGGCGCATATAACCCTTGTCGATTATTCTTTCTATGTACTCTCATGCATGTGTGTTTCTTTCACAGATTATACTGGGTGGGTTTTTTAAAGGGTTACAAGGCGATATCTTGAAAACGGTTTACAATACTTTCATGAAATGTTTGTGTAGTAATAGGAAGCTGGGAAAAATATTTAAACGTATTTTGACATTTACCTTCTCTCTGTTTTTAAGGGGGAGGGGGGTAACTTTGGCACTTTAAATAGGATGAGGTACTTTTGTTTATAAAATTCGAATCTACGTAAAAAACTTCGTATGTCTGCAAAATATGTTTTGATTTACTTTCGATTATGGAATTATGATTTATTAGGTTATACAATTTACAAAATGTAAAATAATCGTTAAAACGTCAAAATTCTCAACTGACTTGAGTAGAATTAACGCATTTCTATGAAAACAAATAAGAATTCTGAAATAAGTAACTTGATTTATTGCTAACATGTATTTATTTTTTAAATTTCATCAAAATTTAGTTAACATAATTCCGTAACCGAAAGAACAAATCAAAGAATCTTTTGTACACATACGTAGTTTTTACCTAAATTCGAATTTTCTAAACAAAAGTGCATCATCTTATTTAAAATTCCAAGGTTACATCCACCCCTCAAAATACAGAGAGGAGATAAATGTCAAAAATATGTTTGAATATGTCCCCCTAGCTCCTTATTGGTTGATAAAAATTTCATGAAAATATTGTAAATCGTTTTCGAGACATCGCCTTGTAACACTTTAAAAAACTCACCTGGTATATAGTTTCATGTAAAGTGGTTATATGTCATTTCTGACAGTGTTTTCATGTATAATTGCAGCATTATAGGTGATCAAGAGCAAGTAGACAGGAGCAATATTGATAAAACCCTTAGCTGCACTGAAGTAAGAGCGGATGTGCTTCTACGACTGGGATAACTAGTATTCAAACGGCAATATAAATTCATAGTACAGTCGAGCAGAGGTCACGTAAAAAAGCTACATTGCAGTTTACTATGCCCAACGTAAGAGCTAAGTAAAAGTACCCTTACACTGTTAACTAGTTTTACCAATCTTGTTGCTAGTGTCAACAACTTGTTTCAACTTGTTCTCTCCGATCATAACGTTCTTAATGCCAATTGAGAAATTGTCAATTACTTCTGTCTAAATACGTTGTGGAATCTAATACTAAGCAGGTCAACTTCTATATCATTTCAGCAGTGACGTTTCTTAATCACTATCTTATCGATATTGAGCTAGATGGCAATAAAAGGAGAAATAGTTATTTATATACCAAGGGCATTATGAAGAAGTTTATGGCCGCTCGAGGGTGACAAGTTTACAACCTCGAGGGGCCTCTAACCCGAGGGTTTGAAAGTCGCCCGAAGGTAGAAACATCAAGTAATGCCCGTAGTGCATACAAAATTGTATGTTTTACTAGTGTCTCTTAATAACCTAAATGTCAGATTAGAAAGTTTATATTGGATGATCAACTATTGTTATGAACCCAGCGACGCATCGAGGTATGTGACTAGTCAGAAATTTGTTGCTTGCCACTTCTGACCGTTCCCATACCATAGTAACTCATAATGACCGCCAGGTTATTATGTACCCTGTAATAAGCTTATGAAACCAATCATTAAAAAAATAATGCATTAGTGAGACATAAAGTAATTTATAAAATCGGCGGAGCTATAAAACCGAAGTGTTACAATCTGACTCCACAACGGTGGGGTTGGAAATGCAAAAAATTGCAGTGTTGCAATTTGACCCTGAACGAAGGGGCTCACTAAAAGAAGCGCTTCTGCTTACTAATGTTGCGTATATACTTTTCGTCTCTTTACAATATATTTGATTTAGTTCTTAATTTACTTTTGATTGGTACACTTTTAGACTTTATCATCTACCCTGGTTGCTGTTATTATAATTACTGTCCACAGAAGCTTGCTTGAAGTTGTACTTTTTTAAATAGCATGTTAACTTAACCTAGTAGTAATAGTTACACTTCTTCATTCTATTAAATTACCCGGTGCGCCAATTGTGTTCTGTTACGTAAATGCAGGTACAAGAGCAGTAAATAATTTTTAAAACATGAAACTTTTTATTTAAGTAAGGATATGCATTTATAATTGTTCTAAATTTGAAACGTTTCCACTTCAAAGCCAATATCGATAGGTGCATTTTGAAAATATAAAGTGTACATTGACAGTTCACTAAATCTTACAACTCAACGGCCCTTACGTCTTTTACGATTGTATACCTTCTAATTTAATATAATAGTTAAAATTTTTGTGTAGTTTTAGTTATGGAAAATTACACATTCGTTCTATTTTATATTTTATGGTTCTCCTAGCACCCATATTACTTTACCTACTATTAAAATTCTGACACCTCTTAAATTAAATGGGCATTATTCTAAATATTAAATTATATTATTAAATATGAAAATACAAATTCTGCTCATAAACAACTTCACAACTTCCATTCTCAGTCCATAACAATTCCATCCGTCACTCCCAACGTACAAACTTGAAATAACGCCTACAACTCCAGTCCTTCCCGCTCACCTCCGCACGTCAAACATCAATATGCTAACGATGTATTTCTTTTCATTTCCATTTATTACTTTTCTGGTACTTTATTCATGTTCTTTAATTAAATCATCTAGCTGTTCGTACATGCCTTTGCTGCTTTATTGAACTACTTATCGTTATGAGAATCAGCAGAAGGTAAAGCGGCTTATTCCCACATTCTAATGAAAAGAAACTTTGAAATGAAGGTTTCTCGTGTTAGTTTTATTTAGTTTTATTCAAATCATGTCATGTTAATAAAATCCTCAAAGTGGCTGTCCCTCATACGAGGTTGTGCTGAAAAGTGCCTGACTTTTCATTCCACGAATTAACAAAGCAGACATGGCGATGCATGCATCTACCTATACCGCTCACCACACCCTGACGAAAATCGACCAAATTGGCTTCGAATTGTTGAACCACCCGCACTATTTGCCAGATCTAGCCCCTTCGGATTACCACCTCTTCCCACAGCTAAAGAAACACCTAAAGGGTATCAAGTTTGGCTCCAATCAGGAACTAGGAAGTCATCGCAGCTACGGAGGCGTTCTTGGAGGGGCAACCTTCCCACTTCTCTTTGGAGGGGTTAAGAAAACTGGAGAAGCGTTGTGCTAAATGTGTTAGCTTGAAGGTGAAGTGCGTTGAATACAATGTGTTTCATATTTCGCTAGCACCTTTCTTTCTCCGTAAAGCCAGGAACTTTTCAGCACATCCTCGTAGAAGCATAACAGTACACTACTGCAGTTGGCATAAAAACTTAAGAGTGTTATGTAAATTACGCTGTAATTCGGCAGTTACAAAATATATGCTACTCAACTTTTGCTATTAATACCTACTGTTAATTTTTAATGGACGATTTTGATTCCTTAATACTATTATTATTATTACTAACTAAATACAAGGGCAGAGATAGAACCTATTTTGCCCAATACACACATAAAATGTCTATATAAAAAATAAGTAAAACTGAACTTAAATATTATGAACAGGAGTCGTATATACTTTCGAAAGTAACAGTTGGAGCGGTCACAACAGAGTCAGGAAAACCGTTCGAATTAGTGAATATCCGGTTTGCGGAAAATATGTTGGTGGAGAGAACTTCTAAAGAACTCCTTTGTTAGGTTCAGCAAATGTCCCCTTAAGCGGTCGTCTATCTTACGTGTAAAAATAGTTGTGAGATCTGTGGAAGGTTTATTGTGGAGTATTCGGTATGTTAATATGGAATCTCCACGACGTCGCCGATCCTGTAAGAAGGGAGAAGCGAAACGGAGTTCTTCATAAGACATCCTACGCGACCCAGACCTTGCGGGGCTGCTCGTTGTGTTCCTTCCATAAGTTGTATATCCTTGACAAGAAAAGGGCTCCAAACTTGAATGGCGTACTCAAGGTGAGGTCGAATTTATGATTTATATAGTCAAGAACAAACTTGGATCTAATTGTTGAACGCTTTTAGAAAATACATATTTTGCTGTGTTAGCTTTTTTGACAGCTGCTTTAATTTGTGCAGACTATGAAGGTTTACTATTAACTATGACACCCAAATCGGAGCAACAATCCCTAGACGAAGGTTATTATATCCAATATGTCTAACACAGCACTTTTTGACATTAAGAAGGAAAAACCAAGTCTCACACCAGTTTTTAATGGCTTCCAGGTCCTCTTGTGTTGTAGTTGGTAATGTAATTTCCAAAAAACTTACTATCATCGGCATAAAATGCATTTAATAACATGCTAAAGATCAGATGCATATCAAAGAAACAATGTTGGACCAAGAACAGAACCCTGAGGCACACCAGAGGCTCATTCTAGGTTCAAAATTCAGATCCAATCCCAACTTTGAACTTACGAGAGTATAAGAGAGCCGAAATCCGGGATAAAAGTTTTCCTCGGATGCCAAAGTGTGCAAGCTTTAGAAGCAGTTGCTTTATGGGACTTTATCAAAAGCTTTTGAAAAGTCCAAGTATATTAGTTCGATAGTTTGTTTGTTATCCAAAGCCAAAGTGAACTCGTTGAGGCAAGAAAGTAGATTGGTGAGAGCGGACCTTCTAGGTATGAACCCATGTTGTGTTGAAGGGATAATATTGTGGCTCAAAAGTAAAGCAAGCAGAGAATCTACAATAATTCTTTCCGTTGATAACACAAGTTAAATCAAAATTTCTATGAATATACCTGTTCCAATCTAGACACTTAGCAACACTTGAATCTTAGAATATAGGAGAAGAATGAGCGTAATTATACGTTACTTTCGATTTAATTGAAAGTAAGTGCAACAGTATCTTTTAATCGCCATCAGACTGATAAAAAACTAACCGCCTCCTTTCTTATATAAACATTTCCTACCTTCGTTGTTTCTCAACGGTTCGCAAAAACATATTACTGCAGCGTTTCTATAACTCTTCCAGCATACGTAAACTGATCGGTAATTCGAAGTCCGACTTTCTGTATTCAATCCCACCGGGTTTGTGTCTCTCATAAACTTCAATTATCAAAGCGTTATAAGATCTAGATACCACGACCTACACGAAAGTCACGACCTTGTCGTAAAGCAATTTCGCCATGGCGAGCAACAGTTTATAGCGACAGGCTCGGCAAAAGAATTAGGATTGCTAACGAAATTGCGCGATCCTTCCGGTGAGTTGACCTGGCGGACAAGTCTTCCTTCGGGACAGCTAACGTCAGATAAAGTGGGTCCCTCATTACATTACATTGAAAATGTTTGAGGGCCGCCAAGCGTGTCACTCGTCTTATTTCTAGCCGTGCACAAAAAACGCGCAGCCTCCTCTCTTCATACCTCTTTCGGACGAAAGCCCTTCAGCCCGACTACAAAAGATCAAAAAGCATTCAAGCAGCTTTTATGTACTTGGGTGTAAATACAGGCCGATACGTTTCCGCTTGCTTATTCTACAACCATCCGAGCGAGGACTTGCGGTAGCGGAGTATCACTCAATAAAGATGGATTGGCCATTGGAGATTAAAAAACTGCAGACTGCAATTTCCTAAAAATAAGTACATGAGCTATTAAAAAAAGGCATTGAGAAAATACAAGTGGTAAACTACAATGAGGTTTAATTTAAAACCGGTAAGGATCAAACACTCAACATTAAAAAAAATGGGAATTTGCTTTTCCAGTTTATAAAGTTACAAAATCTACAAAAAATATAAAGGTGATAAATATAAGAAGCAACATTATGATATAGACGTACTTTTCTTCCTAGCAGAGTTATAGTGCGAGTACGTTCCAACCTTCTATGAAGTTAGTGTGTAAATGAATGTTACACTTTGTTACGTCACTCTGACAACTAACCAGGAGAAACAGCAAAAGCAACCGAATTCTCAGCTGAAGATTGTCGTAATTTAAACTAGAGACCCTAAATCACTAAAAAATATTGGTTGCAAGTAGCAACTAACCCGAAGCGCTTTGTTAATGAAAAAAGGTACTTGTCGAAAAGGCGCTACTGAACCAATTCCTGTAAACGAAAGAGGACGGCAAGAACAAATAAATAAAATTCTAACAAGTTAATAAGGAGTAGTATAATTTGTTCTTCAATGCTCGGTAGTACATATACAAAACATAACAATACATAAAAGACAAATTCGATTAAAATATATAATTAAATGTGGGAAGGGTTTTCAATTAAAGCGAAATAAAAGCCATATCGATAGTAGAAACAAAAAAAAAGTTTGTCAAGGATGCCTTTGAAATCTTGAAGTCATGTGTGTTATAATACCAGAAAATTATACCTAATCCTTGTCACTGACATTTTATAGACAGTGTCTGACAATGGCTAATATAGCAATGTGATCATGACTATGACCAAGACTTTCAATAATAAATGCAATGGAAATATTCCCAAAACCTGCACCAGCAGAAGAAGATTATAATCTCACTGCAGCAAATGTCAAATGACGGTCCTATTTTCTGGTGTTGTAATACACATAACTTCAAAATTCCAAAGGCAGCCTTGATGATTTTTTTTTGTTCATATGATATGAAAATAACAAATAATGAATATTTATGTAGGATAAATAATCGAAGTTGACGAAAGTATGAGCAATTCGCATTACCGAAATATTAATCGGTAATCTAATATGAGATCACGATATTAGCAGGTAAAAGCGCAGAAAAAGCTAGCGTTCTTCACTAAAACTAAAATGCAATATTATTCTCATAGTAACAATATTGACAAGTAAAAGGTTCCGCAGGTTTACGGTCTTGTGATTTTATTTTTAAAGGGTGATTAAACACCTTAAAAGAAGGTCATTAACGCTAAAATGCCTTAACAAAATTTGTATAATAAGAGAGATACGACTTTTTAAAATCTTCTTTTAGTATTATTTTATTATTTTTAAGGGGTGATTAAACATATTACATTAAATTAAACAAATACACATTTTATTTTAATTCTTATTTTTTCAAGAAAACCACCTTACACTAGATGTTCGAAGTTATCGCCGTATTGTTGAAGGCAAAGTCTCGCTCGACGTATCCATGAGTTGGCATAACTTACAAGGCCTAGCCTAGATCTTGCCGTTGAATTGTTGTCACAGCTGCTTCAACGCGGTTACGGAGATCATCTAAATCAATTATTTCGTTGGTGTATACCATGGTCTTCATAAGGCCCCATAAATAAAAGTCTAGGGGGTTAAGGGCGGGTGACCGAGGAGGCCATGGAACAGGACCACCTCGGTCAATCCATTTATTTTCGAATACATTATCCAGATGTTGACGAACTAAACGATTAAAATACAGCGGTGCGCCATCTTGAAGTTAACGTACATTCAAAGGTACTTCTTCTAGCAGTTCTAGCAGATGATTTTGCAAAAAACGAGATAATCATTTCCAGTCAATGGGTTTGGCAACACAAAAGAGCCAATAAGTTGTCCGTTGACCAATCCCGCCCAAACGTTTATCGCGGATCTGTGCTGGAAATGATTACGACATGCTGTTGCATGTGGATTTTCAAATGCCCAGATATGAGTATTATAACAGTTGTTGATGCCGTTACGTGTAAACGTTGCTTCATCAGTTGCCAACACAATGGAAGAAAAGTTTGGAATTTCAGCATGTTTTGCAGAAACCATTGGCAAAAATGCAAACGTAAAGAATGATCTGCAGGTTGTAATGCTTGTACTTTTTGTACATGGAAAGGATACAATTGATTTTCGCGCAGTGTTCGCCAGACAATTCGATTTGAGATACCTACTTGGCGAGATATTTCTCGAGTACTACTGGAAGGATCTTCTTGAACAAGGTTTAATATTTCTTCTTCGGCATCCAAAATTCGTTGGTGTCGGCCAGGCCCATCATCCCGACCTTGAAGTGTTTGCAGTACACCAGTTTCTCGTGTACGGAGTACTAGAGCAGTGAATTTTTGTGGAATCGGAGTTAGCCTGTTAGGAAACAGCTCAGCATAGAATCGGTTTGCAGCAGCAGAATTCTGGTGTACTTTCCCATAAATTAACAACATGTCAACGTATTCACTGTTAGTGCGATAGACCATTTTTACGTTCCTTATTAGGATTTATTTGGAAGAATTTATGCCAAACAAACCGTGCAGTAACAACTATTGAAATAGCTTGACAACTGCGAAAAGTTGTTGGCATCAGCCTACTTAGTAAAACATTCAGTGATAGCTTATCGTTAGAATTTTTTTAATAATTGTTTTAACGTTAATCGTTTTAGCGCTAATTTTTTGATAAATTCCTTTTGCGTTAATCGTTTTAGAGTTATCAACAATCGATTTAGCATTAATAAACCTTCTTTTAAAGTGTTTAACCACCCTTTATAAATAAAATAAAAACAAAATCGAAAAAAAAATAATCATATATCTCTCTTATTATAAAACTTTTTAACGTTAATAACCTTCTTTTAAGATGTTTAATCATCCCTTGAAAATAAAATCACAAGACCGTAAACACCCTGTATATTTAAACGAATAAAAAGGCTACGGTTATGGTTTCTGAGACGCATCTAACTTAATAGCGCTTAAAAATACTCTGACAGATTGGTTATTGTACTCTTGCGGATCTAAATAATTTCAGAATTAACGTCTTACATCGGTAAGTTACTATAATATATCCTTTATCTAATAGACTTGTCCGTCCGGGACGCTGTTTCAGCAACCAAACCGTAAGAGATAGAGAAAAAAGTTATTAAAGTTATATGTTTGGAATGGTCATGTCAGGTCAGGAACCGAATTCCAGTCTCTAATACTAATTATTTTCTTAATTATCCTAATCCTAACCTTTTAGGTTAGATTCTAGGCAAATTTTATCAAGGCGAATGCGACTGGTAGTTTGCTACCAACAATGACGTCATATACGTACGTGTGGTGAATACGCGTTCTATTTGCAAAACGGTCTTTTTTGTTTTATTAAATGAGACATTTGTCTCACTGGACTGCTAGTTATATAATTAATATACAAAGCAATCCATTACTTCAAGGATCTATTAATATTAAATCGAACCACTAAAATATCACAATAATTAGATTTTACAGACTATGTCGGAGTTCAACTCTTATAAGAGGAAAATATTAGTTAAGACAAATCTTCTGTTGATTGTCCTTACAGGTCATAAGGCAGGCAGCTGATGTTAGCTCCCATATCAAATTTATAGAAGGCACAAATATTATCCTGGAAATTTTACGTGCGCTAAAGCCGTTACAACCATCGCTTGCATCTTCATACCGCGTGGAATCTGATAAGCTGAATCCAAGCCGCGATGCCCAACGTAGTGTAAATCGGCACTCGACGCGATTCCTATTTTTTCCTCCAGAATTTATCCCGATAACGAGAGGCCCCGAGAGTATAAAAACAGCACACGCAGCGATTTTAAGAGAATTCTTGCAGAACCTCTCCTGATCCTGACTAGCTCCAGCTCCCATCGGGTCTTCGGCCCTCTCTTAATACCTGAACCTGAGATAAACTCTTCTGTGCCGGTGGTCCCGATTGGCTAACACAAGCTCTTCTGTGACGGAGGTCCCGATTCGGTAAACGTTTTTCTTAAACTCGCACAAACGGACATCCCTCTAGGTCCATTTAACCTTAAACCCACAATAAAGCAAGCATATCTGTAGCCAGACCGGTGTTAATTCAACGACGATATGTCGTAATCCCCCGAAGACGAATTGACTGCCTCCCGGGACAAAGAAGCGCTGGCGGTTCCCGGAAAAACTGCAAAAAGACTTTTTTGCGAGGTAGAAACTTCACGCTTGGGTCTCTCTGTGGGGCACAGACTTATTCACTAAGGAATCCGCTTCCTACCTGGCTTCATACACTAATCACGAATATCACTAACAACATAATACTCCTAATTACATGGAATTTGTCCGCCAATAAAAAGTCATCTTGTCGGCATAAATATACTTTTTTTAATTTCCACATAGCTCAGGCTTTACACTTTACGGAAATAGGACCCAACAGGTACAGGATAATGAAAAAAAAAGAGTCAAAACGTGTCAACAACAAGACCGTCCTGTTAACTACAACTGCGCGTCGCACTCGCACCAGTGGGGCTGGATGGGTCACGGTAACATGTCGATGCGGTTACAATCGCATACGTAGGTGATGTAGATCGAATCCCATCGCCCGTAATTTTTATTTAGACTAATAATTAATGTAATTCGCATAACAAAGTGTTTACTGTTTAGTCCTGTTTTTCTTTGATATTTAAAATTGTTTAGAGTTACTTGCGTGGGAAGTTCAGAGTAAAACAATTCTAAGAAACATTCCTTCCATGACGATTTTTCGGCCCGCTTTTCAATTTGCTTTATTTTCAAATTGAGTTAGTTTGAATTACCGAGTGGTTCTTTTTATTGTTTCGGTATTATTAGAAATATTAAGATATTTTTACCCCTAGCTATTTATTTAGTGTCACAACTTCCCCTTTATTTGCAAAAGATAAAGGTAATAATTTGCATATAGCTCAGGCTTTATTATTGACGAAAATGAGACCTAACAGATACAGGATAAACATCAGAAATGGGACAGAATAATATTGTATCTTTATATTTCAGCAGAAACTCAACGAGTTTGAATGCGCCCGTGGCTCAGCTACTCTGACGGCGGACAAGAACATCCCGTCACATACTCGCCTGGGAGCGCGGAGTTCGCATCCCAACGCAGGACAATTTTTTTTATTTAACAATTGATCTAATTCGCGAGAGGGAAGTTCCGTGTAAACCCCTTTACAGATTTTTTCTATTATGTGCTGACCTAGTTCATGCAAAACCAGCTATTTGTTTTACATTTCATTTAAGACCTCCCTATTTCTTTTTTAACAATCCATGGTCGCCACCGCTTTATGATATTATTTCACCGGTTATCTACTCTACTTTACCTAAATCACATAGGTTGTTATATTTGTGGCTTTTGTTTGTTTTTCGAATATGTTTCCGTTCTTCTGTCTTTGAGCTTTTAATTCCACATACGCCTTTCCGCGAATTCTTGAGCTTTAACCAGGTTATCGCCATTTCTTTATGTGAAAGTTCCTATTTGACTTCCATAGGTCAGTAGGAAGAATTCAAATATCAAATACTCTAGCTTTCCGATACTGTGGAATGTTATTGTCTTAAAACTTGGATTTAACTTTCCCATAAGTAGCCCACCCTACTTGCATTTTTCTGTCACTTAGTCTAGTTTCTTTCTATTTGGATTCATGCTTTAGAGCAAATACATATATTCTGCCACCCAGTCTATAATTTCGTTGTTAATCCCTATTTACTGAGTATTGTCAGAATTTGTTACAACTTTAGTGTTGTTGAAGTTGATCTTTAATTCTATCTTTTGTGCTTCTTTCTCAAGTTTTTCAATCATTCATTGCAATCTTGGATATTAGCAATTAATACTACATCGTCTGCAAATTGTAGGGTGCATTCAATAGTTGGAATAGATCTTACAGTACGAAGGTAAGTAGCTTTGATGATATTGTATCCCCTTAGTGTACTCCTTTCTCAACCGGTATAGGGTCAGTAGTACTTTGAAGCTGTATTTTAGCGGATCCAGTCTGATATAGGTTCGGTATCGATTGTGTATATCCATAACCTATTATAGTGTGTTGTAGTGCTTCTTCTATTGTCTAGTGTTCAACACTACCAAAAGCTTTTTGATAATATAAGGGTGCAGCATATAAAAGTACTTGCTTTACTGTTGCTTTTTGAATGAGCATTACCATAGTATGCAAGTGGTCACATGTGGAAGATCCGCTGCTGAATCCAATTTCCCCAACCAAACTATTTGTTTAAATAAAATACTGCTGTAGCCGGTAGTTTAAATCTGCCACACAAACATTTAACAACCGTTAAATACTTATTTCGACAGCTAAGCTGTCATTTTGAATAACCTAAAAGAGAAACTAACACGACAAGGTTGGCCGAAGATATGCTCTTCACCAAATGTGGTGATTGATAATGTGATCACTTTTGTTTTATTTGTACAGTTGTGAGTACAGTGTAACTGGTTGATACTATTCCAGTTTAGGATTTTCTCCTTTTCAAATAATAGCGCAGTTTTTACGTCATTTCAGTCTGTAGAAATCTTTCCTGCTGGTAAGCATTTGTTTGCCACTTTTTGAAAGAGTAGCTTGCTCCCTGGTGCCTTATTGCTTCTTATTTTTCCAACAAATTTCAATATCTTCGCTTCTTTGATTTTAGGAAATTCTTCAGAGTTTACTTAATAACTTGCTGTTTTGACTTTTCTCTTTAACTATTTCTGTTGTTTTAAATTTTTAGACTTGCCTGTTTGGTATTTTAATCATCTGCTGGTTTTCATATTTCTGCCTCAAGCATATTATGCTTTTCTGTTTTATTTTTCCTTCTAGATGATTTATCTCGCCTTCGTGGAGCATTCATCGGATTACCTTATTTACTTAGACATTTGAAATCGTTGCTCCATATCCCTGTCGTAATAGTTTTCTTTGTAACATCTTTTTTTGTGATGTTTAGTTTTCTAACTTTGATTTGCGTTTTTTAATTAGTTTATGCACTGCTTTTATAGTAACAGCTTTTACAATTGTTTTACTGATTTCATCGGCACTTTTTAAGGCTCTTTGGAAATTTTAGGTTACAGCTATTTTAACTTCCACTATTCTATGCTAACTTCCAGTTGTGGAATTATTAGGAATTGTTACATTGCAGAAGATTTTGTTCTTTTTTTGTTAGCATAAGTTCTGTTTGCATGTTTGTTGCACCGTTTCGTTTTATCAATGTTAACATGCATTGGGAGTTTTTCTTAAAGAATCCATTCATCTCATATAGATTATTTCAGATAAAGGCACAGAGCTGCTCTTTCACTACAAAAATGAAATCAACTCCAGGTCGTTTCTCAGTACTTAACAATATCACAGCACATGTACTTTTTTCAATCAAGTTAAAAGAAATTTAACACCTTGCTTACGTTCCCGACAACGACAAGTACACTCGCGTTGATGCAGCCACGAGTTAGTTGACAGATGCGACAGTTAAAACAGCCGTTTACTGATCCTAAAATCGATGCCATCGAACGCCTTTGATACAGGATCCGCCAAAATTCAGCTTAACAGACACTTCGAACGGGATAAATATCTCCGCATTGCAGACACTCGCAATACTTTTTGAGTCACGATTTAAATTTGCTTATTTGATTATTTTGTTTGTAGGCTAACGTAGAACTACTATTTCGTAATTTTATATTTGCTAGTTTATGTTCACTAAAAAATCCTTATTAGGAATAAAACACTTCATAACGTTAATGGGCATACATTTTGTTTCATTTATTACGAAGAACTGACTTGCATCACAACAAGAGGTAGGTTAAACAAATCACAAATTATTTTCTTGACAGACAGCTATTATACAACCTTCAATTGTTATTTTGGAGCACAAACTTGTGCAGCAAGCTTAACAAAAAAAATATGATGATTGTTCTCCTTTACTGTCGAAGTTAAGCCTGAGCCAGTGTTTTCTTTATAACAATTACCTCTAATTGGCTGTACACAAAGTAGAATGATTGACCTTAACCAAGTAGATAATAACTAACACTAGTTTGAACGAATAATGAGCTTCTATGCTACTTAATTAAAAATAAGTTATAGCATCATCTTGCGTGAATTTGGTGAATTAATCCCTCATAATTATCACACATTTGTAAATGAACTAATTTAAACTAGTAACATATAACATAATTTATTTTCAGCTCTGAGCTATTTTATATACTATGCCTGACCTAATTTTCGCAAGTTTAAACACATAGAGTCAAACTAATATTCAATTTTGCTTGTGCGCTTCAAATTACTTATGTATGCTACATTTTATGCTAAGAAAATTTACAATTGTATAATTTCAGGTGAATAAAATATGCGATTTTAACTTACAAAATAACTTCCACAACCAGAATTAAGCTATGGAACATGGCATAGGACTCAAGTACTACATCAACATGAAAAATCTTTCTTCCGATGTAACTAGGCTGAGAAATCTGAAATCGTAAGAACGGCAGAAAATTATTGACATTGTTAAACAAATGTTTATGTTATTAGGTAGAATTAATGCGTACAAAAATTACATGTGCTGGATATGTTACTGTAATTATGTACAGATCTTAATATTACAGATAAGTGCTCCCTTTGTATATAGTTAATTGGAATTTAGGTAACCTAAAAAATACTGCCCGCATGGATAAAAATAACGGAAGGTCTTGCATGTCTCCGTATGTAGAAGCAAAAAATTCGGTTATTTTTTAATCACTTTAGAAGCACTTGCGTTGTCTGCATTTTGTGGCTAATGCAAGTGTGGTTTCACAGAAAACCAAAATAATTCTCTGATGAAATTGAAGCTTCATTGGTCACCCCTAGAAATATTATTCGGGCAAGGTTACATGTGTACAAGACTGCCTAATTTGGTTCTTAAGAATATAAATTTACATACACAATTCCCATTTAATTTGAAGGCTTCTCGCATTTTCAAGGGTTTGTTGTTTATTATAAACTGATAATTGACAATGTAATTTTATGTATTATCTACTAATATAACTACACTTTAGCTAAAAAACTACCTTCTAACCTTTCTCCTGTGATTAAACTAGTAGAATATTCGTTTTAAACTCAGCTTCCAGTTTATTGTACAACAGAATTTTTAACGAGCGCTGCTCATGGCTCTCCAATCTAACTCAACTGAGCAAAAACATGACGTGCATACACAAAAAGTCTCGTCTACGGTCCTGCATTGTTGGAATTCTATTAGACTGCAGCTTCGATAACAGACTACAGCACAGTTTAAAATAGGATTTTGCAGAATAATACCTAGCTCCGGCCTTTCACTCAAATCGTTGGATGAATCGTGAAACGAATTGAATAAGCTTTTGACACAAATTCTTCGCTTGCAGCTACTCCCACAAAAGCACAATGCGGCGCTTCACACCGACAAAATGAAATTTTTAAATCAACTGTGGCAAGCAAAACTAACCAACTCTCCATCGTCATAAAATTTAATGTTGTCGGCTTGGAAAATGTCTAAAACTGAATAGCCGGAAGGATTATACGTTACAATTAAACTATTTGAACAAGTTTAAACAGAAATTATTATTTTCCATGTTCCCTTCTGTTTAATACGACGTTAAATATTTATATCATTGAAAACAATCGTTCGAGATTACTATCACTTCTTAATTTGAATTTTCGCCTCTTATTTTAAGTTTGAGATGTGACTAAAGGCGTTATCTTTGGTATGTACCTTATCTATGCAACTAAGTTAAGCTATATTGTATAAATGCATATAAATAAACGCTTTAAAGCAATTTCCATGTTAAATTAGAAACCAGCTGGTCTACTATACGTTTGCATTGTTGATCATCTGTATTGAATTCACTAATACTGTATCAAATTCCATAAAGTTATTCATATATATCCCAAATTTACATTATTTCTACTACCAAAATACAAAAATATTCTGTCACGCTATCATAAGTGAGCTTACGATATTCTATAAACACCAATAGTGTTTACTTATGAATTTTCTCCTAAAGAAATACGAAAGGTACAATAACTACGAAGTCATATTAACATGTAGTGAGACAGTCATGGAAAACAAGGCAATAGAAGGGTTAGGTAGTAATTTTTATGGCAACTAAGAGGAGATACAATTTATTAACGTCAGCATACTGACAACTATTTTAACAAAAGATAAACAAAGGTTGTATCTAATATCTGGGGGCTACATTTCATAATTTACTGGATCGCTGCATTGTATCCGGATTTCAATTGTTACGTATCACATTATTTGATATCATTGTAAATCTATGTGCATGTTTTTAATGCGAAGGCCTTCGAATAGAATAAACCGCACTTGTTAATGTATTACGTAAATTTATCGGCGCTTGATGGCGTTTTTACTTAGGAATAGCTGAAATTGTGTATGTATCCTGTAAAAACCTCTCGCAGTGTATCGTTGGGCACCCGGCTCACAGCAATTCCAATTTATACAATTATATGCCGGTCGAACTGAGCTACGTTTCATAAAATTAGCTGGATTGTTGCATTCCACCCAGATTTTAATACTGTTACATATCACACTATTTTGTGTCACTGTAATTGTGATGGCGTTGAATCCATTTACTATACTTTTTGACTGCCATTAAGCAGTAGGCTCTGCCTGACTTATTTTGTTATTAGACCATTCCCGGCTCACGAGCTAATTGTAAACATTTATATCTGTTATGGTTAACCTGTGGGGGAAATTAAAGTTGCAATTGTTACTAGTAATCATTGTTATTTTGTTACAACCCTCCTTCAACCTGTGCGTTTTTTTTAAATAGGTATAAGTTTAGAAGAGTCTGAAGTTAAGTGAGATACTATTTATTAGATAGATTTGGTTTATGTTGTGTTTAAAGACAAGCGCCCATTTTTTTTTAAATTATGGAAGTTTATTTTATAACTCCAAGGATCGTTGCTTAGTCCTTACTCACACCATTATTTTGCCGAGAGTTAGAGCTCGCTAAGGCTGTCCTATATCTCGTTTAAAAGTGGTATAAAATGTCATAGCAGTTCTTAAAGTAGCAATCCTAACATTGTATTTAAGCGGTCCACCCTTAATACCGTGGCCCCAAAAACGGTGTCCAAAACAATTCCTAAGAATTTTACCTGCTGGTTATTAACGAAACTAGCCGATTGGTTCACTTGCAAAAGAATTCAACGAGGAATGAGTATTGATGCACTGGTGTAGAGCGTGCTGAAGGCGTTGCTGCACTTTGAACGGGGATGTGCTCCAAAACGTATACGGGCACGCAAGTTCGTTGCTAAAGCACATGCTCCAGTTGACAATGATGTATACTTACAAAGTCTTATTCCATTGCATTTAAACTAGTGGTGAATTACACAGGCAACATGAAATTATAAAATATAAGACAGACTGAAATGTATCTCAATCGGTGGCAAAATGCGAAAACCAAGGAAAGTCATAAACTCTGAGCATGGCCGGACATACTTAATCGCTGACTGCAGATAGAAACGAATTTTCAAATAATGGTGTTTCTAATTCGAAAACGGAAGCAAAATAGGAAGCTTAAATACCACGTCGACGGCGAAAGTTGGGTGATTCTACAAACGAAGTAAGGGATGTTATTTCAAATATTTGTCGGCGGGACAATAAAAATGAACTGCGGTGTTAAACGATTTTATACGATTAATTAGCGCGAGTCACAAGTAGAATTTTTTTAGTGCTGTTCGGAGATGTAAAAAGCGTCGATAACACGGTAGCTATACAGTACGTAAGAGCACATGAATGTATGCAACCATCGGTCCGTAGTACTCTTAAAACGAGACAAAAGTCGGAATTTTAAGGCGTAACTCGAATTTCTGGAAGCTAGAATATTCAGTAAGGTCGAAATTTCCCTTACAGTGGCAGGGTAGGCTTTTCATGCACGGTGACATTTACGGAACAATATATCGCCCCACACGAAACCTCTCTGCGTGACAACCACTAAGGATCTGTCCTTCGTGCTGCTGTATCCATAAATGCTTAACACCTTCTTTCGTCTTCCTATGTGCGCCAAATACATGCCAATACTCGATTTCTGAACGATCCTAAAACGCTAATCGAGCTATACGTCCCCAATAAGCATTATCATCAGGCAATATCGGATGCAACTACAGATTGGGATTGGCCGAAAGTTGTATAGAGAACCACCGAAGATAGTACATACAATGACTATATAAGCAGAAATTACAGAAAACTAAATAGAACTGCATGAATGTGTACAGGCAATCTATCTAGACTAAAGTTGGAGGAAAGTTCAAGAAAATATTGTGATAATCGTAGGATAAGGAATCATTTAAATGCGTAACTAGACGATAGGTATGGTTCATCGGCGATTTAAAATTAATTGCACTAGAAAAACAAAAGCCTACGTGAAATATCAAAGTAATTTAACACCAAGTGCTCACGTACAATATGCTGGAGTTGGAAACTGAGGCGAGGACAAAATTCTAAAACTATTAGGACTGCCAACCTTGACAAAGTATTCTAACTAGCACAAGTGGGAGGAGATTTACCTACTAGTTGCGAGCAACAATCAACCAATAGATTAGGGCGACAGGTTCAACAACTTACCATACTACGCTCCGGCGAATCACATGTACCGCCAGATAAGCTACGACGAATTACATGATATAAAGAGATAACAAATACTCATAGGAAACAAACAACAACTTTTAGTGTGAAACAACAATAATACGTTAATAAAACCTAAATATAGTAAAAATATCCGCTTGGTGACCACAAAAAAATCCAGAAAATTAAATTCATACAGCAAACTCGATGCACGAGTAGCATGTACACGGTGTTATGTAGGCCAAAACGGTTGACTCGATCAGCAATGAAACCCCTGAAAGCTTTTTGAATGCAACGTATTTATACAGAAATAAAAATAAAAATTTCAACGCCATATCTTCGCTATACGCACCGAATAACGCATGTGACTACGTATGATCAAGTTTATGCTTTTAATATTTCTGTTAGAACAAACTATAGGTTTACAAAGTGAACGAATGGGTTTTGATGGGTAATAAATAGTTATTCACTGGCAGTAATATTAATATATCCAAAGGTTAAATCCTGAATTTGATCCTGATTGCTCGCTCTCCGTTTACAAAAATAAAAAATTTTAGATCCGCGTTGAATAATTATACGTCCCGACGGGCTCAGTCCAACACACCAAGAATTTTCCTTCTATTGGGAAGCGTAAGATACGTATCTAGGTGCCCAGAAACTTAGAATATCCAAATGGTCGAATCTTAATGGCTGAAAAACTCGAAGGAAGGTGTCGTTTGCCTCGTGCCCAATTCCTTGTTGGTCATGCTACTGCAAGTCTTTGGCAGCAATGTGAGCCTTGTTCTCACATAGATATGTCGGTGTCATACCGTACGGCTACAGGTGACGAAACCAAACGGAAGCAAAGAGAAAAAAATAGAAGAAGGAAAACGAAGAAGAAAACAGGTCTGACACCAAATTCGATATGGCATTAGCCCTGAGGAAACATATATAATCGCATCTTTCCTCAGATCGTCGTGTAGTTTAAAAAATTAAAGTTAGAATTCTGAAGATTGCCGAAAAGAAAATGGAGGTCGAAGAGCTATCCCCATCTCAAAACTGCGCAGGGCAAACTTTAGAAGAAAGAAAACGTCGTTCGTATTTAAATAAGCTTAAATGCATGACGGCTTTCGAATATTTCTTTGCCCTTCTTTTTATTTTGACTGCCGTAGAAACTAGTGTTTTTTAAAAGCGAAGGAAGTATTGTAACCGCAAAAAAATCACCTTCTGAGGTTTATTCAGCTCTCTACGTTTTAGGTGTCTAGATAATGAAATACAGGTTTTCTCAATTCCATCTGCCTGTCTGTTGGTCTGCCTGACTGCCTGTTGCCGCTATAACTCAGGAAATATTTATTGGAGGAAGACGATATTTTGCATCCGGATTACAAGTTTACTTGGCATAAAACCAAGAACAATTTTGATAAATATTGCAGTGACACCTATGTTTCTTTGTATGGGACAGTATAAATATAAATTAGAAATTCGCCTTTGCCAGGACGTTGGGCGCCATAATTATGCAGTGACTGGCTGTCTTTATCTTTTATGGGATAAAATGAATAATTTAATTAGGGCAAATCACCACAATGCGCAGGGTGTTTTTATTGTTAAACTTTGCCTGTCATATCTGAGGCTTATTAAAATGAAACGTATTTATTACTGTTCAAATAATATGGTTAATTGCCCCTTTCTATGTTTTATTGAACTGCAATAATAATTGAGGCTAGCTTCAGCAGAACACAAAACTCCTCTCAGGTGGGTTCAGATCCGAGTCTTTAAAATTATGTTTAGAAAATTTGTTTCAAAGTAGCTCACATGCGCGATTCTAGTACAGTCGATCAACAGCATCCAATTATTCATCCTCACAATCTGACATTTGAACACAGAACGTCGTAAGTACAAATTAGCGTTTATTTGAATATTACACAGCGAAATTCCGCGAGGAAACGTCTGGTAAATTGGCGCAAAGCTACCGCCTAGCAACAACTAATTCGATTTTGTTTCAGGGATGACGCCATGCAAATTATTCAAAGCGGGACAGTACTGGACGCTTGGAAATACGATGGATCACTTCCAGAATGTGTATTCTTCAAATTTACTAATTTTCCCAGCTCTCAAACACTCAAATAACATGCGAAATCCTACCTCAGATGTGAACGATGTGGGCACGGAAATGGTGCAGGTTGGATTTCTTCGCTTGGAGTCGCTTTTCTGGTAGCGAATCTTGCTCTAGGATACTCGTACACACTCCCTTGTCCTGTTGGATTGGCAATTCCTGGCTTTTGCAGCTAAACTGGTCCGGTATCGACGTTCGGAGTTCTCAAGTCTCGGACCGCAGCTCACAGCCGAGGATGGATTTGGTAAAATTTATAATTTTATGTCGTGGAATTTACCACAAATAATACCACAGCTGCACGATGATTTGTATAAATAACTGGTACACTTTTTAACTGGGTAACAACACTTTTATTATATTAAAACATAAATTGTTTGGAGCTCAATTTTACCCCCAACTTGACAAATTACAGCAATTGTTATTCTCTTCTTTTTTTTAACAAAACAGCATCGCGTTGCTAGGTAACAGCGATCTGGTATTGTTTATAGGAAATTGGTTTTAGTTATTAATTTACATAATCGGAATAAAATTTTTCTAAAATGTAGAAATTGCTTAAATCTAAAAATTGTCTTTCTGTCTTGTTCTTATTCGTCACACACAACGTTTTTATAATCACTTCTCTGCTACAACACTTATTTTTAAAATTCACTGGACTTGAGTTCAATTTTACACACGTCACTGTTTGTTCTTCAATTCAGTTGCCCTCGTTCTCTATTGCTCTTTGCAATTTTTATTTTATCGTGCTTCGATTTATTTACCTTTCAGCTTGCTTGCTTTTCACTGGCCCGTATTTTTATTAATAACTCTACGCTCATTCAGTATGCACATAACCAACCTTGTGTGTTATTTAATTTCATTTGGTCTGGCTTTAAATATTCTCAAACCTATGATAGTACTTATATTATTTTACTCAAAATTCAAATTCAAACTCTCTGAGATCTGTTTTGCTTCAGCGTGCCTTTATTCCTCTAATTATGCTTCTTGCATCTCGTTACCAATGCATTTAATAACTTCAATTACTGTTTTAAATTGCAATTAAATAAAATATTTTAACTCTGAGCTCTAGTTGACTTTGTTAAATATTTATCACTGCATGCAGGTCGAGCTTAAAACCATCTCAATATATACAGGGTGAGCACCTTAAGAAGATACAATTTTATTAATTTTTGCGTTAACTGGAAAAGAGATAAAAGTAATAAATTATTATACAATTTCACATAGCTCTAATGCCTGAGGGCCCTTGACGAAAATGGAACCAAAAAGATGCAGATTATTTTAATTACTATCACGCAGTATCGCTACTGTTATTAAATATTTTTGTCACAAATAACTACTTGGCGAAAGTGGGGTTTGGTGGCAGAACAGCGGGCGCTGATAAAGCACCTAGGTTGAACTTCGCCTCAAATACCAAGAATTGTATATCTATTTTTGTATTGAAAAAGAAATTATAAAAGCATAATAATAATAGTAATAAAGCAAAATCTGGGAAAAGTTCAAAACGGGACTTTCGGCCAGCAACAGAGTACCAGAAATTAAAAAAAAAACAGTGTGTAACCTACTAATAAACAACAAATGAGAACAATAGAATAAAACTGAAATGCAGAAAAATGCCTAGGTTAGAGAAAATATGTAGAAGAATATATAAAAGTTTGACCAAAAAGTATTTTCATCTAGTATGGCTATGGAATAGTTCCTAATTTATGAATGCAGCTACGTTTCTAATTCAATATCAAAACTGACATTTGATTTTTAAACGACTTGTAGTTGCATTCATAAATTATAAACTATTCCATAGACATACTAGATAAGAACAATTTAGATAATACTGTATTTCTATATATAATAGTATATTATACATCAAGGTAGCGAAGCGCAGTATTATAACCTGAGCGCATATTAGATACTGAGCGCGCAGCGCGAAGTATCTAAAGCGTGAAGGTTATAAGACGATTCGCTACCGTGGTGTATATTCTATTTTTTGCACTACCAAACGGCTTAATACCTAAATTCCCAACAAATATCTAAAACATTTTAACTGTAAAGCTGACAATACAGCTCTTTAAAACTTCAAAATTAAAATAGTCATATTTGGTAACTTAGCAATTTATTAGTTACCAAGGTGAAAATTGTTTATTTTACTTTCTATCCTGTGGTAGAGAAAATCAACTTCACGACCTAAAGATAGGACAATAATGGTGCGTTCTGAGACTAGTAGTGCAAAAATGTTTTTTTAGGACACTGCATTGGTAACTAGCCTTTACATAGTTACAAACGAGTCCGGTAGATAAAATTTACCGGCCTAGACCAGTAGTAATAGAACTACTACTGGTCTAGGCCGGTAAATTGTATCTACCGGACTCGTTTGTAACTGTAACTGTGTAAACGCTAGTTACCAATGCAGTATCCTAAAAAATCGTATACGATACACGACCGGTAGCATTTTTATGGCCTTGCCAAACATACAGGTCTCGCCCTATGGGCTCGACCTGTAAAGTATTGGCCCGGCCATAAAAATGTTGCTACCAGTCTAATAACGTAAATAGCTATTTCACGCTGGGAAAGAAACACGGTTTCTACGATACCAACATCATGACAGAAATAACAGCGTACATACATCAAACAAGTAGAGACACTCGAACCACATGTTGAAACCTGGCTAGAGCCTGGGACAATAACTCGGGGGGTATTTCTAAGCTTGACTTTCAGATGGCAGCACGAATTTCTACCAATCAGAGCCAATTTCTACCTTTACTACCAATCATATGTGACAAAGTAGTGGCACCATCTGTTAGTACTATCGGAAAGTACCCCCCAGGAGCCATTCAAGGTCATCAAAATTGGTATTTTGACATCAAAGGAACCGACAGTGAGTGTCTCTAGTTGTTGGTAATAATGAATTATTCCCTAGAGGAGAGAAATTTACCTAGGGAGTTTCCATTATGACTGTCACAGCAATTATGTCAAATTCGAGATTAGCAGGTTAGGTTTTGCGTCAGTCTGTGTCAAAACTGATGCAAAAGCTAACCTGATAACCTCAAATTTGACATAGACTTACAGTGCCACCAACTTTAAAATTTAAAAATGTTTACGTTTAAAAAAAACATGTTTCCAGTTTTAAGTCTTCCTGCCACGTCAAAAAATAGTATATGCAATTCGGGGAGACTGCTATTTTGCTTCAGTGCTATGTGACTCAGCAGGATAATGCATTTCTCTTCCTCATTGCATATTCCACTATTTTCGACAACGTAGCTCTGATGTCGAAAAATGAAAACGACCTAGAGGGATTGTTTTTATTTTAGAACCTTACAGGGAAGAGCAGTATAAATATCAATAAAACGAAGGCTATATTCATCTTTATATTAATAGAACCGAGATTATGTAAACTAGTTCGTCACGACCACGGTGTAGAACAAGATATGACACTAAAATATCTCGCATTAGAAGTATCAAGTTATGGAGACCTAAGTGAAAAACTTTTACAACAAACAAAGAAAGCAGCAACAACATTTAATGACCAAAGATATATTATAGAAAACTCCTAATATGAAAAAAGGGATTTGCACAGAAGGTATGAAAACTCTGTTAAATCAATAATCATCCAAGTCATCGAAAACTAGTCATATATAAACAAAATGAAAAACATCTTGCCTACAACAGTAATGAAAAGTTTACAGACAGTAGTTGTAAAGGCAGTAAGTGATAGGACATAGGGTACGCACTAGAAGAGACACAACATTGTCAATTAAAGAAAGCATCCAATAAAGCAATAACCTAGTACAACAGGGTCAATGCAGTTGGAAGAACACGTCTAGTATGCATAGCCAGAGATGGATAACCGAGGAAAACAAGACTATCAGTAGGGCCCAGAAGGTGGTGGAAAGATAACTGGGAATCAACGAGTCACAACAGAAACCTAATGGCTTAACGTAACAAGAAGAAGAGATGAAAGTGCTATGCAATATTGATACAAATCTTTTGATCATCGTTATCATCATTATTAAACTACGATCTCAAGGATTATAGCGTCTTCTCAAGAGAGAATTTGATTAATTTCTCGAGCTGGATTATCCCTTTTTTCCACGTGAGGCTAATAATTCTTAAAGCTATTGGATCGATTTAGCTTTCTCCGATATCTCTTTTCATTCGTTTCTTTCCTTAACTGAATTCCTTCATTGTTAAATGACCATTTCTTTAACATCCTACATAATTGCGTTCCACCACTTGTACCATAGTCTACCGCGAAGAAATAGACACATTTATTCAGCTTTAAAACCTTAATTAATCAAAGTAGTTCGTTTAAATTTATTACCAAAGTGACCAGCCTTTTACGAGTATGTCTGAATGTCTCATGCTATATCTTGAAAATCGTAATTATAAACTCCTGACTCAGGAATCCCAGCGTTGAGTGCTTAAATACGACTACGTAAATTTCAAGTGTTTGTTCTCTGCTGCTAAACTGGCTTTAATTAATCTTGTTTTTCCTTCATAATGAAAAGTACACCGCCCAAAAATTTTTGAATACACACTTTAATATTAATGTTGCGGCCAATATCATCAGCGGCAGCTGTTCGCGAAGTTCCGGCGAACCTTTTTCAGCTCGTGTAAATTTCCCAGGCAAACATTTACTTAATACGAGAAAGATATCGCAGGTTTTGAACCCGTGATATAGAAATAACAGGACGAGCAGCTTTAATTCAAATCCGGGCCCGACTCAATTTAAACCGTGTACACGCAGACATTCTCCAAAGAAACGCGATTGCGGAGCATCGTTTATGCAGATTTGCAGTCCGCGAAGCACGGAAATTTTCTGACACAAAGAGAAACAGGCCTTCCCTTTATCGAAATTACTCGGCGATTTAAGAACTGCGTAAACAAATGTCGGTAGGTTCTAGGCTTACTGAAAATCCACCTGCCGGCGAATATTCAAATGAGAACTCATTTATCCTGGATTAGATTTTTAATAATTTTTTGTGTTGTTAGAAGTTTCGTATTTAATTAATTTCGGTAGAGCTGATGATCGTGAGCAGTATATACGCCCACTGTTTAAGCTGAACATTTCCGCTTAAAGCTGCAATAATCCATTATATTTTGTACTCTGAAGACGTTACTTACTACGTGGAAAACCCAGAGAAGGCATTAAAGCATGAATTTCTCCCACAGCTTTATTTTTATTAAAAAAAATGGAGTGGGGGGATCCGTTTAAGTATGTTCTTTGTGCTCAATAGAGGGATTACTTTGACCATATGATAATAAAATATAGTACGAGAGAGATTATGAAATTTGAACTGGACGTTTATCTTCCTCTATACTGCTCTGTTTTGTTAAACTTGTATATCTGCAAAGTTCTTTTCTTGGTTGCAACTTCAGTTGCAATAAATTTAATATTTTACAACAGATTTCATTTTAAAATGATTATCTCCATGAACTCCATGACTTAAAAAGCAAATAATAAATTTGATTTTCATACACAAAACCTATCTCGTGCGTACGCGAAGAGCCCTTTCTAACTACATGGCCCCATGGACTTATTACTTTCATATTGAACTTCTTAATGAACCAAGTGCATTACGTAGTTTTCACCTCATGCAAATTCATTTACTTATATTCAGAAATATTAAGAACCAATTTTGGTCGTTAAATAGAGCTAATCGAAATTACTCTCTGTGCAGCCGTTTGGAACGGCTTTAAAGAAGATAAGTACATTAGACTCAGAATTCGCGTTCCTATACTTTATTGCTGAGAGTCAGGGTGTGCTTACTTTCGCGGGTAGAGGTGAACGTCGAGAGAGCAAGTTTGAGAGGCGCGTTCCAGCGCCACTTGAAAGCAGAGAGTGACGCAGTAGTGTAAGCATCGCAAGGGAAACTTGAGAGCATCAAATCCAGGTATTGCCCAACTGTGGTTTGTTATTCATCACTGCGGGTAGGTGATTTAATACCATATCTGGTCATTCAGAAGCAGTCATAAAAACAGGCCGAGTAAGACGACATGTACCAAAGTACGTACGTATACGCTTTCTTGAGTTTGGCGGGCACTGCCTGTGATCATATGGGCAGTATGTCGTCATCACAAAAGCGTCGTTAGAAACGATGTGACGTCGGCGCAGTAGACTAGTATCGAATTGGTTGTTAATTTGTGAGTAAATATGTGGGTAGATCTTTGGAGCTGACCTTTTAGCTTAGCACATCAAGTCAACTTTTGAGTTTATTACAAAGGCTTTCTCTAACTACGAACTGAGCTAAATTAAATGAGAGCGATTTCATTGCTGTTGTAATTTATAAAAGTGTATTCGCAGTATCACTACATGATGACAATCGACAGACCACTATAAGACCCATTACAACGTTGTTAGTTTATTTAAATGTTCTTCTAGTCCTAGTCCTTCTATGGAGTTGGCTATTAGAACAGGGTATCGCAAGTGTCTGTTACCACCTATCCTGCTTTCACCTTTCGATTTATCAAGAATTGACCTCATTAGATGCTCTCAGTACATTTTGTAGAGCAACATGAACAATATAAAACCTAACCTTTTGCAAGCCTTTGACAGAACATCGTCTATCTTAATTACTGGCGTGAAATTCTAGTATTGTGAGCGAATGAGCGTAAAAAAATGAAGAATAACTTTTGAGTTTAGGCCATTTAAGGCTCCGTAGTCCACAAAACGGATAATAAATAAATAAAGTAACTATTCCGTTTCTTGCACTCAAAACAATCTTCGCGTCATTTTTTAAAATGTGAAAGGTTAAGATTTTTGTCTATGTTACTTGCCATAGTTAAAATCAACGCGAGGCTTAATAAAACATTTTTTTGCATTTCTATCTCTTTCCTAATTAAGAATTTTGATTCTTGTCGTCCATACTCTAAATAACATCTTCATCGTGGTATCTCGTCATGTTTCGGTTCACTTAGTTAAACTTGTTTTACATTACCTAGGAACATTTAGATTCGTTACCTTAGAAAATGACAGTGGCCTATAATAAGGAATACATGAAATAAATGTAAATAAGTTAACTTGTTAATTAGATAGCAAAGTATGTGGTACTATATTAAAACAGCAAGGGTCGTTAAAACACAAATAAAAGTTGTTAACGAAGCTAAGAAATGCTACTTTCTATTTTCGCTATGTTCCCTCATTTTTGCCATATCATATTATATGTTTTACATCTTGCAAATAGAAGCTTATAGCTGTTGTAATTTTAACAATTGTCTCACAATTTGTTCAACGGTTTAAATCCTCGGTTATTATTATTATTGTTCTGTAACATTTCTAAATAAGCACGTTGTTTCTCTAAAGAAAAAACCTTTAAAGATATTTTTACCACTGTAATTTTTATTGTTAGTTTTTCTTCAGTCTAAAAGTAATGCTTTCGTAGGATTCTGATATTGGCAACGTTAATGATACTACCATTAAGGGAATCGTTTTTGTAGTTATTTCCTTTTCAAGAAAGCATTCTTTTATTATTGTCACTTCAACTTCAGTATACTAGCCTTCTGCGCTGTCCTGTTCCTATCTCTGCACTACCTTAGTGGGTAGAAAAAATTTACTTATGAGTGTGTAAATGAAATATGTCAGTAAGTTTGTCCTACTTATTATAGAATTGTGACGTTAGCGCTTGCATAAATTGAATTTAAACATAATTAGTATGCTAGAGCCGGGCTCGGCAGCTTAGAGGTTAAGTCAGAATACTACTACTGATATCTGGGTCGAGAGTTCTATTCCCGGTTTCGGCGAGGTATTTCAAAATAAAAAATAGGAATGAAAACCTCTACAGAATGCCATTACGCGGAAGTGATGTAAAGCCGTGGGTCCCATGTTACTATGATGTGTAACATGTAACAGCCCCTTGGCTAAGGTGGGAAAAATTATATGTAGGACTTTGACTTTCGCATGCCTAGACCTTGCCTATAACAAACAAATAAACAGGTATGTTAGAATTTGTACGCCGCCAACATTACAACTGGCGTTTGAATATCCAATGCGCGGCTTTTACGATCAACGCGAAAGCTACGTTCTCGTACAAGGCGCTACAATGCAACAACACTTTAAACCTGACTTAAAGCTGATAAACGCCCAGAAGGGTATAAAAACAAGATGCTTTGCCTGTGAAAGGCATTTGAGTCCAGCGTTCCAGCAGCAGCCTTAAGCCCCAAGGAGGAGCTTAAGCCCCAAAGGCAGAGCAGACTTGAGCTGTCCCAGTCCGAAACCGCCAGCCACTATCGCCACCCGTCCAGGAGTTCTCAGTTCTGAGTCCAGAGCTCTCTCCAAGAAGCGTCTCCTAAATTTGCCTTTCGAACCTAGCCGATACCTCAGTGGCAAACATACTCTACCGCACCCGGATCCCAAGCCTAGCCGATATATGTTGGTGGCACGACGTCAGCTGAATCCGCTTTCCAAGTCTAGCCTATGCATATCGGTGACAAGGTTTCCTGCTGCATCCACTTTACCAAGCTCAGCTGTTACCAGGTGTCGCAGTCGCCTCCTGCAACGAAAAAAGCACCGGGTGGTCCAACCTAAAGCCCCAAGTCATCACAGCCCAATAAGAAGGCACTGCCATCTCCGACGAGACCTGAAAGCACCTTCTGCACTAATCTAGATCTCTGGCCAGCGGCCCCATACGACAAAATTTGAAAGCTCTTATCTACAAAATAGAAGCAACCTTTGGTTGTCACCGCAAATAAACAAAAATCGACTTACCCGACGGAGTGGCTGCCCGTTCAGCAAAAGACGAATGTCCTGCGGCCTCTCCAGGTAGACTTGTATGATACTCCAAAACCCTGAGAAACGCGGCTTGAAAGTCTGGAATAATAACTGGCTTGCAATCGCGCCACTACCCGGGCTTCGTTCCAGTTAAAATTAATCTTTTATAACGCCCTTCTGGACCCGTATATTGGCAAAATACCATCCTTGGCCCGAGCTCGATTTCCGGACACCAGAAAGAACTCTGATGAGGGCGTAAATTACCCTAAAAACTGCATAAACGGTGCTTCGAAATCGAATTTGTTTTTAATAACTCCAGTTCCAGAAAGCACCGTTGTGCAACCAGCTCCGCCTTGGTAGCTGGCGTTCAAGACGTTATGTTGACAGCCTAAGTCGGTAGGCGTTATAGGTGCAATTGACAACCTATAAAGATTCTATATTTTTATTCTATTACACTTGGATTAATTGAAATCGTAAACTTCTATTTGCGGATACCTAGTTACTTAAAGTAACAACTAATAGAAACTAGATATATTAACTAAAGCCTACATCTACGTTTTCCCCAAGTGTTCTGGTAGAGATTGCTGGATTTTCATGAACAGAAATGTTAAATCATCATTTCCTTTGTGATCTGTCCTTCAGCCACTCTTTTTTTATGATTGTTAGAAGAGACTTCGTTTGAGAGTTGATGAAAGAGAAGGTTTTAGGGATGGACGCGTGACGTGAAAACAGTGGGGTCACGCCGGGTTACGGCGGATCCCGCTGTGAACGTAATATTTGAAAATCGGGATGTGAACGTGTGTGAAAATTTCCAAGGCGTGATTTACGTTTCACATTAATTTCATGTTAAATATTTAGTAATGGATAAATATTGCAGGGTGCCCCGCCCACCCACTGCCCACCCATGTGGAAGATCTAGAGATAGAGCTGCGCATGCGCATCTGTGTCGCGGTGTGAGTGTTGTGTCTACTGTGTACAGTCAATGGCGTCCTGCCTGGAATTAATAATTATTTCTATTTAAGGCACCCGGGACGGAGCCGCCTCAAATTCGATCACCGGTAATATTTTTTTTAGTTAAAAATGTATTTACTTTATTAGAAACGTGAAGATATTTTTACCACTAGCTTAATTTGATTTTTAAAATTATTTAGTGTCACAATATCCACTTACGAGGGAAGTTCTGGGTAAAGCTTTTTACAGATTTTTATTGGTTTTAAAGTTGAACATTCTGTTCCATCTGAATTTGAATTTTGAAATAAAAGCTGCGGGTCACGTTGTGAGTGGCGGGTCACGTCGTGAGCGGCGGGTCACGTCGTGAACGTCAGTGAACGTGAGCGTGAGCGTGCATGAACGTGAGCGTGAGCGTGCATGAACGTGAGTGTTTAAAGCAAGCGTGAAACGTGCGTGACGTGAGTGAATACTCACTCACGCGCCCATCTCCAGAAGGTTTAGTTCGAATAAACACTTAACCCCTCAAAATAAACTACCACCATGAAAACATTTAACAACTTAAACGTTTTCGACTGCTTCATAAATATTCATCTTGAAAAGTCACCAACGTACTAGTATAATACAAATTAGAGATATACGATACAGTCTGATTTTATGACATCTTGGTTGGGGCGTCGAAAAAACCAATATGTCAGTTTTCTTGACACCAAGCGTTTTTCATTCTTCTCTTGTTAAACACTACATTGGCCAAATGTAAATTGTTTCAAGGAAACTATCAAAATCGCTATAAAATTAGTTAAATAATAAAATTTGAGTAGAATTTCGAGAAAGATCTTATGTCTTGCTTAAATTTGGTGTCAGACACCAAACCGTTTTCTAATATTCCAAAAATAATAAAATCTGAGAATCCTTTTATGACAAGTAATTTATTAACCCCAACGTTGAAACAAAAATTAAAATGGGTGCTTGTAGTCCTCTGTTTGTATAATTTATTCAAGTTTACAAAAAATTCGTGGCACTCATATTAGACATAACACAGACGTTTTTTAGTGGGGTTGTAGTTGGTTATGAACACATAAGAAAGCTTATATATTTTTTTAATTTATTTGACTTAAGGTTGCATATACCTTTTATTTATGTTTACAATCTAAGAGTGCCATCAAATTGTATAAACTTTTGCAAAAGTTTTCTGCAAGTTGTTACACCTATTTTAGTTAGGTAATTGGTTGTACAAATATTTTCTAAAATGTCATACTAACGTAAGTTCCCGATTGCAATGACGTCACTTTATTTAGATTTCAAACAAGTAGCTCTAGCGAAATACCAGAAATGGGTCCTGCACACAAAGAGTACTCAATCAATTCACCTGCTATGCTTGTTATAAAGAAAATACAAAGCTGAATGGCTTCTACGGTACACAAAAAATTAAACAGTGGCTAACGAGCAGCCACCATCAACCATCGACATTAAGATTTATATAAATGTGAAGTTCAATCCGGGAAGGACTGACGGTCGAATTCCGTTTATTGATGCAACTTTGCAAGATGTGGAAATCCTAAAAGATAAACCAATTATTTGCTTAACAAAAGCATGTAGGGATATTCAGCGTCTACGGGATTTTTCTTCCATGGCTACGACTGGAGACCAAATACCGAATGCGAAACGGGAAGAAAAGCGAAAGAGTGCAAGTAACTACAAAGGGGTCCTACCTCAGATTATGGGTGACCGGTGTACATTTATTTTCAAGAGAAAAAAGTCTCCTTCGTCTTCTGCCTTACACCTTTCGGATGTTGGCGGCCATCGCGGCTATTATTAATTTGTTTACGGCCCAGGTTTGTCAGCGAAGTGATTTTTTTTTACCCAAGATAATCAGACGATTGCAACGATCCAATCAAAGGATCAGGGCTGCCCTTGTGATGACGGTTTCTTAGATAGAAATCTGCACACAGTATCAAATTGTAAAAGACAAAATCATAAAGGAATGCTTTGCGTTAGCTGATTAACCTGTAGTTTATGATAGTGTCAGTTCGTTTGAACCCATTTGACACAGTTTTACTCATATATTAATTTAATATTATCGATAAATGTTGGATATCCGCTATTAATCTTTACTTTATCGTGATGATAAGAGTTCTGTAAATCAATTCAGGCTTATAGTATATAGAATTCGTCATACCTATTTAACGGGTGTTCATAAACAGTCGTCATCCCAGTTGCTTTGAAAAACAAAATATTATGTCTTTGATTAATTCGTGCAACACAATGAAACGTCATTGAGTACTGTCATAGCGCATTTTTCTCAATTTTAATAAACATACGTTTCTGAAGTCAAAACCTACTGGGATGACGACTGTTTATGAACACCCGTTAGATGCATTATTTTTTATAAACAACCATTTCTTAAGTATAGAATAATACTAAGCTCTTCAATCTAGATAGGCTTGCCTTTTCATAATTCCGTTGACCACGAAAGCCAAATAGAACGGCAACTTCCTAAACTATTTCCTGCACAACGTCTTCTGTGGCTTAAATTAAGAGGGCTGTCCCCTACTTTGAGGAAATTATTCACATTTACAACACACGAACGTCTCATTCCACAAAGCGCTTCATTCTTTGTCACTGTTTCAAAGAGCATCTTCATAAATAATTTAAGGCACTTTTATGTGGGATGCACCTCTACTGCGGCATCTGCAGTTGGCTAAATTACATGTGTATTTCGCTTAAGCGTCACGCGAACCTTTAATAATAAATGCAGACTTTTAGCCGAGTACTACACTTTCCTGTGTTGATGCCTGAGATGCTGAGTTGAAACAGAGAGCAAGTTTATTGCTTCTAAGCAGTCAACGAAGCATGGTGTGCAGCTTGTTGTGGCGTTATTAAATTATTAGCAAAGAAGAATTATCGTGTGAACCTTTATTTTACATATAATATAACTCTAAGAATATATACTTACACTGTAAAGAAAATATCTTACTCACGGCAATTTCTGAATCCTTTCATTGTATGCCTTTTTCAATGCCGAATAGACCCGAACTACCCCGATGTTTATGGACCAAGTTAAACGGAATACGCACAGGACATGGACGATGTAAAAGTTTGATGCACACATGGGGCTACACAGAACCTGCAGAATGCGAATGTGGAGCAGAAGAACAAACAATAACCCACATTGTAACCGAATGTCCAATACATCGTTACGATGGAAATCCCGAAGACATATACTCACTAACAACAAAGGGAAAAGGCTGGCTTCTTAACTTAAGGCTCGAACTATAATCACGCCAGCAATGTTAGTTGTGTTAGTAATTTTAGCATTACTTTTCAGTCAACTTAAGAATGTTACCTAGTAAGTTTGTTTAATGTAATATGTCTCATATGAAATATATATGTATATAGACTCATTTGACATGGTGACACCGCTACGTCCCAAATCCGGGCTTATGACACTTCTACATTCTCTTACTACAAAATAACTGATTACTTTCTTTACGGTTTGCAATAATTCGTTATATTATTCACGCAGGATATATTTGAGCGTTTTAAACGAGTACTTCGAGTTCCAATTATACCGATAATTATTGCAGAACGGTGTTATAGTTTATTTAACTTACTTTCCTAATACTAAATATCCAATATTTTATTACAAATTCGCCTCAATTCGCTTTGATTTCTTATTCTGATTAGCCTAATTTTAGTTTCCATTTAGCGTGCACAAAAGGCAAAGGTCCCAATAAAGAGCCCTGTGGAACACCACTCTCAACTTTTCTTGGCGGTGCCAAATCCTGATCCACTTTCAATTTAAATATACGACTTGAAAGAGATTTTTCAATTCACTATAAAAGAAGGTGTTGTTCTTGAGCCATAACATTATTCTGACGTAGAAAAGGAAGCATCGTTTCAACTATGACTTTATCCATGATCGTTATTGGAAGGAATGTTAAACTTATTTGTCGGTAATTTTTTGCTCTTGTTGAATTACATTCAAGTTATAGGTTCTATCCAAAGGGTTACTGTTAAAAGCAATTTCTATGTTATACCTATATTTCCCTTTCTTCAATTCTTAGTAATTTTTAGTCTGTTATTTTACATTCGATATCTATTAATTCCGTTTTTTTCAGTTTCCTCTTTACGCGTATGTGTGCCCTCATTAATCTGTAGTAACTAATTTCAATTTTTTAGAACTGTTCCCCTGTTATTATTCTTTCGTGATTGATAAAAACTAAATCGATTTTATTTTTAGTTGTGACATCACAGTTCTTCCAAGTTCATTTGCTATGCTCATTTTTAAGGAATAGTGAATTAATCGACCTTAGTTTGTTCTGTTCTGAACATTTTACAAGTTTCTGCCCTCTATCATTGCATGTTTCGATGCGTTAGTTCTCTGCACAGCTTTTAGGTGCTTACTAGTTTTTTAAGAATTGTGTTGTAACCACCAATTGGTTTTTAAAATCTGATTCAGTACGTTGCATGTCTGTAAAATTGTGCTGATTCCAGTAGGTAGAAATATTTTAATAAAATACTTTTTCTTGTATTAATAGCCATTTCTAGAATATTTGATCACAATGTGGCCGTTTTAGTTTTAAAAATTCTCGACCACCTTTACATTCATTGAATTATTTTTTATCAATTGATGAGAATCACTACTATCAGATAATATATTAATGTATTATCTTTAAAGGGATCTCTTTCAGCTTGAATTTCAATTCTATTCAACTTATCAAACTGCAGTAAATAAATGTACACAAAATTCACTTCTTCGTAAAGCATCCGGAAGCGCGATATATATCAAGTAGCTTATTAGATTATTGGTAAATAGAAAAATAACATTTGAACATCAACAGCTATCGGCAACTAGATCAGGAACAATAAATAGTGCACAAGCTTCATACGAGACGGGGGAATAACCTCTTTCAAAAGAATCTCAGAGTCCAAGATAAATTATGGATAGGCGACGTCTAAAAGCGTTTCAGTTTTCAATCGGAAAAGTGTCTTTTACGACCACCATGCTACCCAATTCAATAGATTTTAAAAAGAAATACGCCGGACGTTTACGGTTGCGGCTAATACCCATAGGCAAGATGCATTGCGGATAATAGCTGGAGTTGAATTAGTTTAATGCGAAAGTAAGTCAAGAAAGTAATTTATTTTGGTTAAACGCGTTGTTCTCCCATGCCGTAGTTAAACGTAATTTCCCTCTAGACTTTTCCTTTCAACCTAATTTCCGGTTCCCAATAGTAGGAAATGCTTCAATTCGCTTTCAAATCTTATTTATGGAGCGGGTATGAAACGCTGCGCCCTTGCCTGGTTGCTGCAGTCTGGAGAACACGGAAAAACTTTCCGGCTTGTTTGCTCATTATCGTTCCGCCAGGCGCTGTCACGCATCCGTCATATTAGACAAGATACGGCTCCTGGAGCGTGGAATAATTCGCGGATGCAGTCTTTGAGTTTGCAGATTTTATGTAAGGCCTACCGTCTGGCTTAAGGTTAATCAAATAACCTGTCTCAAAATTATTTTATAACACAAGGAAGAGCATATTAGCTTCTTTTTGTTATACATCAAATGAAGCATTGTAATATTTCGGTTTTGTATACGTGTTATTCCTACAAGACTTTCATTTACAATTTGGGTTCTCTGACGCAGGGAGAGGTAAAAATAAAAGGTGGTTTTATTCTGTTGAAGTTGATGAAAAAGGGAGTGAAGATTGAAACGGTAGTCAAGACGAGTGGAGAAATAGCGTTCCAGCATTTACCTCAGAGAAAGTGTCCTACTAACGCAAGAAAACCTCCAATAAACCTACATTTACTAATTTCGGCTTGTTACATAACTTGCTGCATTGATTTAACACAAAGCAATTTTAAATAGCTTTTAGCATTCCTGTTGCTGCGTTAAGTGCGTATTAAATAAACCAAAGCACCAGAAGGAAATGAGAAGTTCAATAAAACAACTAACCTACCCCAACATGGTTACAGATCGGATGGTAACGCTGAAAATAGAGCACACACGGACCACATAGCAGTTTGCGAGAAAGGATAAATGTTTTGGCCTTACCTGGTGGCGAAAGTTGTAGTAGGTATTTTGCCGGCTGGTAACTATCGGCCTAATTGGGCTAACTCGCCGAGAAGGTCGGGGTTCCAGCTAAGCTGAAAGAGAATAAAAAGGAAAGGCGCCAGGTCCTCAACGTCGCTTAATTCTTGTGTTGGACCATCACAAGGTAGAGATAATTCCAGCAAATCGACCAGATAAAAATAACGACCAATAATATATGACAGCTTTATTTAAATTGGTGGGTACTATAGTGCAATTCACAAGCATGCAGGTATAAATACAGATACAAATATAAATATATATACGAATAAATTTAGGCAGGTATACGATCGACAAAACAAACACTTTAAAATTTGTGACCGGGCGCCGCAGAGCCAATAATTAAGAGAAAAAGTACAATATTTATATATATATATATATATAGGTCCCCGAGCGGGCACAACAAGTAATACGCCGGTACAGAGCAATGCAAGTTTACTCTGGCTAACATATAGCCCCGAAGGTTAGCTCTAATTGACGTTAAAACGTTACTCAAAAATGTCTAGCGTAAACGTACGTTTAGCATGGCCACACAATAACACCGAGGTCCATAGCAATAGAAAGACATCAGGGTATCCATGAATATTTTAGCAAAAGCTTAAATCTGCTCTTTAACAGTTTGATACAGGCATAAGATAATTAACCGGTTCGCGGAGACTTGAAGTTGATCAAACGGCTCCCGTGAAGGTTCACGCTCCACGGCCGCCATAAAGTGACTAGATTCACGTTATACATTTTTGACCGCAAATGGTGGAGTGCGAGCAAAACAAAAGAGTGTAGATACAAATCTAAATATAAATATATAAAAGGGGCTGAGGGTTTAACGCGCTAGGCTGTCAAACACAGCTATCTCGTGCTGCCGGGTAAGTAAAAAGCACCATTCGAATAAGATGCTATCAAAGCTCGTAGCCCTATGATAATAGTGATTTGTAGATCTCACTGAAAAGCAGCGGCTGGGGGCTAATTAAAACCGATAGCTCCCACTCAATCGAGCCGAAGAACCGTTGTCCAGGACTCTGGTAAACCTAATTAACTTTATTCAATAAATTGCAAAAAGTAGCCGCACGAAATTTTGCGGCAGCCCTAACATATATCATAAACGAAAACACTTTCAAAAGGACGAGGCACATAACTTACCCTCATACAATATGTGCTAAGGATTCGCATAGCCTAAGCAAAGTACACGAGGGGTTACGATTGGTAAAGCATGCCCTAGTTTCTAACTGGACGAAGTACGTAACTATTCTAATATAAACTACACCAGGCGCGACGGGCGAGAACTATACTAGCGTCCTGCCTGTAGGAAAGTCCATCCAAATCTAACCTTTCCGCTTGCTTCCATGCAGTGTGGCGCACCAGGAGGCGACAGAGAGGTGTAGCCCACGGCAACATCTGCTAGAGGCGGTGCAAGCTATGAAGGCTGCGGGTGACCTGCAGGTGGGTGTAATGCAGTCGCTTATTCCCTAGCGTAGCCCACTGGGGTTGCAAAATTCACAAGCAAATCGCAATTTCAGGAGCCCAGATCGACAGCTTGGATTCTAGCAAAGTACATCTCAACGGGAGGTGTTTAATCCTAGCAGGAAATGGCTAAAAACGTACAAGAATTCTCTAGTGAGCCCTCGATTATGAAGATAGGGCTTTATCTTACCTAACGATGGTGTGAAGCCAGGGGGACGCGCCACCGTTGGCCCCAGAAATCCGCAATAGCAATAAGACGTAAGTAAGCAACTATATAACAATTACGAATGTCCGAAACAAAGCATGAGTACTTCTAGATCTTCCAAGAAAACTATTCGGAGAGGTGAGCCCAGCCAAAGGGCTTTTTGAAGCACTAAGCTGAAGAGTATAACCAACCAGCATGGCAATTTAACTTGAAAAAAAAGCAGAATTCGACACCAGCTTCACAGGTTACAAGATAACAAGATTTTTGGGCAAGTGGAACCACAGAAAGACTTCTTGAAAAATTTGACTGCTACAGGAGATAACAAAGTTGTTCTAGCAACAAATCAGGCCAGACAATAGTTTATAATAAATACATGTAAAGTTGCCTAACCACCAGTCTTTAATATCTGTATTATAATTATATTATAATTAACTGTTTAAAAACTAAAACACAGGTAACCAGACTTATCCTAATGCATGCAATATTACCAAAGAGCCACCTATCAATACTTAGGGATAAAAATTCGCCTAGCAAATCTTTGCTAATACAGGGGAAACTACAAAAGTACCGCAACAAGTTGAAGAAGTTAAAGAAATACTAAGAAAACTCAGAACACGAAAGGCAACAGGATGCGATAAAATAGCCCCAGAGATGTTAAAGTTTATGACCGGCTCAGCGATAAAAAAACTAACTTGCATCTTTAAAAGAGCATGACAAGAGAAGAAAATACAGGAAGACTGCAGCAGAGCAGTAATACTGGCTATTTACAAAAAAGGGGACCCAAAACTCTGCGATAACTACAGGAGCATATCGCTCCTATACGTTGCCTCCAAAATATATGAAACAAAGGGGTGATTGAAATACAGCTCGAAGATCAACAAGGTGGGTTTTGAAAACAATACGGAATACACGACCATATCTTTACATTGCAACAACTAACAGAAACAGCCATAGCAAAAGAAAAAACTATAGATCTGCTACATAGACATGAAAAAAACTTTTGATAAAATCAAAAGGAAAGCAATTTGGAAAAGCTTAAACAGAAAAGGAATCGACGAGGAACTAATCCAAGTAGTACAAAGCATATACCACAATACAATCAACATAGTGAGGACAAACAATACAAGCTCAAATCCGGTTTATACCAATGAAGGAGTAAGGCAAGGATGGGTTCTAAGTCCACTTCTCTTCGTATGCGTAATGGACCAAATTATTAAAAAAAGCACAAAAGGAATGAAGAAATACAAAGTATGCCGATGATGTGGGACTGATAGCTGCTAACAAACAAGACCTCGAAAGAAACCTGAAAGCTTGGAACACCGAAGCTATAAAATACGGACTTGAAGTTAACAGGGAAAATACGAAAATCATGGCAATAGAAGAAATTGTAAGCATACAACTAGAATGAAAGATATAGACTATAGAGCAAGTAAATAAATATAAGTAGCTGGGAAAAATAATACAAAGGCAAGGAAGCAATGAAGAAGAATTAAACAACAGAATTAAAGCCGCTGAAAGATTGTTTTTTGCTCTAAACAGAAGCTTCCTGCGCAACAAAGATATAAGTACGAGAACGAAAACCACAGTCTACAACATAATGTATGTACCAACCCTAACGTTTGGTTGCGGAAACTAGGTGTGGAACACAAACAGGAAAATCTAATCCAAGCATCTGAAATGAAATTCCTGCGCGGAACACACGGAATTAGAAGAATTGACAAAGTACGGAATACAGAAATCAGAAAGTAACTACACACAACGCCATTCTCAGAAAATATTAAAGAACAGAAATTAAGGTGGTTTGGATACATATGCCGCATTGACAACAGCAGAGAGGTAAAGAAGATATGGGAAGCTAAAGCACAGGGAAAAAACAGACGTGGAAGGCCTAGACAAACATGGCACCAGAGCATAACCGAACTGCTAGCAGAAATAGGGAAAACGTGGACAGATGGCAAAATCCTGGCGAAAGATAGAAAAATTGGAGACAATTCACCAAATCTCCCAGGGCAAACTGAGAAGAGACATCCTCGGCACCTTAGGGTATAGGATTATGTTATGTTATGTTATGTTATAAACAAAAGAACACAAAGTATAAACCATTTGCTGAAGGCAATCACTCGACATTAACTGCGTCGTAATTTCGTGATAAGTATTTAGGACACACACAATTCGAGACGGCATACATTTCACAATTTTGATTGAATACATGGTTCACACCTTATTTGGCTATTTTTTAATTACACGGCTGTCCAACGGGACGCAGCGCTCAGCTGTGGTACAAACGAGAAGAAGTGCTGCTCAGTAGTCGATAACTATTGCAGTAGGAAATGGTGCAGTTCTCTGCAGCTAAGCAAGCCTTTCTCATGCGTTTCCGTTCCCGGCCAGCAATCCTCTTCCTCTTTATAAGAGTATGTTACTCTTTTTTTTCTATTTTTTGCTGCTGCTGCTATTATGGTTCTTACGGTCGAGGGTTATCCAAAAATGCGCCCTGTATGATTTCCTTAATCTTCTCATTTATGCTGAAAGAAAAAAATCATCTTCCTAGCTCCCCACCCACCAAGGACCCCAACAAGGGGACGCCAAACTTCGACGCCAAGGATACTAAAGAGATATAGCTCAAAGAGATGAGTTGCACACGAGCAGGCACCTTTAGGAGAACCCCAGGGTATCACAAAGCAGAACCCCTAGGGACCTTAAGGACCCACGGCATGCACCTTCACCGCCAAAGAGCTCACCATTCCGGGGTTCTGACCCGACGAAAAAGCCGATTGATCAAGGTGGGTTAGCCTCGACCTCCCTTCTAAGTGAAATCAGGGCCAACGAGACGTGTTACTGCGTTCCAGGAAACCAAACGTTCTCAGAGGCAGCTCAACCCCCAAGATCCTTTCATCCAACGGACACGGGTCGCCTCGCTCGGGACAAACACGAGGGTAATCTAAGACCCTGTGACATTCATTCAGCGGACACAACTCAATGAAGAAGGGGGATGGTCCGCTGTGGCAGTTTTCGTTCCATAACATATGAGTTTAGGCCCCTGGATGTCCTTACTAGTTATTCACTAACCTTGGTCCGGAAGACCTCAGACGTTCTCCTATCCTCCACCTGGAGACGCGCTCGGTGTCTGAACCCCCGAGAAAATGTTTATCAAATTCAATAATAATAATAGCCGACGAACAAGTTTCGAGGAAGTCTAATCCGATAGAAACGTTTTACACCCGTGCAAGTTTCCGGTTGATCGACAATTCGAACACGGGAAACGTATTCATAAACCCATCAACAAACCAACTGTGAACTGCGCGTCATGGAATCGGTACAATTCATGGATCTCACAACAAGAAGAAGGCTACGAAGAAGTTACGAGCTAGGCCGCTGTAGCACAAACTTTCAAAGATTATCCATCGAAGGGGTCTGTGAATGATACCTTATGGAAAATTAGAAAGAGACTAACTGGCTCCAATTTTGCAGTAAAATATTATGTAGTATCACTACGTAACTCTTTCACCATACGATATATCCAACATCGAAACGGGACGTCTACGCAAGCTATATATTCGTTTAGTAGTGGCATACGCAGTTGCTATCGTTAACGCTTGATTTAAATGCACCTTTAAACGCTTAATAAGAAGCGAGGCCCGAAGACACTAAATGCAGTTAGTTGCATCCCTTAATTACACATATTTCACGAGTTTCGTGTAAATTGCAATTGATGATAAAAAAGATAGATATGCGAAAAATATGAAAATTCTCGATTATTATTTACGTTTTGGAACATTCGTCGCCAGATGAACGTGATTGATGTAACTGCTCGGCCACCAATGGTGACACCGTCCACGGTCTAGGAAGACTTAGTTACCAAATCGCTTGCGAAATATCTTAACTTTCGTGGATGTCTTGCTTGAACTGCCGTACCGGATACTATAAATTAGGGGCCGACTTTCGGAAATCCACCGGGATATTATTCGTGGATAATGCAAATTTGTGAAACCTTAAATTAGTAACGTCGATGATGACGACGGGCGACTTTGTGTCGTTCTACACGGAATATGATGGAAGACCTTTTAGAGTTGGAATGGGCAACGGCAGCTCAGAGCGCCTATATAATTTTTTTTCGGAAACGTGAATGCGGTACGATACGAGGGTGTCTTTAGGTGGACTACTGAAGCTTTTCCAAACAAATACATTGATGGAACTATAGCGTTTATACCACGAACAAACTTTTTGCTTGACGATCTCCGTCCAACTAACTATACATTCCTCGCCTAAAATATTGCCGTGATAAGATATTTGACTGACCGAATTCTGTTTTATGCATAAAAAGCAGTGTCGGCGTCAATTCTCCAACTGCCCTAAAAACCCTATTATATATATTACTCTGGCAATACAAGGCTATTTTTCATTTAAACAATATTAAAATATGAAGTTCTTGAAAGTTTCTATTTGTGTTCCTTGTAAGATTCGGAAAAACCAATTTATGCAAAAATACTATGCTTAGGATTTACACGCAGCTAGTAAGCCATAATCGGCACGTGCATCTATCGTGCACTACGGCTTACGGTTAGCAAAACGACCCAGAAGTACGTAACTAGTCGTAAAACGAAGCCCGGCTCACCTATTCTCAATTTCCTTCAAGATACTTCAGATTGAGCTGTCCAGAAAGGTATACAACCAAGACTCCCGGCCCGTTGAAGACGCTTCGGTTCTTCGACGAGTTCCACCAGCTCCAACTGGAGGAGCTACTCGGCCCTAGATTCTCTCGACTGTGTTGAAACTGCATGCAAGTCGCAAGTCTGAGATCTAGACCTGTTAGAAATAGACACCCAGGACTGTTAAGTAGCCTCCTTAACTCCAATTCTGAGTCCGTTACTGAGGTTGCCGAAGCCGGTATCTTGAAAAAAACCTGAGGACTCACCCTTTGCTGCCGTATTCGGTGTCAGCAAATACCTTCTTAAAACGACACTAAGTCGTATTCGCATCCAGTATCTGGATATGACCCTCCAAACCTGCCGTGAAACTGAAACTCGTGGTTGCCGCTTGATGTGTGGTAAAGGCTTACTAACTCGATTCATCCTCGAAAACAGTTAAAAACGCTGGCTCCTTTAGTACCGACAGAAGAAAATTACAACCCGAACATAGAGCCTGAGAGGAGCGCAAAGCCATTGCCACACTCGGAAAAACTATTCGTTTCCGATACCCAGCCTTTGCATGGTAAAAATTTCGCTTTTGCATAGCTCGGGGGCTGTCAATAGGGTCCCCAGATACCTTCTAGTATTAGTACTACCCGATTCATAGAGAAAATAGCAAGAAACTGACCACGCGACCTTAGTAAATTTAGTGACGTTTCAGTCACACTATATTTTCTTATCGCCCAATCTATACACTTGAAAAGAAATCGGACTGTGGCGCTGAATTTTTCATAAATGCCAATTAAATAAATAATTAAGCAATTACTGAAAATTACTCAGCCCTAAGTGTTTATTACTAGCTTTGAATTCTGAAAAGCCTTGATTCTGGTTTGTGTTCATAAACAGCAAACAGCCCAAGTTTTACGAAGTGCACTTGTTTGCGTGGTTCTCTTAACAACACAGACCAAACAAGGGTACACAAGCTTCAACTACAAACAATTATAGACGTTTTTGGTACAAAAGGTGCTAGGCATACGAAACCAAAAATTGCTATATGTTTAACTACATCAACGATGAGGGCTAAACCGATCTGGGTTTTAACATTGACCCGAGCGCACTTATGGCTTCCTACTCTGTACACTTTGATAATAATTATAATAACGGGGCTTTTACTTCGACACGAAGTGAACGAAGTATTGAAATTCCCTCATATCGAAAATCACTCTGAGTCAAATATCTCTAAAATTCGAGCCAACCGACTAATGAACCCACTATATCAAATCTCCGTCTCGTCGGTGCGGATCTTTTGGTGAAGATCCCAGCCCACTAGATCAATCCCCCGCATTGGGGGGTGCCTAAACGTGCTGTGCGGGGGATGTATGTTCGTATGTGTACACGATTCCGGTCGCCAGGAACCTTTCTGAAGTCTTGGATCATTTTCATACGATAGGTCCTCCGAAAATGAAGGCAACATCAACTTTTCAGCTATGGTCGTCGGCAAAAAAAATTTTTTTGTTGTTTTTTTTTTTGATAAATAACTGGTTCATAGCATTTCATTGTATTAGCGAAACGGAGTGATGCTGAGTATCGAAGTATTCTTGGAAAGCACGGAAGGGCGCTTTTCTTGGGTGGGGGGTACCGTATATTTATTTTTCAAGAGACCGCGCCCTCCAGAGTTGCAGAAAAGTTCGTACTTCTTGACCTGTTACCAGATCGGCAACCCGCTAGCGATGCTGCCAATGCAGAGTGAAGCGTGACAACCGTCAACTCGAGAATCAAGAAGGCACAAGTAGATCGTCTAAAGGAAACAAAATGGGAAAGGAAATATACTCCCAGTTCTCTCGATGCCTGAAGCGAGAGGGTTTGTTCCCCGAGGGTAGGCTTTCTCAAGTCGGTCGGTTTGAAATCCGAGATGCAAGGATTTGTACCGACACACTAAGATAGTGTACTTAATACGCTTGTGTATCGGAATGTTAACTTTCAGGAAAATCTTCTTAATTCCTCTCGAGCATATTTCTTCTGCCTGTTCTACATACACAGGGGCATTATGCATTTGTCGACATATTACAGCCCTGAAGGTAGTCATCATCTTAGACATGTTTACGGTATCGATATTGATCCTGTCATACCGTATGTCCCCATGGAAGTAGATTCCGTGGTGGACAATTTCAAATACCGTATGTATTGAGATTATTCCGTTCCCGCTACAAGACAGCTCGAAGCCACCAAGCCAGATATAGTTTTGTTGGACATAGAGAGGAAGTGCTCTTACGTTATCAAACTCTCGAGTCCCGCAGAAACAAATACCAGGACTGAAGGTTGCAAAACATGAAAAATTCCGCGATATTTTATCCGAGCTTGGGAGAACGCGTCCAAGACACTTCGTAGAGTTTGTGGTACTTTTCATTGGGGTTCTTGGTGAAATGAATATCAGCTTCATTGGAGAATCTAGAGATTATTCCTGCATGCAAGTCAGCTTCCGTCTCTCTGTCCTGCAGGGTACAAAAAGCGTGAGGTGGCGTAATCCACGGTGGCACATTATTAGAGTTTGGGAGGCGGCCGTGTGACGGGGCCTTCAAAATAACTTCCCGATATGACCTGCTGCTCCATTGAAGGGGAAAGGCTTGTAAGTGATCTAGGTTGTTTCAACGTGAGTGACTGGGAGCTGGGTTTTGTCCCATCTTTGAGGTGATCGTATTAAGGTCTGCTAGAGAAGTCATCCGTCCGTACTGGAATACTAGTTATAGTACGTATCTAAGAAGTTCATGTTTTCGGAAATCAATGTTAACAGGTTTATGCTCTCACCGTCGGACAGATAAATAAATTATAAGATGGCATAATTACATGAGTAACTTTAGAACGTAATAGAAAATAGCACGGGATAATAGAATAAAACTTTTCAGGTTAATGTAGAACTAAAGTTCTAGGAAATACTACCACTGCATTGTAGATTCTATAAAGTCGACGATAAAGAATGAGAATACTCTTTAAAGACCTTATAAAAATACGCTATAAAAACTTAACTACACGGAATAGCTATAGAACATGTAAAATGCGCTAATATTAGATTTTACACTTTTAACTTGTTAAGCGTAAATAAATGTATTAAAAGTAAAACTCAAAAGTTTAGATGTCTTCAAATGGAAATATTATAAACCTCTGTTGATGTTTAGCGGAAATATATGAGACAACTACTACTGTATGGTTATTGAAAATAGGATAAAGAAAGTTTAATATTTTTGTACAAATATGGAAGAACAATTCTTGATATCAACATAATTATGCGAGATTTTAAAAACAAAGTGGAAGGTGGCAGTAGAAGTTACAATATGGAGATGTGTTTAATTAATGTCTGCCAAAACTCGGCACCGCAACAGGATTTGATACACTAAATGAACTGCGTCAGTGAATGTAAATGCTAGTTTAGAATTTATTAGTAATTTAATGTTTGCAGTCTCGCCGGCTAGTCTCATCAACATGTGTAGCACCCTTGTTGACCGGTTTTCGAAACGACTGGGCGAAGATTAATATCCGTCTATGTACCTATGTATGTATTGCTGCGATATTCGCTAATTAAAATTGAATTTAATAAGTGATTTAATAATTGATTTGCTAGAATAGACACTCTTTGCCTTACTATTTATCATTGTACTGTAAGGGATCATGGTATGTGTAGGTGGATACCATGTCCTTATATTAAATACTTAGAACTTATAATTTGAAGTAGAAGTTTTTAATGACTTGCTTACATTTGTATAAAATAATAATTATTATGTTTTTACTATAACAACCAAGTAGTGCTGAGCACAGGTCACTACAGTACCTACCTTAGGCATGAAAATTGATTTATTAAGGGCACACTAGTTTTCCACTAGCAAGAAACTTGTTTTACACTTGAATTGCAACTCAGAGTTCGTAAAATATCACACATTTTATCAAATTGGTTCGTGAGTTCATGAAAGCAAACATTAATCAAATTAAATGAGTTTCGAAAAAAGAATTGTTTTATTTACTAACCTTTTCAAACTCCCATTTATGCCAGCTTCATTACTATTACAGAGTGCAACATTACATTGAATTACGCTAACTAATTGGAATAAACGTAGCACAGAGTAATCTATCTAACCTTTTTCTGCTCCACACCACTGGTTGGTAACCTCCTGCAAAACTGTAACCGCTCGCCCGTGCTACTGAAATATCTCCAAGGTGACCGTTTCTGAATCTCGTCCAAAACGAACTTCCATCAAAGAAGCTGTGCAAATTACTCCAAAACAGGATAAACCAGCACCAAGTTTGGATAAACAAGACCGTATATAAGTGACAATTATTTATTAGCGCGTAAGTAACCGACAACAAACAAATTACAACATTGTGTCACAAAACCAAACAAATTAACCTCTAAAAATGAACGGGAAAACAACGTGGTATCCTCATCGAATTAAATTATCAAGTTTTTCTAAATTCCTGGTCGCTTCCATTTATATCCTATAAAAAACAAAAGATGCTAAACCTATGAATTGGATAAAATTTACGTCAGTTTAATAAAAATCGCAAAATGACGCTGGCAATAGAATGAACACAGACCTATCGCCAATTTGAAAAAAATGCTTAAATTAAATACGTAGAAATCTTACTTCTAAACACAAAACTAATTGCACCATTGTCTTTAGCGCATTTGGTACCGAAATCACATCTCTTTGTGCTCGTGCCATGTTGAAGCGATTTTAGCATGGATAGAGCTACGCCCTACAACTAATCCACGTGTGCTGCCGGAAAAGTGGTTCCACAGATTTGCTGTAAGTGTATGAATATTATCTATCAGGAAAAAAAATCTTAACGGAGATCTGCACACATAGCTAAACGCGACACTTGCATCTTGCAGGTTCTTATGCAATCGGAGATTCCAACTGCTCTGCCAACGGACGCAGGCTTAAATATGTCCAACAATACTTTCTCCAAGTATGTGCTTACTTTACTCATTGCACGTCCTCATCATTGAGCATATTTGTTTAGTAACAGTTTTACTTTACTGGCACGTAAACTCGTAGCTTTCATGTGTACAATATTCAATTTTCTCTGTTTTCAACCCCCCCCCCCCCTCCCAATCTGGGACCTATACCTACTCCTCAGCTACGGCCTTCAAATCTGCAGCTGCGGCTCTAATGTTGTGTTGCCGGCGACCTAGGCTTTCAATGGACCTCAAGCCAGTTCTGATAGAAGCTTGCAGTGTACAGAAGCGGCCGCATCTGCTTCTCCAGTGCTCCGCGTGTATCATTTTCGGTGTCCCGATTTTACCCACACTTTTTAAACGTAATTACACTGCATGTTTAGTTTTACCATAACGTCTCGATGCACCGTGAAATGCACAAAACTTTGTCTTAAATTTCTTATTCTCTACTCATTAAAGCTAACATGTAGCCCTAATCATTTGCTTGCTTTGTGTAGCTCAACAATGGGATTTTCAGGTATATTTTAACTTGGTTTTGCTAAAATGTAGCAACGAATTTTACCGGAAAACTATGAAATTACTTCGAATGGTACTTGGTGTTATTTGAAACGCACTTTGTTTGTGTGTTTATGTTAAATTATTATAAGTTATAGGCTATCATTTACAAGAATCTTAAAAATCTTACTATTTGCCCTATATGTGACTATTTACAAATGTCGATTAAATTCTACGGCAAGGAAATCTGTTTGCGCCGGCAATTCTTCTTGTTATGAATGAACTTTGTGAGCTATTCATCACATTAACCTGTTAATCTTCAACGTCACAGCGGTATGCATGTTAAATACATAGCGATGTAGAGATGTTCTATGAAGCTTTGGAGAGATGTTTCCACTGCGTTGCGAGGGTCGAGTAAAAGATTCATAAGTGTTATCCCACGGTGAGTATTTACCCAAAAATTACCCGTAATTGGGGGAGGAGGCATATTTCATTTCAGTGTTTAACTTATGGAAAGTTACGCAAGGTATACTGATTGAAGAAATACTGTTATGGTGGTATAAGACTTTCGTTCCACTGTGTTGCATCGTTCGTTTTCAGGAGGTTTAAATGCCCCAAAAAAGTGTCGAAAAACGATTTTTTTTTCCAAAAATGGTTAATGATTTTAGTTACTTTCACAGATGACAAATTCTAGGGAGGGAGAGATCTTGGGGTGGCGAGGTGCGTGAAGTCTACTGATCGCAGAAATACCAGTTATTAAGAAGAAGATCAACAATTTGAATAACTTCTCTGAAAAGTTATCGTATTCAATTCCAGACGAATGAATCATCAATTAGTGTAAATATTTCGGAAGTGTTATTTGAGGTAAGCTAAAATTCCTTAAATTTCATTAAGGCAATTAGTTTTCTTATCTTGATAACTGATAGTGTTGTTTCGTGGAGAAATGCTTATTGTCAATTAGTATCTCAGACTCTAATACATCAGATTTTCCTCAATTGCAGGCAACATCAAATCTTCGGTCAATCTTGTTTACTTAACCTACAAAGCTTCACCGTGTTCCCCTAAGCGTTTACAAGCAGCAGTAAGTACCAGGAGTAGAAGTAAAACTGCCCCAGCCACGTTTACTGAAGACAAGAAAGTAGTGGAATGTATTGCGTCTGAGACGTGACCCAGTTTCCTTTTCTGTTTTCACATTTTGGGATACGCAGGGTGCTATCGACATTAATTAACCACAGAGGAACTATCAACGCCTCATGCTACTTTAATCTGTGGAACAATACTATTCGGTCAGCCATTCAGGGCAACCGGCTTGGAATGCTCTCCGAGGATGCAAAGGGCGTGAAAATTATGCCTGCCCCCGAGGAAACTCTGACCCGGCAAAAACAAGTTGCGAACTTCCCTTTGGAAAGCTCCGATGCAAGTTTAGTGGCCGGAATTTCCCTATAAAACTGATTGTAAGTTTCTTATTCGTTTAAAGTGATACTTATCTTCTAGTAAAAGTTTGAATTTTGCAAGAATTAAAAGCGAGCTCTGAAATTGTTGTTAGCGAAGCAATTATCTGCTGAAATGAAAAAAAAAATTAATAACTTCTTTGGAATTATAGAAGCATATGCTGATATTATTTTGTTATTATTAGTTGACACGCAAGGGGTGACGCTTCATTTTTCTTCTCTATTGCTTCTGTCAGGATTACACTCCTAAAAGATATAGTTTGGTGATGAGGGAATGATACAGCTGACGTTATCGTTCGTTGTGATGATGTTCCCATTTGAAAACCTATGTCAGCGTTCTGCTCCAAATATTTGTCACTGTCAGGGTAATAATTTTATGCTTTAAATTATTTATAAATGGTAAATGCAGTTTATTTATTTATTTAACTTGCTAATAATGAAGTCACGTTACACGGAACCTGTTCCAGTATTTATTCAACCACTCTGCTTCTGCATCATTGTAAAATTAAATAAATACAGTTTAATTTCTTTTAAGTCCCTGTTTAAATTATAATGGGAGGAAATATAGAAAGCATCTCAGTAGTACGCCTGGGGGTGGTTTCAAGTACATTGGCTTTTATTTGTTTCTCTTCCAGTAGCTCTAACGTAATATTCAGGAACAGTGGAGGCAAACTCAGTTTTGTTGTCTACATTTTTAATTTGACAAATAATTGTGTTTAATTACATTGCTGCGAAATAGATTCAGAACGGGTAGCTGTTTTGATTAGGCAAATATTACGGTAATATTTTGCACTTTTTTTTCTCAAGGTGGCATGGCATCACTTAGTTTTACACAGAAAATTGTCGTAGCTTCTCTGGAGGCTGCGAAATATTATTTAACATTGTATATCCTTTATTTTATTTCTTCTACAAGCAATTAATTTTTCGTTTTAGTGCCCATCCCCCATGCACACTTGCAAGTACGAAAACTAGAGATTACGACTTAATAGCCTATTAATTTAGCTCATTAAATTTATGGAAGTAGAAAAAGTGGAACTTAATTAGGTGGATTCTCTCCGTAGTCGAAAACTCCAGCGAAGTTCAGCTTTTCTACTTTATAAATCACGCCAATTTCATCACGCTGTTGAAGCCTGCGGAGTCTGGGGAAATACAGAAACTAACAGAACCGACTAACCTTAATTAAAATTTAAAAATAAAACAGAAAACCCTTCTTTACCAAGTGCTGAGTTTAAATTAATGATAGCTCTATGTCCTTCGTTATTGACAGTGAAAGAATATTTGAAACAGGAAAGTTAAGTTAAATAAAGACTATTTTCTAAAGCTTTTACAGAAACTTTGTCTCAAAGGGACTTAACATTTATACCGATGCGTTGAGTCATTGAAATAACTTAATTTTCTTACAATCCCAAAATTTTCTGAAAGTTACAATTCTTTAGATTTAACTTTCATTTAAAAAAATGAAAAATTCAACTAAACGAAACACATGCGTAGAAATTAAAAATCTATAGCTCTATTCAATTATTCAATAAAGCAAAGGGTTAATTCAAGTTTAATTACGCTCTACAAGTTTTACAAAAACAATCGCTTTAACTATTTAAAAAGGCTTAATCCAACGCCAGTTGAAAAATCACGTAGTGAAACAATTATCTATGTACATTAAATGAAAGGCTTTAAGTTAGCAAGACAACGCTAGCATTGAATGACGTTTCACTGACTGAACTTCTCAATCCTTTCAACTTGTTACACTTTAAAGATAATTTACGACGAATAATCAAGACAAAGGTGTAGTCGGCTAGTGCCAGTGGAACATAGAAGTGGTTCTACTCTGATGGCGTAGGTGGTTCTACTCTGATGGCGTAGGTGATTCTGTCCAAATCTCGGAAGAGACGTAGGCATTATGTATTAATACTTTAACGAGCACCAGTGAGTCACGTACTCGCATAACTAGGTGGCATCCCCTAACTCAGGCGAAGACGACCAAGACAGAAAGGAGCTAAAGTCGAGCTGGCATCCACTGGTGTGCTAATTCGCTCTATAATTCTTTGCATATGGTTGTATAGCATACAGACTAACGCAATGATACAATTGACACACTATATTGAGCTCACAATGCTACATATGAAATATTCGATGGACAAATGGAGCAGGCTTGCCATTCAATTTATTACTGCAAGTGGAAAATGTCCTAACCGTAAGAAGCTGCTATTATATACAGAAAATAAAATATTTATTATACAACGCAATGGTAATAATACTGGCAAGAAAGCAAAATCAACCCGCTGTGATACGGTCAGAGTAGGCCTCTGTAACTTTGCAGGTCTTTGTGCCCAGTATATTTAATTTGGAGACATGTAGCGCTTAATTTGAATTTTGCGCTTGCCCCTACTGGTTGAGTTCTGCTTAATTCGGTTGTGTAGAAGCGATAATGCCTTGACTTGTTTCCGCGTTTTTTTGTGCAATGGTGGCAAGCAGCTAGCGTCCCTTGAATGACCCAGGGTTTTGGCCGGCATGTGGTTTTTGGTTGATGGATTTCATCCTGGTTGATGGTAGCGGTTTATTGTAGCCCTGCCAGTTCATTGAAAAAGGTTTTCTCATGTTTTGGTGGATATCTTGCGTGAGCACTGGTGACCCATGTGCACGTGGCCCAATTATTCTGGGGAATGTTGATTAAAGCTTCTATCGTACCGCGTTTGAGACATTTTTGTTTCTATTTTGGTCATGCCATAGCCGCAGATTTGAAGCTCCATTTAACTCCCTTCGCTGTTTACTGGAGGTTTTGCAGTTTCACATGAGGACAATGACCTTAATCTTCTGTGTGTTTGAAGGCACATTCCATATCCAGCTGTCTGTGTCCTATTGGGCTCGACCTCCAATTTAGCTTTTATCATAATATTGTGAACAGTGATATCTGCTTTGCTACAGTTCCTGCCATGATTCCTTCAGAATCCCGTGGGTTTTATTTTGGACTTTCTTGGTTAATTATGGTTCGCTTTACAAACCGAGTAAATTATTGCACTTAATAATTTTCATCCTCGAAGCCTAATTTAGTCTCCGTTGTTGTTGGTTGTATTTGATGTAGTTTATATTTCTACATTTTAAACTGTTGTGATTAGTAACTTAATAGCAAGTCAAGTTGATGTGTTTTGAGGTACACCTTATTTTCGCACACTTTTATGACATTATTTTTGGATATCCAACTGCACCTTGTACTGGCATGTATGCAATTTAATAGGTGATTATTATACTCTGATGTGAGAACTTTGTTATTACCACCTGGATTCGTGTGCTTTCTTTCAGTTTATTGTGCTACTTTGTGATGCCTGGATACATTTGACGTTAGTTAAAGGATTCGTTCGCGCCCGTTCTATATTTTTAATTAACGTTTACTACTTAAAGAGCTGCACGCCGTTTCAACTGAGGTAGTTCAATTGATTTCTGTGAGATTTAGCCGACGAATCAATTAAGCTGTCAGCAGCTTAAAGTACGAATTTCATAAAAGATGTACCTGGGCGGCAGAAAAGTTATTACCATACTTGACTGCAGAACTGCCACAGGAGAAAGCAGCCTAGACGACAGAAAAGCTATAATCTGATTTGGGCACGTCTGTACCACGAAGAAGGATCGCTTGGACGGCAGACCGCAGAAATGTCACCTGGGGCATGTCTGACCGAACTGCTCAAATCTTGTGACGAAAATTGACCTGTAAAATTCAAAGCAGGATGTGTTCATACCGGAAGTGATCAACCCGTACATTTCTTTAAATATTTTTTCATAATTGAACTAAATTTCTAACAACAAAGTTTATAGCCTATATTAGAAAAACATTGCCGTTCGAAATTATAATATTTATGATAAGTTTGACGTTGTTAGTGATAATATGGCTATAAAATAGTATAACGGAATATAAAAAGTTAGGTTATGTTTTCAGTCAGAAAATTTTAAGACTTGGGTGTGAGTGTGACGTTATCCTGACGCAAATTAATTAAAGCCACAACTAATGCATTTAGAATTTACGCGCATCTATTCTCCCGTCAAATTTGCCGCCTTTTGGCCCTCCCTTCGATGATAAAATTCCAAGTGAGGTAGAACGTTCTATTCTGCAAGTGTACAGCCCTAATATTCGAGGTGAGGAGAAAATTCCAGTGCTAATACGATAGTACACGTAGGCCGTGTCCATTATCATTACAATATAGTTATTTTCCCCGAGCGCCGCAGTAGATAGCAGATGGAATAACAACTTTAGCCCCGAATGCTGGGTGAAGCCGAAACCACGCTGGGCTTTGTGCCTCCAGCCCGCAGCAGAGCGAACTTGGGTTCTGAAACCGCCTTGGTTTGCGCCGCCGACTTAGCTTTAACCGGGCGCAACAACTTGAAAGCCCCAAGGAGGCCTTAGGCGACCAGCACCTGGAGACCCAACCTGCACTCTGAGACCGTTACTAAAAGACACTTATTTTTCCAAACTTTTCCTGGCAATCCTACCTGTTGATTCGTCACCCTGAACGCGCTGAACAGCACTCTGATGTAAGTTATCTCTTTGTATACCCTCTTTGACGCGGTATTCTGTGTCAGCGGGTGCGCCTTCCTCCATGTGGCCATTTTCCCGGACCATAACCTGATTCCAGTATTTGCCCTTATACAACTACTAAAACGCGGCTAGAGTAAAAGAAATTTGCCTTGTCCGAAATAGCTTATGAGTTAACTCACCCGACTAAAGTAATTCCCCTCAAACAGAATCACTAACACGAACCCGTTTAACTAGCTAAGCTTCTCCCTGGGGGTGTATTAAATGCTAAAACCATCATTAAAGCAACTAACTGGTTAGAAACAGAACTATCATCTTTGTACACGATACGTCTTGGTATAGATCAATATTCCAGTTTCGGTGCCGAGATGGGTGCGATCGGTAAACCAGTTTCAGACGTCACGTCGTCCAACTCAACATTGCTGTCGGTCTGTGTTGCCTATCTCACAGGGCGAAAAAAGAAATTTGTTTGTATTACATATCCATGAAAGTTACAATATTTAGTAAAGCATTTTATGTATTTATAAAAGAACAACAGAATTATTTATTTATTTCTGTTGTTTATTTGTGTTTACTCGAATATTTAAACAAACTCTAGTTTCTGTGGCAAAAAATATTTATTTCATAATCATAATAACTAACAAAATCGAGTCAGTGAACAAAAGTAAATAAAATACAAGTAGACGTTTAGTATGCGCTATCTACATTCCAGATACTGCAGGATATTTTACTGTAATATTTCGACTCAAATGTATTCGATTTTACCTTCAGGGAGAGCTTACAACTCTACGAAAAATTGTCCTTGTCAACTATGAGCTTAAAAATTAAAATTCTGGTTTTTGTGAGATTTTCCGCTTTTAAACTTTTAAGGCCGCATAAAAAATATTATCTTGACGAGCTAGCAGGCTCGGTCGACCCTGTCCGGCCCACATTTGCATATTTTCTTCATCGTGATACCGCAGCTCGGCGACTTACCAGAAATGTTTCAACTTTACGCATTCATGAAAAAATATGTTTGATACGTCAAAAAAACATGTTTATCATTTTGCCGAACTGAGAGATGAATGCGGCGAAGCCGTGCATGTCGGAAGCTGAGCGACACAAGCCTCTTTTTGTAGGGCTCCGTTTTTTTAGCAGGCAGAGCACTTCCATTGTGCTTCGTACCCGTATTGTGATTATATACGAATAATGCTGAAAAATGGTTTCGCCTTCTTCGATACAAAAAGGCAAAGACAAGTCCAGCTGGGCTGGCTATAGGGTTTTGTGCGTTTAAAACTCAGTTTAAACGTTAAGCTTTTGCAGAGCCTTAATGGAACAGGATTGGGCGAATATAGTAAAGAAAATGGGACATAAAACACAGACTCTAATACACAATAGCAAAGTAATTTCTAGAACAACTGAAATCTGAAGGAAGATATTGTTCTCCGGCGAAGCGCACCTCTTTGAATTGCAAGCTGCACTAAGAAAATATTATGTGGCTGTTCTTTACACGAGAGGCGTGGATCAATAGGTCTCATTAAGGTGTAATAAATAGCAAATGTATTAACAGTTGCTGAAACAACATATGGAGCAACAATTTAAAGTAGCGACACAATTAATCTTGGCATGACTGACCGCCATGCTGCACATCTCTAAAACAAGAGGATAACTCGACTAGACAAGCCTGCTAATTCACTAAACCACATCGAAAACAAGTATCTAAACTATTTGTAAAGCAAGAATACTTAAAATTCATTTCAGAACCACAATAGACGATCAAAGTAGTAGTTCTGATGGTGTTACAAAACAAGAAGATCTTGGAAGATTACACGAAAAATTAATAATAAAAGGAATCAATTACAGATAATCACTGTAGAAGGAGGACAACTATCTTGTCCAAAATTAAATATATATTAAATTGTAATTCCACTTATTTTACTGCAAATAAAGCACTTGTTTAATAAAATACTTAGTGTTTGCAGTTTTTTTTTAAATATATTGTTAGGCCTGGTTAAAGATTTATTCCGCCACTGCCTCTTTTATGTACTTGAGAAGGGTAAGTTTAATTTCTTTACGAGGGCTCGGTTTAGCGCACAGAACCCAAGTCACTAGTCAGCAACGAAGGGCAGAGCGTGCTTTGGGTGCGACTTTTTTTGCCGCCAATTGACGCTGTTTGATTGGTTAAGTTATGTATGTTGTGAATTACCACAAATTTGAAAAATGTTATATAAAGTCTAGCAATCCATATTGTGAAATATTTAATATTTAAACGCTTTAGATAAATCATACCTTAAAATCTACCCTGATTGGGACAGCAGTAACTGCTTTTCTTGTAACCACATACATCACGTAGCTAGTTTCAGAAATAAATGATTTAGTTTTCAGCATGCACATTTCACCGGCGAGAAATGCATTTTCAGGTGTCTTGCTTTAATATCGTAGTGTCAGATTTCACGCTACACGATTTCATTTGTGAAGCGAAATGCAGTTATGCGAATGAAGTAAGTTAAGTCTCCCAAAAAATGTGTACACATAGTAAATCATATTTTTGGGTTATTGATATTTTTCTATGCCACATATTTTCGGTTAACTTACTAAATTAGTCATTTAAATGAATTCTTATTGTAGTATTGTTGCAGGTGTGTAGCTACGAATAGTTCAGTATAGTTGAAAAGTTTGTGCCAAGCTCGAGGCAGAGAAATAATGTGAAAGTAGAAATTAACTTATTACCTTTCTTGCTAGCCTTTTTTGAAATTTTAAAATGTACCCAAATTTTAATATACTTCGGCGTCAATCAATTTTTTACAGAAATTTCAGTTTGCATTTAAGACACATTCAGCTGAAAGCCATAAATGGTATAACGGTATTCGTATAAATTTTCTTTGTCGTTGCTAAATCCACTTGACTTTCAAAAGTACTTTCAAAATAATTTGGTTTTTAAATACCGATAATGGGGTCACTTAGTTGCAACTTTATATGAGTAACACCCAATAAGAAGACACAAACTTTTCCAGTGAATATGTGTCCCGTTTTCATCTAAAGCTGTCTTTCTTTTGGGGTTGCAATTTTACCCTTATGATGATGTAAAGGACTAGCTTTATTATTTGCTTTTTCAGATATGCAATTTATGGCATTGCATTATAATGGCAAAAATTGCATTATAATAAATACTTACACGTTTAAAATGCGGGCGAGATGATAATTTGATCTTAGACTCACCTGTAACAAAGAGAATATATTAACAAAATTTATTAAAGAACAAAAATGTTAGTGTAGGATGATTTGAACGGCTTGGACCAGTTTAAAAATTGATGCCAGCATTGATTTTTTTTGCTTTTGGAGAAAGTGGTGGATGAGACAATTAAACCTGTCGCAACCACAAGTTAGTGCCAGTGTGCATATAGAGCTGGCGGAAGTTTGTAAGCGTGAATTTCCTGTTTTACGTTCATCGCCGCCAGCTAAACTGCTACATTTGGAGCCAAGGTGAATATGATATGTTTTATCGGAATTTTTCCACTATCTAGGGTGTATATCACACAACGTTTCGGGAGTTTTTGATCTACTCCCATCTTCAGGTGTTCCTGGTTATTCCTGAGAAGGACTGATATTGTATGTTTTTCTACGTAAATTCGTGCCTCCCCCGGGGTTTGAACCCGGGACCGCTGATCGCTGTGATTACTAGTCTGACACTCTTACCACTAGGCCACCACTGCCAAAAAATGAAGTTCAGAGAACAAGGTGAATATGTTCTGTTAATAAGCAATTTATGTTGCCAATTAACTCCATTATAGATAGGTTACAATAAGTTGTACCGCACTTTTAAATTAGGAGTGAGTACAACTCTAGTTAGCTCTCACTCTCGACAGAATTGTGACGTGAATACGGACAAGGCAGCCATTCTTAAGGTTACAAAATAATCATCCAAATTAAAGTAACATGGGCGCCAGTCGTTATACACAAAATAAAAAGAAATTTAGCTACCGCAACGAATCGCCGTCTACCTTTTAAGTTCCTTACTTCAATCTAATTCTAAAAAAGAAACGAGCAAGTTTATAAACGGTAGTATTTTTTTAATATCTCAAAAGAATGTAACAATTACTAATGTAAAATACTAGCAACAACTCAGGTAATGCCTGGCGGTCTACATCAATAAATATAATTAACAAGTATGTTTGGAGTCACTCAAATGACACAATTAGTGTTCAACATCACACATGTGGCATAAACAACAAATTAAAAGCGCCCACGCAAGCCATAATATGGCATAATTGACATCAGGATGCCGTGCAAACAACCAGGTAAATATATGAAATGAAACTCACTTCGGCCGGCTTGCAAACTGTTAGTGTCCAGTTTCCATTATTATTGTATAACGTGCGAACGTGTTTTTATACATTATCAGCGTCCACTTTCTTGATTTACGGCATTTTCTATATTATTAGATTAATGAACACCAGCAACAACTAACAATAAGTAATTCTGTCCTGTCACAACCATGTAATTGTAATTTTCCAAAGCCTACCCTTAATAAAAAGCTTTTCTCAATTTGAAATTGATTAGTCCCAATTTGACACTGATCAGCCACAATTTAAAACTGTTTATTCCCATTTTTAAATAATTTATTCACTTTTGAAATTGTTTATTCCTGTTTTGAAATTAATTAGTGCCAATTTGAAGTAGAGAACATATAGACTCTTCTCTACAAAAGGAGATAATAACGAACTATCTTAAGGCAGAGACTTGTTTAAAGTTGTCTCCAGATCGTCATTAGGTGGTTTTCATATTGAGCACCTTAGGATCTATTCTGAAAAATATTACCTGCTACATTACATAATAAAAGTACAAAATATAACGAATGCAACGAATAAGTTGACGAAAGAATGCGGTTGAATATTCCAGTCAAAGGGAAAAGAATTTTAAAAATGCACTAGAACTTGATTTAACTATACAGGAGTCCGCTTGGGACTCAATTTCTGAAAAACAAGAACCCAAAGTTGCAAAAAACGTTCCATTAAACTGGTAGAGAAGAAGAACCTAAGGAGAATATGGCAAAGCGCCAGGCCTCCTGGGAATAAAACCAGTCTAGTGCTATGTCCAACTGAAATTCAACAAGAAGTATTGGCGAAAAATCCGAAGCATTTGCTGAACGTTTAATAAGTATTTCTAGCCGTTTGCTTCAATATGTTCTGAAGACGAAGAAAGCACAATTTACTAACCAGTTGAAGAAAATATCCCGACGGATCAGCATATCAAGCAGTTTAATACTAATGAAATTAAACAACATGAAAAGTACGAAACCACAATAAGTCTCAGGATACGAATCAAGAACAACTAAAGCATTGATTGCGTTACCAGAAAAAAAGCCACAAAATTTATAATATACATCTTCAACACCATACTGACTCATTATCTTCGACTTTACTTGAATCCTAAAAGGACCTAGTGACATTGCATCTTACAGACCGATCAGTCTCAACTATGTACTTGGAAAAGTACTGCTGTTATAACTGCAACTGATACTTGAGCAACGACAACTACTCTAAAATCACCAGTTTGGTTTTAGAGAGGATCACGTTACCATAGAGCCAGTGCACAGGGTGATCACGAAGGTCAATCATAATTTAAACTTTAAGAAATGCTGATCCGTAGCCATTTTAGAGCCATCAGCCAAACTTCTAGCAAGGTTTCTAGGTATCTACTGTACAAGATAATGGGATCTTTACCTGCTAGGTTCTGTAAATATTTTGTAATCGCATATAAAGAACAGATAAGCGCAAGTTAAATAAAAGGGAAAATTGTTATATTATCTACTTAGCCATGAAACGAAAGAGCAATGATCGCAATTTGTTGTCGTTGAGCAGCCGTGACATTTCGAAGTCTTTATGCTAAGTTGTGTTTAATTCGTGTGATTTATAGAGATTTGTGACTGTTTCTTGAGTTCTGTGGAGTAGTGGTTACCACGTCTGCATAACGTTCGGGAGGTCGTGGGTTCGATTCCCGTAGTTGTCTGCTCTGATTCAGGTTTATAGGTGTGTTTCCTGAGTCAACAGAGACGAATGCCGGGGCATTCTCCACCTTTCCTGACTTCTCTTCCATTCTCCACCTCTCCTTTCTCTCACACATTCTGCAATTCCCGTTATTCGCTAAAGAGGTACGCACGTTCCCTATAGCAGCCAGCCCCAGTTGGAGGAATTGAAATGACCCTGAAGCTTTACCCCTTATTTCAGTGTTCTTTGTTGGTAAAATGAGTGATAGTAAACTTGCGCATCGCTGCGTAACGGGCTTTTTTACGAAAGAGGCAATGGGTCTAAAATTATCCATGAAGGGTAAGATTGGTTGTGGGTTATAGCGAAGTGAAATGCTGATCTAAGCAATTTTGATGCGGTAGAGGATCGAACGGCAATGATCCAATATCCGGATGATCCTTGGATGCAAGGACCGATAAAATTCCGAAAAAAGTTAAACATTTGATACTTAAAGACAGGCGTTCATAGGTCTCTAGTATTACTAGTTGTCAGTAGTATCCTCAATATTTTGCATAATAATTTAAGCATGAAGAAGTTGTCTGCTAGGTGGATCCCCAGATTGCTTACACCTAAAGAAAAAATATACAGAAAAGAAACTGCTCAAGAAGATTTGGAAGAGTTTGAGAACTATACAATCCTATTTTGCGAAGTATCACCTAGGATGTGATGTAGATGTTTTACTGGAATCCCCCACCAAACAAGAATCTATGCAGTGAATTCACAAGGACTCTCCACTACCAAAAAGAAACAAACCCCAATCCTTTGACAAACGAAATTATAGCCACCATTTTGTGGGAAGTCGAAAGAATGTTGCTGATTGAATATGTGTCTTTCATAAACGGAGAGTTCTGTGGAGAAGCAACATACATTTAAATGTGCCCTGAAAAAAACGGACACATTTTTATGGGCAAAAGAATTTGTTGCTACACGAAATTGCTGGGTGCATAAAGCATTTGAACTTTAGCAGACTATGAAAGTCTTTGGCTTCGTCATATTAAGGCATCCACCTTATAGCGCCGTCCTGGAATCGTCTGTCATCCCAAGGAGCATCTCAGGGGAAGGCATTTTGCTTTCGAAGATGAACTCAAAGATGCTGCAGTAGAATATCTGACAAGCTTACCAAAAGTCTTTATTAGAGAGAATTGCACAAACGATGGAAAATAGTTATGTAGAAAAATAATATTTTTCTTTTATAGGTAGGTAGTTCACATAAAAATCTACCCTCGTACCAAAAAGACTGAACAGTACTTTACCCAATACTCTCAGATGTTCCACAAGGTAATGTTTTCCGACCAACACTGTATCTGCTCTATACTTCAAATTTTCCAGCCACATGACAACGACACTGCGGTGCTGCCATCGGTGATCCCACAAAGATCCGCTGGCAGCAATTGCGATAATTCTACGTGAAAACTCAGGACGTTTCATTTTGTGAAATTGTGGGTACTGTAGAGATCATAGACGTTCCATCTTCGAGTAATTTCGTTTATTCAAAATAAACATAAATGTTGCGAACTAAATTCAATATACGAGTACTTCCTCCTCATGCGTTTGCTCAGTACGCCAATCATTAAAATAAATTATGAAAATTTCACGTTTCAAATTTTAATTCCAGCAAAGTCCACCGCATACGCTTCCAAAACTTCCTTTAAGCTTGGGCAACAAAAGCTCTATGGTTACGCAAAATGAGGCTTTCGTTTCACTTTTAGTTTTAGAAATCCGATATATTAAATTCCAGAGTTTCTTCCTACGCAAGCAACTGCCACAGGCAGCCATCGAAACTAAATTACAAAATATACAATATAATTGTGAAAGCAGTCGTCACAGTACGTATATACAAGGAGTTATTTTCGTGATTAGTTATGAAAAGTGTAATATTGTTTGAGGAGTCATAACGCTTCACAACGGTTTCACAAATTACTCGAGTGAAACAATACAACTTTTCATGATTGGTTCTTTCTGCCTCGATCTAAATAGTTATTAGTCAATATTTGACAGGCGCTAAATTATTCAAGCAGGCATCCTAAATAACTAATAATAATAGCTATTTACGACATTAGGCCGGTAGTTAAGCATTTATGGCCGAGCTAGTACATCACGGTCGAGCCCGCCAGGGCGAGACACGTAAACTAGCGAAGCCATAAACGCTAATACCGGCCGTGTATTCTATATATTTTGTTTGTATACTCCAAAATAACAAAAACCAGTTTACTTTTGTTACACAATTATCCTAAACTATATGCTTTAAAAATGTTTTGGTTATTATTGTACGTTTGGTAGTACTGAAGTGAATTGTTCGTAATGCTGTCTATGTCAAATTCTAGGTTAGGTTTTGCGAAAAACTGACAGTGCCAGCAAGAATATATTTAAGAACTGCCAAACGTATAACACGAATAACATGCATTGTTAAGTGCTACCGGCCTAGGTCATAAAAACGTCCCTGGATACGTTTCTAAGCTGGTACCAGACCAGTATACAAAAATACAATTTCAACAAACCTATGAAAGAAATCATAGTTCAGAAGGAAATAATTATCAGGATTCGCTAATTCTTCAAGTGCAAGGGTTAAAGTCACCAATTCCCACTGCATTAGATTGATTTCCAATGTTTAATAAATTAATTATAGGTAAACCATTTTTGATGCATTCTTGTATCTTTTACACAACTCGTTTAAATGTCATTTCGTCACAATAATTATGAACAAATTGACATTCCACTGTTAAAAGCTTACGAAAACTTTTCAAAATGAAATTACAGAAAATTAATTAATACAGCTAGAACTGAAAAATACCATAAAAGCTTTTGCAGATATGTTGTGTGCAAGCTTGTTAGCGAAGTTTGTGGAACGAACCACAATTATTGGCTTATGTAGGAAACAAAGGCGATTTAATATAAAGCAGTTTTATTAGCAAGACGGGTATTGTGCTTTATATCCTCACTATTGTTTATTGAACGTAGTTTATTTCAAAATCAATTGTTCCTCAAAGGACTACTGCAATCATTCGTTTATGGAATATGGATAAGATTTGATTTACTTTTGATACGAGTAGCTTCGTTCTAAAAACAAAATATCCTCCAGTGATGCAAAAATTTGTCACGTACAAGCCCACAAGGGGTTTAATTATTGCTAGGTAAACAATGGAGGCACAAATTTGATCTCGAAGGAAAAATTACAACGGGATTGTGACGCGATGCATGATAATAAAGCTGACTGTAAATAGAACGGGTCAACAATAGCGGAAATGCTGTAGAAGTCTACAGAAATGTTCGAGGTACGCTATGAAGCACATATTTTTGATTTGTGCACACTGAAAGTTTTAATAAAACAAATCTAGTGCTACATGCGTTGATATAGAAAGTTGCTGAGAATTTCCTATTTTTATCCCATTCATAAAGAACTGCATTTTTGCAGTATGTATATTCAACAGTAAATTGCTGCTAAAATGTGGTCCGAAAGCAGTTGTAAATGTATTTGTTGTAGGTTTTTTAGAAGTGTTGTTTAGATAGAATCGGTACCTCTATTTAATTAGTAAATATAGTACCTGCACTATTATTTAAATAGGGATAAGGATAGAGGCACCAAAGGGGTATTTTTTGCAACAGATACGTTCATTAGTTTACGAAAATTCTTAAAGTGACTGAGGTACTATGATTAGCCAATGCTCTAAGACCTGAAATATACTTCAAATGGACTCGATATCTTAATAGCTTGCACTAGCCATTCACGAAATTATAGTAAAAGTGAACAAGATTTATACCACTTAATCAAAATACATATAATACAGAAGGCTACATCAATTTAATGTCAGCACTCCTATAAAGGGCACAGGATAGGTCCAAATCTGTAAGTTAAAGTCCCAAATTACGATGATGTTACAGACAAGTAAAAATTATAGTATGCTACCACGCACGTACCAATCAAGTTCCAATAAAAACGCCAGTAATTTCTGACAAATTCTCAGGTAATAGCAAAGTAGCCTGAAGCTTCAAGCTTACGGAAACTAGGACAATGTACAAATTCGGTTTTATCTTGTACGATAGAAGGTCGTGTCTCTAACACACCCAGGAATGCAAGGCGGCATTGACAAAACGAACAGCAACGGACTGCATTATTATCCACTTGTGCAAAAGGGGACACAGCTAGGACTCTCAGCAACAATTGCTAACCGAAAAAGCGAAGCGACGGCCACAACGGGAACTCAGCAACCAACGAAAAACTCGGAGTTTATTACAAATTCGGCTACCAAATTTACTCCAGGTCGGCTCTAAAAAGCGTAACAGGAGTGCCTAATTACAACAAGAAACAAGAGAGAAAAAGCGCACACGTACTTAAAAACTCACAGCTTTGGGGCGCAATCGACAAAGCTACTTGAATCCGTGTCTGAATGTGTTAGGTAGTTAGAACCAAATAATCTTCGACGAGTACCCATAAGGTTCTGCGACACATGGGTGAATCAAAAGAATACCAATATTGCCTATACCAATTCCTAATAAACAACTTTAAAGCCAGTCTAGGATCACACCACCACAATATGCGGCGCAAAAGATGCTAACAGAAAAAGGAACCGAAGCAAAAACACAAACAAAAGTGTAATGCAGCACAAGTGTGATGGAATTTTTAAACAATTGAATGTCTTACCTAGTAACTCTAGACAACGGATCAATAATCAACGCTCGTACGGCCCTTCGCGACTAGTCAGGCAACCCAATGACTGTACAAAGTTTAGCTCCTCAGACAGGGGTGACCAAAACGCACAAAATTAAACGAGGCATTTAAAAGGCAACAAACGCCATTTAAACGTAAAGAGCTTTATTAGTTTCTTTCGTAAATTTTAAAATTTTTGGGTTAATTTGACAGATTTACACCGTCAATGGTTGAATTTCAGATGAAGGGGGAATGCTAGTTTGAACGACGCGATTTAGAAGCGAGAGCAAGTTATAGTGCGGTTCAGAGGGTCTCATTTTGTGTGATCTGATTGCCATATTCAAGCATTTTAAAGCCTTTGTGACAACTTTCGCATAACCTTATCTTTGAAGTTCTGTTCTCGTTTAGTTGGGGTATCGGAAAACTTTATTTTAACTTTGTACAGTATATTGCAACCCCATCATTTATTCCGCCACCATTATTCCATATCGACGTTGTCTTCATATCGACCCCGTCTTCATATCGACGCCGTCTTCTCATTGAAGATGTACGCCGCCTTGAGCTACGGATCTATTTCCGGTTCTTTGAACATGGCCCGGTCAAATAGCTCCCGAGCCCGGAGCTCGGCAAAAACCTTGGGTGCAACGTTGACTGAGTTCCCGCCAACCCATTTCTGTGCTTTAGTTGGCAGCAAGAATCTTAACCATATTCTCGCTATTTCCAATAGAAGCCTGACTAGTCCTGACATGCCCATCAACACCTACTTTCGAAGTTTATGTACTGCCATAACGTCACGCCCAAGATTAAGGGTCACTTATTGTACTTCTGTACCCAGCGAAGAAAGTATTTATGTTGGTAGGTTAACTGAATATAGCCGCATTAAAATCCATATGGGTTAATCTGCTACGAAGGAAAATGTAGTACGTGTTTTTATTTAAGTAAAATTTGCTTCTTTTTGGAAAAAAATTTAAGCAACGTATTCATCACTTGCATCTGCGCGCTGATATCGCAAATCTGTCGGCGGCGAGGAAGGCGTTTCTGTTGCAATCATTAATTACATCACTAGTAGATAAACATCAGGCGGCACCCATAACAATGACAAGAAACTTTTCTCGTATCTGCTGTTATTTTGACTATAGCGAGCGACCCCCTCCCCTTCCCATGAGCTAGGCAACTGGATCTTTAAAATTGTTGTATGTCCCTCTATCAGAAAGACTTTTTTAAAACATGCCACTCAATTGAATTTGTAGATATTTGACCTTTGTGTGAAAAATTTCAGAGAAATGTTTCTACAAACGTTTTGCTCCTTTTTATGAATATTGAATTGTCTCTTTGATTGTCTACTTAAGACAAAGTGCTTTATCACATGGAGATCAATCCAACATTTTAATATTCATATTTTCGTCTCAAAATTTTCCAAAGAATGAATATCCTACGTAAAGTTTCAACACTAAGTTACACACACCTTGTATATAGACTAAATAGATAATATAAACAAAACATGTGTTGGGACTCCTGATGCCCTACATATACTCGAAAGCATAAATATCATAGCAGTACGAAGTTTAATCAAGTGTTAAATTAATCGATGAATTAATTGCAGTTTTCTAGACATAATAAACTTGTATCAATTATAAAGGGTGTTTTCTTTAGAGGCGGAGAACTTTAAATTAAAGTAAATACAAAAATATGTTTTTAATATCCATGAATGGGGCTTTATTTGAAAGATAATTTCTTTGCATTACTGTTTGAATATGATTTCGGGTATGTGACCGCCGCGGCTGGCGCGTAAATGGCGTAATCTGAAGGTCCAGTTTTCACACACTCTTCGCAGTAAATCAGGCTGTATTTCGACAATAAGGCGTCGAATGTTGGCTTCCAAGTACTCAACTGCTTCCGGTTTATCGGCGTAGACATGCGACTTTACATATCCCCAAAGAAAATAATCTAATGGCGTCAAATCGCACGAACGAGGTGGCCAGTTAACAGATTCACGAAATGGACCAGTTAACAGATCCATTTCGTGCCAACTGCGGCGGTCACATACCCGAAATCATATTCCAACAGTAATGCGAAAAAATTCTCTTTCAAATAAAGCCGATTTCATGGTTATTAAAACATTTTTCTGTGTTTTATTTCAAATTAAAGTTCTCCGCCTCTAAAAAAAAATACCCTTAAATATAATATCTATTGCCATATTTATTAAACAGACTTTTAAAATGGTTGTATTTTTGTTCCAATGTTATTGTTTACTCTCGATCCTCCAAACATTTTATCGGAATAAGTTTTACAGGACGAATGAACCTCAGGTTGTGTTCTGTTGTAGGCCGGAAAAGGCGATTTCATTAAATCCACAGTTAGGCCTCAGGAATAAATGAACTCCCGAGCCTTAAAATTAATTAGCGCGGATACCGTTACCGTCAGTCAGCATTGGCGACCCAAAGCATTAGTTTTATTTTATCCATCTGAAGATCTAAAGTGCGTTAATTCGAATTAAATTGTAGGCAACACGAAGGGCCTGGCGGAAAATTTGTTCCCGAATCAATTTTCCGCGGTCGGAATATCCGGCGCTTGTAATGCGGATTTCGCAGATAAACTGCAGTTTACTGCAGCACATTGACAGCTGCTTGATAAGAGCTGCGGGGCCGAGGGATCGTTTGCCACTTTGGCTTTTAGCTTTTATTGCACGGAAAATAATTTGGAGCGCTAACAGGTACGTTTTGTATTTCCCGTGGGAATACAACTTGTAAAATAGAAATCTGATATTTATGACGGCGCTAGAGAGACTGTGCCAAGGTAATTAATTTCAGCAGTTGTTTAATCTTCTTTCATAAACACTAAGCTTCAACTACCGTTTCAAATACGAAATTAGTATTTATCATGTCGTTGCTTTGCTGCTTTCTTATTAGTCTACTTATAAGTTTTTGTTTCCTTAACCTGATAACTCCGTTTATGCCTAATAATTTACTTTTTCGCATTTTGTATAATATTGTGCTATTTTACTAAATTCCAAATCGATTAATAAAGTGGCACTTTGGTGCATAGAAATGTCACTTTACTATATGGTAATGTCACTGTCAAAATTGAAGTTAGCAGGTTAGGTTTTATATCAAAACTGACGGCAAACCTAACCTGCTAACTTCGAATTTGACATAGACTTACAGTGCCACATACGCTTGAATTTCCACAGTCGCCTTTTTTAATGGACATATGGTATAATGCTTTTATATAAATATTTGTTAATAAATACTAATACAAAATGCGAAATAATAGTATACACAAGTCGTAAGAAAAGTAGTTTTACTAAACTTATATAGCTTTTTAAGTTACTCGTTCGCTTCGCTCGCTCGTAATCAATCAAGCTATATTCGTTTAGTAAAACTTTACTTTTCTAAACTTGTTGTGTAAAATACTAATATTTTAAAACGTCATCAAAGTGACATTTATGTGACTTGACAGCCAAGGTAAATGCGTTACTTTATGCTTAGGTAAAAAAGTGGTTACTTTTACGCAGGCGCATATTTTTGACATTGGCCTTATTGAGTGTCGGGAACTGACATAGACGTCAATTCTCAATAATCGCAATTTTTGAAATATAAATTTTTATTTATATTAATTGGGGCGTTAGAAAATAAAATCGTATATGCTATTCGGAGTAAAAGTGATTTTGTGTGCCTCGCGCAGACCTGTCAAACGCGTCCGGTCACGCCACAGAAAGTGTTACTCCTTCTTCATCCTCTTGAAGGACGGGTAAATGGCTAGCCTTGTCCGTCGAAAGTGAGAAAGAGTTTCTTTGTCAGGGGTTAACGAATATCACATGTGTTAGCATGGTAGCCGTGGAGTGTACGGTTTTAAAACTTTAGAGTCGCCGGGATTCGAACCCGGGCCGGCCGCCTGAGAGGCGAGCATTTACTCCCTGGGCCATTCGCTCACTTCTACTGCTAATAACATAATGTGCACCCCATAGCTCGAGAGCATTAAGGGAAACATTCGCCAAATTCAGTTTGTCATAATGTAGTTAGTATTTTAGTACTGAAATGAGGTAATAATTCCGTTTTAAAAATGTTAGCAGCTAACTTCTTTTATATATTACCCGGTTTTTCACTATACCGCAGTTAATTAACGAATAACAAAAGACACTAGGTAATTGAATGGACTGTAGACTCGCCCGAAATTGGCTGCTGCGGGTTTGCAAAATAGAAACATCATAATGCAAAATTTTCCACGTGATTCAGTGGTTAAAGAAGCTACCAGAACCTCGCAAAAAAGTAAAATTAAGGGAAATAGAGAGTAAGAGCAGCGACACGACGGGACAAAAAAATTTGATAAAAGGTACAACAGGACTAAATGCAATTATAGGCAGTTTGAAGAATTGTGTAATTAAATATAAATTTATTATTAATTATTGATTCCCTATAATACATTATGGTAAATATAACAATTGCAGTGTATGTTTTATATAACTATTTGATATAAATTGGATAGATCTGTAATTTTCCATTTGTACAACTTCCTTTTGGGCAGCAGGTTTATTGTTGTTAGTTTCCACTATTTAGGACTACTTCGGTAGCTATTGTTTCGTTTCGTTTCGCTTTTCGACCTAATCATGCAATTACCATTTGTTTTAAATTTATGAACTACAATAATTAGATACAATTTATACACAGGTAGCTGGCAATTTTTAAAAAATTCAATCTTCTAAAGATGCTAGCAATTAACAAGTTTTTTTTTAATTAAAATTTTTTATAAAAATGTATTTCGACACTTGGTGCCTTCTTCAGTTTACATAGTAGAATTACTATTTAAAATTTGTAGCTTTAAACATATGTACATATTAAAATAAATAGGTGAATAACTAAAATACCTTTAAATTAATCTTTGTTTCAGTTAGAATTAAATATTTTATTTCCGTTTCATTTTAATCTTGTTGAACGAAGTTTGATAAAAATTCTCTCTCAAATTTGAATTGACAAAACTCTATCTTCATGATTTTAACTGGATATTCGATTTATATCACTGTGCGTTTAAGTAAAATAAGGCAGAATAGAAGAGGCATCTTTTCATTAATTAGAAAATTTGTTAGCACATGGAGAATATTATTTACAATCTGAATATTTTATCCAACTATCTTGCTGTTGTTTACTGTAGTAGAAATGTGTTAAAAAATATGTGACAAGTAATATTATTACTTATATTTACGTAATGTTCGTTGAAATTAAAGCCACATATTAATGTTGTTATTTATATTTCAAAGTACGTTTTGGTATAACTTCTTTTTTGTGTACTTTTACAATTTATATTTTATTATTTGTTTGTGCTATGCATTGCTAAATGTTAAAAAGCTAAATTTATTTATCTGCAAATTGAGTTCAAAAGGTTCTTTTTAATTAATTAATTTAATAACGTATTTAATTAAATATCAAAGACATACCATATTATCGCTATCATGTCTTGCGGTTTATGATAAAAATACTGTTAATAATTTTTAGAATTTTAAATTATTTAAGTAAAGCGTTTGTTGAACTGAAACTCCATTTTAACATCATGGGCCAGTATATATTTTGGTGTTATTTTTATGTAAATCATTTCAGTAATAAGAAAAAATTATAATGATGAAGCTTCAATTACTCAGTTGATAGTACCTACTTCATTATTTCATAGTAAAATTGAAATTTTTTAATTTAAATTGATATTTTATGCACTTGGAGAAGCAAGCGTTTAAAGCAAATGGCAGAACCTTTTTGCAAGTCGTTCATTCTGCGCATGCGCTAAAAGTTTTTCGAAATTTAAGTTCTATTATAATAAAATAAGTTAGTTAATCAATTCTTATTTAAGATAATTACATTAAAATTATTTTTATTAGATTAATTTTGTTTGTTAAACTATTATTGAATAATAAATAAGCAAAGAATGTGTAATAAATCGAATTAAAATAGGAACCTATTAAGTAAATGGCCATTCACTTTACGATGTCAGTTCCATAATGAATGGCTTTGAGGCTTTTTTTTTATTTGAATCATTCCATATAGTAGCTTTTTATGTAAGTTATTTTCTGTATGAACATTTTTTGGTAAAGAAAAAATTAAACTTGTGTAGTTTTTCTACTGCATGGTCTCATAAGGCTGAATTTGATCTATTTGGTGATGCTCCTTTAATCTCTTGTGTTGATTAAATTTTTACTTATTTTTTTAGTTTGGCCAATGTAATTGGCGTCACAATTATTTATTCGATAAATATAATGTGACTCATTGTTAGTTTCAGCTTTTTCTTTAAGGTTCTAAAAAATGACTGTCCAATAGTATTATTATTTTTATAAGCAATTTGACAATTAACTTTGTTAAGTGCTTCCTGTAAAAGTAAACATGATTTTGCAATAAAGGAAAGAGTTATACAGTGTGTCCGAAAATGGTGTATACAACGGAAAACCACAAGTTTCTTGGTCCAAAATATGATGGTTTAACTCAACTTACCTATATACAATGTTGCTTAGTTTAGCCGCTAAAAAGCTTTAAAAATGATTAACTTTTAAAATGTATAATCACTAAAAATTTTATTTTTCTGAACAGTTGTTTTGATTTAGAAGCTATTTTTTTCTCTTACACAATTTTAATTGGGTGACCGGTTTAGCCACAAAAAATATTTTCTAAATACCTACAAGCCTAGTGTTAAGTTACAATTACTGATCCAGGCTTGTAGGGATATTATTTTGTTGCTAAACCGTTTACCCAACTAAAATTTTGTAAGAGAAGAAACCGCTTCTAAATTAAAGTAACTATCCACAAAAAAATTGGTAGTGATTACACGGGGGGTAAGGTATGGATGGATAATTTATTGTGACAAAGTTTTTAAACACCTTGTAATTTTCGAAATTAAGGTTTATTTCACAAAAAGCTGTAGTTTACTGCTACAAACGCATGTCTAAAAAAATTTATAAAATCGATACAGGTTTTTCCAACTTATTTGAAAATAATTTAAAAACCTAATCATTTTTAAAGCCCCCTAGCGGCTAAACTAAGCAACTGTGTATATAGGTAAGTTGAGTTAAATCATCATGTTTTGGACCAAGTTTTGGTCTTCCGGTGTATACGCCATTTCCAGACACCCTGTATATTTTAGTTTATTGTTATTGGTATTATCAAATTCATTCGAAACAGTTATGTTGAATATTTCTAATATTATTTGAATTATTAGTTGTAATTTTATTTAATTGGTTAGTTGTGCTATTGATAAGTGATATTGGCTAATTATTCTTTACTAACATTGTACTGCTTTTTACATTTTGAGGATGGCATTTGTTTGACAATAATAATAGTTTACTGTCAACTAAGTTATTAAACTCCTTTTGTATTTAATTGTAGTATTTATGAATTAACATTTACATATGTGTTTTAATTTGTTTTCTATACCAATTTGTATGTGTGCTACCATTTGGTAAGATCTAAAAAGTTGAATTTTGATTATTTTCTTTTTCTAAAGTAAATTTTGCATGTATATTATTAAATGCATTAAAAATTATTAATTCAAATTTTTTTATTCATCAGCAATAATTATATCATGACGTTAACTTTGAAAAAATGAGATATATTTGAGATTACTTAAAATGTCTTCTTCTATTCCTTCTAACACTAAATCTGTTATTATGTTCGATAATAGTTGCCCCATAGCAACATAAAATTTTTGTTTATAGAACTGAATTGTTATATTGAAAATAATTTGATAGCTACTACAAATTCGGTTTTAGGAACGTTCGTTAAAGTTTTTTATTTTGTACCAGTATGCTTCCATTCTTTCAATTGGTATATTAATTGAAATATTTGTATAGAATGAAACTACATCAAGAAAAAAAGAACGTGTTTTTTAGGGAGTCGAATTTTACCTATTATCACTATGGTTATTAACGTGTGTTGTTTGCATTAGTACTTTTGATAAATATTTAGAAAGTTTGCATAAAGGATTCATATATGAAGCAATAATAGTTACTTAGTTCAGGATCGGTACAGCAGTTGATCTCCAAAGGCGCTTACTAATTAATTAAGACTGTGGTCTTAACTCAATGGGTAAAGCAAATTATGTAAGCAAGATCTTCCAACAAAAGTAAATAATAAAATTGAGCTTAATTGGGCTGGCAAATCATAAAGTTCGAGTAAAATCCCAAGTATTGAATTTTGAAAAGTGGGTCAAAAATACATAATACAAATCAAAACTTGATGAATTGCTTTATAAAAATTTATTATTTATAAGTCAATTAAAAATTATTATGGTGCGTGGCACACATCCAGTTTAATAGTGTTTATGGATATTTTGACGGATTGTTTATGTAAAGTATATTTTAAGATACAAATGAAACTATTTCGACTACTTAAAGCATTCGATTTGGAAGGTTCGATACCGTTAAGATGAAGCAGGGAAATGCATTGTACAGACCTTCAATTATTAATAGTCAGTCGCAGGTCATCAGGCCTTGCTATAAGTGATGTCCACATCCACTGAAGTAACGCGAAAGGGGTTCCAGAGGGTACGGTAGTGATTTGGGTAAAGAAATTCACCAAGCAGGTAGTGGATGCCTCATAAGGTGGTCGGGCCTCAGTATAAGGCCAAGCTTGGTGGTTGGTCAATGCTTATGCGATTGTTGGGCCCCAGAAGCAGACTGACATAATGCTTTTCGTAGGAATGGTACGCAAATACACAAATTATTCGCTCATAATGGGAAATAAGTTTTCGTCGGAAACGAGAAGAAGAATTTGCCCGCAACGAGCTCTCTAAATCGAAATGCCTAGAATAGGTTCAGCACGATAAAAAAAGAACAAAGCTTACCATATTAGATGTGCCGCTCTGCTGCCAATTTATGTGACATGTGCTTATTATTATTGTTATTCTTATTATTATTATTATTATTATTATTATACTTCTGGTTGGGTTTGTTCCCCCTTTGATGTTAGATTAAATCTACAAGGCGTCTTTTGAAAAAATCGCCATAAATACTGCTTTCAGGTACATAATCCACAAAAATAAAATCCTCAAAATAGTTGCATAGCGATGAGCTGAATGGAAACTTTAATTCGAAATTGGTTTTACATTACAACCTTCTAACATCGACCCGAAATGACAAATAACAGTGTTGTGTAGGAAGACTATGTAAATTATTGTAAATATTATGCATAAAATAATATGATCTATTGGACAAATTATGTTATTGTATTGTTTTATTAAGAGACAGTTAACTAAATAAATTCTTTTAGAACATTAAAAATAATTTTTTACTTTTTCCTATTACAATACAATTCGATTTCCATTAAGTTGTATTCTACTTTTTGTGTTCAGCACGGCGTACTTTGTTTGTTTCTATCAAGTATTTTTGTGGTCTTCATACTTATTCCTACTAAACGTTTCTGTTATTTGAGCTGCATTGCTATCATGTACAAATTTATTTGCGAATCGTTTCAAATAAGGTCAAAGATCTAATTGTAATAAATAAAAATCTGAGTGTCAAGAAAGCCTCCAAAATTAGGTGCCAAAATATCTGCTGCCCAACAAACTATCATACAGTTTTCGACTGTATACACCATTTAGTAAATGATACCCAAGAAGTAACTCACTATATTGTAAGATCGTAAACGTGCATCAGTTGCTCGCCATGTTGCAATACTCACTAATGCACGCAATTTTCCTAGCTTTCTTAATTGTCGGGCAGGCTATAAGTACAAGCTATTATAATCAACGCATTTTGAAAGAATAGAGAGAATTGTAACGTTAGCACCTGAATAAAAATCATAAATCATAAATGCCATGCTGGAAATTTGTCCACTGTCCACTGTCAAACCAACTCAGCGATGCGCGACCTCACGTGAGCCAGAGCTGGGCGCATTTCTGTTCGGCCTTTCCGTAAAAAATAGTTCAGATGTGGGAAGCCAGAAGAGTATAAACCGAGAACGCCTGGCCTGATGAAGGCACTCTGATTCAGCGACCCACCCAGCAGCTCTTACAGGGAACAACCCCCAGCTCTAGGATCGGTAGAGCCAACCAAAGCCAGCCAGAAGCGTAAGAGTCCAAAGGCCCAACTTCTACGAAATACGTAGAACCCACCTGAAACCGTTTCTTTGTAGGCAGGTGATTACCTACCCTAGAAACATTTCCAAATATTTTGTTTGGAGGCAGGCGCTTACCTACTCCCGCATCACACATTCCCTGGAACCGTAGAACAGTTTCCTTGGAGACAGATTTTTACCTGTCCCAGGAATAACGCCCAAATTTGGTCCGCAAAACGGTCTTCTACCTGGAATCAGGGTTACGACACTATTACACGAAAAGCGATAGAGAATTTGCTTACTAGGTGGTTAAGACGAACGCACCCCCGTAGTCGGCCCCCAGGTAATTTCCGACTAAAGATCAAGTAACGGCATGACGAGCATTTTCCGTCCAGCGGCGAGTTCTGCCGCACCACAAGAAGCAAATGTCAGATTACTCTAACGCTCACACACAAACACAAACAAAAATTCGGGTCCCGAGCACCGCCGGCCCAATTTTCCGTGCAACGCCAGGTACGAATTTGGCCTTTGCTTCAATCTGGGCCCTCTCTAATGTGGTCCCGGAGATCGTCGAACACTAGTACTTCCTGATTCCCCCCCCCCCCAAACCCGGGTATTCGTAGAGAACCGCCCAGTTGCAAGAACCGTACTCCATTCTAGATGAATTTTATCTACATCCCAGACGATACTAAGTTTTGGTCGATACAGACCTCCCAGGGTCAACGTCCAACATCTACCGTCCAGAATCAAATTTCAATACTGTACATAGGTTATTACATTAAATCTACTTACTACATACAGAGCAATATACAGTTTATATCTACTGGGTTGTATATCTATACACTTGAGTTGACAATCGAACCTTGGCATCTGAACTACCCGGAAGAACGTTAAAATAATTTAGAAAGACGATAGAGTAAAATTCACAAAGCATTAGAGAATAGGAGAATCAAACGATGTCACTATTGATGTGCTGATATTTTTCGTCATGGTAATGCCCGTCCACATGATGCTCTCGTAACCCAAGAAACGCTGGATACATTCAAATAGAAAATGTTGCCTCACCCGGCTAACAGTGCTGACTTATTTTGCTACAAGTACGGATCCCTTGAGGAGTAGGTATATTGGAAACAAGTACAAATTTGGGTTTGCAACCAACCCAAATGCTGTTTTCAGTAGGTGTTCGCCAATTTTCCGAACGTCGGGAAAAGTTCGTATTGAAGCATGGGCATTTTTATGAAGAATGAAGTCGCTGTCATCAACTTTGTGTTAATCCTGTTATTGCTGTAAAAAAGTCCAGGTCAAATCTATGCTTCTGCACTTATTTGGAACTTAGAAGGTAACGAATAAAAACTGGTAATTTTTGGACTTCCAATTGGAATTTGTTTGAAAACTTTGCGCATGCAACACATTAGAGTCAATTTCCTTATTCCATATTTTTTTGGAAAGTTTTGGGTGTCCTAATTTTACTTACTGAAGCTGTACAACTTTTTTTTCGGGTTTTTTATTAGATGCAGATTTGGTTTCATCGCTTTGGTGAATTGCTGAACCCGTCTGGTAAAATTAGGATTTGGTAGTATTTGGTAAGTAAAAACCAGCTGGCTACTTGATATTTCACATGGACTAACGCTGAGTGGAATTTATTTTTAAGCTTTCTTTATTTTTTACAGTGCTGTCCTTCTTTCTTCGTTTGTTTTACGAAGCATCCCAAGACTCTCCATACTGTAATTTCTTTTGGCTACTAAACAACAATAGCTTCTTTATAAAGTTTTAATTTGATTTGTTTATTTTTGGAATTTATGATGTATTTTCTTTTTCTTAAAAATAGTAAACAGATAATTTGATTCATATATCGCCACATAAAATGTAACATTTCATTATCTGCATCCGTTCAGGGAGGCTTCGTCGTCTGGAGGGATGCATAAATCATGCCATTAAATAGTTTCTTTTTAAGCCAGTTCATGCTCATCTGAACTAGGACTCTATAAGATAATTGCGCCCAAAACCGATTCGCAGCTCTCATATTGAGGCTTGCATAATTTCCGTATTTATGCTTTTGTTAATCGTATTTGCAATTTAATCCGGGAACATGCGCCTAGTAGAATTTCACTTGAAAACACGCTCGAGCTTTGAATGTATGCCCACACAAATATTTTAAAAAATCCTGTTTGATAATTTTTTGGGTTCAGTACCACAATTTTGATTAAGTAAAATTTATTAGAATACGTAAAATCAGTAAGATTTCACAAAAGATTTTAACTCTACATTTTAGAGTTACCGCGCCGTAAACCACTTAGCAATTAGAAAGCTCTATTTAGACGACAGCACTGTTACCATTCTGTTCCTTCCGACGTCCCTGCTGTTTAACTGGCAGCCTTAAATATAATTATTTGTAAGCCGCTGGGTACGCAGACAGCACCAGGTAAAACCAACACGATTCGGAGTAAGCCATGTCAACTAGCACAAAACTTCAAGATGCCTGGAAACGCAATTAGGGGAAGTTAAATAATTAGAATTAATTTGGAGGTCTTTATTCCACAGGTGTCTTGGGAGTTAATCTTTGGGTAAGAAAACAAGGGCATTGCTTAAGCCTTCAAGCGGAAAGTGAGGGCTGCGAGTGTGCAATAAAAAAGGTCGAACGAAGCCTATTACGCGTCTAGCTTATTCTTAGAAAATTCGAATTTCCATTATGCTGGTACGATATTTATTGAATTTTGTTGTTGGAACTTAGCAATTTTTTATTAGAAAATTATTTAAAAAATACAAAATTGAACATGCAGTAGTAATTCTTACAAAATGGGTAAACCATATACATTTTAAACTTGGAAGGTTGTATGAGTTACACATACAATCACACCATATGAATACATTTAGTTTTCGGTTATGTACGTCTCGTTTTACCCAAATTCTATTATTAAAACATAACACTATTCGATGCATGAATCCACCGTCCAATATCATCATTGTAGAAGATTAACACATAGGCCCTAACTTGCAGAAAATCGTCTCGAAATAACTTGATTTAGCCGACTGTAACAATAATAGCCAAAGTTTCAGAAATAGATAGTATTATGTGGAGCACCAATTACCTTATCGGGGAACAACCACTAATAGACATGTTAACATAGGTCTGGTAAGTGGAGGAGAATTAGCAACCTTTTGTCTCTAGGGCAATACCTTTTGAATCCCTGATGGTCAATGTTAATCGTGTCACTGAATAAATTAGTATATTCACATGCCACTACATGAGTGATAGCAGAATTCGAAGGTAATTTCGGTTTAATAGTGTAACACTCCATACGCCAATGCTTGTCATCTCTTACGTCTCCGACGTATCCGATTAAAATTGAAATTTTTAACAAAATTCCTTGGCGTTCTCACCTTTGAAAGGCCAGACATTTCTTCTTGATTTGTTGGTGTATGAAAATCATAAAAAAATTCTGGCTGATGTCTAACCTAAAAAGCACTGACATATTTATATAGTGAATAACTACTACTACTACTAACAACTAACGTTTTATAAGTTGTCAGGTGAACCGTCATGATAGTTAACATCGACATGAGATAAACTAACACAATATTTTTATCTGGGCACTAGGTTTAGATATATTCTTTGGAAGTGTTCTTTCGAAATGATTTGGAAGACCTTTTACAAAAACAAATTTGAGCTTATTAGATGCAGTCGATAACTTCGACACGGAAACGTAGTAAGGGCGAGCGAAACACGCATAGACAAATTTGCAACAAACGCAAGCACGAATAGTGTGTAATTTTGAAAACTGTTTTTTCTAGCGATAATGAGATAAAATTGCGCAATGGCCTAAAACACAAAGCTAAGCAATGAGTTACGACAGAAAGATCTTGTTTCTAATTTCTGCCCGTATTACTGTGAATTTGGTAGCTTTAAACGTCTGCGTACATTTTAGAATGCTTATGCTATTCTTGGTATTTTTTAAATTCACAATTGGCTTCTTTCGAAATTCTCGTATGCAACTTCACTATTTTTCGGTATCTATTTTCCTAATTTCGTATGTCTCCGGGTATTCTTTTGGTGGCGCCTTGCGAACGGAGTTATTTTGAATAATCATTGTTAATCTAGTATAAATTTTGTTTTATTGGCTCGACAAATTTATTTTCAGGCCTTTTTCTCTTTTCTTCTGCGTTTTTGTAAAGTAATATGAATATTCACCATGATGGATTGCAAATTTAGTGCTGGGAAAATTCGAACACCTGCCACCACAAGTGCCTTCGCAGCTCGCGCTTCTCGTATCGAGTGAAATAAATACAAAGCTTCTGTAGCGAATTACACACATCATGAAGATTACTTACTACATAACCTAAATTCGCTTTGTAAATTTTTTGAACTTATGCTGTATTTTCATTTGGTCAAGAATAATTAACGGATAATATCATTGATATAGTATAATTTTATTGATATATGTGCACTACTCGGCGATTGAGCAAAGAACTTGTTTTTTCCCAAATTCGAAACGGTATACCATTTATAGGGGTGATTTTAGAGTGATGCAACAAGCTATGTGTTATTATTACCCACACTCAGACAATTAAAGAAGTATATATAAGCATGTGTCCGCAAACCATGCGTTTCGGAGCTATGAGCAGTTTCTAGGTGGTTGCAGTAATTAATCGTTGTCGTAAAATGTCATGGTTGTCAAAAATTCTTGCTACCTTTGAAAATTGTTTAGTATAGTTGCTGTTTCTTATATCTCTCTCTTTGTTATTCCAATAAGTAACTTTCCGATTTTAGTTATTTCTCACAATCTGAATGGGGATGGAAGGTGGACATTTTGAACATCTACTCAGAATACTAAATACCATTTCACACAATATTGGCCATCAACATACACTAATAAAGTTCAATTTTGTTTAACTTTAATACAAAAACAGCTCGTAATTCCGAAACGCATGGTTATCGGTTTATCTACACTTTTTTCATGGTTTGAGTGTGTAAAATAATGTCCTATAGTTTGACCAAACATTTTAAGATTACTCTATAAACATCTGCCCTCGTTCTAATAGGCCTTGTCGTATGAATAATGTAATTACATAGGAAGGTGATGCTCGCTCATTTCAACTAGGTTTTACAACTAATTCTTTTATGCTGGGATGATATCCGTGTACTATGCGTTTATTGGATCTTTTCTAATAAGTAATGTAACAAAGAGATTGATTTAGGATTCATTTTGACTACAATCAACCTGGTAATATTACTGTAACAATTTCCTTGAGCTGTACCGTTTATTTGTACTTTGCTTCACGTTTAATTTTATGTTAAGTCACCCAAATTTAATTTTTTTATCGATGTTTCATAATGGAACTGAGTGCGAGTTAGTATTCCAAACCGATGAGTAAGATACTAAGCAACATAGTTTTTATTTTCGCCTAATAAGGTAAAGGTTTAGAGTCATTTCAATTCCCCCAACTGAGGGCGGGCTGCTATAGGAACCTTGCGTCCCGCTTCAGCCAAGAAATGGAATTTCAGGATGGGTTAGAGAAAGGAGGGATGGAGAATGGCAGAGAGGCCAGGAAATGTGGAAAAGTACTGCCCCGACGTTCTCCTCAGAGCAGGTACTCTGTTGACTCAAGAAAACCACCTAAAAATCTGAATCAAAACCGACGGCCACGGGAATCGAACCAGTGACCTCCGAATGCTAAGCAGACGTTATAACCACTAGTCTACAGAGCTTGGTAGGCCTAATACAAGTGGAGAAAGAAGCAGACTAAGATATATTTTTCGTCGTATTAAAGATGTCATTTTAAGTAAATGCTCGTATAATTTGTATGTTGGGCACTAGCTGTACCTGTGCACTTGAGTACTTGCTACTTCTCTGCAGCTTACCTATGTCGCATCTCGGCTACCACGTATAGTTCAATGTATGTATCACGGTAAGTCGTTGAACGTGGTGTCTTAGTTTTCCATTACATCTAACGTTTGAGTAAGTTACTGCATAATATTTTGTTGTCAAGCGCTCTTAAAATTGAATAATACCGCTGGCGCAACCTTTTGCGGTCTCCGGTAAATCGTCGCAACTACTTAATATTTTTATAACTTAACATCTTTTTTTGTTGTTTCCGGTTCCATCGTTAATGGTTGCATGCGGTCGGTTTACAACCGCCTGACTTAATACATTCAAGGATTCATCACGACTCCAGCCTAAAACCTCCCGCTTTGGCGCTAAATAAGAGAGCCTTTGGGAGCAACACACTCTGTGTATTAGGGTTTTAGGTGATTTTCCTGAGTCAACAGAGTACCTCCTCTGAGGGGAATTTCGGGGCAGTACTTCTCTACCTTTCCTGGCCTCTCTTCCATTCTCCACTTTTCCTTTCTCTAACCCATCATGAAATTCCCGTTATTGGCTGAAGAGGGCCGTAAGCTCCCTATAGCAGCCCGCCTCCTGATGGCGGAATTAAAATTACCCTAAACATTTACCTTTACGGGACTATACAACGCTCCAGCCGAAAGAATTCCATCTTGCTACTCGACGGAATGCATCATTTTTAGTTGGGAGCGAAGGATTTTGCCTCAAAACTTCGGCGAGAGCAAATACGTGTGCAGAAGAGCTTCGTGTGGGTGATGGGCCGCTATATTGCAGTAATTCAAAGGACATTGCGGTTGGTAACCCTTTGTCGATGATATAACGTCGGCGTACTAGCCGGATGAGGTATTAGAACCCCCGATCTGACCAATACAACCGTAAGACGAGCAGTACTTTCTTCTTTTCGTATCCACGAACACATTTAGCCCATACCCAGTCGAAGCCGACTCGCGTACATCCAGTACAGCAATTCCGTGGAAGGTGATAGTTAACCAGTGGGATATTCCCAAATTCCACAAACCAAAATCCCACAGAGATTCAGATCATTTAGTGGCATACAGCGTTCGTGGTTAGCACCGTGACGTCAAGTTTCAAGCGTATAATCACCTGCAAACATCAGCGTACTTTTTAAACGGTCCAGCCAGGAAGTAAACACCCGAGAACGCGGCGCTAAAAGCAGCCCTCTCTTTGGCAATTACGTTAACAGGTATTTGAGGCGTGTAACGTTTGTATAATGTGTTTCCACGGCTTGATTTTGCCAAAGAAACGCGTTTACAATTTTTAAGTGTACATTGCCGAATTTGTCGGCAGTTAACGTGCCAAGTTTTGAACAACAGACGCTATAAGCTCCGGCGCTAAACGTTTCCTTTGCCTTTGCCACTATTAGACGATACGCGATAGTAAATTTTAAACTATGGCATGAATAATTTTACTACTATTCCTGTATATCATCGGTTATGTACTGTGTGTGGCGAAACTCGGGGCAGTGGGCACAGTCCCACAGTTAATTGTGGATCTAGAATTTTTTACGGTTTTTATCAGAAGCCCCCAGAAGCAGTGAAAGATCAAATATGTGTAGTCAAGAGACAACTATTAAGGTGATTCGGGTACTTAACAAGAAGTGATCAAAAGCTAAAATATCTGTTCAAAGTGAAAACTAGATAAATACTGACTGGAGAAAGGATAATGAATACGTGAAACAAAATGGCCGTAGAAACATTAAACACACAGGGCAACAGTTAGACGTAGCATTCACTATTATTGAAGGCAGCAAGTGATGTAAATAAGTGTGCAAGAACTGAACGATTTGACACGCGAACTTAACTTAAAACAGATTTGGATGTTTTTGTTAGATTGTTTTGTACATTTTAGTATGCCATCTAACACTTTTGGCTTTAATTTTAGATTTTTAAGTGATTTAGTGGTCTTTTGATGATCATATTATTGGTCTGCTAGTGTCACTTGAAGGATCCAGCGTCTGGTATTGTATCTCTTATTATGTATAAATTAAAAATTCACATATTACTTTAAACATACTTTAGTAAGCGCATAGGGCTGTCAAATTTTCCAACTAACAAAACTGTTACTCGAAAGTAACTGAAAAGCTTTGTTGAGTATACTGAAAAAAATCGAGTGCTTTCGTTCAGCATTCTCCGTATCGATGATGAACACAATCCAATCCCTCAGTGGATGTAAAGTGTGTGCCGTGCATTTCGAACTACAATATAAATTTAATATTTGAGGGTGTTGTAAGAAATTCAGAAATTATAATCCCCGCGGGAGGGTGCGCTTGAGCGTCCGCCGTCAAATCGAGCTAAACAGTCTAAAGGGGTGTTGAAATATTAAACTACTTACTTAATCTCAAAATGCTGCATAAAACCCACTTTTTACCGTTTATGAGTTGCAATAGCGTTAAGGGGAGATCGCGAATATATTAGGGGACAGGCCATCAAGCGGAAAATACGACTCCTTGGAACAGCGGAACTTTATGATAATGTCGATAACTGAACTCGGCAAGACAAAATTTTAAATATTTCCGATCCAGCGGGCCGGATAAATAAAAAATCGCGGTCCTACAAATATACAATCTCGTTGCCGGTTTGATTTATTTCAAGAGTGGAAAATTTGAAGGAATTCATAATTTAGAACTGAAAAGGCCGAAAAATTCTTGAATTCTGTATCAATGTTTTAGCTCAATTTTCGTGTATATCCAGAGGTTTCTTAACTGTAATTTGCTACTACATATGTAACACAATGCACCCCCGGGTGAATGTTTGTTCCCAAAGAGTGCTGGCATAGGAGAATTATGCAGTGGTATAAAAATTCGGCCTTTTTACGATAACCCTGCTCAACGTGTGCGTGCTGCATGAATAATTTCGCAACAGGAATTCATAAGCTAATGACATTTTAATATATGCATCCTATGATCAAATTTGCGCGGCTGCTTCCTTTCGCATATAATAAAAACTTTGAGGTTGGAAAGCTGGGAATTAAAAGTAGTAACCTCACTTTGTTATAGCAATTTAAATATTGAGAACTATAGTTGAATTCAGTTTTAGTTTACTAATTGGAACATTCAGAATTGGTAGAGTAACTTGAAAATTATTGCAGTTGAAATTTTTCGCTCCATCGCAGGCGGAGGCGATTCATATCAATAGCCAACTCGTAATTCATGAAGTAGGCAAATTGAAATTGATGAGAAACTAGCCCTGTTGACTGCATTTTAGAGCAAACACGCGATCGTATCGGCACGTTGAAAATTCTGATTTACGTGTGATCCATGTTCCAGTTAACGAAAATTTACTTTTTCCATTAGCACATTCCACTTTTATATAGGACGCGTTTGTGAAACAACATGAACTACTAAATTTGTGATTAAGGCAAAACGAGTTTCTACGTATCGTAAATAAGTCGCTGACCGTAAATTGTACTTGATTTTGCTACGAAAATATTCATTTAAAAGCTACAAACATTCAGGTAATTTTAATTTTACATACTCGTTGTAAATACTTGGTATTCGTGTGTTACTTCAGTTGCTCTATGGTTGATCGACTAGTTTGAACATTCACACCTCCCCTAACTTGTGAACGCAGAAAAGACGTGAGAAGGCCGTGAAGCTCGTCTCATACTATGCCAGTGCAGAGAGGCGATGTTTATTCGAGCAACTTATTTCAAGCGGAAAACTTTTGCGTGCGTGACCGTTTCGTGAATTTAGCTGTTTGGGAAGCCCTACTAGCCAATTTTGGCAAATTACTATCTTTGCAGGATTTATCCAGGTTTCTGAAGCGCAAGTTGCCCACCTGACATTATGAAGTCGTTTCGTTGAGTGCTGAGGAATTTCATATCGATCCCTACTTTGATATATTTAAAGAAACCCGCATATCATCCCGCCAATACCATGTGTCTTGACTCAGCCCTGGCGAAACATCTCGTTGCAAGCGTGTAGATTGACGTCGACGCTCGTAGTTAATCTTTAAACTACCATCGCCCATTCTTTATTCAACAAACCGTAATATCTCCTGTAGAATTGCGTCAATTCTTCCATTGAACATTTTGAATTTGTCCATTTTGATTTCATCGAAGCCCGACCGTCAATTTTGGGATTCATTTTTGAACCGCAAGTCTTGACAAATCTTTGGGCAATGTCTTGAGACATATCCCCGCTAGAAATGCAGTTACTGCTTGAAGCTTCAGTTTAGTAATACTGTAGAATCATTAGTGATCGTTTACCACCGCTTAAATGTATTTATATAAATGTTATCTCAAATTTACTATATGGTTCTCGTTTCTAAAGCGCCATAAAGCTAAGGGTTTTCTTGCCGCAAAGTAAGCTTCTCAGAAATTTCACGGGGCAATTTTCCTTGAGATCTGGAGCTAATCACTCACGTTTACCATCACCAACAGGAACATTCTTCTGGTAAAAAATTTACATCAAACAAAAGACCAGGTAGAGCTCTTAAAAATAAGACGAATTTGCGCGCGTCTCTTTACACGTACAATTACTTTAACTAACGCGAGCAGGCCAATTCTCCTCCCTGGGCTACTAAACCCCTTTAAGAATTTGACATGTCGTAAAGGTTCTTCCTGTAATTATTGACTAAAACAAAAAATTGGAAGTAATATTTTCAAAACCGTTGCAAAAACACTTTGTTAGGATACTTTGACACCTTAGAACTACCGTTCGAAATTGCCTCACCCCTAGTTTAAATTATTTGCGCTTTCACGCTCTTATTTCAAATATTCATCTTTATCGCCTCTTTTCGGTTCCTGAAAGCAATGTTTAAGGCAGAGCCAAAGAACTAGCGACACCTGTTGAGCTGAGTTTATGAACTGAAGTTTTCTTGTTGATTGGGTGTTGGTCCATTACCTAGTAGAGATTTTGGTTTTTTGTTATAGCGACATGCCGATTCCATTTAGTCATGCATGAGTTGTCGACAGAGGGGAGCGGCCTTTCGTTTGCTTCGAAAAGCCCGATTTGCGTAGGCGTTATGCGACGCACACCCTTACCACATTTCATCTTAAAAACGGTTTTCATATGCCCATTCTGTGTAACGTGACTGCTTGCTTAGCGTACCATTGTTTTGCATCTGACTAATAAGTTGGCGCAGTCTGTCTCGAGTGAACGGTGTCTCTTGGTGAGTATTCCCACTTCCTTTCTTGGAAACTATTTGTCTGTGTGCGCTATGTCTTTATTTATTTATTTATTTATTTATTTATTTATTTATTTAATTAGCGCTCAGCCAACAGCCGTTAGGCCAATTATAGGCGTCGCTGTGCAGTTATGAGGACTTCCAACCCCACTAACGACTGTCATGATGTTGTATGACCAACTTTTTTTCGTGATAGCCGTACCACGAGGCGCCGAGAGATGCAGCCGTGGAACTCCCATCCAAGTTTTGACCAGAGACAGCGTTGCTTAACTCTGCTGATCGACCGTGGACGCTTGTTCAAGCTACACCACTCGGGACACCTTGAGTGTAGTTGTTTGCCCGTTGAAGTAATTTTGATGGTACCTTTTCGAAGTCGTTTTGTGTTTGGCGTAGACCGACGTATTAACGATCCTCGATGGAACGTTCGTTGGTGAAGGCAGTGAAATAACAACCAGTGATTTGCTGAACAATTTCCATTAGCCCCGGACAAATTACAAGCTGAAAGGCAGCGTGTGAAAAGCCAGGGATCTTCTAATATCGTTGTACGTTGTAAATTTCACGCATTGAGCGGATTTTTGCTAAAGGAGGTTTCCAAAGTGACCATGTTAGAAAAGTTATACTTTGGTAATGATTTGCCATAGTACTCGTTCCCAAATATGTATGCTGTAACCGTTTCTGTGTCGTAAAGCGACCCCCGTTGCCGTTTCCTGAAGTTATCCCTCATTCTTGTACCGTGGCGTCATTCCTGTTCGCCACTTTTCGTCATCTACAAACTTTCATGGTACAACTGGAGGCGCCTCGTAGCATTTATGTAATTGCTTCGCCATGAAACTAAAAGCTACTATAATTACTTTTATAGTGAACATTAAACCATCTGTCCTACGCCATTTTGAATTCAGTGCGATGCAAAACTTTGGTTGCTTAGTCAAAACATTGACGTCAATGTCAAGCAATTCATTGGAGGTTGGTGGTTTTCAATCTCCGTGAAAAAACTAAGTTTTCTTGTTCCTTTTTAATTGTTATTCGTTGACAACGAGGGCAGATTGTCCCTCGAAACGTTCGTTATTTAATACATTATTTAATAATTTTAATTTGCAGAGTGGCGAAATACCCAAACAAGAATATGAATTAACGATTACTGTATTTAGAAATTGCATTTCCTGAATCAGTCCTTTTCTAAACATAGTTCAGGACTGCAAATGGCAATTGTTTTAGTTTTATATTTGAAAATTGATAGAAGCATCTTGAGTCCCCATTCACGTTGAATTGAAAGTTATAAATTTCATAATTAAAATCAGAATGTAGGTTGGTCTCTTGATGAATTGAGGATGAATTAAGGACCATATATTAAGTTAACCTTAATGTACCAATAAACTGATGCTGTTAATAAAAATAAGTTGATCCAGGTTGAAGACAAAGAAATCATATATGATCAATTTTATTTAATATAAATTTTGAAATGCGATCAGGAAAAGCAGGATTCAAGCACAAGGTACATCTCGACATACGCTGATGAGATAACGTTAATAGCAAGAGATGAAAGACGTAGACTTCATCTGGAGCAAGCGGCAATCTAAAAAGTATTTCAAATCAATGAACTTCAAACTAAATAAATACATGGTAATGAGAGGAGATAACGCAGGTATAGAGACGAATCTGATTGTAACTAGTGCAGTAGACGGGAACTTACACGATTTTAAAACTGTAGACAAATTTAACTACCTGGAGGTAGTGATAATTAATATTAATAGTAAAAGGACATTGATGAAATGTAACGGCCCTTTTAAATTCGGCGCTAGAAGCCTAATTTATCATGTGAGGCATCTCAGCTCTACGTAATTTAATTGGCAGTCGCGCTAACTTACGCTGTGTTTTAAACGACGTAGAGTCGAATTTGAAAGTCACAGTCTTCTAACCCATGCGTCAACTCCAAATTCTACCATGCATGGCTAATTAAGAGTCTCTTCCGGCATACGAACCCTGGAGCCGCCCTTCAGCAGAAGCTGAGCACAATTGCATTTCTCTTCGGACCTCTCACTGTTAATTTATAAAGCATTAGGCCCGTATGCACGTTGTGATACACAGTAAGCTTAGAATTTCTTCATGAAGACCCGCAGAGCTGCTCTCGACGTGCTTCAAGCAATCTGGCCCTGTCCACCTTTGTGACGAGGTTCTTTTTCCGCTACAATTCTGAAGACATTTACAGTTTGGGGCGGGAGCTAATGTCCAGCTTTGACGGATACCTCAATTCTCCGAATCAGCCGATAACGCCTCTATTAAGTTGGACTGTGTTTGAACTAAACCCTTTTTATGTCTTGCATTAGTGTAAGCACTAGCACATGCTTGTGTTTTGTTTTTTTTGCGTAATTTTATTTTTTATTTGTACAGTTAGGCTCATTAGCCTGCGATTTGCATAGCATGACATTGAAGGCCTGCAATACAAACGTGTTGCTGTTTTTTTTATTAGTTTTTCGCGTAGCCATGGTAGCCTGTCAAATAATTTCGCTGCTGCGATATATGCTATTGCGTGTGCCAGGGCTTCTAACAGTTACTTTTAATTAATCTTTGTTGTTTCAAATTTAATTTGAAATTTTTTAACTTAGATTTACTGTAGTTTTTTGGCTTATAAATGCATCTTTTTGGGCGTTTGCATTGTGATCCAATTAAATTTTTTTTAACACAACACAACGTTTTTATATTAATAGCTTGGCATCACTAGCTACAATCCTAGATTTATCTTTCACCAACTATTGCAACCTACCTTAGAATGCTCACATAACTGCGACTAGCGCAATCCTCGCTGCGATACGGGTATGATAAATGTGAGATTTTTGATTACTTCACTTTCGTATAGAGGTTTTAGGTTCACTAAGAAAGAAGTATTGGGCGCCAACAACTTTATTAAATTGTTATTTTTCTCTATAATATTTATATATACAACCAATCATGTAATTTAGGGGTTATGTTAATTGATTAATTGTGAGTTTAATATAATAAAGGTTTATCTACTATGGCAGTTTATAAATGGTATATAGGTTTTATAGAAAGGTTTTCTTTCTTTTTCTGAAATTCTGCACATTCAGGTAAGATAAACATAAAGAGTTCTTTATACCCTCTTAACCTATTTCTGCTAGCAATGATGGCTGTTAAATAATTTATCGGATAACTCAATTCACATTTCTTAAGTATAAGAAGTGCCCATTATTTGACACATACCTATGGTACCACATTAAACCCTAACTGACATTTACAAAATATAACATGTGGCTTTCCACTTGGTTCCTTTTTAGCGTTGCTACTGAAAAGGTAATTAAACTTTCTTATTACATTCTTATCAAGTTATTGACGGTAGATTAAATTTCATAGATATATTTAAACTTGTAACTTTGACTAATCTTTGGTTATGACTGAACTGTATAGGTTCACACAATTTTTCTGCGTTTTAGAGCTGACCTAACTAACAGGAGCTGATCCTATGCAGCCGGGAACTGCTGCCTTGCCCATCGAGTTGAACTTTCGGTTAACAGCACAATTTCATTGCCAGACTAATAAAACGGCTTTTGTGGTGAAGAATTCTTAACGAGGTTTAGTGCTGGTCTAACATTATCATCTATTTCCATTACGCACTCCAAAAGGCTTCGTCGATACTCCGGGCGACGTTATCCAACCGAATGTTCCGTGCTCAAAGACAACAAAGAATTGTAGGGGAAGCAAAAAGCTAAACCAAAGACACTTCTATTATGATATGTTCTGATCACCGATGTATGCACCTACCAGTTAATTTGTAACTGCTTTTCTATTAATAACCTGCCCAATGAATTAAATCTATTTGCCTGAAAAACCGTTATTGTATAATTAAGTGCAGAATTAGATTAATTATAACCTTACAGATGGAAGATTTCAAATTCTTTTATCATTTTGAGCTGGGAATCAGCTCCCAAGTTATTCGTCGCTGGACGCTATCAAGCACCAATTTGTTTTTTTATTCAAAATATGAAGTAGGTTTTCTCTTTTATTTTATTTGAAAATTCCCAAATTACCCCTCTATTTGAAATTAAATACTAGATGAAAATTATGCAACCTGTATTTCTTCGAAGTACTTTAAGTTGTCTAACTTTCAGGTTTTGTTACAATTCATATTTATTGTATTTTAGTAGCTCTGACTGTGGAATGCTACAACCTGTTAGTTTACACGCCAGGCACTTTTTATTTGACATGTTTGAGTGCCTTGTTATATAAGATAACGGTTATTAAAGCATCTTGGTAGTGCTACTACTGTATCTGTTATTCAACCCCACATTACCTGCTCGTTTTTTTCATTTTTGGGATCGGTAAAGGAGAAGCCACGAAACGTAATTGCGTTTTGGATTCGACTCTTAGCGAGATCTGTAGTTTTTTATTGTGGTTAACACCTGGCGCCGGTTCGCGTTTTATAAATTACTTTATGCATTTTTCTAACCTTAATAATAGCCTCCTAGTTCGTGTTCATGCCAATAATCTGCCAAGACTATATAAAGGTAATGAAAGCGCCATTATCCTACCAGGAGTTTTAAAATAAAATACGTGCCGAGGAAAACCAAAATACGAATATACCAAACAGTCACTAGATCAGTAGTTTTATACGGATGTGGAACGTGGTCTTTAAATAAGCGTGTGGTTAGCAAGGCGAAATATTAAGAAAGCAAAATACTTAGAACGGCGTATAGGGAAAAAATTGATCGATATCTGGAAAAAAAGAACAAATAATGAGCAACCGGGCATATATGATCAACTAACTATTACATCAACAACTAAATCGCAACGAATTTGTTGGTTATGACACGTTTATGGACTTCCCGAATATTTTTCAACGAAATTTTGCCCAAAGGTGGAATCAAAAGCGAGAAAATTAGGGGTAGACTAAGGATCAGAATGCTGGAAAGCATATAAGAATATTCGCTGGCACTAAGCATCAGACACTGGTAAAATTTCTAATCGCAATATTTGTTTACACAAATCAAGTTTTCAGATAAAGTTTACTAAATCTCCAAGTAAATACACCAAATAGAGTTACTTAAAACAGAACGATTAGTGTTTGCAACAAGAGGGAAAAAATTAACTTAAAAATTTCCATTCTGTTAAGGCTATTCTACTATTTCTTAACTTACTGCAAATCATTGCTTTATTCTTAATCAGCATTACTGTCAGGATTCTGTGACCTGAGATTCATCTGCAAGGAGATGTGGGCAAGTGGGTACGCTAATCCAATGGCTTGAAAGAGAAGAGAATTTTAACCCTATTTACGGTAGTTAGTGGCACAACTAAGACTTACTCAACCAAACCAACGGCTTAGTATGACTCTCAAACTATTAGTGAATATTGTTGTAGGTTCCATGGAGGTACATTCTGAAGGTTGATGGTTCTTTATCGGTTTAACTATATCGCTATTAAAATACATGTTACCTATATCATTGGAAAGAACAAATCAATTATGCATAAAGTGTTGCCCAAGATTAGAGAAAATCAAATAGGAGCAGTTAAATTAAGTTCCGAGATTAGGGATTTGAATACGAATAATATTCTGCCTCGCACTTAACTGGTATATCTGTGTGTTTCTATAGAGAGCCAATTGAAGTTTGTATCAATGAAGCTCTGAATACATTTACATCTCATTCATTAAGATCGCTGGCAACAGAATTGTATTTCCGGAATGCATTTCAATTATTTTTTGTAATTAATGCCGACAGCTGGTCGTTAAATGCAGTCCGAACGAGAGCAAAACCCTTGAACAGAAAAATGTATTTGGCTACACCACAATTTTAATATTCTACGTTTCCGGCACGTTTTTAATTAAAACAATGTAGATTTTCATTATGCCTCGGTGGACACGAAAACACGCACTACTATTAGCCCCCTGATTTAAATGGCGTGTACACTTTCATTTGATTATTTGGAATACCTGACATTGCAGAATCGTGAAAGTGTAACTAAGCCAGCCTGATTATTTATTTGGACGAACATTAACATAATTTTAAAATATGTTAAATATATATTAAAATAAGTCTTAAATGAGTAGCAAGGCTCTGGTGATAATAAGTCGGCCAGGTATCTCGGCAACGTTAAAGTAAACGCTGAACGTGAGTGGTTCCGGAAAGCTGAATGTCAAAGAACTATGAAAATATACGGGAGTGGACGAAGATAAGCTGCAGATTATAAGTGTAACTTGCGTGTATTGCATGTTGTTTGTGTGTGGCGTAAAGAAAATTTAATTTGCACAATGAAAACTTGCATTTAATCGTCATGATCACTGCTATGTCGAATGATGGAGTTGCAAAAAGTAGCTTGTATACCATATGAGCCTTAGTACGATCAGTGATAGTAGATTATATCCTTTCCTTCACGACAAAAATTAGGTTGACTGCAGATGATTCTCTGTAGCTGTAAGCTGTAATTGTCATAAAATAACATGAAAACAATAAAACTGGTAAATGAGAAGGTTCGAGAACCCCAAAAATGGTTGTAAACATTTATTCATTCTAGAAAAACCACCCAAACCACTGATCGAGAAGATGGGATGACATCTTTTCAACCAAAACTTACTTGGAGCAGTGGTTCTAGAAACTGTTAAAATAAACTGTAATTTGAAAAAAAGAACTCGCTTAACCTATTTACTTTTTACAGAACTTTGTATAAATTAAACCGTTGTTTTTGTGTGAAACCACTATTTAGATTAACAATTCTTATTAATATACAATTTTTTATTTGCTACTGATGAAGTTATTGGAGTTGTAATTAGTTTTACGTTTGAGGCTAAAAATTGTAAAAATTTGCATGTCTAAGTTTATTTAAGAAAAGGGGGTTTATTGCTCCCTTCTGTAGCTCGGTACACAATAAAGTGACTTTAAAACGCTCATATGCTCTTTTAGTTGAGCTATAGTCGGCATGGTTACTTGGCCGAGACAACTGAAGTCCCTGATTGTGTATCAAAAAACTATACATTAAGCTACGGACCTCTGTTTTTTTCTATAATTGAAATTTTTATTCCAGAAGGAGTAAACAAGCTCCGTAGACTTTACATTAATGCTGAGTGCATTGTCGATTAAACTAGGTTATTGTTTTCTTCTTGTTTTGCTAAAGGCATGCAGTTATTCTCAAACTAAAGTGCGTCTTTACGAAACGTTAACAACTTTGACTTTACAGCCAGAAACTATTTTAACATTTGTTAGGGCAGGTGGATATTTCACGCCGCCACTGGATTCCTGTCGTGCGTAGATGACCGTTATCGTTTCCTGAATGTAGCTATTTGGGAAAGCCTTACCATTTCAATTTTGGCAAACTACGACCTTTGTCAGATACATTCAGCTTTTCGAAGGGCAGCCTACTCATATGACATTGCGATATCATCTCATTTGACTACCGTAAAATTTCATATCTACAGTGAGCGTCAAAAGGCATTGGTAAGTTTCAATTTCTAATAACAAAGTATTTGCTTAATTTACACGGTTAATGAAAAGTAAATCTAGCAGACTAAGAATGGGTGATTTACTTTTGAAGAATGCTATCGGTCAAATAACCCCCTTTCGTTGAATTCACTCTTCTAAAGGGCGGACGCAATCTTTCGTCACACGTTGCAACATATTCTGCGGTATATCTTTAATTTATTCTCGAATAACCCTTTTAAACTCCTTCAGACATCTTAGCTTTCTTGTAAATACTCTACTCCTGAAAGTCTCAGAGAAAAAAGTTAGAATCGGTTTATTTCGATTGTCGTAGGACATTCCTACTAATTCTTGTGGTGTAACTGGTAGCACCGTCCTGTTGAAACCAATACTGACTTACTATCGCCTCCTGTATTTGCGACCAAAAAATCTCCGTTACCATTTCACAAATTTTCTCAAAAAAATAAGGCCCGACAATCTTTGACGATGATGTTTCACCAAATTGTCACTTTCGGAGAATGTCAAACATTAAAACAAAACTCCCAAACCTCCTATTTATGAAGAAATTATAATTGATTGCATAAGTGAAGTGTATTAGTTTTTATTACTTATTGAAGGTAACTAATACTTTTTGGTCTCTCACTGTATATCAAGGAGCCCGTTTTCTAACGTATCGTAATCATCCTGGAAAGCAACAATTATCGCTAAACAGCCCTCAAGAACCTGTAGCGGAGCAATAAATCATAAAAGATTGTTGCCAAGAAGAGGAAACTCGCCCATAAAATTAAACAGTGCGTGCAATAAAAATTCTCGAAGTGCGAGCAGTTAGCTTAAGTGCCATTTGAAAACTTTCGAGTAAAAGGGGTAAAAACGCATGATGCCAAAAAGTGATTTGTACGGCAAAATACAAAAGAGAGAAACTCTCTAAACGTCCACGAGTTTCTGCAAACAAAAGCGAAAAGGAATTCTCAAATCTGACGACCACTTTTCTAAATAAGAAGCGAAAGTGGACGAACAATACGGCAGTAAATCTGCAGCTTCAAAAATCGAGAGTGAATGTCCAGTGGGTGCATCATAAACCTTCAACCCTTGTGGGCGCTAGTGAAAGTGTGTCGACCCTTCGTCCAATAGATACAATGCTATTGTTGTGACTAGAATAGGAAATCTTATGTAATTGCATAAACATTGTATATATACGGAAGCGAGGAGCTTAAGGGATCATTGCATCCTAGGTCTTAGCACAACGAACCACTCTGGTCGTATGGCACATGTCGGGTAAGATTCCCACGCGTTTAGCATTAATCTCATACTTACTGAAGCATTCACTTTGCGTGTTTCACGAGCCAAGTGTCAGATTCACAAACGCTCACATGTATGCTGATTAACAAGACCTATTCGATCCACACTTGTAATAGTATAGTAGCAAATCCGCACATTTAATTTTATGTCTGTAATCCGTTGCGTTAAATAAAGAATATTAAAAGTGGTATAGTTATTCGTGTGTGTAATTTTCAACGAACACCTTAACCACCCACTTTAAACCCTTCCGTTACATAAGGTGTGGATCTAGGCCGATAATTTTCGAACTATTGTTGTGCATTTTTTCCGACGAAGCCCTGGGAAGAGCTCGCCTTACATAACAGCTACTCGTTTTGGCGGCCTCCTCGTTATCAAACCATGGTTCACAATCAGAAATCGCCTAGGTTAAACCTGTATTTATTGCAAGTGTAATTTATCGTCTTGAAGTATGTTGTATGTAGTACGTTAAAATTTTGAATTACCAAATTGACACCAATTTTGTATGTGATTTAGTGAATAAGTTGCATAGTGCCAAATAAGTTCTGAGGCGTATCACCGTTAGAAGTGCAGTGACGCCCTTTGCTCTGTGATTTTCTCTATAGAACTATAAGACAAACAAACACATGCTAGGAGTATTGCTTATCGCGAGACGCGACGTCACGAGCAGGTAGAATTTTTAAGAATTGTGTTGTTATTCTTGTTTGTTGCAATGGTAGCTGCATGGCCGCCTTTCTTCAATATATCCGTAGAAATATTAGCTTCTCCGAAATTTACTTTATGATTTCTATTAGTGAATCTCAGTGCTGTCCTGAATATGTTGCAGTCGCAAATGCTATTTTAGAGATCACGAAACATTTTTGAATGGAGCACGTACATATTTTCCATTGCCTCACTGGCAATGCAACATTCATTGTAAGGGTAGCAATACTTTATTTGCTAATGTCAAAAATACAATCTGAAACGTGTTAAAAAGAAAGTACATCTAAACTGTTCTTCATAAAACAATTCTAAAAACTTGACACACCCCACCTAATGAGAAAACTCATAAACTTAGATCCCGGGTGGTGTAGCTTGAACAAGCGTCCACGTTCGATCAGCAGAGTTAAGCAACATTCTCTCTGGTCAGAACTTGGATGGGAGTTCTAGGGCTGCTTCTCTCGGTAACTCGTGGTACGGCTGCCACTGAAAAAAGTTGGTCCCGGTTGCCATAATAACAGCATGACAGTCGTTAGTGGGGTTGGAAGTTTCCATAAAATGTACAGTGATGCCTATAATTGGCCTAACGGCTGTTGGCGGAGTGCGGAATAAAATAAAAAAATTAAAAATTAAAAAAAGTCTCCATTTTTCACTTGGTTATTTGAGTAGGCTGTATCTAGCGAAGAATTAATAAATAAGGAAAGCTACTGTAATAAAACAAAGGCAATGAATAAAATCAACTTAAGCTACAAAAAAGGGAAACAAACCTTGGCCAACTGCTTTAAATAAGATAAAAAATTATTGAAAATCTATAGGAAACCTGTGGCTGCAAAAAAATAATATTGGGCGTAAAACCTCATATATTAGGCATTTATTTGCACGTATTCTATTTCCGCATTTGCAACTCTTAATTTGCTTGGTATAAAGTTTCAGTTTACTAATTATAGTATTAGAATTTTGCAAAATGTACTTAATTTAATCGTATTTGAAAATGGCTTTGATCAATTTTAACGCGTATAAATTTAGGTAGAAATTTAATATTTTGAAGTTATATTCAAGGGCTTTGAAAATTTTCGCAAGAGTTGACATTTGCTCAAGCAGAATCACGCACTCACAGATTTTTATTTCTTAAAAAAACTGTCAGAGCATACATTTTCAGACCTTCAGTCACACTCCGATAGCGGTGCCGAAGCTTTCATTTTAATGAAAGCAAACCGCAATAAATATTTGTCAAAGCGAAAGTTATTATCGAGTGAGTTAGTCATATAAGCAACCACAAATATTGAATTGCTGCCCGGAGAGAGATAAATTTATGTTGCCTTCACTGAAGGCAAATCTCTAGAGATCCAACTACGCTTATCTCTGCCCTGAACTTTTAACTTGTAGACTAACTACTATCTCACGGTAGCTGATTAACAACTTTATTATTTATCTAACGTGCTGGCTGCAAAGGGCACTTGAATGTTCATTAGTAGTCGCTTTCACAACGCTGGGTCATTTTACCTCTGGTAATTGGAAAACAAATGGAGTTCTGAAATAGTCTTGGGTAATCTTAGAATGTTTGCACTATTTTATACTGAGCTCGCTGAAAACACTTCTTGGACGTTTGTCAATTCAAGCAGTCATCCAGGGGAGCTATTTTTAAATTGCATTTACGAGGTGTGCACTGTGCAAGGTATTCATAAGCGTCTATGGTCCAGATAGCCATGGAATTAGCATTATAAAAATTGTAGTGTGATTATGGGTTGTGAATAATCGACGGAGGAAGAATCAACTTTAGACGCACTTAGTCTTTATCGTAGACCCATTGTGTTACCAGCAAGTCACATAGATGTACATTTTCGTGTTTAGTCTTTTTAGCCATAGCCCATTCTTCAGAGGAGAATTGTTGGGATAAAACTAACGAGGTTTCATTTGAAAGTTATTACTTATTTTGAATTTAAAGACTTTAAAGATACTCAGGCCGATATTGAAAGAAAACATATTATTCGACTTAATTAAAATTGTGGTATTGTGTGCCATCTAGGCTTTAGTGAAGAGTTACACTTGCATTTTAAAACTGATTTGTGGACTGGTAAATAGTTATAGGCTAGTGGATACAACGCAGTGGAAGAATCTTAGTTTGCCGAGCAGAAAAGCCGAAGTCAATTTTTGACGGCGTCGCGTTTCGGCGGCATAAAAGTCTAGTTCCGCAACCAGTAACTTTGAAAGCAGTAGGTACAAATATAAGCATTGTAATGTCAACATAGATAGTATATAGTGTATAGTATCATCAACTGGTAACGGAGGACAGGCGTATGGTTATTGCAGGAATCGCTTGTACTGTATGTGTCAGCTAAAGGAAAGTACATAAAAATTTTCGCAACAGTTTGGGGGTAAACAACGTTTCTGCGCGTTGATTACCTCATCTGGTGAGACCAGAAAAGAAAATGCATCGTGTGGAAGTTTGTCAAGCGTTGATGCAGCTCTAACAGAAATAGAGAGCCAAATAATCAGTTTCAAGCATGAAGACTACCCGAAGGTGGCGCTGCTATCAAGGCACGTGCTGTAGCTTCAGTGGGCAAGGTAATGATCACCACACTTTTACTTCCCTCATCTAAAGGACGAAGAAAGTATTGTAATTGTAAAAATTACCTTCCTAGATTTCTTCAGATAAGAGTCCCTAGTTAACGAAAAACAGGTTTTCTCAATTCCGTCTGTCTGTCTGTCCGTCTCTCTGTCAGTCTATCTCCCTGTTGGTGGTATAATTCAAAAACTATTTGTTGGAGGAAGGCGATATTTTTCATGAAACCGAGAAAATTTCGGAGGTTGGCACCTTGAAGGAATTATATTTCTTTACTTTTCCTTTAATTGAGAAATAGATAAAAGTTGCAATTTGCACATACCTCATGCTTTACCCTTGATAAAAATTGGAACTAACAGATACACAATAAATGTTCTAAAAAATAATAAACGTGAAAAGGCAATATTGAACTTAAGTGTGCTTTAATGGAATGAGCACATGTAGGCAATCTATTTCTCTAATTTTTGAGTCATTTCCTTGGCGGGTTTTTTCATATTGTATCTAAAGAAAACTACACCGTAGAGGGCTAATTTGAGTTAAAGCAACTATTCACAATAAATTTTTGATATAATTGCTCTAAAATAGCCCAAAACAAATTTCTGAGCTTCTCTCACGGAGTTCATGTATGATAGTATGCAGTTAAACTTCGATTCAGAAATTTGCATATAAAAATATCTTTTGAAACAAAAGTTGAGCAAACGAACTTGAAGAACAGCTTCTGAATGATTTCCAAGACCGGGAGAGACGTGTTCCTCGCTGCCGTTGGAAAAGAATCCGCTAGAAGTCCTATAACCCCATTTACAGACCGAAGGGAAGCAGTGATTTGCTTTTCGGGAACCAGCAGATTTTGGAGAAGAGCATACGTAAACAGAGATGTTTGTTACCGAATCGTACATATTTCATCGCGAATCCATTACCAGCATTCAGGTGTAGCTACATCTGAATCGCCTTGCATTTGCTCTGGAAATTCTTTAGATAGGGCGTTATGTGGGTGAAGAATAGTTTCGGATTTCGCTTTATTATTAACGAAATGAAAAGGCATCGATTCGAGCGGAGTGGTTATACCCTAATAAAAGCACACGTAAAAGGGGAGACGACAAGGCATATGCATCGTGTTTTATGGAGCTTTTGACGAGGACTTGTGTTGAGAATGAAAGATATTTGGAATTATTTTAGAAAGGGCAATAATTAAGATTTTGTCAATACTAGAGGACTCATTGCGAATACTTCACAACTGATCGAAATAAAAATACTGATAATTGAAATATGAAGCCTTTAATTTGAATCATAATAATGTGGTTGTTATTTGAATTCTACATCCTAAGAATTGAAACTCTAAAATTCCTTATACAGACGAAACTAGCTCTAAGGGATATTACACAATTTCATTAAACAGTACCTCTACGGTTGAGCAACCTTTTAGGATTATTTAAAATGTTGAATGTTCAAAAGTGTAATTAATATTGTTCATAACTAAAAACAGTTTACCGTAAATAGTAGTCTCATATCAAATAGGATTAAGTCAGTTCTAGAAAGTAAAGCTTTTTGTCGTGTTTCCACTAGTAGGTAGTTATTTCAAATTCTATATAATGTTCCTACAGATTGTTAAGAAGTTATCTTGTTCCACGGAGGCACTAGTGCCTGATGGAAATGTAACTTTAGAACAGCATCACATTTGCTAGGTGAGCCAACGGCCCCGCCGCTTGCAGTTGAGTTCGCAGTGAAAACAGGGAACGCTCGTGCCGGAGCGGGCGAGGGTTCGACTCCCGGCACGGGTGGTGTGGATTTTAGCTTAGTTACGGTTTAGGATTAAGTCTCGCTCGAGCCTCCTGAAGTAACGCGCCAGCATCTTTGTCGGGCAACGGTAGTCGTTAGAGTTAAAAAAGGTGGTCTGCTTGACGGCTGAATTTTTATCTTGCAATTTACTTCTTATTGTGTCATACCTGATGTCGGACGTTTGCATGAGCGTCAAAACTACGTACTTGTACACTATGCATCTCATCTTCGGGGAAAATGTGTTCTCGGCGATGATCATATAAACGTGTATAGACGATGCATTGTTACTAACCTGCAGTTAACCGCTCCGCAAATAGATTCGTTTGTTGTAAGCAGACTATTAATGGCATTAGCTCAAATACATACCTCAGAGAAAATGATTTTATTTAACTCCCTTCTACCGCCAAAATTCGATCCTGAGACCTTTCGTATACAAGTCCAATATCCTTGGCCACTGCCCTGCCGACGAAACAGGCTGTTCCAAGTTAAGAGCGCACTATTCCTAATTTTGTTGTTATAGGAATTAACGCTGTCGGTTAAATATGCAAGCAAATAGTATTTTTTACGGTTATTGCAGTGACGCAAACAGACAAAAAAAAATGAGCAACGTATTATCGAGTTATTCACTAAACTATAATTTGTGTTTTGTCCTAAAAATATTACTTCAACAAATAATTCGAACTTTATTGCTGAATTCTTCTTTCATTTTCACTATCGTAATCCATGTCAAAAATACTACAAGTTTACTATTTTACCCGAAATCGTAGTGTTACATTATTAGTCGGTATTTATGACACAAAAGATTTCACAACTTTACTGGGATAATTGTAAGAGGACAGATAGGGAGACTGCAAATACCATTCACCCCCACGACGTTACGATGTCTTATGTAAATAGGTTTTGCAAGCTCGTTAGTCAGGCCGAGGACTTGTTGAATTGAAAGAAATGTTATAAACGGAGCGCCACCAACCATTGAGTTGTCCTGCAAAACAATTGACAATTGACGTTTGAAGTAGTAAATGAGAACAATCCTCTTGGTTTGCTAACAGTGTTCGTGTGCGATGACCCAGGCTTTTCTTCCGTGGGATTACCTTGATTAATTTCTTGTAGCCGCCAAACTCCTTTACACACAAAAACACATATCACTACACAAAAGGGTCGCATGCCAATACCATGAAAGTAAAGCAAGTGTTAATTCAATGTAATTATATTGAGTTTGAATATACGTATGTATAATTAACAGAGTAAATAGTCAGAAAAAAGTTATTCCCACATCTGTATGACTTCATAAAGTTGTTACTTGCTGCTAAAGATGATTATTGATTTTTATCAATTATTTAGACGTAGTTTATTGTTTACTTGACAAAAACTAAAGTTTATGACTAAATTTCCGCGTTACATGACGTTTTTAAAGAGCGCCATTGGTTAATTAACTCACCACAACACTGTACACAGTTAGCGCTTAAAATTATGAAAGCACAATACCCTGTAGGGAGTTAGAAATCACTCCTGTAATGGTCGGCAGGTATTGCTTAAGCCGACACAGACTCCACTGCTGCCGTGAATCTTTTTATCTCGGCGAGATGATTTGGGAATATTCGTTAGATGCGGGGTGAAGACTCAGCAATGGGTCGTTACATGACTTTAAGAGCAGGTCTTTCCATATAAAACTCTAGGCCGCGATAATATTTAGCGTTACCTATGCTATTACCCCTAAACGGTCTGCCTGTGCAAAATAAAATCAGCTAAAAGTAAGTTTTGTCCAGGTACTTAACCTAACTGCCCGCCACTTGTTGCGCTCCACCTGATTCGTTTTGACCCGAAGGAAAGGTAATGACGATCAGATGATAGCTTTTGATTGGTTAATTGTAACACGCTATTTGTTGGGCTGCGCTTATTGGCAATCCTCCGCAAGGAATTTATCGATTGAGTTCTGAAAATTCTACGCCAAAAATGCTTATTTCGCTGCTTTGTCCGTGTGTATGTTCGGAGTTTTTCATCAGGTTTATGATAGCATATAACATGTATGCTTTTCTGTAATCGGATTATAGCTAATTGCATTAGCACGATAAATTCACCTAAAATTAGCTCCAATAATACAAAATGGTGTACACTTAACTTGGAATAGCCTGTATACGACCACAATACGAAGATATGCAAGAAAACATTTCTTTTCAATATATAAACACATTTAATTAAAATATATACATCTATCTTATAATATAAAATCGTTGCTCCCTTTATTTCTTTCTTTCTTTCTTTCTATGTTTGTTCGCTATCTCCTCCGAAGATACTGGACCGATTAAGTTGTATGATGGCTTAAAAGTTTGCTAATTTTTAGACTTAGATCCTTGGCTGGTTTTTATTTTCAAAAAAGTACGGAAAAGTTTTAATTAAATTAAATCCTCTAAGCAGCGGAGCGTAGCGTCGGTCCCCGTGTGCTGTTGTGTGACAGCTGCTGTAGCCGTGTGCTGTTAGCTCGAGAGTGTCACTATGTTTATATATCATTATAACAGCGTCTTATTCAACCAAGCCACGTTGGTCTAGGGGTAGAATGCTCGCCTGCCACGCGGGCGGTTCGGGTTCGATTCCCGGCCGAAGCATAGTTTTTTTTAAATTTATATTAATGAATCACTCTTAAATTAGCGAACCGAAGCGTAGTTCGGGTGACTCACTAGTATATAATAAATATACATCGATACATAATCCACCACCACAAGATTTAAAGGTTTACACACACTAGATATAGATCCTTCTCTTACACATAGTCGTCGTCTTTTGTTTTCTGAAAGTGATTCAAACGATTCTAATGTATATCATTAACAACTTCGTTTAGGGTTATGATACAAAATTTTGAAACAAGTCTCCCAACTTCTTCTGGCGCGCCCTGTATGCATTTAGTGCGTTTTTCCGTTTCATTAATGTAGTGAAAATCGTCTATTAATGACCCTTATTAATGCATGATTTTTTATTAATGACCGATTTTTAAAAATCGTTTATTAATAACCCCTAGTAATGAACGTTTTTTTATTAATAGACGATTTTGGTATAGGTAGGTAATCAAAAATAGCATTAATGTCAAAACTTTAAGTGCGAATTTTTTTCATTGAACAGAATTAAATGTTCTTCACAGTAATAAGATACGGTCAACGGAAAAGTATTGTAACTAACTAGTGTGTTAATCGGCAATTAATAATCTCTACAAATGTTGCGACAGGCGGGCTGGAAAAAATATTCCGTTCATTTTGTGTGGGTTTACGTTATTTGTCCGTAAAAATCATTGGAAAGCTTTCCAGAAGCTCTTCTTACATAGCGTGTAGAACCACTTTCGCCGTCCTGAAGGAGCTCCCAATTTTTCTTGTGTTTTCGGGCAAGGATCTCTAACATTTGAAAGCCCTCCTTAAGCGTTTAACTTTGGGGGTCAGCGGTTAAGTACGTTCCGCTAAGATTTTGACGCCGGAGTCTCTAAAAATTCTTGGTTTTTGCATTTTCTCGGTTTTTAACTGCATTTAAGCTCAGTCTAAATTTACCTATGTGTTTTTATTACTTTATGAAGCATTTGTAATATACTGTCAATTTTAAATAAATTAGTAGACGATTTTGTGGTGTAAATTATGCCAACTTTGATATGTGCTCCAGTAAATAAGTTTCCAGCTTCCTCGCTTTGGACCAGTTCATCAATAATGGAATTTCTCTGCTAGCTTTGCTAACAAGGAGCAGTAGAATGTTTTGGAATTGTTTTGTAAACCCTTTTTTGTAGAGTTTGAAAACTTAAATATAGTATTGTGAATAAGAATCCTCTAAAATTTACTGAATGCTTTTCATTTGTAAAGCGCAGTGCAGTTCTGTGTATGTTCAAATCAAGTAAGTATTTCGGAGTTGAGCACCGAACTCATTTCACATCGTATAGGAGCATTTCTATGGTGAAACACCTACTCCATCACAAGAATGTAAAATACCATTGTGGTGCCCTACATTAATACCAAGTTATCCCCTTACATCCCTATCGTACAAAGTACAATTATTTTCGACTAACTGAGCACCCAACAAGATTGTTTTAGTAAACAAATTATGTTTAACGTAATTGATCTAGGCAACGTTGTTTTTTTAAATTAAATTAACTGTTGCTAGTAATCTTGTGATATACTATTCTTTTGCTAAAAACTTTTTGCTTACACGAAGTTGATGGCCATGATTTTCTGCACTTGCATAAATACAGTTTTTAAGTCACTATTGACGTTAATTTACATCATTGGTACCTTTAATATGTGTGTACATAACCTTGAGTATATATGGCACAAAGTAAATGCTACCACGTCTACATACTCCATAACCAGTGGTAACTAGAGGGGTGTTTTCTTTGGAAATCCTGTAGAATGTTGAAGAACTCTCATTTCATTTTTAGTAATTAAGTTACCTAAAGCAACTTTGGACGAGCTATTCACTAATTCACACCTTGAAGCTTGGACACGGCAGTTTATGTCGTAGCTCCAAGTGGAACTAGGAAACCAAATCGTATTATTTATACACATTTGAAGCTAGAACGTGCGATAACAAGTGCGCTTATTAATAGCTTTGATTTATGAAAACGAATATAAAATATCTTTGTGCGGTAGAAGTAGCAAGACAACTTGACAAAGAAAACGGCGTGATTTAAAGATATAGAAGATGGCTGTAGCTAATAGGGAATATCTATTCAGTTAAGGGATTAGTTAGGCTTTGGTGGAAATTCGAAATATAAAGCAGGCTCACCTTGAACTCGCCGAAACTTCGTTACCAACACCTTTTGTATGCTTCGTTCCACAGGCTGTAATTTCCCATTTAATGAAGCAACGATTCGCATGCACTCGCCCTGTACAAGCTGAGAATGGTGTACCAGCTAAGCTTTATAATGTGCCGTTAAGTGCTTACATTATTCATACCGATTCTAATGGGGTTCGTTTTCATTATGCATTAACTTTGGCGTGCGTTCTACTAGTTAGAGCGAAGTAGTTTTAAAGTCAACAAAAAATCGAGCCGCAATTGCCGCTGGCTGCATATTTGCGGCTATTATTCACCACGGCCAACATGTTTGCACTGCATTATTAATGACGATTTTACACTCTGATAACGTGCAAATCATTTTATTTGCGAGACGGCTCTGTGGAATCTAGTTTAAAATTAATGCAGGATCATATCTGCCGGTGCAAAGTTTAATGGCATTTTTAATGGCCTGTGCATGAAAGAGAATGCAGCTCTCTAATTGTAAACTAATGCAGCCTGTGTTCTCACAAAGTCTCAGTTTGTTGTAACCAGAGCTGGGTAGTACGAGTACACAATACGTCTACTTATAAAAAGGCATTCGGTTGCTAAGCACTCGCACAGAAAAAAAGTTGCATGAATACCTCTTCGTCTCTTTGTTAAAAAATATATGGACTAGTGCTTTCCATTTTCAGCTTTGAAAGCTTTTGGGCTTATTTTATGCATTACAAAATAAAATTCAAATAATTACTTTCTTACTTAATAGTTTCTACCGCTACAGCAGCGTAGAAGTAAAACGTTGACGCTGAGCAAATACAATTTCTCCATTCCCTCCTCTGCTATACTATTTGCTTTGCTTAATTCCATCCTATTCCTTTTTTCATTATTAATTTATTTCTGTCTCGTATGCTACACATATCCTAGTCACCTCAGCTAATAGTTTTCTGTCATGGCATGGTACGCTTGAAATTATTATTAATTTTGTTTAATTCAGTTACATCCTGAAATGTCAGTTCTATGGCTTCTGATCTTTGCTTCTGAGAAGTGTCCATGGTGTAATGTAGCTTATTACCATGCCCTATACTCTACTGTACTATGAATTTAGAATGCCCCCTGTTTGCTAGCTTAATCAGTCGTAGAAGTACAAAACCCGCTCTTACCTCACTGTAGCTAATTGTATGCCAATATTGCACTTGCCGGCCTGCTCGTTGTCACCTATGATGCTATAATAATTATACCGTGTGTCCACAGGAGGACGCACCATAGGGATAACCTAATAGAATAGAAAGATCGGCTAATGCTGTGATTACCGGCACGCTAAAACGTTGTTTTCTGGCTTCTGACTTGCCACTGTATGAAACAATATTGTTATAAATGGTACAAGAAAAGGGACGGTGGTCACAGCACTGGTTGATATTTATATTCTATTAGCATTATCTTATCTCTATGGTGCGTACTCCTGTGGACACACGGTATATGCAAATTCTGCTAGGAATAAAAATCGAACAGTTTACATGAAAATACATATAATCTGTAAACAAAAAATACCTGCAGTGGAATACATAAAATAGAATGCACAATTATAAGCTGTAAATGTTATATATACATTATCAATAATGTATTATAATTAAATACATTTCTAGGGGTTAAAGGCTGATTCTACTAGTACGCTCACGTAGCCTTTTGGAGCGTAATTCGTCTTCTGCAGTTAATTACTTATTACGACTTGGCTGCAACATCAGCAAGAGATCAGCTCCGAGAACTGCTAGAAGCTGCTCACAAAATATCTCGTAGATTGACAAGATCGCCTGCCTTCTCCGACAATGGGTTGCTACGTCTCGAAGAAGTTTCGCCAAGCTGGCAACCCCAAGGCTTGGCGTGGCGTCCCTGTTTTCTTGGGAAACACACACGGTTCGTTTACTGGCGAGCGACTCCCTCACCGCGTTTCTCTGCGCGCACCGCTTCTTTTGTTCTATTTATAACTGGAGGCAACGATTAAGTCAGCTGCTTCGAGCACAAAAACTTACGCGTGAAATACACAATGAGTTTTAAGCGAATTAATACATTGTAAGAAATACAGTTTAGTTTTACTACTAGCAGAATATGGTTAAACGCCAAGGTAATTTAAAACACTAAAGTGGTACGAACTGTACCGTTATAATGGGGGTTGGAGCAAACAAACCATTGCAAACCCCATTTGTGTATAGCATGTTTGGTCAGCGGATGATAAAGTTTATTTACTGATTGTACATTTTCAATTAGTTCTTCTAGACATATGTGCCTTTTTGGTTTAAAATAGGTACAGGTAGATATTTAAAGCTTGGTCTCAGTATCTTCCATGTGGTTGTAAATGTTGTGATCTCTTTGCTAAGTTAATTTCTAAATAATACCAATTAGTTTGTAATAAAATACTGTCAAATTGTATTATACCACCTATTCATTAAAATATTGAAAAGGTAGGGACCTACTACACTTCCTGGATAGACACCAATTTCTGCCAAAAATTAATACCTTGATGGAATTTGCCAGGTTTCTTTAACCACCCAGGAATACATTTACTACAGTACTGGACAGTTCGTAAGTAATTATGGTCAGTCCAAACTATGGATGTTGAGTGTGAAAGAAATAACTTGAACCATATACCGTATTTCAGAATTAATATTTTGCCCAATAAAATACAAAGTGAGTTAGCTATCACTGATTAAATAATCAATCAAACGTAACATAAACAATTAAAGTAAGACTAAAGCGACTGTTACTGAACTGAGATGGATTGAAAGAGAGCCCGAATTTGAAAACCCTTTTATAGTGTGCTACCCATTGTTTCTTCCGAAATTTTATAATCTTTGGCTGTCTAGACTATGAGCAGTCATGGACGCGACATTATTCGGAACGGATCTTTACAATGTCCTAGATTTCGAATGTTGACATTATCTGAGGTATTGTGAAGGTCCATTGGCTATTGCTACTAGAAAAATATGTGCCACTTAAATATGTTACTTTAACTGTGTCCCCTATTTTGCTAACTTTTATAATTATAAATATTTACACAATGTATTATAGATACATCAAAATATAAAAATTAAAAACTAATCAAATAAAAGAGTAGCTGTCATTGAAGGCGAACCGCACTCAGTCTGAGCATGACGGATGACCTTCCTATTAAAGTTTCCTATTCTTGTACTATATACAGGGTGTTTAAAAAATACGTTCGGATATTTTACCCATTTATATATCTCATCAATACAAACAAAAATGTCCTAATAAACATGGGTCCGGAAACGCTTCGTTTTCGAGATACAGAGTGTTAAAATTGAGCGGTTTGAATGACATTTTTACAGTTCGTTTATAACTTGATGAGGTATTTTTTGGACCTATTACAGTTGATGTAGTAATTCCAAGGGGCGTGCCCACGAGGCATATCGATTAGGTTTTTCACAAAAAAATATAGCCCACAAAATTTTTCCAATTTTTATATATTTTTTTAATAAAGAAACTAAAAATGCAACTTTTTCTTTGCACGGCCCTGAACCTTTAAAACAAAAACTAAAAAGCTTCAATATCTAAAAAACCCTTAGCCGATTTTAGTGAAACTTTGAAGGTTTACTGGTGTTACTAATGATCATGTTTTGGCGCACTTATATTTAAATTATTTATTCCAGGCGCGGCTGAGATTTCTTTTTTGAAAACATTAACACTCTGTATCTCAGAAATAAAGCATTTCCGGACACATATTTATTAGAACTTTTTTATTTGTATTGATGAGATCTATAAGTGGGTTAAATATCCGACCGTATTTTTTAAACACCTTGTATATACTATGATCAATTTTAAAAATGTATAGATACATTCAGCACGATTTTGTGGAACAACAAAGTGCTTGGTTACTGCGTTATCACTTACCTAATGCATGTACAGTGTTTATTGCTATGAGCTTATTGATTGTATTAATCGTAATGGACTGTGGACACGTTCGTCGTTTCCAATATCATTCTGATATCTGCAAATTGTACGTCTTATTATAAATCACCCTCTATATAAACGTATGTTGTGCCTGCGGCTGTGAGTGCGTCTCTGCATCAACTTTTTATCAGCACCGATTGAGCGCCTCTCGTTTGCGATCGGCCGCCGCGTTACTGCAGCCTTCATAATGCAGCGATAAGCAAGGATAATTGCGAATTTCTGGACGAAGGTTAAAACGTCTGTCTTAATCAGACTCCTTTTCAAAGTCCAGGTTTGAATCCCACTGGTTGCAATGTTGTTTCCTTCTGAACTAATGTAATTCGCATTACTAAGGGTTTGTTTTTACAGTTTCAGTGTTACTAGCACACATTAAGATATTTTTCTAAGACTACAACTAAAAGTAGGCCTTTTAGCACTAGCTTGTTTTAATAAAAGTGAGGATTTATAAATCAGCGTGTTAAAAGTAAAATCAGCTATTTAGTTTTAGCGCATGTGCTAAAAGTAAACAGCTGGGGCCCATTTCACGAAAGTTACAAGTTACGTATTCACCAGTAAATATTAACTAGTCTGTGAAAAATAGAAAGTACTAGTGTTTCACAAAGACAAATTACAAGACTTATAACAACCTGTGAATTTTCACAAATCCACAAGTGACGTTTTTGCAGTTTCACTCTTGTGATTTAAGCATTTTCACAAGTTACAAGTTTACAATGGTGAAAATAAGCAAATATTTTCACCCAGCTCACGAGACGTGTAACTTTTATGTGGTTTTAGTTTATTTACATTTTAGTGTTAATTTGCGCCGTTAATTATTAAAAATTGCTTCGTGGGACTCTTCCGCTGACGATAATTAATGGTAGAGTCACACCGCTACCGAAGTCCTCAAACATTTATGGTAAGGAAAAATTTGGATTTTGTCAGCATTTACAAATCTACAAATTCAATGAGATAGTTTAAATGTCATCATCATCATCAATGATGGAATCTCTCCTTAGAGCCATGCAAACACCAACTTCAGTGTCTGCTTTCACAAGTATTACTTGTTGAAGTAAAATTGTAGGGTTCTGATTCCTTCTCAAGTAGTCCGTGTGCCCCCGCTGATTGTTTTTTGTCTGAAGAGTGTTGATTATGGCAAGTGTTGGGGGCGTTTGTTCTTAGATCTACCTCATTTTCTTTGTTCTGTTGGTCCACGTGTCCACTAATGAAGGCATCTTTTCCCATGTTTCTCTAGCCGGTAGCCCTGCCACTTTGCAACTGCTGGGTAAAGTGAACACAGGATTCAGTAATATTACCGTAAACCGTAATAGTTTTATACTTTTTCCAATTTTTATTTTAGGGAGAAAAAATTCAGCTACTGTGTCTTTAAGAGATTTTTTTTGTAAAAATAATTAGTCTTTATCAAGAAAGAGCACAGTTTAAAATGTAACTTCAAATAAAACGTTGTTTCGCTAAATATATTAGCTTCATCAGAACTTGAAAAATTACACAGGACATATTCAGACGTGATCATATCTGGTTTTATTTTGTGGATTTTCTTGAATAATGGGTCTATATCTGTTTTATTTGAGCAACTCTTCAGTTTTTGAATAAGTAAAATTTATTAGTTTTATAAATTTTTAATTTATTTTGTGTAAAGCGTCCGTACTGTTGAACCTTCTCTTTGCGGATTTATTATATTTATGTGATATCCTTTGTGTTCTTTTGTTAATCGTTATTATGTTAGCCAGAACCTATTTGACCTTAAACTGCCGATGAACATTTTTCCTTCTGCTTTTGTATGGTTCGTGGTGGTTCTTGTTCGATTCTCTTTTAATTGTTTGATTTTGGATTTCGAATATCTAGAAATTTCCGTTGTCATGTGTTGTTTTCGAAAGGTGTTATATTACTTGGTTGAATCATATGTGAAATTATATATATGTATATTCTTAATAAAGTTTGGTTTAAAAAGGTGTGGTTGCCCATTTCCTAGTTCATTTTGGTTTTTTTAATAACAGTTTTTGAATATCATATAATATAAAAACAGCTGTATACTTAAATTAATATTAAGTAAAGTGAACACTGCTCAACAAATGAACTGGACCACCCATAAAAATCGTATTTGTTACATTACTTTACAAAATATATATATAAAAGTTTTTGTTTTATAGTATACTCATATTAAGCATATCTAATTTCACTATTTTCAAATATTAACCGAGCCATTAACGAAATCGTATTAATAAAATAAAAAAATTGTACAAAGCTATATTTAACAAAAATAAGAGGAAGAACAAAAAAGGCAATTAATAGTTTTTTGTGTCTCTTCGGAACGTTTAAAAATTTTTCACAACGATTTGGCATACTTTGCAATGTGCTATCAACATTTGGGAAAAACTCAAAGATCTTTTATTAATGGGCTTAGTTTTATTTAACCTAAATTATGAAAAGAAATGCTTTTTATAGTGACACAATCCTGAAAGTTTACCAAAAATGCCATGACTGTCTTTTTGGAAAATATTTTTAAAAATTGCACTAATATATGCAAATGGTCCAGTTCATTTGTTGAGCAGTATGAATGACGTTTTCATAGAACTTCGCTATGAATATGGTGCTAACGCAATTTGCAAGATTTAAAAACAAAACCGTAGGTAATGACCAAATATAAATTCAATCAGCTACACCATTGCATACAGCAAACACGCGTGGACGTGTTTAAAATCCCAAAATAAGTTAAAACTGTTAGGTATACATGTGGTTGAAAACGCTTGCTTGAAGAGAACTTCTTATGGTTAGTTACATCTCATAAGGAATATTTCGCATGATTGTTTACAAAAAAAAATCAAAGTGCACTCGGCATACAATCTTCTCGCCTCCAAATACCTACTTAAGTACGCTGGTCCGTACATTAAATGCATATTTGCCAATTTCCGAAGCAAATATATCGAACAAGGCAAAATCAAAATTATAGAGGGAAAACAGAATTCCAGAAAATAATAACAAGAACGACAATGTACGGTAAGGATTGAGAGGAACATATATGAAAGAGTAATTTAGACACAAACTACTTCTATTTTTTGCTACTAAGCCGTCATACTTAAACTTTAAATGATTATAACGCGTAAGGAAAATGTGCTTGGTCGTATGTGTATATAACATTTATTATTTATTTTGGGATGAGAATACGTGAACAAATTTTTATCCAACCGTTTGGTACCACCCTGTATAAATCACAGAAATACAGATAAACTAAGTAGTTACACCTTGGTGTATTTTTTAAGATTTTGCAAATAAGTGTCTCTCGTGTACGTGGGCGTTAGCCGGCGGAATTCCTAACGCCAGAGCTTTTTTCGTCGATTGCCTTTGCGTCTTGTATAACTTTTAAAAATTGTAACTTGTAACTTAAAACACATAGAATTTTTAACTCGGAGATAAATTTGCCTATTTGGCGTACAACTGACCGAACAAAACAGACATAAAACTTAATTCACCTGTAACTTATAACTTTTTTCATAGTTGTAACTATTTTTTACAAGCGTTAAAATTGTTTGTGAAACAACTGTACTTGTAAACTTGTAGCTACAAGTACCTGTAATTGTAAAATTGTGACTTTGTAACTTGTAACTTTCGTGAAACGAGCCCCTGGTGTTGAATTTTGTATTTTGAAGTGGAAGTGAGGTTATGAAGTTATTCTAGTTACTTCTTTCGTTGGAGGTAAAGTGTTTTTTAAATAATTAAAGCATTATGTAAGAAATAAAGTAACATGTGTACTATTATAATTATCTTTGACAACTAACTTTGACAGATACCGGCTGCAGAAACAGTCACCTGCGCTGTCATGACCTTCTTTTTACTATGACATAAATTATAACTGTCATAAACGCAAATTTTTGTTAAATCGACATTTATGGATTAATGACAGTAAATTTAAGGCCGTAGACTCGTGCTAAAAGTATTTATGCACGAAACATGTTATGAAACTCAACCTTCGGCTTCGTTTAATAATTTTCATGTCTCATGCATAAACATCCACCTTTAGCACTTGTTGCACAAATAGCTAAAATTGTAAACATTATCGCAATAGAGCCTTAAAATTTACTGTTTGTTTTTATATTGCAGAGTGCAAAGCAGTTCCACGTATTTTGAAGTTAAGTAAGCATTTTCGTAGATTACGAAATCAGGTAGGTTACAAATTTCGCAGTTACGCAGCTCCCACATTTCTCATCGTCGAGGAAGTTTTTCATGGTGCAACCCCAAGTCTATTATTGGCATCGATAACACCATACTAGCGCCCTAAAATACATTTATCCTATTATTTTTCCAAATTTTTCAAATGTCATAAACAGGAATTTATTTGTAGCGAATAAAGGTATTACAGTTAACAGTGGCCATACTGCAGCTATTTTGGCTTAGGGATCTTTGTTTTTTAATTAGTAGAAGTAACGGCAACTTCCAATAGAGACGTAGACATTGACATTGATAATGGCAGTCGCATTTAAAGACGATCCTTTGCATCTTCAATTTCAGCGAATTTTTAAAAACCTTGTGTTGAGCAGTGGGAAGTTGTTACGAGCGCAGCGGAATGCGCAATATAGACAAATAGTAATAGGCACGCGAATTTGGGTTACGGTTTTTCATACACGAAATCCAACAGCGGGCTTTGTGGGCAAATTCTAATATTTGTTACTCTACCTGTGTGGCAGATAGAATTATCCTGCCCTTGTTTAAATGTAGAGTAGTTCCAAGCTTTATCGCCGGTAGAATGTTCCTTCTTATTTTATATTTATGTATAGGAAGGACCATTCATTCTAGGATATAATCCTACTTTCTTTTTTTTCTTTATTATTTCTACGAGTCTGTATTTTAAAGAGAAGCAACTTGGCTTTCTTTGTGCATATGTTTTAAATTTGATTCAGCACAAGAACACTACATATGTAAACCAGTTTCGTGTTTTTAGAAAATTGTAATCTTTCGTAACCACAACTAGAGGAATTGGAAGTTTCATGCATGCTGAGCTAGCTAGGTGAACAAACAGAGCAAACAGTTATTGAAATACTAAGGTATAACAGACATATTACTTAAGTAGAAGGTTCAGTTCGAGGGGCCTAATCAACCTATCGCTTCATGCTACAAGCTTATAAGCATGCACATATACATAAACCCAGAAAATTAACATCTATGTTATACTAAAGATTTTAAAACTCAGCTATTGTACTACTAGACTTCCTATTTTTTTTAAATTAAACACTAAAGCTACGGTAGTCGAAACATGTAATCCTGAAATGATCATTATTTTCTCAAAAAGTGCAGAATGATGAAAACCGATAAAGGAATGCGGTGTTCATTTTGACGCCTAATATCATTTGTGCTTGTAAGAGTGGAGAAGATTTATGTTTGCAAGAGCAAAGTTTGTATACGTACGTGGAAGATATGAGTAGATGCCGAAATGCTAGCGCTTATAAAAGAGTTCATAAATACTAAAGGAGAATTTATTACTGGCTCCTGAAATAGTGGAATAAACCGGCTTTATGAATTTACTGCAAGCTGCATAAAAAATTTATAACTTTAAAGTCTCCGTACTTTATGGCGTCTTCTTGGGAATGTTTAATATACGGCTCTAGGTTTGCATAAAAAGAAATAGCGCTAGTAAACATATTTTCAGGAATACATTAATCTAGAGATGAGATGGCTACGGGCTTCGTTATTTTAATATATTTTAATTAAAGGACCCGCCTGGTACTACTGCATGAGCCCCGACGTTTTTATTCCTTTATCTCAAGAAACAGGATCATCATCTTGTAATGATATACGTACCATCTCAGAAAAGCAACTGTACAAATATGGTTTTAGTTCGCCGAAACGGCCGACATCAGATGAGAAGCGGGCTCGAAAACACGACATGGAGCAGATTTGTGCCCGCAAGGGGGACGGTGCCGTGTAATGCAGTCACAAAAGAGCTACAAATTCATAACTGCGTGTGATTTCAGTCTCAAAGCGAACGTTACGTGTGACCACAAGCTTAAAAAGTGGCGGAAGTGGAGCAAAAGTTTCCTTGATACGCAAAATGCTCGGTATACAAACGCCACGAGTAAATTAAAGAGGAGATTTGAATATTTCAATTAAAAGCCATTATAATTAGCTTCCTAAAAGTGTCCTGTGACGTTGAGTCCAACAAACTTACGTAGAATAACTCGGGGCTTATCATTTAAATAAGGAAATAAGGTTTAAGACCGTGACATATCGATGACGAAGTATAATACTGACATAAGAAGCAAACGAGAATGGAGGGAGACGATGGAAGAAATGGCATAAAATATGACAAGAAACCTGGAAGGATTGAATACGTGGGCGACCAAAAAATTATCGTAGTACGAGTGAAAATGTGCGATAACTAAGGGAATTCCATTGAGACACACACCGAAAATTAACAAATTTCGATCATTCTTCGCTTTTAAAAGTTTCTAAGAGCAATTACTGAGAACATATATTAATGCTCTCAATACAAAAAAACTATTCAATCAGGCATAAATGTCCTAATCACATATCAAAGTTTTACTTGTTAGTTGATTTACTAACTATTTGCAACCCTTTGGCCAATCACAAAGGCTTCTTCGCTAAATTGGGCTATAGATAAGTTGATGAAATTGAGGGAGTCCTGCAAGGTTATCGGAATATGGAGTTCTAATGTTTCTGACATTCAAGGCATGTGACCAGCATATTGAAGAGTATTTCAAAAGACGAACACCAGAAATATTTTGAATAGTTACGGCACCCCAAATGAAATAATTTGAAGGTGACAAGAAATATTAGTACGTAAATATTTACGTATAATATTAAAGTTTATTCCAGGATTATAATTATTAGTTTGCGTGGTGTCGATATATCAAAACGAGTTAAGGCAACTATATCAATAACTACATACAAAAACACAGCGTAAACCCGTAACGGATACTTAAGAACTACGTTAAATTAAAATACCTTGGGAAAGCCATGATTATGCATAGAAAAAAATGATTGTAATTAGAGTATATGCACCAGATAAGGACTCAATTGCTGCAGAAAATGAAAACCGCGAACGCAATATACTCGTATACTTTTTCAGATAGACGAATAGGAAAAAGAATAGAGAAGAGAAGAATTTGTATATGATTGACTTGCACACCGAAGACATAATTAATAAATCGGATTACAAAGCATAGGTATCCATATACACGTTTACTCAACTATATATTTAAAAACCGTCACAGATTATATAACTGTCATATCCACATTAAAGACAAACATTGAAACGAGCTTTGGTATCCCTCACCTGTAGTGCTTGTTTTTAAGTTTAAAGTTCAAGTCAACTTATATGTCTATATATTTTTCTGTTATTAGGTACTTAGATTTAAACGCTGTAAATTAGTATTGAACACAATGGGCTTAAACGACAAACAAGTTGTATACAGAAACAAAATAAAGAAAAAGTTAAATTCCAACGAGAAAGTTCAAACTTCATTAAGATCAGAAAAGATAAAGATAAGATAACACCACATTATGTAAAAATAAAGAAAACAGTCCGTAGGTGGTCTGGCAAGATGTAAAAGGCTAGAACACATTAGAATATGTAATAACAGTAATCTAAAATAACAAAAATAAACACCAACTTAAAAACAGTGAAAATAAAGTAATGCGGTACAACAATAGATTAGAAATCGGAACAGGTACTCCTATACTAACATCCACAAGCATATGTTATATCTAAAGACAATAGATATTATTCTGAACATGTGCCTTTTCGAGAGTAAAATTCTTGAAATCTCGAAAAACGCCTAAGCCATACACGACCAACAAGTTTACTATCACAGACCAGCAAAACATTGTCTAAAATCATAACAAGTAAATAGACTATAAGAGATAAATTCAACAGTTTTCAACTTCCCGAACAATTCGGCTTCCAGAACACTTACGATACGATTGGATACCTCCAAACTCTTAACAGTTTAATAATAGATATAACAAATATAGTATATCTATTCACCTAGCTGTCATCGTCTATAAGAAAGCATTGGATTGAATAAAACTATCGGTAATACAAGCGATTGACAATGCTAAGAACCGATTCAAAGTAGAAGAAACTGTTTCATCAGATATTTATATACAAATGTCATTTTCCAAATTGGCCTTCATATGACAAACTTTCAAAACTTAGGAAAACAACAGTTTTAATAGCGACAATCCCAAACCTCAGTAGTCTATGCTTTTCAGTTAACACTGTTTTCATTAATAATGACTTGTTGTAATTGAGGGGAAGGTTAACACACCTTCTTACGGAATAATCGGCATTTTACGACAGCCGACTACGATTGTCGGCAGCTAGCTCGCCGAGAGGGCGAGGTTAACGTTACTTGTAAAATCTGGTCCTGTCTTAGGGCAGTGCAAAGTTCGATCATGAGTAGGGCGCCACTGTAAAAAATTTACCAGTAACTGTATGGACCTGCTTCTTCCGCGGTTGAAGCAGCGGAATTTGCTGCAAAGAATTTTTACGAGGAAGACTAATTTCTTTTTAAATAAAGGCCTAATTGATTTAGCTGTTCAGTTCAACTTTCCCTTACACTTTTTTTTTATGTTTTAAGGCCTTTCGGGATCTTTGCCCTTATTTATGCCCTCGTACCAATGGAATTCAAAAAAAAATTTTTTAAGCTAACTATATTTTTATTTTTGAACTAACAATAAACTGCATAAGGATCTTATAGACTTCAAAACTGTTACTGGATAACAGGGTGATGATATCGATTGGCATAGGGGTCTGAATACCTAACAGTTTGTTGTAAAGTACTGTGCGTTCTGCTGTATAATTAGGACATGCAAAGATTAAATGATTTAAATCCGCTACCACTTGATCGCAACTGCAGTAGGGATTGTCGATCATGTTCATTCTGTGAAGATGAGCTGGATAAGTTCCATGGCCTAACTTTATTCTACAAATCGTGGTGTAGGAGTATCTAGATACGATTTTATTATTCCACCATGGCTTATCATTAATGGTTGGATGTATGAATCCATATTGGGTTGGGTGCAAGGCAATATAATTTCTCCAGTGCTCATTCCACACATTTAGTATATCCTGTTTTACTTTTACTAATGCGTCTTCAGCGGTAATTTTTTCTTGAAGTAAATACCCTTCATTTTCCGCCCTCTTAGCGAACCTATCGACTATTTCATTATTTAAAATATTAGCATGCCCTTTCACCCAGTAAAGTCTTACTTCGATATTGCTCTCCTTAAGTATATTTATTAATTTTTTGATTCTTAATATCACTACGTTGGTCTTTAAAACATGCTCATTTTTTTGTAAAGCCATTAGAACGCTTTGAGAGTCGGTCATTATTACCAAGTCCGCTCCTCCATCTTCTTGGTGATGCTCCAAGGCTTTAAGAATTGCTAAAGCCTCCGCTGTGAAAATAGAGGTTTGGCGAGGCAACCTAAACATTTTATGATCTTTGGTGATGGTATTATAAACCGCGCACCCACATCCATCTACTGTCTTGGAACCATCGGTAAAAATTAATGATCCCTTTATCTTAGATCGCTCAGCCCGATACAACTGGTCGTCGATTACAGGGTTCCCTGTGTAATTGGGGAAGGTAATGTTGATATTCCTTTGACTATATCTTACACTTTCTTAACAACTGTCCAGTCAATAGCTAAGCACACTTTTGGATTTAGTGCGCTCACTTTTGCTTAAACGAATTGTACTTTCACGCAAAAAAACTTGGCTTAAAAATGAGGTTTGTTACACTTTGAAGTGACTGGGGCTGCATAATAGGAAATTGAAAGTGTAAATGCAGCTCGTCGCAGCGAAACACATAAATTAGTTTATAAAATTGAAACTCCGTTAGTTCATAGTAATCGAAGTCGAAACACTCTAATAGGACAAATAAACAACATAGCAAAAAATAATATAGCAGAGAGCCGTCCCAGCTGTAAATATAGAGAGAAAGTTTGACATCTAAACAGCGAACCTTTGCTGTACAAAGTTTAAGTTATCTCCAAATGCAGCATACATCTTAGTATATATACCAATTACATAATACGTATGTACTTATGTACCATAATCAATTTAAATCCAGTCCATAACTGTTTCATTTTAGCTTCCCCTAATTTATGCACGTCACTGGGGAGAATTTACAACTCGTTGAAGCACTGCAACATCTAATACAAATAAGTTAGGCTGACAAAGTTGACCTCAAGGGGATGCCAAAGAGAGTGCAATTTTTCCAAAATCAGCATTAATTGAAGTAGCAGTCCCTAATTACAGCTGCTTGGTAGCTTCCTAGTTTATACAAAATTAAGTAAGTTTCCGAAGCATACACGCGTTATAATAATTAAAACAAACTGAAGCTATGCGTAATTTTAATCAGGACGCCAATTCGAATAAATGGCTAATTGTCAATACGATATCAAGGTCAACAAGAATTTCCTCGTACCTTAGCTTCCACAGCGGCACACAATAAAATTACGATACCTTAGAGCCCTTGGCTCGCTCACATGTGTTTTGTTTCAAGTGTTGTACATTCGGCATTCGTCTATTTCCCTCCCTACATATGTCCGTGACTCTGCTCATAGCCATTTATTTTCATTCGCTTTTATAACGTAGAAATTTAAAATTGGTTACCAGCCACACCGTCTAGACGTGCATCTGGCGTTTTAAGCCCGCAGAATTTCCAAGAATTTCAGTCAACAAGTGGTAAACCGTAACCTGAAACCACACGTGTTTTATTGTTCTGTGAGCGCTACGACGAAGAACTTTCTGGATTGAAATCTTTAAATGCTTCAAAAATTAATTATGTATTGACAACGAACTTACAGAAAAGGAAAATCATGACATCATGTCTACTGTTTTCAATATCGAAGAAGAAGAAGAAATATGTAGAAATAATTGACGAGTACGTCCACTTCGGTGATAAACAAAATTTTGGAAAAAAGAGACAGCTGAGCTAATTCAAATAAACGCATGGGTTAGTCAGCAACCACATTCATCAAAAACGACCTTGCAATTAATATAAAGCTTGCAACACCTGCAGTGTTCCAGTCATGGCTTATGGAGTGGAAACTGTGAAATCGCCTACTAATTTTGAGAATATGAAACAAAAAATAACATCAAAGAACCAAAGTAGAAGGAATAGATAGATACCTTAAGCGGAGCGTATAGACACAGTAGACGAAACTAATTAATAGTAGAGTGGAAACCAAGACGGGAAAGCAAAGGTAGGCAAACATTGGTATCGACTATCACAAGATAAAGGAGAATGAAAAGGCCGCCAACATACAAGAGTGAACTGGTAAGGACTGCTAAAGAAAACGAAGAAGACCAACAGACAGAAAAAAAATTGATGAAAATTAACAAAATCGGTGATAGCTACTTGGAAATGTGAAAATGTGACCCATGAAAAAGTTCTGCGGTCGTATTTGTACTAATAAGAAGAGAGTATTAATGAATGTAGGATAACAAAAAACCTTTGGACCTTTGGACGAGTCGGGCCCTATGTATTATTATCACTTCTACATTTGTCATTTACAAATCTGTTCCTCGTCAATATTGATTACTGACTTATTTGTACCATGCGTGATGCTAATGTCGTGACAGTCAGAAGGTCTTTTGTGGCAGAACTAAGTAACATTAAGCTTTTTCATTATACATTTTCACATGTCTTATAAACTTACAAAGACTACTACTTTCCACTACGTCTGCTGCACAATGACTTACCTTAAACACCAGACAGAGAAAACCATAGCACAACAGACTGGAGATATAATTAATTGGTGCACTATGTCAAAGTAATGTTAGGATAATAACGGAATGAGCATTATCTTGTTCCTAATTGACTGTGCCACATAAAGTAATTACACTTGGGATTCCTTGATTTATAAGCGTCAACCCATAACTCTGAAAACGTGGAGGTGTGGCAGCCTTTCATCGCATAAGCAGAAAATATGAAAGAGTATGCTTCGAAACCGACTTTTAGGAGAAGGGTGGCCTTGTCCTAATTTTTAATTAATGGCGACTATACCATGCCCTACCCAAGCAAACAGCAGTTTAAAAGTATGAATTCTGTTTAAAAGGCAATTTGTGTCTTAAAAGACTTGCAAAGCTCTCGGCAGGCTCGGGGTCTGACACCCTGAACCAGGAAAGCAACCACTGTTAATAATTAAAAGTGCCAGTTTAAGTACTTTTTCGCCACTTTCTGGACACTCCGACGACAAAAAGGTTTAAAAGCACATTAACCCGCTCGTAACCGCATAAAATATTTCTTCTGCCAGGTGATTACACCGCCACCGGCAGCCTAAGTAATCCAAAATTTATAATGATTCAAAAAGGGGTTGCTGTAGTAGCTTTCTGTTCATCGTAAAGGACCCTAGTTTAAATATTTTATCGCCAGTTTCGACCTTTTTAAAGAGCAATTGATAGAGAAAAAGAGCAATTAGCCCTCCCGCTGTGTCAACAGCATTAACTTGATAATGTGAAAATATAAAGAACATGAAAGCTCACGGCTTAAGAAATAATGTTCTATTTTTAAACCTGCAATTTCCATTCACAGAAAATATCGCGTGCTATTAATAAGTTGGCCGTAAACGGTTTTATGTATGCAAGCATGAAAGTGATTTATAGCTTTAGATATTCCATTTTTAGTGGGTAGACGTAATTGCAAAATAATTTTAAATTTTATTTCATTTGTGGACTTGGTCGTTCAACTTTTGCCTTATCGAGCAACCTTATCGGATTTAGCTTTTGGGTGAAATGCTTTTAAAGCTCGTACTTTAAAATCTACATGAAGCAATATCAGCTTTGTTTAACAACAGGGCTACTTGTTGAAACAATAGCAGTTGCTAGGGGTCCTAATAATATTTGTTTTAGAGTAACGGTTTGTAATTTTATTTCCTACTGCTACTTAGGATATCCTCTTTAACGTACAAACACCGACGCTGTCTGCTCCAAAGCACGTTGATCAATCTCGTATTCAAATTTTAGCAGTTATTCATTCTAGTTGATTTGATGATCGCTAGATATACTGCGTAGTTATTAAAATTAGTGCTTATATAATATATCTTGTAAAGTCGTAAAGTGATTGAGCTGCAGATCTTCAAACCTACTACTTGACCATCTTTTTTCATTTCGTTCTATTAGTCTCAACTATTCTACAACCTGATATATTATGTAACCTTCAAACTCCGTTATATAAAAGCGCCCGGAATCGAGTATGACAAGCATAAGACACTCGAAATGGAATGAGCATCACTTACTAGTCAAAAACCACTTAATTTAATGATTCTTGAATTCCGTTGCACGGTGTAGCCTCATCGAATATAACTATAAAAAATTATGTTTATCGCATTCGAAAGGAAGCACTTGGTCAGATGGTGCGATTATGTCAGTGAGATTACCCATGTGTTATTTTTAACTTCTGAAAAAACAGCACACAGGAACTGGAGGTTGGTTGAAAAATAAACACAAAAGTACAATAAATTAAAATATGCAGTATATAACCCCCATAGAAATATAATACCACAATCGCAGCGAGAGACACAAAGACGGAAGCTGCACCTTAGCTACACAATAAATTAAATAGAAATACGCAGGACTTGCATTCGCTAACCACGTAGGTCGGAAGGCAAAAGAAGTCGCAATCAGGGGAGAATGAATCCGTGCAGTAAACAGATGGATGATACCGTAGAAGGCTTCATTAGTATTTATAGTCCACCGAAATATCATCAAAAATAACGCGCAAAATATCGAGAGATCAAAAAGGTCTATAAAAAATCAATAAAAGATCAAATTACATGATACTAGGGCGATAAAGATTGAATGCTGCCAAAAGGTTAGTTTACGTCCAAAATATTGTTAAAAACATCGATTCAGTCAGATAGATACAGCAATTTATCAAAGTATTATACCAAATCTGCAACCGGTTGCTGATGATTTTCTATATAAGTTTCCCTTACTAAGCGTTCATCACAAAGAGTTCCAAAAATCTATCTTACGGCATTGGATGATGTAAAGACTAATTTTTTTTAACTAAAATCGTAAACATGGTATTACCTTGAACTAATCTCTGAAACTTCTTTGTGGCGTGAATTCATAATTCATTTTCTTATATGGGTATTTCGCCCATATAAGAAAATGAATTATTACCTTGAACTCATTCACATAAAAATGCCCATAAAAAAGAATGCCAACTGTAAATCCAAAACTTACCCACATTTCGATAGGCAAACCGCATGCCCCATTTTCAAACCACACTAGGAGTATACGCAATTTAATATACGCAATGCCATTAAAAGTTGCCTAAGATATTTCAAGTATGAAAACTATTATTAGAAGCCTTGTAACAGCCGTCACCTATCTTTTTTTGACGGTTTATTATTCTGACCATGTCACTTATCTGTTCTTAATTTGTTTTGTGAGCATTATAGTTCCGTAAATGTAGCTGTTTAAAAAAAATTTGCGGTGCCAATTTTGGAAAATTACAACCCGTGTCGGATATTACTACCTCCTAACACGCATGCTAAAAATCTAAAATTCCGATTCCGTTTCCTTTGAATGCAGCGGTGTTTCTTCTCGATTATTGAATCGAATATATAAACTGACAACTTGTTCAAACTCAAACTTGGAGAATATCTCATTATCGGCGTGTAGATCGACGCCGAATGCTTCTAACCAATCTGTGCATTGTCGTTACTCTATCTTCCAAATAAAGTTCTGGAAAGAAACCTTCCTTTACATCGCATAAAGATTGACTTTAATTTTGCCTTACGTCATCTTCGAGCTGTCGATTTTGGTTTCACCGAAGAGCAGTCGTCAACCGCTACTTCGTATTTGAGACCGCAATCGCTATACGTTTGGCTACTATCGTGTCGTAGAACCCGGCCAACGAACTTTACTCAGACGTATTCCTCGATCGCCTCCATTTACCCATCGCTGCCGTTGATTCGCTAAATCAATCCAAATTAAATATGTTGTATGTACTAACCTAGGCATTCTTTTGCATGCCTTATACCTCCACCCTTGTAAATGTTTATAAGTAGGTTATGCAGCTGTGAAATTAGTTTTAAAGAAGCCTTTCGTTATAAGTGCCGTTACGCCACATTATCAATATTTTCTTCTCTGCAGAATTGCTACCCAATCGAGCACATTAGAAGGTTTTTGCTTATCACGCAACGTGACGTCATGAGCAGATTGAATTTTTAGGGACTGTTTTGTTGCGGTTTTGTTATGCCACTGGCACCCGCATAACCGTATATCTATTGTTATTCTCAAATGTACTGTTTGAGTTTCATTTGTGAAGTGAAGTGCAGCTTTGCGTGTTCTTTCAGTAAGGCAATCTTTGAGAAACGACGAAATAGGGAGCTGAGCACGTACGACTTTCCATGGCAAAGAAGTGTTTTCTGGTAGAAGTTCTTCATTATAGCACCCGAAACAGACATCAGATGGTGCCCATAGAAACAACGCTAATTTGTCCCGATATCTTTTCAAATACAATTGTTTTGACTATCGCGAACAAAATCGTTGCTTCTGTTTAAGAACCACTCCTCGCAGTGAGCCGCTGGACTCCTCTGAGCATGTTACCTGTCGTAGAAAAGATGTCGCATTTAAGAATTTTTACAAATGGAGGTGTTTAATGAATCAATGCGTACAGCATACTATAAAAGCACATACATCTCCTATACATTGAATCAAGGACTGTTCATTGATGGATAATTTATTCGCGACGATTCGTCCCCGAACGATTCATCCCAGAACGATTCATTCAACGGACTGCTCATCTAGAGGACTGTTCATCCATGGTCGGTTCATCAAAAGGCACTTTATCCAAAATAACATTAAATTGAAGAAATGGCAAAAAATTATTGTATAAAACATTTCAATAAAAATCAACATAGCCTAACCTAACCTAATCTAACCAAAATAATCCATTGGATGAAGTGTCTTTTGATGAACCGCCCATGGATGAACAGTCCTCTATATGAGAAGTCCGTTGGTTAAATCGTTCGGGAATGAATCATCCGTGGATTAAACGTTCGGACACGTATACAATATGGAATCAAATAGTTTTTCCTTATCTTGGGTAAAAGCGAAAGATTAAGTAATTTTGGAAAAAAACATTTTGCCATTGTAACCAATGTCGTCTAGGTTTTAAGAGAACTAGAAGTACAGTAAACGATTAACTTCTTAACTGATAGCTGTCGTAGTAATAAATATCTTATAGTTTTACCAGTGCCTCGAAACCCTTAGCTTAGAAATCTTTGTTCTGCTGCTTTCCTCATATGCGCATCACATTTTTATTAAGTTCTGATTCAAAGTGAATATTCAGCGAAGCAACCAGTGAAAGTCGCTAAATGTCAAGTCTGATCACGGCGGGTGTTCAAACACTTGCAATTTTACCTGTTGAATATGTTTCTTGGTCAACTGAGATGTATGAGGTCTGGTACTATCTTGAAAAAAAGGCATTTCCTTTATTGCTACGTCGATACCTTTTCTATGAATTGCATCTCAAAGCTTCAGCGGTATATTTGCTTCTGTTTCAGTTTTACAAAGTGAGCAAAATTATCAAAGTAGTAGTGAGTATTTTTAGAGGGCAAACACACCCCATAAAAATGGTTTGTTGTTAATCAACTTTTTGGTTTTTCTCATGAAGGACACAGAATAGCACATTGCTTCTCAATAGTACGGTCACCAAATACGGACACCATTTTAACTAGCACGTGGTTGTGTTACATCCATTATAACTGCCTTACAGGGCCCAATTATTGATTTTCCCTCGTATACGTGTATTCTACTACTGAATTTCTGTATTTTTACTTACTTTTTCTCATATAAGTGCCTTTAGGTTAGCCAATATCGATGAGTTCGTAGATTACTTCGATTGATTAGAGGCAGAGCACTTTAGAAAGATCAAATATATTGGGTCTAGTATTACATGCCACTGTTGTCAATAAACAAGTGTAAAACATATAGAATGTAAATAGAATAAACACATTTGAGACGCCGGCCAAACGCCTAAAGGGGTCTACAACCCGCGGGGCACGTCAGCGAAGAGGAATTGCTCAGGTCGGGGGTCTCGGCGCCGTTCTGCGCTTCGTTGTGACCGAAACTGAAACTGACAATGTTAAACGGTGGCGCAGGCCTGTTGCTTACTTTAGTCTGGTCGCGTGCAGCTATTTAGGGGCCTCTTCTTAATATCAGAAGTGTAGTTCTAGGGGGGGGGAGCGTCTAACGCCAAAGTTGCGCTAGTCAGCGAGCACTGCGAAAAGGTTTACCTTCAGAATAGCCCAAACGTGCTCGAGTTTTGGCCCTGCGCGGTGGCGGCTTGGGGGATCGACTCAAGGATTGGTTTTTAGGGGCGTACTACGATACCGAAAACGGCGGACTATTCGAAAAGTACATAAGCAGGGCATAATAGTTTTCTGATTTGCTCTAATAACTGCAGAGATACAATATGAGGAAGCAATTGTTGGTAGATGCAGTTCTAAAAATAAGTTTGTATTACTCCAAATACTGTATGGAAACTATTTATTCCATAAATTTTCAGCAGCTTTGAAATTTAGCTTGCTGATGCAATGCTAAAGGAAGATTTGTAATATTTATGCCACGAGCAGTATAAGGAAGTGTACAACAGAATTGAATGTTTCGAAAAAGTATTTACTGCACCCTATGAAAAAGTGATAGTATTCGATAAAAACAAGGATGGGAAAGATGCAGAGTCAATTACTAATTTTGTTTGTGTCATATAAATTTACTGCAAAATATGTTAATCTAGCATGCTCAGTGCACCAGTTCTAACATAAATTAAGAGGAATAAATCCAATATTTCTATTAATAGAGTGTACAGAGCTATATCGGGTCTAACTTGCTCTATCTATTAAATATGCGCACTGGTTTCGGATCGTTGGTAACATATAAATTTAGTATAACTAGAACTAGGTCGTAAATAATGTACACATTTGCCGTTACTCCGAAAAAACAATGGAATAAATGTTATTGAAACTGCTTTTTAATTTTCTATCTTTCGTCGTTGTTGATTTTCAAACTGTTGTGACCCATTTGCCATTTTATGTCGGCCCAACAAGTTATTCATCACCACAGATTTTGGTTTTAGCGACGTAATCTTCATTTAATAATTGTTGTTGTAATTGTTGTATCCAACGGTTATCCTGTGTTCTCGTCAATTCCGCAGTAAAATCATTTATGCAATGTGTAGGACGGGATGCCCAACATCGGAAAACGCCAATAGCAAATTTTGCTGAAAATCAACGTTGAGCATGCGGTTGCCGTATCTGTTCCTTTGCGTGCATTTAGTGCATTCATCTACGTTAAATATAGGCACTCACAGGAAACTAAGCAATATTTTCAGATTTTTAAGCTCCCCGTTGGGAAGCTGGATGTATCCGACAGACATTAATTTACTTAAAATTGGCACAGTAGAGGACTTCCCACATTGCTACATTCACGGAACAGTAACGCTCGCATCACACACACAAACACACTCTTTGCTCGTTTAATTCTGGGCGACAATCACAATACCACAGTGAAAGAGGAAATAAATACCGTGTTGTTCATAACAAGGGGAATTTCGGAAAGCGTGATGTTGAAGAAGATCACTGCTAAGTGGGTTACATGCCGATGCCCACATCGTGTCCTAGGACAACTAAAAATGCATTTTTTACTACGCTTTCCACTTACCTTTTGATATGTTCGGTCTGACTAGTTTATTAGTACCGGGTCTCTTCAGGACATTAATGGAGGTTAGTGAGGGTATACCACAAGTTAGCATATTTTATTCTGAATATATTACTTGCCCATCATTATTTAACCTTGATTTTACATTGTTATTTGTAAAATATGTTGGCTTCTCAAGTTGCATGTACTGTACTATTTCTCATATATTACTTTACTAATATTTTCTCCATCTCTTCATTACAGAACCCTCTATTGATTTTTTCTAGACTTTAGATGCCTACTATCTTTTTAAAGGCATTATGTATGCAAGCATTCAGATTTTCACTTCTCTTATGTTGTTTCAGAGGTTGGTTTACCCTTCATCCAAAAATTCAGAATCTACAGTATCTATCTGAATAATTGCATTTTGCTCTGTAACACAGCCTTTTGCCTAGCCCTACACCTACTAAATTATTACTTTACAATGCCCTGGTTTGCTAGCTTATCCAGTCGGTGAGCTATAAGGCTCTATTCACATAGTCAGTGCAGCTAAGGAGAAGCTAATATGGTTTCAGGTCAGCTCGTTGTCACCTGAAATATTGAACTCACACTGGCGAACACGGCCAGCAATGAAAACCCAACAGTTTACATAAAAAGACATACAATCTGCAATAAAGCACAAATACCAGCAAACACACATATAAGAAATACACAATGCAAAGGCTATACGCTAGGGCATACAAAATAATTTCAATAAGCCGCTAGAGTTCGAGTATTAACACCAAGTTCAATGTCACTGCCGCGAAAGGGAATTGAGGTTTGTGACGCTGTCGATTCTTATAGCGTTTGGGCACGTTGCGCAATCTGACCCGTTTAATTCACACATCGGATTATGGCGAACGATGATGCAACAACCTTGCGTCAGCTGCTTACAGGTAAATCCTCCTCGTCTTTGGTATGCCAACATGCATTAGAGCCGCGCCCAGGGATGTGGCAACCGCCACTTATTTGGTAGCACAGTTTTTGGTATAAACTAACCTGGTTTATCACAGCTTTCTTCTACTGAATGCTGCAGTGAACCTTTGGGGCAGTCGACCAAGTGGTTGGGTCCAAACAGCGCTTCTCTGGCGGCAGAGCACAGCTTCCTTCCACTGGATGCTGCAGCAAACCTTTGGCGGGGTCGCCCAAGTGGTTGAGGTCCTCACGCTGCGAATTTCAGCGATCAAGCTGTTTCGAGGACCAGTGGCAATTACTGCCGGCCAAAGATTCACTGGCGGGTCGCACTTTTTTTATTTTCACATTACTTTATTCACATTGCACTAGCGCGAAAACACTATGATGTGTGTCCACTTAACACAATTCGCTTGCTTATACGACGCGCTAACTTAAGATGCTAGGACATAAAGGATACGGTTAGGCAACGTATATAGTAAAAATACATAAAATATATCAATACAGGTGACACGAATTGTCCCATTTCAGCCTCCTAGCTGACGTCTTCAACTTGCCGAAGGCATCTTGTATCGGACGAACAGGCTTGTGTACACTAATGATCTTAAGAGCTATACCAGCGGTAATATAGCAACTGGTAGGGCCTCCCATGTCGGACTGGTCAAAGAAGGGTAGGCCGAAGAGAGATGTCCTGGTCCTCCAGGATGAGGGTTGAAGCGTCGGACCAGTAAGTTTTTATAAAAACCGAAATATACTAAAAATGCTATATGGAATGGGCACGACATTAAAGAAAAAACCAAAGAACTAATAAAAGTCGTTCGTGACATAAATTTAGACATAATTTTGTTAACAGACACAAAAATAAAGGGCTCAGGCACAGCGGATAAAATAGAATATCTGCACATATATAGAGGAGTGAAAAAGAAAGAATGAGCATTAAAGGACGTATCAATTCTATTGAAAGAAAATTAAGCAAATGTTATGAATTACGAATTTATTGACTAGATACTAATTAATCTTTACGGGTTCAGCTACCATTAAGACAATTTGAAAGATGACATGGATATTTCAATATCCACAAGAGAAGAGAGTACAACCAAAACCTAGAAGAGCGCGAATTTAAATCCGTAGAATATATGCATTTAACCTTTCAAAAGCATATTTCATGTTCGAAATGAATCACTTGGAGAGAAGTGTGATATAAAAACGAAAGCCATATACGGAACTGGTTCCAAAAGAGACAACTGGAGGTAAACAGAAGCAGCATACGTAAAATGACTTCACCTTTCCGGCCGCGTTTAATTTTATAGCTTTGGTTCTCGAATCTGGATCAACCATCACCCATTATTTATATTTTATTACTTTGTGTAGCGTTCATATGCATATTTGTTGTAAATAAATAACACTTAATTTTTAAACTATATTTAACATAGTTATAGTAAAAACAAAACTATGAAAAATTGCTTGTTCGAATATTTTATGAGAATTCATCGAAAGATATTAAATAAAAGCATTATTAGAGAAATTCTTTAAGAATATATTGATTTGGGGTTAACGAAGACACCGTTTTGGCCAGACGGAGGTTAATATAAAAATACCAGAATATAGACGCATGTGACACAACAAAATATGACAGTAAGATAACTATAAAATAAAGAGAATAACGTACTGTAGGATAGGACATTTTGGGAGATAGAAATTAATATCACAGGAAAAAAGAGAATACAAAGAAAAACATGCAGTAAATAGCACTAAGTGGTAAAAGCTTAACAGAAGAATAAACCGTTGAAAGAGTGAAACGGCAACCGAATTTGGGAGTCGAAAGACGTCGACCGACATTTAAAAAACCGTCTTACAGTAAATGTAATTTGCATTCTTGAATTGCTACTTATTTGGTACAATTATATTTTAATCACTTTTATACTTCTGTTTCTTTTGATATAAGAGAATATTAATTATTTTACATGATCTGATATACATTGAGCGAGCTTGTCAATATATCCCTATATCTTTTAGGTGGTAGCGAAACTTTTTAGTCCAATTGTAGTTCAAACCCACCGTTACAAGTCGTATTAAAGAAGGCGTCTCCAAGAACTTAATGTTGAAAGTATTATTAGACCTGTTTGCTCAAGTAGCTAGCTCAGTGAACAGAAAACTCTCGTAATACCCCAGTTTGTGCCTACGAAGTGTCAGTATCTTCTGAAACAGACAGCTAGTTAGCCTTGTAGTGCTCTCAGGTTAAAACTGACTTCAAATGATGCAGACGGAACTAGAGCAATACAGCGTAACAAAACGCTAAAATAACTGTTTTTAAAAACGCAATCGTTATACAAATATAAAGACGGTTCTGGTAGAAGCTTGCCCTGTTCATATTGGGTTACATTAAGGCCACTCAAATCGCATCGGTAAACTCATTATTTAAACGCGATTCTGACACCGCTGTAGCGAATGCTTACCGCTTTAAAATGCAAACACCTTACCTGGAAGCCGCTCGAAAACTTGCTAATACGCATATGGGTCTGGCCCTGGGTTGCGTCATCCAAACCTTGGATAGCGCAATGCGTGTAAATACCCACTAAACAACGCTGAGGGGAAGTCGTACTTTTGATTGGCGACGGCTGACGTTACGAAGACCTAAAACATGGCAAATACACCTTTTGGTGGGCAACAATTTGCATAGCCGCTTTTTATACTACATCAAATAACGTTTGTTCTAGCAAAATTAAGGTGTTCGATGTTCTTCCAATTCGAAGAAGTAATAAATTAAATGCATTACCTATTTTTTACCACACAGCATTTTCCTAATATGGTTTGTATGTTTTAAACCAATTTGCTATTAGGTGTTCATCGATGATATTTTTTCCTAGTCAGTTCTGTATTTTTTTAAGCTTGAATATTTGATAATGTAAATTGTGAGTTTAACCCTGCGATACGCGACTTAATTTTATAATCATATGAAAAAATGTGTGAAAATATATATAAAGTCAGTTCGCCTAGGAATTTCATTGTTCTTCTGCAGATAGCACACTTGTATTAATAAACGATGGCTGTAGTGGTAAGAAAAATTGGGTTTCTGATTATTATGTTTGATATATTAAGGCCAAATACACTGTAACAGTTCTAAAGTTATTTCGATGACACACACTGTTCTAGTTGCCCATGAGACGCAAACTCACCACTTTTCTAAACTATTGTATATAAATTTTACTACTTCAATGTATTATATAAAATGAGAGATAACATTAGCATTTATTAAAATTCTTTCAGCACTTTTTGCCTTGCATAGGCTTTGAAACATCAGTTTTACTTACTATTTTCATGCTCGAAATTAGCAATCTTTGATCTGACATCTTTTGGTACCAAAATATCTTCATTTTTGGAATTAATTGTTATATGTACTGGTCTCCTCTTAAATTCATACAATCAGATATTGCTAAGACGTTTTTTACGCCGCCACTATATTTTTAACGTACGCAACGAATGGCTGAAAGACCACGAAACTCATGTCACTCCAAACTCTCCGGTGGCGACTAGAAACTGTTCTGCACTAGCTGAGACCAACAGAGAGCTTATGCGTATGTGATTGTTATGGATATGTGACTGTAACTGCTTGAAAAAGTGCTTACGTGTGAACTTTGGCAAAGTTCAATGACTGTTAGCAACCTATACAGTGACGACTTGTTCCGATTCATCTAGAAGCCTTATCATTAACAGCAGGTGCCGACGATCGTAGACAATCTTTGAATGGTCGTTATCCATTCTTCCGATTGACCTTTGTGGAAACCCTGCTGCACCAAGTTAAGTTGGATATATTTTATTATTTTAGTATTTCAAGTGATTTCATGCAAATATTAAATATGTTATATGTACTGCGCTAAGGATCTGTTATGTGAGTAAATACCGAAAATTTTGTATATGTTTACAAGTAAATAATGCTATGCAGTGCGGTAACGCCTTAACCCCTCTGGGTCAGTTTGTCAAAAGACGTCGCAAGCATGTGCAATTCTTAGTAATTTTTTTATACCATTGTTCGACAAATAAGTTCTAGCTTTGAACTGATACCCGCTTACATTTATTATAATGAATTTTATCTTAATAGGGTTCTTAAATTTACTGTATGATTTTCATTTGTAAAGCGAAGTGCAGTTCCACATATCCTGACGGAACAAGGCAGGTCTATATCTACAGCAGAACACACATATTTTCCGTAGTCTAGGGGTTATCTTCCTGGTTGAACCTACCCGTTACATTACCGGCACACATACGCCAAGTGGCGTCCTTAAAAATAAAACCGATTTTTCTTGTTTCTTTCCAGATGCAATTATTTTTACCGGGGCGAGGAAGCTGTCCTTTATTTAAACACTTATTTATCGAGTAAATAGGAATGGAGACCTTTATTTCTGTATAACGCACAAGAAACGGTTAACAGAAAGTGTTTGACATGTCCTTACAAGCTGTAAAGCTGTTTAATAAGCGGTTTTAGTACATCTGCTAAAACAAAGGCAGCAATTTATAGCTATTTATATTTTGTTCAGATTTATTGCTACTCGTTGCCCTTTATGTGGATATTGATACATTGACTACTTTCACCTGAGCTGTTATTGTCATATTAATCTAAATGTTTTCTTAGTAACCATTTCTGCATCTTATAATAGCACACAAATTGATTTTTGAGGCTTTCACGGCCATTGTCATTAAGTAACAAACGACTTCCGGGATTGGACCGTGTCATGATTGAGACCGAAGAACTCAACGTTTCGCCCACTTTCGTAAGGGGCTTCATCAGGAGGAAAAAAGCAAAAGAGCACGGTAACTCAACGTGTTAACCACGCCAGAGGCGAAACTCTTTGCAAAGGGAAGGGACAGAAGAGCACGGTAACTCAACGTGTTAACCACGTCAGAGGCGAAACTCGACTGACTATCGGAAGAAGAAAAGCGATTGCCTATAAATTCTCGCTTTTCTTCTTCCGATAGTCAGTCGAGTTTCGCCTCTGACGTGGTTAACACGTTGAGTTACCGTGCTCTTCTGTCCCTTCCCTTTGCAAAGAGTTTCGCCTCTGGCGTGGTTAACACGTTGAGTTACCGTGCTCTTTTGCTTTTTTCCTCCTGATGAAGCCCCTTACGAAAGTGGGCGAAACGTTGAGTTCTTCGGTCTCAATCATGACACGGTCCAATCCCGGAAGTCGTTTGTTACTTAAGCACACAAATTGTTCAGAAGCTTAGAAATGGTAACTCGTGCTACTTTACTGTATCGTTGGCTATTATCAATCAAATCCTTATTCTAGGATATGCTATAATGTAAAGGCACAAAAAAGCACATAATCTTCGAAGAAAGATTAAAGGGAAGTATAAATAAACTCTTCATAATTTTAATTACGAGCTAACGGATTTCCATCAATCGAACCAGGTCTTGGAAGACTTGAATGCGAAGTTCCTAGTAAAACTAATAAACAAAACCGTTTTCAAACTACACTTCATTTTCAGTAAAGCGTTGAAGGCAATTAAACAAACAAATAAACAACGACCTGATCGATAGTCAATCATAGTTTAAATTGCGAAACCTCATTAGGAAGTTTTGCTAAAGGTACAGCGACTGCACTGCCAAAGCACTTACCCCTTCTATCTGCAACTTCTTAATTACCGCACTGTGTATTTTCTGGATTATTGCTAACAAGATACGCGGCTAGTTTAATTAATCTCTGTAAAACGAAATGACTGCCAGCGAGCCAACGTAAAATTAGCTGGCGAAATTAGAATCGTTTTTGCGCACACATCTGTCTTGGGGCGGATCTTTCTTTGATCGGCCGAGGAGTTAAGAAATTCATTAGGAGCGGGAGGGCTGCAAGGAAGACAATAATGAAGTGTACAACAAAGAAATTACGACTTGAGATTTTCATTTCGGCGAACCTATGGAGGCGACCGAGACGATTATTAAACTGAAATTGACATTCCTGTTGTTAGAGTTTTTTTCAAATACAATAAATGTTTATTAAATATCGCCTCTTCCGATTTTTGACAAAAAGTTAAACCTTAATGAAGCGTATCTTGAAATTACGATTTGAAACAGGAATTGACAGCATTGCATCGATTAAAAAATATGGTTTAGATTTTTTTCGATTTAGGCAGAACCTTTTTATTATACGATGACGCTACAACCTTTGGAATTTGGTAGACTTACCTAATTGGTGTTCCAGACAATGAACAGTGTCGGATGTCAAAATTTTTGGAGAAATTACAATTTTCAAGGTTGTCGCTATAAGTGAATCTCTTCTATCTATCTATCTATCCGCCTATATCGATCCATATTGGATGTAGGCCTCCCCAAGTAATTTCCATCTTTGTCTGTCTTTGGTTTTTTGCATCCAGTCATAGTCCGCCACTTTCTTTATGTCCTCTGTCCATCTCATGGGGGTCTTCCTTTAAATCTCCGTCCTTGTCTAGGTATCCAGTCCATTACGATTCTTGTCCACCTGTCATCTTCCAACCTGGCTACGTAACCAGCCCATTTCAATTTTTGCTTTAGTACCTTCTCCGCCACATCATCCACCTTAATAATTTCTCTCAGCGACGTTCGTTTTACGATCTTTTAGAGATAATCTCACCATTAACCTCTCCATCTCTCTCTGTGCTATCATTAATTTTAGTTTATTCTTTTTGGTCAAAGTTCACGTTTCAGCTAGGTAGAGCTCTCTTCTACCTTTTTTAAAATGGTGAAAGTGGGTGGCGCTAAAATCATCAATAGGAGATAGCGACAGTTATAAAATTTACATATAGGTTCTCCTGGTAAAACAAGATCACCAACGTTACGAGCTTAAGACTTACAACAGAGTGTGCATACATCCGTACAGCTGGGCGCAATTTTTTCAACAGTATGCAAGTTAATCCGGAGGTGACTGCATATCTGAATCAGCAGAAATGAAGGACCATTATTACACAATAAACATAAAACGCTTCAATTATAAACAAAGGTAAAAAAATCTATTGTTAAAGCAACCATTCTCACCTTAAATAAGGCTTTCTCTCTTATAAAGGCTGTTCGTATGAATAAAGTATTTGCGTATTGTATGAGAACCCACAAACTCTAAGCAAAATAAGCACTCTTAGAAGAAATTATTATGCCTGAATTGTTTCATTGAGTCTTGCCAAATAAATGTACCAATATGATAGTCACTTCATTAGCAATTAATCTTAAAGGTAGAGATATACCTCAAGGAATTAGTTAAATTAGAAATGACAACACTGATTCCAGAGCGATTAAATTTAAATAGTTATTACACAGTTGAGGTTTTCTTTAATGTAAATTATGGTATGAGACAAAATCGAGATAAAATTATAGCAAATATCTTGTGTTTATCTTGATCTATTTAACTGAACTTTCAAACATATATGTAGACTTAATGCTTACATCTAAACAGTTCCAATTATAAGTCAAAGTTGCTATTAAAACCATGCTAAGTGTAATAGCATGCATCTAACACAGGGTTTGATAGCTCCTGAAATAATAAATAAACAGTTAAATTGGAAAATCTGTTGTAACCCAATAAAACAGTTTGCGGCATGGCAATTCTCGATTTTTTTATTTCTCCTTAAAAATGAGGCTTTTCGCTTCCTACACTGAACCTTCCACGGAGTCAAAGTGTTTTAGTGTCCCGCAGCATTGCCGTTATGCACATGAACCTTAGCCCCGAACGTAAACGAAATTCGTTTTTGTAGATAGATAGGTTTTCGCAAAAATAAAACTAACGCCATTACTTTAATGCGTCTTCATAAAACTGAGGGGTAATTTCACAGACGTTTTACAACTTTCGTAACAAGGTACGGTGTAACTGCCGCTGCAGATAGAAATGCGTTGCAACTTTGAGTTTAAATGAGGTAAGTCAAATTTATAGTTGCATTTGAGGTAAGTACACGCTGATTTTGCCATTTATGAGTAATCCGAAATCTATCTGGCAACGCTGAAATTTACTGTATAGATGGATTTTTGGCTTACTAAATTTGGCTCGAAAAAACCATGCGCCTAAGGCAAATTTTGTTTTTTTTTCTGATCACTTATGTATAGAATTTGAATAAAAAACGCATTTTCAACAATTTCAATGGCTGCCTTATAGAGGCATCTTCCAATTTGAGCAATAGAAAGTAAACCCGATCGGTAACGCAGTGTAAATCATTATGTACAGTAGGTAGAAACAAAATATTAATAAAACTGAAACAGTCAAATTAAACAGTTATTAATGTGAATTAGCATTAAAATCTTGCAGTCGATAAGAGTCGAACCTGTACTTCCAGAGGCAATATGATTTCCAGTCAGACCACTTAGTCACTTCATCGTTGTATAATGAAGTGGCGGGAACGATGTAAGAAAGTAAGCTTGATCGCGGACGGAGCAAGTACCGTCGGTAACGATGATCTAAACATTAGTACAAGTGATTTTCGACAGCATTCGAATGTTCTTTACCTGTATTCAGGATGTATCAGTTAGTATCGATATTTTAGAATTCAGAACAACAAATCTATCCCTAAAGTTACTGATTTTGTATTCTTCTGTAAAAGCTATGCTAATACCTATACTTACATACATGTTACTGTCGACGCTGTCTAATTTTCAGGATTTTCTTCATTTTTCCATTATCTGGAAGGTTTTTATTTCGCTAATTTCGTTTACTCATTGTATCTCTGAGTGTCGCTCTGTTCTGTGTCTTTCGCGTTTAGTCACCTCTGGAGATAACCACTCGATTGTCGCTATTAATACACGCTAGAGCGCTGCCCAGTAATATCTATGTTAACATACAAACGTAAAGAATGAAAATAAGCAATAGAACAAGAACTTGTTTACTTATATATTTACAATACCCAAAAAAACTTGCAATGGGGTATTATTCGAAAAATAGAAAAATAATCTGTAATTATATTCAGTTACCAATCAGTACACTAAAAATCATATGCGAAAAATTATTAACTGCGGAAATATAAATCTGAAATCGTTGTTATTTATACTCAACTGATAAAAATACAACACAGCTTTAGGTTAAGATAAATATGGATTATTATTCATTTTACGCTAGTGACCAAGTGACATAAATAAAACAAAGTTATTAAAAAGTAATTTTACAATTGGGTAAGTTAAACATTTAATCAAAACGCCATAAGATTAATGTGTTGATTTTCCAGAAACCTTAGCAGTAAGGAATCAGAAAACCGATTTTATAATTCATCAGTCCATTGCAATGCTGACCTGAACCACCGACGTGTAGGTAATTTCAGTTCAAAGAAAAAGCACGCTAAAGCAAGTAACTATAATTTCTCTTGAAAAAACTGGGGTCACAAGTGGTCGGTTGTCGTGCGGACTTAGTTTATTAATTTGCAGGCGAAGATGCAGGTGGATTAACCATGAATTCCGCTTGAGGTAAAATGTAAGAGATACTTCACGCCAGGTTCTTTTCGTAGTTAACTAACGGCCTCCCGATTGTGACTTTCGGAAGCATGTCGGAAGAGGAAAAGTTAGTACGCCGCAAATGGCTAAACAGGAGTCCACAAGGTGAGAACGGAATCAATTAAAGCAAAACTTACATAGCAGCAGAGTTAGCTGCTTTTAGAAGAACTAATTTTACACAATGTGTCTGTGCAAAATTCTAAAAAATAATATATGTTACTTAAACAACCAGTTTACCAATAAGCGTTTTCATTTTGAGTATCTTAACTGTCGTATATAAAGCTGTGATTTGTTGTGAGTTAGCAAGTAAAAGTTATGCGATTTAAGGAAATTGAACCATTTATGCTACAACAAAGCATATAAATAGTAAAAATTCGGTACAAATATGGGGAAAAGTTTATGGAGACCTGCTATTTCATGCAACAGAGTTATCAATAACTCATTATCGGCCGTTTAGATCATGCAACCGTACAGCAGCTATCGTTTTCTTTTGAAGCTATATGAAGGACAAAGTGTACATTATGAATCAACAAATAATTCAAGTTCTCAAAGACAACGTTCGAGCTAATCACGAAGTGCAGTCGCAAATATGCTAAAATGCAATGCAGAACTTCCTCAAATTGATGATCATTGCGACAGAAGCAAAAGCGGCAATTTACTATACATAGAGCCGGTTGCAGAAAGCAATGTTAAGTCTGGTGTTAGCTAACGCGACGTCAAAGTGAACAAAAACGAATCAAATCTCAAATGTTTATGGGAACTAATACATTAGTAAACAAAATTTGATGCGATTTTATTCACTTTGACGCGACGTTAGCTAACACCAGACTTAACATTGCTTTCTGCAACCGGCCCTAAGTGTTTTATATTTAATCGTAGAGTTAGAATCAGAATTGAAATAAAGAGATTGCCACTTTTTACTAAAAAAGATGTTTTTTTATTCATTTAAATTGTCATCCCTTAATGGAAAACCCTACATATTCAACTATAATGATTTAGAATATTGGATTATAGTAAATCACCTACTTCCTTCCATGATGAATGCAAAATTTTAAAAAATTTCTAGAGTAACGAGAAGAACCTTTCGTTTTTATGACTAAGGCAAGACAAAATAGTAATTGAAAATACATTAAATTTTGTTTTATGTTTATAGAATTAACCTAAAGGAACTAATTGCTAAGAATCCTATTTCACCCACCAATTACCAAAATTCGATATTAGGCCTTGAGAATTTAAGCGCTAGAAAGCTTTAACGTTAATGAAGTTGTTTATTTATCGCTTTGAGGATAAAGGAGTTGCATATGAAACAGGGGCATTATTGAATAATACAGTGGCTTCAGAAATGATCGAACGTCTTTAAATGATCATTATTTTGGCGCCAATTCTTTTAACTATTTGATGTGCAGCGTTGTTTTGACGTTGAAATATTTCACTGGCGTTCGTTCGTTGTGCAAGGTGTTGTACGAAGTTTCCAGCCGGTTTTAATTATTGTGCTGTGGTTTCAGCGTACTATTCTTTTGCAGAAATTATTTCACTAATTAACGTATTTGAGTTTGGTGTAAGTACACACACTAGTTAACAAAATTAAAGTTTTGAGGTTACAGCCTTATTTTATATTAGAAATTATAAACCTGGCCTTTACATTTTCACTAGTTGCTTTTATTCTAATAGCTCACTTTCGCAGTGAAATCTGAAATCAGCATAGTTTATGGTCATATTCCATTCAGTCATCCATCGAACAATATACTAAGACGTTTCCAGGTGTGCAAATCAATTAAGATGCTTTGCTCACCATAAGAAGATTACTATTCACTGTTTCGAAATCAACAGGCAGGCCTACTGTTTTAACCGAAGAAAAGGTAGCTGACATTAATAATCGAATGCAACTAAGCTCGCACAAATCAATTTCCACATTGGCTGCCCAAATTGGTAGGTAAACGATGGACTGCTTATGTATAGCGTCATTTACGCATATATTCCTTTATGCTTAGGTATTTCTGTTGGATCGTGTCATAAGGATTTAGGAAAACATATCCATATTATGTATCCGTACAAGATAACAGTGGTAAAGAATTATTGGAAAATGTTTGGAGATCACGAATGCAATATTGCCAGTGGTTTAATGCAAATTTTCCTGATCGTCTTATTAGTCGTGGAAGGTGGCCTGCGCGTTCACCAGATTTGATACTACTAGATTTTTATTTATTTAGACATTTAAAAACTAAAATTTACAGAAACCGATTACATATATTAGAAGAATTACAGCAAGCTAGTCAATAGGAAATACCAAGTATCAGTGAGCAGGACTTGCGGAGAGTATTTGATAATATGAAACGAAGGATTAATTTGTGTCTACAAAATAATGGTTAACATTCCCAACAAGTTTTACAGACAATCTCTCTATCCCCATTCTGACATGTTTTAAATCGGCTGTCAGTTGACTGTAGTGATCAATTCATCATAACTTCAGTGCAATAAGATAAGTGTTTCCTGTTTTCCAGTTAATTTTTAATTTGTTATGGTTATTTGTTGATGACATGAGCAAGGGTAGTCCCTTAAACAGCATTTACGGTAGAATAGGCTAATTACTTATCTTGAAATGTACTATTTTGTCCTAAAACTAACTGAAAATTAAATTGATGTGATTGAAGCTGAAGTTTCCACTTTGCATGAAGACACTTGAATAAATTTTGTATCAATAAAATGTTTATAATAAAAAATTTATTGTATAAGATTATTCCGATTTACTTTAGTTTATTCTTTGCGGGCTAAAATTTTACTTTGAATAATTAAGACTGTTGTAAGAGCTAAGTTGATTTGAGTGTTATTTATTTTTACTGAATGGGAGATTAATAAATGGTAACATAATAAAGTGTTTACTCCGAGTACCCACTCGGACGCCACTGCCACGAGAACTAAAATTTTTCCAGTAATACCAACTCCTGTTAAATGGGTTGCCTACATACTAGCTTAATTAGCTTTCGGTCATTTCTGAAGGCACTGCACCTTTAATTCAATGGTAATTAATTAATAACAGAAAAACCCAAACCACTATTTTAGCCAATTGCTGTGGAATTCCACGTATATTCTATTACATTCCTCTTTCGTAATTGAGTTTTTTTGTTCGTGTTCATTTCATGCATATTTCGTGGTTTCTTCCTGGAATAGTTTAAAAGACCTTTGTAACTCCTTTTCTAATCTAGATATAAGTACTATATAGTCCATATAAGCCAGGCACTGATTCCTGAAGCTGTGAAACAATTATTCTGTGTTCATTCCACTTTTTCCGTCCGTGAACTATTTTAGTCTTGAGTATCATATTGCACATGTTTCTATTGGGCGCTATTAACAGCATATACCATTTAACTGATCTATATTGACCTAAATATTTTTTCGCTATTTTTTTAAATCGAAATGTTTTGATTTCTAAAAGTGTAAATATACTTTTCATATAGATTCATAGACTTCCACTCTTTCACATCCTTTTTAATTTTTTTTCCTTTTTATCATGCGCAATTGATCTGATCATCCATCACCTGAAGTGCATAGATACTTGTGTTGTTTAAGGGTATGTCAATATAACCATATTTTTTACACATATAACGTAATTTTTCTGTTAAGACCTACTTAGCTGCAGGCTCAGATTCGATGGGAAAAAAGAATACAATTGCAGAACGGCAAGAAACTGCTATAAACCTGAAGTATTATTGGTAATAGACGCTACCGGCTGCAGAGTAGCGGGTACAGTCTAATCAACAACCTAAATAAGAGTAACTTACCAGCAGGGCCGCTCTTCACAATCTTATTTTTTACACAAAACGATAGCCATAAGTAAGTTCCAATACGAAAGCGTCATGAAAATACGTAACCGAACGCGAATTAATATCAGATTCAGACACTAGTTTCACAATCCAAAAACATATTAAATACAACCAGAATCAGCAAACACACATGAGGTAAGGGTTCAACTAAATAAATTTATAAATAATAGTAACAGGTAAATAACATAAAATGTATTGCATTCTAAACGTAATCGGAAATCAAATTAACTGTTCGATTCGAATAATTGTTACTCCAATAGCACCAGGCTTGCTAGCAATGTTTCTAGAAAATAGCTATTAAATGAATGGCGTTCGGAATCTTATTAAAATCACAACAGGTTTTGAATAAATACTTAGATGCGCTTGGAATCGATTCAGCGATATAGTAAGAGCTGTGAGTTTCCAGTCATAACGTCAAATGCAAGAGTGTTGGGTGCGTCCTCGGGTACTCAAATCTTGGAAGAAAAAGTACCCCCTGATCTCTATTCGGCAAACACTTGCGTCGAAAGAGTGTAGGGTTCGCAATCAGCCAGCAGGTAATAGGGTATTTTTCAGCATACAATGTGGAGTTCAACAGATGGTGGCCACTAATACATGGCTGGTTTAGCATTTGAAATTATTTAAAGTTCTCAAAGATAACGTGCACAACATCCAGGTTACTGAAAACGTCTTTAAAATAAATTTGGCAAAACGTTAGTCTACTTGCAGATAGAGCGAAAATAGTCTCATATCTGAAATGTTAGGCGGCTAATAGGTGGTTTTACTTGCAAAATACCATGAGATCCTGATTTGATCAGATAGGGGCAACAATTCAACAAACCATAGTAAAAACTGCCATTCTGTCATTTGTCATTAGTGACGTTTTTGGGGATAAATACGTTAACTAAACGGCGCTAAAAGTAAGCTACAGAAATGCCTCATACATCATTTGACCTAAGATGAAAGAACAAAAAATTTTTAAATTTTGATCTGGAAATACAGCTGTATTTTGAAGTTCTCATTTGGCCATTTTTAAAAAGCAAAGCCAATTGCAAACCAGAAAACTAATAACTCAATATACACAATGATATAAAAATTTGTCGCAGCAAATATTTATTAAAATATTTTAGGACCGTTACACACAATATTAACTTGCTGACAATACCAATTTAGCAATCTGCTTAGAAGGAAAATTTGCGGTGTGCTGTATATTTACTCGCACTCAACGAAATCTCATATTTCCTACACTGCACGAAATTCCAACCTTCTGCACTCTCATGTATCCACTAACAATCTGAGTTCGTTTATAATAGTAACAATAGATTTAGCTTCTATACTTATTAACATAGTCGATCTTTCTTGTTATTATAAATCTAAGAATGTATTTCAATAGCCAAACTTTAATTACCAATGGAGCTCTGGTAGTGGTGGTTTAGTTTGTATCTGAAATTGTAGCAACTGTCAAAATGGGAAAAGATGGCTAGCAAACCCACAACCGAAACCTTTGAAAACTATTCTGAAAAATCAACAGTCGTTTACAAGAGCACTTCCAGTTTTATTGTAAATTCAGATTCTTATCTCTTTGAAAAATATTAGAATTTTACAAACAATTTATTCTCCTCCAATAATTGCATTCCGTAATGGCTTAATTAAAAAATAATTTGCATACAGAATGCCCAGTAGCTCACTGGTTTTGGTATTCTAATAAATGTAAGCATGTTGGCTATGCAAATAATCGCAATAACGCAGGAATGCAAGCTAGTTTTTAAAGCAGAAACGAGAGTTGAGCCAACTAACGCAGCAAAATGAATTAATTCAAGGAACATTAATTTTCAAATTAAACGCAAACGTAGCAATAACGGCGACATCTAATTTTTCACTTCGGTGCATAGCGACCAGTTTTTTTTATTAAAACAATTTTTTCGAGTTATTGTAACTAACTTCCTCATCAAGTCGAACGTTTTCATAAGTGGAATAGTTCGTAATCTTACGGAATTCTCCTTAGCAACCGTACAAACCCATTAAAAATGGATTGCCATATTTTCATTGTGGTATATCGGGCTAGAGATTATGCCACTGATTGATGGCCTCCTATGACGCTACAGAATTTGCAGAGTAGCAGGATATCGACCCCCTGCCATACAGAATATATATCCAACAATAATTCTTGCGGTGGCGTCAGGACGTCGTCGAGGGTTGTTCGTTTTAGTTTGTTGTTTACGCTGAAACTGTAGAAACAGAACTTGATGCGAACACAGAAATAAATGGAAGAGCTTCTAAGGCCTGCTTTTTGAGGCCACCCGCGTTAGCTCTACATGTGTCGCTCTTTTGGCAGAACAAGCAGTTTAGTTCTTGATTTTATTGGTTGGAATTTGTGCCAAATGTTTATCGTTTAACTTATGGAAGAGTCAGCACCGATTTGCGCTCAAGTGGAAGTTATTCGACATTTGGTGGAATTATTAGGGTTAATGTTCCTTCTACTGTACAGTTTAATACATGGCATGGAAGTATAAAGTCTGGATGAAATTTTAACTCAAAAATGGAAAAACATTCGAGATTCCAAACTTAATTCATAACAACAGATGTAGAATGTAACTATTTCATATCAATTTTCACAAATTAAAATTTTCTTAATAAAAGTAAAACACTGCTTCTTTAACTAGTATTCTCAAGTTCTATGAAGAAGTCAGGTAGCTTAAATGATACATCCAAAGATGTCGCTATGGAAGTAGCACAAAGGGGAACATTGACACCTAAGTACGCGTACGTGTAAAGGTGATTCGTCATCCCTTTATAATTGAAACTCCAGGATGCAGGACCAGGGTAGACTGCTGAGTAAACAACTTTATCAACTCCAATAAAAAAATAAGGGTATAAGGAAGAATGGACAGGAAAGCTTTCCTAAAACCAAAATTTCTAATTTGTGATGAAAGCCGCACTTTCCAGTTGAACATCAAATATTGTCTATTGTTCTATACAGCCAATTCTGCTACTTAGATCGGAAATGTAGACATTGAAAGGTAATATGGAACAATTAAAGGTAACCGTGAAATGAGGAATATAAGGTTGTTCTCATTAATTTTCGTAAACAGATAGATCTATGTGAAGAAATAGAGCATGCAAAATACCCGAATGTTATCAAGACTTTGGAAATTGGTTCCAATTATGCTGTGGAGTTTTTTAATATAGGCTGTAATAATGTGCAAAAAAGTAATGACTACAGAAATCGAATTTTCTGAAGTAATTGAGAGTGGTTTTAACAATAATATCTAGCGTGCTCGAAATAAGAGTATTTAAAGTATGATCAAAAATTATTTTCATATGGTATGGCTATGGAATAGGTCCTAATTTATGAATTCAACTATGTTTATACTAAAAATGTAAAAACGTGACATTTGATTTTTAAGAGGCTTATAGTTGCATTCATAAATTAGGAACTATACCATAGCCACACTAGATGAGAATAATGTTTGATCATACTATTTTGTATTGAGTGTTATATCTAACTTGGTTTACTTATTTAATGTTAAATTACAATTCGCTTTGTGATGACTTACTCTTTCTGATTTTTACTTGCTCCACGTTCTACACTGCAATATGAGTTGTATATATAATTATTTAAAATGAATTCAAGTATTTCATATACCCTTTAATATGAATCGTTAATATTAGATTATTAAATATTTCTAGCTCAGTAGAACACGGTTACTCTCAAACAAACAGGTCGGTTCACGCAATATCAAGATTGTTATTACTCCTAAAAAATCATTTGTTTAATGAAAACTTACGTCAAATATTAGTGACAATTTCTATGAACATCAGTGTGACTTCTAATTATGTAAGTGGAATGTCAATTGCAAATACCTCTCTATTGCACTACCTGTCATTCAATAAACATGAAATAGTAAGTAGTCCCTTTTTTCATATAAAATTTTTTCTTGCGTGCTCTACAATAAATGAGTACCACACTTCGAACTCGCAATAGGTGATTATCAAAACGGATTCAGGCCCAGTCTATCCACGATAGACGGCATCTTTACGCTAAGATAGGGTGGCCAGATTTGTAAAATAAAAAACGGGACAGAAGACGTTTGGGCGGGGTAATAATAGATATTTATTATATAAGACGATAAAGTTCACTTTTATCCACGAGTGAATCGCTTAACGTCGAGACGTTGATGATTTAAGAGCGGATAATGTAACTTTATAGGTATAGCATACAAACTTTTAATCAATTCTTACTATTTCATTAATCATTGCAACTATAATCTATAAACTACACTACACAGTATCAGTGGATGGGAAAGAAGAAGCTTTTTGGGTTTTATATTTTTCAGATCCATTAATTTTGGTTTCGTCCGAATGAAATTGTAGAAATCACTGCATGAAAATTGAAAATGAAAATGAATGAGTTTTACATACTATTATTGTTTCAATATTCTTTACGACGAAGCGATTCTTCTCATCTGTCCATAGCGCATTTGTAATCGAAAATATTCTTTCTACCGCTGCACTTGTTCCTGGAACAGCAAGAACCATTAGAATATTTGCAAAACAAATTTTTTCACTATCCAGAAACTTAACCATCTCTAGCCATTTTTCTTCAACCCTTGTAGTATTGTTTGGTATTTAGCTTTTAATCATGTTAGTTTAGTTTATTTCATTCGTAATTCTTAATACAAGTAAATAGCTGTACATAAATTTAGTGTAGTTTGTAATTCTACCTAGCGGTAAGTGTACCCACTATTGGTGGAACGTCGAGTTATGGGGCTTACTGTCCCCTCTCCTGCCACCCCTAAATGTTGGGTCAGTGGCCCACATAGCAAGAGATGAACCTAAGACGAGTTGGTGAACGGTCGGTCAACCGATCCCGTTTTTCGTTATTTGTGTAATCGCTCGTGTTTATCGTTTTGTGCTCCTGGAGTCACGGGTCAATCGACGTGCCACCCCACATGAGCCATCCTGTATGTCCCTCCAAGGTAAGTCCCTGTGCGAATTTCTACCTTGCGTGGGTATTATCGAGTCTTATGCTCTCCGTTTAGGTAGAATTAATTTAGATATTAATTGCCCTGGAGACAGATACATTTCTGGTCCTTCGAGCCGGATCTAATCAATTGAGATTATCCGTTTTTTGTGTAGTAGAAACGCGTGAAATTTGTCGAATTTTCCAAATTTTGATATCGTTTATTTTCCAAATTCAAAGCTCCAGCGCAGGTACAGCTATTTACGAGTTATTATTGATTTAACTTATTGATTCGTGTATATTGCGTATGTCGTTACGTTTCGCCGTCCCACATATTAATTTTATGCTTAATTTGGTCCGCATCTTTGCATCCATTGTCGCTCGTTCTCGGAATTTCCTAGTTTGGTTGCGCCGGGCATATGGTCAACAAGTGACCATCGTAGAACGGTTGGGTTTTATTGCTTTTGCTTTTATTGCTGTGGTACTGCAGGCGGCTGTCGATCCTCAAAGTTTTGAATTTTGGATATAGCCCTTTGTTGCAGTTTCCGCCGCCGCTTACCAATAAATCATGGCCAATCAGCTTAAAATGAATTTGGCACTCCGCAGTACTTTAATTAATCAATTATTGGAAATTCGTGACCTAGCTTCTTCATCTCAGGAAGAAACCGCGTTACGTCCGTTATTCAAACGGCGACTTGACAGGGCAAAGTCGATTTATGATGAATTTCAACCCTTGCATCGCGCAATTATTCAAAATATATCCACTCAAGCTAATCCGGACCTAGCATCCGAAGAGGCCATTAGGAAACAATTTGATGATGCCTTTAATAGTATTGAAGCTATTTATTTTTCTTTGTTTCCTGATAATGAATCGTCCCCGAGTTTTAGCAATCTTAATGACAATTCTTCGAATCGTAGCTTCAATCATTCTAATAACGTCCGTTTGCCGAAACTGGAACTTCCGATTTATTCCGGAGAGTATAGTCAATGGACCGGTTTTATCGAATTATTTCGAAGTGCAATACATACTAGATCTGATTTGTCTGACATTCAAAAACTGCAATACCTTTTGAGTTGTTTACAAAATGAGCCATTAAATCTTATTAAGTCGTTGCCTTTGTCAGGAGATAATTATAAAATCGCGTACGATACACTCGTCGACCGCTACGATGATAAGCGTAGATTAGCTAATCACTATTGGACATCAATTAATAATTTTCCAAAATTGAAAGCAGAATCCGCGAAAGACCTGCGAAAACTCTTTGACCACGTTAAAGAGAATCGTTTGGCCCTTAAGGCTCTAAACATTGCTAATTCGTTAGAGGACTTTATGTGGTTTAGCATCCTTTTAGATAAGCTTGATACAGATACGCGAAAATTATTTGAATCGGAGATTAGGTCTAAGGCATCGGACATTCCAACGCTAAAACAATTAGAAGATTTTATTGAAAGTCAATGTCGCGTCTTGGAAAGTGTTGATAACTCAGCCAACAAAGGGTTCAAACACCTGTTTGCAAAGCCGTCTACTAAATCGGCGTTCTTAGTAAATAAATCCTCGAATAATAAACTTACTTCAGGTAGCGAAAACACTTCGAAATGTCTGATTTGTCAATTGGCACATACAGTTTATGCGTGCCCTGTGTTTGCGGCAAAAACGCCACACGAGCGATTTGAAATGGTCAAATCGCATCGTCTTTGTTTGAATTGTTTGCGCTTTAACCATATGAGTAATTCTTGTCCATCAAAATCAGTATGTAGAAACTGTCGCAATAAACACCACACGATGCTCCATTTTCCGGCAAGATCCCAAAGTTCGGCAAATTCTGAGGTCGGTGTACCTGTTCAACATTCGGAGGTGGAAACGAGCCTAACCGCTTGTGCGAGCATATTGTCGTGCGAATCGGTTTTACTTTCTACGGCTATTGTGGAAATTCAAGACGCTCTCGGTAATTTTCAGAAGTTGCGCTGTCTCATTGATAATTGTTCACAGGGTAGCTTTATCACGCAAAAGGGTTTAAGGCGCTTGGGATTAACACTTACACCATTTAAAACCGTTATTCAGGGTATTGGTTCAGAAACCTCTGAAAAGGCCTTGCTTTCTGCAGGTTTTGCAACATGTTGTCTTCGTCCTTGTTACAGCAATAAGCCGGTGCCTGTATTTAGCATAAAGGCCCATGTAATCCCTCAAATTGCCGGGAATATACCTGCGAGTTCCATCGACCCTTCTAAATGGAATCATATTTCTGGCTTAGTATTAGCTGATCCCGAATTTTATCGGGCCCGTCAAGTAGACTTATTGCTAGGTGCCGATATATATGCACACGTGATTAAACCTGGCGCAATTTTGAGTACGTCCCAAAATGAACCCGCAGCACTTAACACGGTCTTCGGTTGGGTTGTTAATGGATGCGTTGGTCCCGCGTCGAACGCAGTTGCTAAAGCTTATCTGACATCGGTCGAAATTCCAACCCTCGATGACACATTGAAAGCGTTTTGGCGAACAGAAGAACCCCCGCAGATATCTGCGGTCGACGCCGCGGATGCCATTTGCGAGTCGTTATATTCATCTACGGTATCCCGTGATAGTACTGGTCGATATGTCGTTTCGTTGCCGTTCAAGGTGCAAAATCCAAAATTTCCCAATTCGCGCGATATCGCCTTAAGGCGGCTGCAATTGCTCGAAAATCGCCTTATGCACAATCCTTCTTTGAGAAGGGAATACGTCAACTTTATGGACGAATACATTAATACAGGGCATATGGTCCTCGCATCGGCGGATCCTCGTCCCGATAAATGTTATTACATTCCACATCATTGTGTGACGAATTCAAAATTCCGTGTAGTTTTTGATGCCAGCTCGAGAGCTTCAAATGGCTTATCGCTAAATGACACATTGTATTCTGGGCCAAAGTTGCAGCAAGACATAGTCTCTGTGTTATTAAACTTTCGCGCTCATAATGTAGTAATGACTAGCGACATTAAGCACATGTTTCGCCAAATAATCGTCTCGACTACAGACTGTGATTTTCAACGTATTCTATGGCGCTCTTCCATAGATCAGCCTATAAAAGAATATATCTTGAATAGGGTCGCATATGGAGTTACTTCATCGCCGTTTCTTGCAATTAGAACTCTTATTCAATTAGCTGATGACGAGCAACACCGGTTTCCCCAAGCATCTTCTGTCATTCGAAGAGATATCTATGTCGACGATATTGCCACTGGATGTTCCTCCGTGGCTGAGGCCTTAATCCTACAGGATCAACTGATAAAATTGTTGCGTTGTGGCGGATTTGAATTAAGGAAATGGGCTAGTAATTCTCCAGCGTTAACCAACCACCTAGACCCCACGCATCTGGTAGAGAATATGGTATCTTTCGATTCCGGTGAACCTTGCTCCCCTTTGAAGATCCTTGGCTTACAATGGTCCCCATCAAGTGACAGTTTTAGATTCAAGTTTGAACCTATTGATCGTCCCTGTTCCAAAAGGCACATCCTATCGGAAGTCGCAAGGGTCTTCGATCCCATCGGTTTCTTAGCGCCGTTAACGTTCTTTTCGAAGCGGCTTATACAACACTTATGGTGTCTAGGATTAGGATGGGATGAATTGCCTCCCTCGGAAATAATTGATCGTTGGGAATTATATAAGTCGCAATTAGCGGACATAGCTCACATCAAAATTCATCGCCAATTAATTCCTGCGAATTATGTCAACTGTGAGTTGCACGGGTTTTCTGACAGTTCAGAGGCCGGTTTCTCCGCGATAGTGTACCTTAGATTTGTAATCGGTCCGAATGAATCAGTAGTGAGGTTTGTGATGGCTAAAACCAAAGTTGCCCCCTTACAACGGCGACCAATTCCTCAATTGGAATTATGTGGGGCGCAATTGCTAGCCAAACTAATTTCTTTTATTTGCTCGTCCTACTCGTCGTTTGTTAGCTTCGCCGCAATTTATGCGTGGACTGATTCTACGATAGTTTTAGCTTGGCTTCATTCGTCTCCGCATCGGTGGAAAACATTTGTTAGCAATCGCGTTAGCTACATTCAAGAACGCGTACCAGCAACTTCTTGGCGCCATGTTCCTTCCGCTGATAATCCCGCGGATTGCGCATCCAGGGGACTTCTTCCTCGGGAATTGCTGAACCACCCCTTATGGTGGAGCGGCCCTTCTTGGCTTTCAAAAAATTCTGACGAATGGCCTACCCTAAAAGATCAAAACTCCTTGGACATGGAATCAGTTTTACGCGAAGAACGCAAACTTGTGTTGATGGCAACAACCGTGAACGATGAGCCATTTGATCCATTTAATTGCGATCAATTATTGTCTCGATTTTCATCGTTACGGAAAATAAAAAGGATCATTTCCTATTGCATGCGGTTCGTGCACAACTGCCGCAACGCTACTACACGGCGATTCGGGTCCATCACTGTAGGTGAACAACAAAGGGCCCTCAATCTATTAATTAAACATGTTCAGCACATATCGTTTCGTGATGATATTCGAAGATTGACTTTAAATCAACAATGCTCCAAGCCAATTAGAACACTCGCTCCATTTCTTGATTGCGAAGGAATTGTCAGGGTGGGCGGTCGTTTAGCTCATGCTAATATTTCCTATGGCAGTAAACACCCTTTTCTATTGCCCAAAAATCATAAGCTGACCGAGCTGATTATAAGTCAATTCCACGAAGATTATTTCCATCCCGGACCTCAGACGTTACTTTATTTATTGAGGCAACAGGTTTGGATAATAGCTGCTAAAAGCGCAATTCGTCGTTGTGTTTCGAAATGCAATCGCTGTTTTCGCGTTAATCCCCAATCGGTCACACCTCCAATGGGGAATCTTCCCGCTACCCGGATTACCCAAATTAAACCATTCGCAGTCGTAGGAGTTGATATGGGTGGCCCATATCACATCAGGTTAGGTAGACGTCGGGGTCTTGCGCCACAACAGGCTTACATATGTTTGTTTGTATGTTTTGCTACTAAATGCCTGCATCTAGAATTAGTTTCGGAATTATCAACCGATGCATGTCTGGCAGCGTTGCGCAGGTTCGTCGCTCGGCGGGGCCGTTGTTCCTCCATTTTTAGTGATTGCGGAACTAATTTTATCGGTGCCAATCGAAAAATGATTAAATTCACTAAGGACGCGGTCGAGTATGAAAACATTTCCTGGTCATTTAACCCCCCTTCGGCCCCTCACATGGGAGGGGTCTGGGAAGCAGGAATCAAGTCAGTGAAGTCCCATCTGGTTAGAGTGATAGGCGATCAAATTCTGACGTACGAGGAATTTCTCACGGTACTCGTACAGATCGAAGCTATTTTAAATTCTCGACCCCTGTGCTCGCTTAGTGCAGACCCCAACGATCTTGCAGTGTTAACACCGGGGCATTTCTTAACTCTCGAACCACTTTCCGCTGTCCCAGACGAAGATCTGACCAATTTAAAAATCAATCGTCTGGATCGATGGCAATTGCTCCAACGCATGCACCAGGATTTTTGGCGGCGATGGCATTCGGAGTATTTACAAACACTCCAACAGCGTTCGAAGTGGTTAAATCCCACCAAAAACCTGGAACCGGGGCTAGTAGTTCTGATTAAAGACAATTCCGCTCCGGCTCTGCAGTGGCGTATCGGCAGGGTGGAAAAGGTGCATCCTGGTATGGATGGAGTGGTGCGAGTAGCCACGGTTAAAACGACCAGTGGTAGCTTTCAGCGCCCGGTGGTTAAATTATGCCCTTTGCCCTCCCAGTAACCATCACCGATCCCGGGTAGAAAAATGCATGGCCTTTTTGGTGGGCGGAATGTTTGGTATTTAGCTTTTAATCATGTTAGTTTAGTTTATTTCATTCGTAATTCTTAATACAAGTAAATAGCTGTACATAAATTTAGTGTAGTTTGTAATTCTACCTAGCGGTAAGTGTACCCACTATTGGTGGAACGTCGAGTTATGGGGCTTACTGTCCCCTCTCCTGCCACCCCTAAATGTTGGGTCAGTGGCCCACATAGCAACAGATGAACCTAAGACGAGTTGGTGAACGGTCGGTCAACCGATCCCGTTTTTCGTTATTTGTGTAATCGCTCGTGTTTATCGTTTTGTGCTCCTGGAGTCACGGGTCAATCGACGTGCCACCCCACATGAGCCATCCTGTATGTCCCTCCAAGGTAAGTCCCTGTGCGAATTTCTACCTTGCGTGGGTATTATCGAGTCTTATGCTCTCCGTTTAGGTAGAATTAATTTAGATATTAATTGCCCTGGAGACAGATACAAGTATTCTTATTCCATTCGGCAAGTCTAGGATTTATTACGTTTACTACGAAGTTACATTAATCAAAAAGTCTATCTTCATCCAAACCATATATATAATACACATATATTGCTAGTAGGACCTCGGAACGTCAGAAAACATTACGGCGCCGACATAGTCTCACTTAGAGTATAACGCGTCTCGTGCGCATGCGTGGGAATTTAAACTCCGCCTTTAGAAGCGAATTTTAAACTTGACCACTTCCCCATTGGGCGGACGACGCCGTTGCCCTTGCGCACCGCCCACCATTATACATTGAAGAGTTGCTTGTCTGTCTCACTTCCTTGGCAAGTTTCCCACTCATAGCCGCTAGCAATATAGTAAGTATTAGATATATGATCCAAACTATCAATATATTTGTTAGGTTGTATTAAATATTTTAATGTTTCCTTCATTTCAGCCCAAGTAGGACAGTGCATTATTTGAATCTACCTGAACACTTTAAATGGTTCGAAATTGGCACCCATTATAAAATTTATTTATTTATTTCGTACTCAGTCACTTTTTTAAGAGTTTTGTGCTATATAAACCATTTTCTCTAGATTTAGTAAAAGGCTTGACAACTTTGAGGTTTGAAAATTGTGGTCTCTCCTGCTTTTAATTTTATTGCACATTTCTAATTCTTCAGCTGCTTCGCATACTGAAATAGTGTCTCCTTCTATCCTAGTTATAGTGTCACAGATAACTTTTAACTGGCTTTTCAAAAAGTATAACCATACCATGGAAACAGTATCATTAAAAAAAGTACTTAAAATTGTATGGCGATTGTCTTGAGATAAAAAGTAGGGGTTGAGTGCTGGAAAAATGTCTATAATTCTAGTGATTGCTGGTTGCAAGGATAACCATTGAGTTTTTACACTTCTAAGAACTCAAACTCAAAGCTTACAAGATTACAAAATTCTTTCAATTCTTCCACTCGTATAGTGAAAGCATTGAAATATTTTATTTACTATCGTGTCTACGTCTACAGGTAGAATATCAGCACTTGTTTGTATGGCATTGTATAAAATGTGTGCAGTACATTCTATTCCACATACATTCATTTTGAGGTTGTTGGTTCTTTTTCTTGCACCTCCGCCAAAATTAGTGTTGCAATTATCACACAATGGCCGTGAAAGTCTCCGAAATCATGGAATTCAAGTTTACCAGATTGAATGTAGTTGTAGTGCGTTATAAAATAATAACACTACACTTTTGCACTCGACACATCTATGCGGTACCGATTAATCTAACTTACATGACAGTACCTACTGCAGGCACAGTCTATTTACTTATAGACTGTGCTGCAGGTGCAAGCACAAAACAGGACTTCCACCTGTTCTGCGATTGGTCAGCTTTTCAACCAATTTTGGCGTTTGAATAAGCCGTATGCTTGGATTCAAACTTCCTTGCGTATGATTACATGCACCAGAAACGGTAGGTAATATGTATATCAAAAAACGGGACAATTCGCGTCCCGTTTTGAGTTTTTCGGGACAACGGGACACCAAGCTAAAAAAAGGGACAATCCCGTTAAAAACGGGACGTCTGGTCACCCTACGCTAAGACAGATTTTCTAAAAATTCTACGAACACAAAGTCGAACTGTATAACCTCTTTATCGATTTCCAGCAAGCCTTTGACAGAATAGACAGAAACCAAATAATCAAGGCTTTGAATGGCCTAGGCATACCACAGAAGTTAATTAATTTAGTGGGTATGACACTAGCAGGTTCCATGGCTGCAGTAGTTGTGCAGCAAGGAACAACGGAATTTTCCCCCATAAGCATCGGATTAAGACAGGGTGATTAACTATCCACTTTGATTTTTAACTTGCTGTTGGAATACGTCATCAAGAAGGCGGGTTTGTGTGGTACATTGAGGTCAAAAAGTATTCAACTGGTAGGGTATGCAGATGATTTAGCGCTAATAGCCAGATCCCTAGACGCATTCAAATACAGTTTAGTGAGCTTTAAAAACGCAGCAGCGGAGATAGGCATGCATATCCACACAAGCAAAACAAAATATATGAGAGTGTCAAAAACCGTACACAAAGGTCAAGGTCTCGTATTAGGTAACACCGTATTGGAGGAGGTCAATGAATTTCAGTACCTGGGCCGGCAGATAAACACATATAACTCCCTGGACGCAGAAATAACAAAGAGAATTCAGACTGCAAACAAAACAAATTTTAAATATAAGCATTTAATATATTTCAAAGTGCTTAATCGACCGTAAAAATTTATAAAGCTATAATCCGGCCAGTTGCCATTTAGGGGTGTGAAACGTGGGCTTTAACCGATAAACAACAGGAGCTATAAGGTGCTTTAAAAGGAGGGTATTAAGAAGAATTTTTGGTGGTGTGATTGTTACTGACGGTAGGTGCAGAAGAACCAACACTGAAATATACGCTCTGACAAACAACGAGGCAGTGTAAATCCCAAAGACTAAAGTGGTTCGTAATGAGAATGTGCAGTGAAAACGCGGCAAGGAAAATTATGGACTGGGACCCAGGATACGGTAGAAGAAGGGGAGGCCACGAAACAGATGGTTAGAAGCAGTGCAGCAAGACCTCGCAACGATGGGCATAAACAACTGGAGGAAAAAGAGTTCGATGGAAGAACATCACGCATCAGGCTAAAACCCACAAAGGGTTGTAAAGCCATAGAAGTAAGTAAGTATATAATTTAAGACGAATTCAAGTATTTCATATGGCCTTTAATATGAATCGTTAATATTAGATTATTAAATATTTCTAGCTCAGTAAAACATAATTACTCTCAAACAAACAGGTCGGTTCACGCAATATCAAGATTGTTATTACTCCTGAAAAATTATTTGTTTAATGAAAACTAACGTCAAATATTTGTGATAATTTCTATGAACGTCACTGTCGCTTCTAATTATGTAAGTGGAATATCAATTGCAAATACCTCTCTGTTACACTACATTTCATTCAATAAACATGAAATAGTAAGTAGTCCCTTTTTAATTTATTCACTTCACTCTGTTACTGTTTATTTTAGTTTGATCAATAAATACCTGTAGCTGTTTCTCGTCCAAAGAACTTTATCTGTTTTTCAATGATCCAACTCCATACCAACTGCTTACAGAAATTCTTCAAGCTGCAGACTAACCCCAGTATCGACTCGGCCAACTGTGAGAAACCGCAAACACCCTTGTCTTGTATTAATAAAATAACTTAAACTTCTTATATGCAATCCATTACAATATATTACCGTACAAATAGCTACTGCGTTAGTATGAAAAAAAGAGATATAAATAAAAGAATATTGACAGTAAAGCAGCCAATGTAGCAAAGATAGAGCTCAAACAAAATAACTATTGGATATCTTTAAATAAATTATTTCCACCAAATAGCTAAAAAACTAAAAACTGAAAATGAAACGTCTAAAGGCAAATAAATCAAAAGCATGGTGGAGACCTAAAATTGTATTAAAAAAAACTAGTATGCTAAGGCATTAGAAGAAAGTAAAGATCCCAATGTAGAAGCCATGTAAAGAAGCAACAACTAATAGTTGAAAAATAAAGAAAATATACACGGAAAAGAAAAATAGAAATAGGTTAAATACCGCAAAATTTTAAAGAAATACATTAGATTTGTAAGAAGACATACGAAACAAATGAGCAACGATGCAATTGGCTTAAAGATCTCATTAAAAGAATACAAATTGATATTCTATTGTACACTGTTTAACTGCAGCAAAATGTAATTTACACTACTAGCCTTAAAAATATAAAGAACTATATTAAAAGGTAGTTCAGAAGCAAAGCAGAGAAAAAATTTCAACTAGAGCTGGAATCAACTAAAAGGTGGAACCCACACAAAGTCTTTTCTTAATGCGATGTGCAATATAATACAAATTAATGAATGAGTAACCAACAAACGGCAATGGTACGAAAGCATGGCATGTTATAAAATAGTAAATAGGCAGATGGCGCCCACAAAAAAATTAAGCATTAGTTTAAACATCACATCATCACAAGCATAAAGCCAGATCGTTTGAAAAGCAACGCCGCCCCGTTTGACGCTAAAAAAGAACAGGAAGAAGTGTCCGTTTGACTGAAGCGGTTGCGTCAAGCTATCGAGAGGAACAGATTTTCAGTGAATCAAGGGTTACAAATCAAACAGGTTGGGAGAGGTGTGTTATTGTTCCGTGACTGTAGCCGTATGAGAAGCCTTCTACTACGCCGAATTGCCAAATTAACGCGATTGTCGGATATATCCAGCTTTCCTTTGCGCAGTCCCTTTAGTTTTAAGTTTTGCTGAATTTCATATTGATTTTGATGGAATAAATTTAAAGGAGTCCATATCGTTTTGCTACTATCTGTATATCAGCCACACAGTCGACGACATGTACATCAATCTATGGTTTTGCAACCATCCTACATCCCGGCGCAGTTCTGGAGAAATCTCGTTGTCAGTATGTGGATGCACGCTAATTACTGGTAGGTAATATTTCAACTACCGTCCGTTCTTTCGACGAAGCTCTGTAAAATCTTCCCTTACATGTAGAGTTAACACCTGTTGCCCCTGTGGATGTGCTTTGAACTGTTCAATTTGGTTCCATTTGCAAGCCCGCAAATATTACTTAACTTGGGCGGCGAGCGACTCATTTTACATCGTTCACCGTACAGAAATAGTAAAGCTACTTTCTACAAAAGCACACACCTGGTTCCACGAACGCAGAAATTTGTGGACAGTGGCTTAACTACTTCCGTTCGGCGAACAATATATAGCTCTGCCAAGATATCTCTTTACGCCTAAGGCCTGTGACTTTCCTTAATTTTAAAAATTTTCTGACTAGTGATAGTACTCCAACCAGCTAAAATAGATATGGTTTATTATCTCGTATCGCTACGTTATTTATCGCCAATTTAAAACATACTAAAGTAATATGTTGCATGTGTAAATTATCGTAAATTTTGCATGAGTTCATAAGTTTGATGCTGTGAAGGTAGTTTTAAAGTTTCGCAAACATCTTCCAAGGTTTTTTCTTATTGCGGCGTGACGTCACGAAAAGGTATAAATTCTTTAAAAATTCTAGGAAGAATGGAAAGACCAAGAAAGCTAAAGAAGTGTTCTGTTGATTCAGAAAAAACACTTAGAACCCTGAATTAGGGCAGACGGTTACGAGAATAGAATCCAGGACCTCCCCCCCTCTTGTTTCTCAAGTAAAAGCGGTATCGTTTTGAAACCCGTCTTTGTTACAGTAACTGTTGCAGAGCTGATCCACTTGTATATTTTTAGTTCATCACTGACACCCAAACCACCAAGAGCCTCAAGATAACGAATTTATCTCCGTATTTTTCAATGTATAATTATTTTGTCCATTGCACCGATTTACCTTTTATTTCAGTCTAGGACCCCCTCCTCCCAATGAAAAATCGAATCTCTGCAATCTTGTTAATTTTTATGAACGGAGATTTACAGGTAACGGCCTATAATAGAACAATTAGAAATATTCCCAGGCATAATTTTCGGCTAATTGGTTCTCGATTGGTTGAATTTAAAAATGCAGTATCATTTGGTGCGGCTACTAAGTATGAGGTAAATTGTTTCCATAATTTCGATTAATTAAATATAGTTACATACACTTAATTTTGACATTTCTTTAAATTCCTTAGACGAAACAGCGCCGTTTGGTAATCACAACTGTTGCCGTTATTTCCTATCACCTAATCCTCATGTTCGTACAAGGAGTAAAGTGCCCGAACTTTACTTTAAACCTGACTGATAGGTACTATTTTTTTAGACTAAAGTTCTAAGTCGGCCTCGGTAGCTAAGTGGTTAAATATGATTATTGATCTGAAAATACACATTTTAAAAATTAAGAAAATGCGAATGAAAGCCTCTACAGGACGCAATCATTCAGAAGTGATATAAAGCCATGTTACTACGCTGTGTAGCATGTAACAGATTCATTGCTAAGGTTACAACTTCTTAGTCTAGGCAAAATTCGAAGTAGAATTTTCACCAGTAAATCATGCGTTTAGAGTTGAAGGTATTTCAGAAGTGTGTTAAAAATACATTATGGTCAAATAAATTTGGAAGAGCTTTTATCCTAGGTAAAGCTTTAGTTTTTGTTTGTTTGTTTGTAACAAACAAGATCTAGTCATGCAAAGTACTAGGTACCTTAGACACGACTATAATAGTCGTGTCTAAGAGTCAAGTTAGCATGGGTACAGTATAGGGAGCTAACTCAAGATCTGAGTGTTACAGTTCCGTTTGTGTTGTAGCAGCCATTTTGTGAGCAATACGGCTGTTTGCGACAATTTTGATATTATCGGCTTTAATTATTCCTCGGGTACAGCGGGGTAGGTCTGAAATTCCGTTTACCGTTTCGTTGTTGTGTATTGGAATATCATTGCAGCCCATGGTCGGATATTTGAAAGCACTTCTATAATCCCGCAATTAAAGTTTTCCTAATATCCCCATAACCGACGTTCTCAGTCGCGATTCAGCCTTAAGAAACCTCCCTTTCTAGCGCAGCATACAGACGCCTTGAACTGAAGCTGCTTTTCTTTCCTAAAGTCGTGGAGTCCGGTAAATTAGTCACCCTTCCGCTCAGCTGAGAGTTGCCTTTTTTTGTTTTTGCTCAGAACACTCATTAAACTTTGCATTTTCAGTTAAAGTCGACTATGCTATATTACCTAAGCAGTGCATGTTGTGAATTACTAGCGCCATTCCGAATATGTTTCTTTTTTTTGGGTTTTGTGATAATCAGGAATTTTCCGCTGGTAATCTCTTAAGCAAATTCTAGCTGGTTTATCACCAGAATATCAATAATATTTTTCGCGTGATATCGTATCCGGGTAAAGGCACAGTATGGGACCCATTTCATAAAACAACTTTGCAATTTTTAACTTTGCAGTTTTTAAATTCTAAAAATTGAACAATTTTGCGTTTCGTGAAATATAACTTTGCTAGTTTTTAACTGTTCATCTTTACATTGCATAATCTTCATGAAATTTTACGTTTCAACTTTTCAAAACTATTTTTATGTAGCAGAACTTGATTGAGAATTGAAAAGCTTCAAGTTTAAGTTGCAAAGCTGTTTTATGAAATGGGGTCCAAGTAGTTTTACATTTGTGTTGCATACGTGACGTCATGCGTAAGATAGTTTTAGAGATACTCTACGACGGTCAGCAGTCTCCAGCTGGGACCGTCAAAATGTGTGGGAAAGCTGGCATAATAAACGTAATTCTTTTTCCTATTTAGCGATAACGATCACCATATAACTGCACTACAAATGAATTAACTTTACACTAAAAGCGAGGTTCAACCTAAACGTTATTTGAATTTTAGATTAGCGTTGATAGATCAAGTATACTAACCAAATAGGACTGTTTGAAAGCCGCATCACCTATCAAACTTGATCAAATGGTTTTACGGTACCTTTGTAAGCTGAACGACCTACACATTTTCCAGTTTTCAATTTTCCACGACCAACGCATGTAGTAAATAAAGCCTTGCTTGTTTAGGCGAATCGCATTTAACTGCAGATTACAGCAGATTACACAGCGGGTGAGGAAATCTTTCGCTGAAATTATATTTGCGCTGTTTCTGGTGTTGATTTTAGGTTCGCTATTTATTTGCTTGCTTAATATAAATCCATCACGAAAATAGAGATTCCAGATAAACACCGAGCGAAATTAACTAGGATGTTTGCCAGCCATTATCCATTTGTGTTCGTTATGGCCATAAATTTAAATTTTTGACAACCCGCAGCGACTCCTTAAATTAGGCGAAACGAGCCCGCGAAACACGGCCAAACTGTTCCAGGCTTGTGTAGTAAGTGAAATAAGCAAAGTTGTTGTTTGACAGTCCGCCGATCATCAATTTAATACGATTTTTTGACCGTGTGAACCTTCAGATTGTGCTCAGCGTATTTGGATCCCATCAATCTTCTTTACTTGTTTGAGGGAACGCAGAAACAAAGGACGCTGCAGAAGAAGCTGAAACGTTTTTAATTGGAAGCGGTTGCTGTGTTGTGAAATTTCGTCCTTAAAAAAGAAGTTGCGAGTGCCCGCCTGCAAAGGCAGCCCGTTCTTTCTAAGTAGAGTAAATTTGCAGGATATAACAAGAAATGGTCTTAGTTTATATTCTACTTTCAACAAATATTCGTCCAAGTAAAATATACGTCTAATATCTGACTCGTATAGCTTTACATGGGTAGCAATGAATTAGCATCGTAGATTTGAGACTTTGACTTTCATAAAGCACTTTCAATAAATATTTTGGTTTGCTTAAACAATGCAATATTTCTAGTTAATCATCTTTCAACTTTTTTATTAGACATTTAATTGTTTGTTAATATTTTCCGGTAACTATTCTACAAATATATTGATGGAATTACAGTATACTACTTAAATACTTATTTATTCGTTTCGATCATCCTTCTACTGCCCATAGTACTTGTAGAACAAAAAGCTCTCTCCGAATGTTCTATTTATTGCTCTTTCTTGCTTTTGTCATTCATCTCGAACATACCTTCTTTACTATGTCATCTTGCCATCTAGTTTTTGGGTGACGATTGATCTTTTGGTTGTTCATGGTTTCAACTCCAGAATTCCATTCGCCTCACGTGTCCTGTGCTGCTCCATTTTTTTTATTTCGCTACTGTTTTGACTAAGTCTGCCATTTTTGCGCACCTGTGAATTCAGTCATTTCTTTTCTTGTTTCGACGAGAAATATCCACCATTGAATTTTCCATATTTTTTGTATAGTTCTGAACTTATATATTGTTTCTTTATTTAGCGGTCGGTTTTACGCCATAGGTAATCAAGGGAAGTAAGAAGGTAGTTGAGTAGCCCGATTATGTTCTGTCGCAATCTTATCCTTGTTGTTATGTGTGCCCTCTGTAAACTATTCAAGACAGGGGCCTCGATAGCCGAGCGGTCCTGCTGCTCGCAGTCGAGGTCACAGTGAGAACTCGAGCGCTCGGTAGAGAGTTCGACTCCCAACTGGGGCGCTCCGGTTCTCACTTACGTAGTTAGTTAGTTAGTGTTAGTTATGGAGACTGATGTCAAGCTAGTAGGGCTTTATAGGCCCTTTTTGATTATCCCGTGGACAAGGTCTAGGCATGCAGAGTACCAGGTACCTTAGTCCTGCTTAGAATTTTGCCTAGGCTAAGGAGTTCCAACCCTAGCAAGGCCCACGGCTTGCATCACTTCCGAATCATAGCATTCTATAGAGATTTTCATCCGCATTTTTTTATTTTTAAAAACCTGACCTGGACCCGGGATCGAACTCTCGATCCTTAGATCAGTAGCCAGAATGCTTGACCACTGATCTATGGAGCCCGGCCTCACTTAGGTAAGGCATGATATTTAAATGAAGCCTGCACCCCCTAATGTAATGTAATGCGAAAAGCGGTTCCAGGAAGGAACGGTAGAAGAGCTTAGGGAAGGAAATAGAAGCTATTCAAGGTAATGCAGTTTATGTCTAAATGGTCGAAATGGTCGCTGGTAATAATAGTAGGAGAGCTGGTGACATTCGTAGTGATCATTTAGTTAATGCTATTTTTTGAGAGAATGTTGCTGGAGGCATGTATACGTGTCATCTGTAAGGATTATCCTTGATAGCGGTATCGGAGGGAGACAAAACACTCCCAATTTTCACTGTAAGTATATGTCAAATTCGAGGTTAGCAGGTTCGGTTTTGTGTCAGTCTTTGTCAAAAATGACGGAAAAGCTAAACTTCTAACCTCGAATTTGTCATAGACTTACGTTAAAAAAGTTCATAACGGGCGGCTGTGGAAATTCAAACGTATGAATTCAAGACATCAAGAATGAAGGCACTAAATGCGTATTGATGTAAAAATCTGGCTCAGTAGAAATAATATTGTATGAAAACTCGGTTTTTCTGCCACTAGCGCTGGAATAATCATTACAACACTTGGTAGACAAATCACTATTCTGAACCGTTGCATGTTATGTCTCTTTTTTCAATTCTAGTTCCTAATGCTTTTGTTAGTTTCATATTTGCATCGGTTGGCAGTTTCGTTGTAAAAGGTGCTTCATTGTAGATGCTTCCAATGAGCTCCACGTAACTGGAGTCTATTCTACTGTAATCTAAGGCTTTAAAAGTAGCCGTATTTCAATGAAATCTTTGCATTTTCCATTTTTCACGCTTGCTCATTATCATCATCGGAAAATTCTTCTTTCATTTTAATTATTTCATTTTTGTTAAAGGTGGGTATGCCGTTATTAATTAAGCTAATTACCAAAGCTCAAAGTGAACTCATTATTGTGGCGACAGATTTCGGTAGTTCTCCCTACCATCGGCTAGAAATTTGACAGCGTAACCGTAAGTACAAACGCTTCCATATAAGGGCAACTACGCCAAGGGTATTTTCACAGTTTGAGGGTTCATACAATTCAAAACACGTGAGATTAATGCAACGAAGGCACCTGGGGAAAGCGTCCCTATATAAGCTGTGCAGGATTTCGGGCTAGGGGTTTCTGGGGAGATGGCACTCAAAACAATGCGCAAGGTCAGGTTCGGCAGGCTTTTCTCCAGTTATCACACGAGGGAAAGGCCATTGGTAATCAATTATCAAGAGCAGTTAAAGTAACCGAGAGGCTCAGAACTGCCTAAGAGTGGATTCTCCAGGTTCTACAAGTTGACATCAAAGCCCAGAATAAGACATGTGCAGAGCGAGGCACTAACAAGATACTAGGATGGTCGAAGAAGCCTGAAATTATACAACATTGAAGAATGATGTCCAGGAACGGAAAACAGAAATCCACCGGAGTTAGTTGGTGGCCAGGAGTAAGTGATTGCACAGAAATAAAGTTGTATCCTAGCATAACCAGATTTATTTCAGTAATCTCACACAAAATTCCTTAAGGCTGATCAACAGGATCCCGTGAGTGGTTGCCAGTCCCCCATCGGGCGCCTCCCCGGGTTGAGGATAGGGGAACGCCTCCCAGATATGGGTGGTACCGGGAAAATCAAATACTCGGGGCGAACCAAAGGTGGTACCGCAGCGTCTGACCCAAAGTGGGCGGCTGTAAACAGCGTCTGTTCTCCAGGTTAGGAGCGGCTGATATTAAACTCACCAATCCGCCTGGCCGGCGTGGTGTTTCAAAATGCCAATACCTCTCAAGAAAACAAAATGTCGACAAGAAAACGTAAAAGGAAGGTACCCCAGGTGGGTAGGATAATACATCCACAATCCCACATCGAAATCCGGTCTGCCTCACGGATTCTGGGGGAGGCAAAAGTTCGACAAGCAAACAGATTGAAATCTGCCTGCCGACGTACAACATACGATCCATGGCCAAAGACGAAAAAGTTTATGAATTAGAAGAAGAATTGCAAAAGGTGAAATGGGATATAGTGGGATTATCTGAGATCAAAAGAAGAGGAGAACAATGCATATACTTAAACTCGGGTAACAGGCTATATTATAAAGGGAAAGAAGATGTAACAGAACGGGGCGTAGGATTTTTAATAAAATAAAAATTAAAAACACACATAGAGATGTTTAAGGCAATATCAGGTAGAGTAGCCTACATAATAATCAAAAATAATAACTCGAAAATGAACATAATCCAAACCTATGTGCCAACATCTAGTTACGAAGATGAAGAGTATGAAATATTTTTGGAAGAACTCACAACAGCTGCCGTAGAAGAAACGAAATCAAAACCAACCATAATTATGGGCGACTTTAATGCAAGAATCGGAATTAAAACTGACGAAACTGAAACAAAGATAGGAAATCATGGCTACGGATGACGCAATGAAAGAGGAGAACGACTTGTGTAATACCTACAACAAAATAACTTATATGCCATAAACACATTCTTTAAAAAGAAGCCAAGTCGAAAATGGACTTGGATATCGCCCAATGGCGAAACAAAAAATGAAATAGACTACTTCATCTCTTCCGAAAGACTAATTTAAAAAAAAACTAGTAAGGAAACGATATTTTAAAAATAAAACGCAAATAGATGCTTACAAATTAAAAGAGCAGGCGAAAGAATTTAGGACAATCTTTAAAAGTACCCACATACAATCGGTAAATATAGAAAACGATGTTAACATAATAAATAATAGACTAAAGAAAAACTCGGTGGAAGCAGGAGTAAAAGTAGCCAAGCAAAAGAAAGAAAGACAAAAAAGAAAAAGTGACGAAACAAAAACTCTAATGGGGCAAAGAAGAGAGCTCATCAACAAGGGAAAAAGACAAACAGAGGAATACAAGGAACTGAATAAGACAATAAGAAGAAAAATCAAAGAAGACCTAAGGAAGTATAATGAATCTAAAATAGAAAAAATAATCGAAATGAACAGAGGCATGAAATGTCTAAGACCGACATTAGGAAGACCGAAAATAATTACCATGAAAGACAACAATGGCAGAGAGGAAAGAAAAAAACAGAAAATAGAAAAAATAATAACAAAATATTACGAAAACCTGTACGAATCCAAAACTGCACCAGATCATAACATACACGAGGGGCTAAGCAGAACTATTACAAATGTCAACTCAGAAGAACTACCAAACATTGAAAACTACGAGATAGAACAGGCTATAAAGGAACTCAAAAATAATAAGGCGGCTGGCCCTGATGAAGTAATAGCAGAAATGCTAAAAAAAGGGAAAGACGTCATAATAAACTCCATGAGAATATTACTAAACGAGTGCTTACACAACGTAGTCATCCCAGACAAAGGGCATGAAAGTATAGTTATCCTCCTGCATAAGAAAGGAGATAGAGCGGACATAAATAATTATCGTCCTATCTCACTACTCTCGCAGATGTATAAAGTATTCATGAAGATAATTACTAACAGACTTAACCCAAAGATGGATGCTTACCAGCCCGTAGAACAGGCAGAATTTAGGAAAGGGTTTAGTACCTCAGACCACCTCCTAACAATAAGAACGCTCATTGAAAAAGCTACTAAATACCATTTGCCCTTACATTTGGCATTTGTGGATTACGAGAAAGCCTTTGACAGCGTGGAGCTGTGGGCGGTGGAGCAGGCCATGAATAAATGTAGGATAGACTCACGTTATAGACAGCTAATACATAACATATACGAGAAAGCAACAATGGTGATACAACTTGAGGAAAAGACTGGTAAAATACCAATCAAAAGAGATGTCAGGCTAAGGGATATAATATATCCTAAACTTTTCACACTTGCCTTGGAAGATGTATTCAGATCGTTACAATGGACCGAATACGGAATAAATATCAACGGTAAAAAAATGTCATATCTTAGATACGCGGATGATGTCATACTAACAGCAGGAACATTTTTGAAGAATTACAAATAATGATAAAAGAATTGGACGAAGCGTCGCGAAAGGTCGGTCTAAAAATGAATATGAAGAAAACAAAAATAATGACCAACACACATGAAGATAGAAACGCAAGGATTGACAATTGCACACTGGAAAAAGTAAATGAATACATATACCCCGGCCAAATCCTAAAGATGGGTACAGACAACCAGACGGCAGAAATACAACGAAGGATCCGATTAGCATGGGCAGGATTCGGAAAATTAGCATTGGTACTAAAAAATCCCAAGCTACAACAATATCAAAAAAGCAGGGTATTCAACCAATGCATATTGCCAGTACTTACTTATGGTTGCCAAACGTGGACACTTACCAAAACTAACATGGATAAAATTGCAAAAACACAGAGGTCCATGGAAATAATTATGTTAGGAATTAGGCTGACAGACAGAAAAACAAATATATGGGTCAGAAGCAAAACGAAAGTTAGAGATGTTGTAGAATATGTCACCACATTAAAATGGACCTTTGCAGGTCATAACGCACGACACACAGATGGTCGATGGAATAATCAAATTTAAAATTGGAGGCCATGGATGGGACAGCGGACTAGAGGACGCCCACAAATGCGTTGGGGGGATGACCTGAAGAGAATAGGTGGATTGCACTGGAAACGTGCAGCCCAAAATAGAACTCAATGGCGCCAAATGAGAGAGGTCTATGTCCAAAGATGGACGATTAATGGCTAGAGAAGAAGAAGAAGAAGATCAACAGGATTCACAATAATCCTGGAACCATTATATCTACATGAAATGCGAATTGCAGATCACATCTACAACACCAGAAGGAAAATCTTACACCATCAGCGCCATAAAACGGCCGCCGGAAGTCATACTGACAAACCTCAAAATTCAGCTGAATTTCCTAGAGCTCAAGGATTTTCAAAATATATACTGAAAATAAAAAATATTAAAAAATCAAGCATGCAGTAAGTAATTGCAACTCAAGGCATGTCCTGGACGTTCCAGATATTCGGTAAAGCCTGCATTGTCTACAAAATGTATCCTCGTTCGTTATATCCTGAATATCGCCTAATATCATTAAATAATATATCATAAAAATTAAATTCGATAAAAAACTATAGCTCTCGATATCTATTACTTAATTACTTCAAATAGAAGCGAACCCAAATTCAAAACATAACTTAATAATTCTATATCTAATATATAAGCTGAGGCGAGGTTTAATTTAGCGTTACATTAAAGGGTGAATCAATTATTAATGAGATGATTCTGTATATTGGTGGGCTAGAAATGCCATTAATAACTGTGCCAATATGGTGCAAACATCCTTTTCTTATAGCACTAGTATCGATAAACTACTGTTTACTAGACGATAACTTTATTTTCTATTTACTGGACAATGCATCGCCCACCAATTATTAAAGACCTTATGTTTCATGTCAGATAATGTGTCAGTATTCTAGATAGTATTAGCCTCACTATTAGCCGAAGTATCTATATTAGAAGTTTGTGGTAAATTAGTCAACCCTTTAATTACTTTTCAAGGAAATTCATTCCAAATTTACGACCACCTCGAAAAGTGGGGGTAGGCAGTAAGTTGTTGAGTCGATTTACAGTTTGCACTGTCATTAAAAAGCATATATTGCAACTCTATTCAGTTTCAAGTCGTAAATCGCGTCTAAGCTGGCGCTCATAGCTACAAAATCAATAAACATGGGCTAAACTATAAAGAATTGATGTCACGGTACCTAAACTTTTGCTAAAAATGAAGTTAGGGGTTTTCTTCCCTTTCGCTTCAAGGACCGAGGTTCCAAATAGACCTGTTGTTGCCGTTCCCCTGCCAACTTAAATCATAAATGATTTACCGCCGCAAAAAGCAAACAAGCAGCAACAATTCCAGTCTTAAAATGGATCCAGTCACATCGTAGAATTTTGAGGATGGCATTTGCATATCTACGTCAAGAAATAACGCTTCGTATAAAAACTGGAAGTGATTTATGCACAACTTTTTAAGCGGAACGAACATGAATCATTCGATTCATTTCACCATAAAAGGGCCCGAGTCATGCCTGAATGTAAATATTTAAAAAAGCTGCATTTGTATGAAAATTCCTGATTGATTTCTGCTGCCTTTACTTTTTATTTGGGGAGGGGGTATAATTCAGGACTGTAGAACTGTGGAGTAGTTTTTTAACAGTAGCAAATTCTTGGGCAGAAAGTACCAATGCCACTGTGGCACATACAACTTGCTGAAATTAAGTAAAATTAAGACCGCACAAAATAGGATATCGATCATCCTCACGCTAACTGTAATCAAGTTGATGAATAAATGCTCGGGATAGTCAGTTTTAAAGTTCACCAACTTGGGATTTGAAGCGAAAAATTGCGGCAACAATGCGATCTTGCAGGGATTAGCCCATCCATGGGGAAATCGTACAATGTAGGAACGATTTATGGGCATTGCGCACAAGTACGAATGTTTCGGGTGTGAAGCACGTCTTGTAGTGTAACTAGAATTTAAAGCAGTACGTGTCACTTTTCTTTCAGCTTCTGATGGATGCTGATTTGATTATGTTTACTGAAAGTTTGGTTTGGGAAGTTTTTAACGAAAGGTTCATTATTTCTTAAACTATGTTTAGGGTTGTTCAAGTCTAATTTTATGTACAACTATTCTATTTCATAAAAATTTCAAACATTTATTACCGCTGTCATTTAATGCATTTTCATCTCGACACAGCTCATTAATGGCAGGGACGTTAAAATTTAAATTGTTCCTTCAGAAAGAGACCCTCATTAATGAAATGGTTTTGCTGTCTGCTACGATTTGGAGAGAGAAAACTGAGTAACAATGTCATATTTTTACGGAAATAGATGTTATGTATTTGTCCTGTATGTCGACAACTAATGACTAACAATTAATGTTTAATAACAGTAGCAGTTCAATCCTGCTTGCATTTAAATTATTTTGGGTTAAATCAAAGTTTACACACAGGAAAATGGTAACTATATTGCACTTTTGCTGTAATTCTGTTAATGTAAAGCTTGTTACGAGTACCAATAGTACTGTTATGTAGAATCATTAGGTTACGCACTATTATGCTCTTAGATTCTCAACCACGTTACCTTAATAAAACTGTTTTTGCCGCTTGTTTTACTTCCCTCATAGTCTTATGTGCAAACTTGTTATCAGACAACCGCGTGCCCAGTCCCTGAATTTCCCGCCAAGTTGGACTTGGACCTTCCTCGAAGTGTCATCTCTTGAGACAATTTCGTAAGGTGTCTCCATTCGAAATTACTTTGGTTTTTCTGTCTGTCGCTGGCACATCTTTGTTACTATTCTGGAGTGCTGTGGGTTTTTATTATCAGCATTCTAAAGGTACCTAGCGTTGTTCCTTTATCGTTATTTCGACAATCCGAGGACAATACCTCGTCTTTCTTGAAACTTTCACTGGACGCTGCGATCAGTCTTTCTTTGTCCTAAACGAGAAATGTTACTACTGGCTGGAAAGGAATCCACATATTCGCAACGAGGCGAAAGCATGGTCTTACGTTTACAGCTAAGTGGGATACATTAATGTAATTTGTACTATTTTACCTAATATAACATGATTACCGAATTTGGTAGTTGTTTGCTTGAAGTTTCAAGGTGAAATATTTACCAAAGTGGAGAACGCAGTAGGGGAATTATTAAGGAAAGTAGAGAAGTAAAAAGCAGAATTGCAGTATAGCAGGTTAGTGCAGTAATTAAGGAAAATGCACTGTAACCTCACATTAGAGATAAGCGAACAGTGACCTTAAATAGAACTGGCTGCTGCGCAAAAAATTGGATAGGCAACCCATCATACTTATACGAGTACAACTGGAAGTATACACAAAAGTAGAAATTTTATAAACACTACATATATAAATACTTCAATTAAAAATGAACAGAAGGTATGAAGCAACCGACAGCAATGACTATTCTACAGATGACGGAAGGAGGAGACGAAGAGAAGAAACAGGGGACGAAGCCTTTGAGAAATTAAAAAAAAAACTCAAAGATCACCAAAAAAATCACAAAATGATGATGGAAAATTGGATCTATTAGTAACAATGGTACGAGGGCTTGCAGAAGATCTTAAACACGTAAGAATCCAACAAGAAAAGTACAACGTTGATATGCTAAGTATAAAAAAAAAAGATAAATTAAGGAAAGACAATGAAAACATTAAGAAAGAAATTGACGAGATAAAAAAGGAGCTAAAAGAAATTAGGAGCAACTTTGAAGTGATAGATAAAGAAAACAGAAAGAATAATATTGTTATTAGCGGCATGAAGATTGTCACTAACGATACAAGCATTCTCATACCTCAAAGAGAAAGCTTGGTGAAAGATTACTTGGACGTGGAAGTTAAAGTGAAAGACGCTTTTAAAATAGGTGCAAACAGATGTCTGGTTAAATTGGAAAATGGTATGGATAAAGAGAAAATCATGAAAAATAAAACAAAGCTGGCAAAAATTACCAACGAAAAACTTTACATAAAGGATGACCTAACAAAGAAGGAAAGGGAAAAGCAAGTGCAGTTAAGGAAAAACGCTGCTGCAGAAAGAAATAATGGTAAAATCGTGAAACAGGGGTACAACAAGATCACAATAGATGGAGTAGTATGGAAATGGAACAAAGATAATGAAAAATTAGAAGAGATAAAAACAACGGTATTGGAAAACACTCCAAAAAAGTAAGTAGTAAAATTGATAGATATAAGAGGACGACTATGGCAATGGAATTGGACAGGAGTAATGAGAACATAGACCAAAGACAGAATAAAACGTTAAAATCTAGGTTAAACAATTATGAGAAGGAGCAGAATAAACTAACTTGGAAAATAGGAACATGGAATGTTAGAAGTATATCGGGCAAGGAAAATGAATTAGAGGAAGAATTTGAGAGAGCAGGTTTAGATATTCTGGGCATAGTCGAAACCAACAAGAAAGAAATAGGAGAGCTAGAACTAGATGGTGGACATATCTTGATTTATAGCTGTGTACAGAGTAGAAGCAGAGCTAAGGAAGGCATAATAAAAAAGGACAAAGCAAAATACATAAATAAATGGACAAGCATTACAGAGAGAATACTGCACATCGAAGTAGATATAGAGAAACAAATTAAAACCTCAATTTTAGTTGTTTATGTTCCGGATGAGAATGAGACAGCAAAGGTAAAAGATGACTTTTAGGATCAATTAACGGAATTAATAGAGGAGAAAAGGGGAAGATTGCTAATAATTGGTGATATTAATGGAAGAGTGGGTAAAAGGAATCACGAATCCGGTGAAGCAATAGGAAAACTTGGCGAAAATACCTTAAATAATAACGGAAGAAGGCTGATTGATTTTTGCATCCTCAACAACTTGGTAATAACAAACACTTTTTATAAACATAGGGATATACACAAATATACCCGAGAAGTAAAAAGCAGAGGTGAGAAATCTATAATAGATTACATCATAATAAACAGAAATTATAGAAAAGAAATAAAGGATACGCGGGTATATAGGGGTTCGGAAATATACTCTGATCATTACTTAGTAATATCAAAAATGAGTATTACAGCGGGAGAGTATAAAGCATCAGGTAGAACAGGAAATACGGGGAAAAGATACATAGAAAAAATTAAAACATATAGACTGAAAGACGAGGAGCTGGCAAGAGATTATACTGCTAGAACCGAAGTGGAAGTGAGTAAATTTAAAAGAAGAGTGGATGAATTAACTACGGAGGATTTATGGCATTGTATCAAAGACAGCATGATAAATGTATCAAGAGAGGTGTGTGGTGTTGTGAAAATCAGTGAGTATAAAAAACAAACAAAGTGGTGGAGCGCTGAAATAAAAGCGGAAATAAAAAATAAAAAACGGTTGTGGAAAGAATATCTTGACTGTAGAGAAGAAGAAAAAATGGAAAGGTATAAAGAACAACGGAATAAAGTCAAGGCAATGGTGAAAGAAGCCAAACAAAGGTCATGGGTAGAATTTGGAGAAACTATGGAACGCGATGCGGTCGGAAACCAAAAACTGTTCTACAAAGTATTAAAATCACTACGGAAAGGAAGGACAGAGAAAATTATGCATATTAAAACAAAAGAAGGAATATTAGTGTCAGAAGAAGAGGACATAATAAATAGATGGAAATAGTACTTTGAAGAAATGTTAACGACTGACCAAACAAACATAAGTGTTAAGGACTTTATAAACTTTTGCCGCCTCTCTTGCATTCTGAATTCATACTGTGCGCAGTAGACTGCCGGGCCGGCATCCGATTCCAAAAACACTTACGTTTCATCTGTCAACGTGGCAGCATGCAAACCGGTCCGCTCTACGGAAGCTAATTCTTGTAAATGTTCAAATGTTCGATGTGTTTTTTATTGCTAATAAAGTAACATATTTCCTGCTTTCAACGAGTGTATTTATTCAGTGAAACCTACAATTCATACAGTCCACAAATTCCAAGGCGAGCTGGCAGTCAGGAGTTTTCCAAATAACGGAAAACTGAGAAGGCTACAAACATTGGACCTTCGATCCGGATGTGCCACAAACATTGGTCCTACAGAGCCAGGATCGCGACAGCATTCGACAACATTGGTCATTGGCAAGTACAAAAGCATATTCAGTTTTGTATTGCATATCGCATGTAATCGGCCGCAAGGAAGCAGCGTTCCAATTTCGCAGCAACGCGTGGAACGAAGAGGGCACATGCGGTGCCCGTAACGAGAGGAAGGAAGACAGCAGACGGTAGATAGCCAAACGCCGAGTTTAGCGCCAAGTTCGTGCACGTGGGCATTGCAGCTGCGAGCGAGACGGTAGTAGGAACAGAAAACCGGCAAGGCGGCACACACAAATATCAATGTAAGCCTGATTTTCCTATGCATAAATTTGGTTTATTTCGTCTGTGTTTGCATGTGTGCTTAATTTCAGCTGTGTATTATTGCGTAAACAAATGGTTTATGAGTCATATAAACATTTTAATTGCGTGAAATGCCAAGCTATTACGTTTGTTAGCGATATCCCCTGCATTTTCAAATTGCAGAGCCGTTTGCGTTGTTAAAACAGTCTCGCGTTCGTGGCGCAATTTGGTCTTGCGTAGTACACGGCCATCCGCGTCGTGATTCATTCCGAGTACCGGAGGCGTACCAAATTCGCGCCAGAGGCGTGCGAAAGGGTTTTATCATTAAAGAATATTTCAGATTCTGCAAGTAGTAAGGCTACCACGCGTAGCATCTTGCCTGAAATATCACAGATAGTTGACCCATTGGGTCCGCGTACCAGAAGCGTACAAAATTCACGCCAGAGGCGTACGAAAAGTTAGTGCGATCTGTTAAATTGTTTTTAATTTCAACAATTATGGATTCGCTTGTAAGAGTACGAGGCTCTATCAAAGGAAAGCTTACGCGTTTCTCAAATCACGTGCAATCCTTGCAAAAAATTCATGATGGATCAATTCTTATCTAGCGCTCAGATTATTCAATTGCAAAAAAGATTGAATGATACAGCCACCTTGTTATCGGAATATTATGCGGTTCATGAACAAATTTTAGAAACCAGTGAGGATACAGAATCTGAAATGCAGCAACAAGTTGAAGTTGAGGATTCTTATTATTTTGCAATTTCACAAGCTGAATATTTGATTAATGAATACAACAAACAGTCTGATGTTGCATTAGATCGTTCTGGATCGCCTGCTGGTAGCGTAAGATCAACGCATTCAAATTGCAGTTCACATTGCAATAATCAAGCTGTACGCCTTCCTGCCATTTCGATTCCCAAATATTCAGGGAACGTTTCAGAATGGTTAGAGTTTCGTGAGATTTTTATTAGTTTAATTCATGAGAATCAAGCGTTAACTAATATTCAAAAGCTGCATTACTTAAAGGCTAGTTTACAGGGTGATGCAAGCCAAATTATAAAAAGTTTAGAGTTTACTGCGGGTAATTATACTCTAGCTTGGGAGGCATTGTGCAATCGATACAATGATCCAAAAATTCTGGTTCATAACCACCTCAAGGCCATTTTCGAGCTTGAATCTTGCAGTAAGGAATCTGCAACTAAATTACGTACGATTAGCGATATGTTATTCAAGCATTTTGCAGCAATCAAATCATTAGCTACCGAAAGCGAGCTTCTTGATTTTGTTATAATTTATGTAGTTTCTAAAAAACTGGACCCCACTACATTTCGTGAATGGGAGGTCCTTAGAAACCGGTCAAGTTCTGACCTGCCTAATCTTGATGAGTTCAAGGAATTCTTACAAAATACAGCAAATCTTCTAGAAACTCTGGAAGTAAAAAATGTTAAGCTTGTACACGAAAAGTCTTCCAAGGTACATTCTAAATCATTTGTGTCAGGTACCCCTTCGTGTCCACTTTGTAAAGGATCTCATTCCTTGTACAAATGCGATAAGTTTGTCAAGATGTCTGTTCTTGACAGAAAGTCAAAGGCAAAAGAGCTCCGCGTATGCTTTAATTGCCTAACTCAGGGTCACCTTGCGAGCCTTTGTAGCTCCAAATATACGTGTAGAAAGTGCAAATCAAGGCACAACACACTTCTTCATGAGGATAAGCCTCAGAACGCTTCTTCTAGTCAACCAGGATCTGCGATGTCGGCAGAAACCCCTGTTGAACTAAACCAATCGATTTCGGCATTCTGTTCGAATGCTTTTCAGGTACTCTTACCTACGGCTACCGCTAAACTCATCGCTGATGATGGTACGCCTCATGTTGTGCGAATCCTGTTGGATTCCGGTTCCCAATCGAACTTTATACGTTCAGATTTGTGTAAAAGGTTGAAGCTTCCAATTCGCGAAGTCAACGTTACTGTTTCTGGCTTAAGTAAAGCCACTTCTCAAATCAAGGCTAGGTGTGATATCAAGCTGCAAGCCCCTCACACTTCATACGGCATTGGCCTATCCTGTCTTGTTCTCGATGAGATTACGGGTGTTACCCCAAGTTTTCGCGTCCAGCGAAACAGCTTCAAGGTTCCTGATAACATCAAGTTATCAGATCTGTCCTACGACCAACCGGGCACCATCGACATTCTGATTGGTTCGCCCATTTTCTGGCAGCTCCTTTGTATTGGACAAATTGGTCTAGGCCCAAATCTTCCCATCCTCCAAAAGACTCGTTTTGGTTGGATTGTTTCTGGCCCTACAGGCCCCCCTTCTGCGTACCCTGTACAGTGCAATCTTAGCACGATCGAGGATGCTTCTGACCCCATTGCTAGGTTTTGGCAACTCGAACATTACCCAGAGGAAAAGGTTCGCACAAATGAAGAGAACGCCTGTGAGGCACATTTCGTGCAAAATACTCAACGAGAAGCGAATGGTCGATTCGTTGTCTCTATCCCTTTCAAGAAGCCTGTAGAGGTACTGGGCGATTCATTGCAAATCGCTCAGAAAAGATTCTTATCATTAGAGAAGCGGTTACAAGTGAACCCTGACTTGTCCAATCGCTATTCGAGTTTCATGAATGAATATTCTGAATTAGGTCATATGTCCGTTTCAAACCCTAATTCAAACGAGATATCCTATTATCTACCCCACCACGGAGTCTTAAAAGAGGAAAGCCTGACAACTAAACTCCGAGTTGTATTCAATGGTTCTCAAGCAACCACTTCCGGGCAATCTCTGAACAGCATTCAGATGGTTGGCCCAACCGTGCAGCAAGACTTATTTTCAATTCTTGTTCGCTTTCGCAAGCATTTATTCGCTATATCAGCTGATATCGAGAAGATGTATCGCCAGGTTCTGGTGAATCCTAACCATAGGCCCCTTCAGAGAATCTTGTGGCGACCCTCATCAGCTGAGCCTCTTCGGTCGTACGACCTGAATACGGTTACGTATGGCACCGCTTCAGCATCTTTTCTTGCTATTCGATGCTTAACCCAATTGGGCATCGAATGTGAGGCTTCAAATCCCGAAGTCTCTCGAATCATAAAGGAGGACTTCTACGTCGACGACCTTCTGACAGGTGCCGACACTCCTGAGAAAGCGCGTACTCTCTGCTCAAACTTGGATCAGATTCTTGAGTCAGGCTGCTTCAAACTTAGAAAGTGGATTTCTAACTCTCCAGAAGTTCTTGATGGAATACCAGATTCCGATTTGCATCCGGGTGTTCTTGATTTCAGTGCACATGAGCACACAAACACCCTTGGTTTGATTTGGTCCTTTAAAAGCGATCATCTGGTGTTCAATATTTCAAATTCTACAAGCAGTAAGGCTACGAAGCGTAGCATCTTGTCTGAAATATCGCAGATATTCGACCCGTTGGGTCTTCTAAGTCCATGCACCATGGGTGCCAAGGTTCTTTTGCAACAGCTTTGGATGGAAAAGCTGGATTGGGATGAACCCGTTCCTAAAGCCATACAAGAAAAATGGTTAACCTATCGCAGTGAGCTTCTCATGCTCAATGACTTAGCAATTCCTCGTCACGTCCTCTGTCGGAGCGTGGTCGAGATAGAGCTCCATGGTTTCTGCGACGCCTCTAACAATAGTTACGGTGCGTCGATATACCTACGTTCCAAGAATCAGGAAGGGGAAGTACAGGTTCACCTTCTCTGTTCCAAGGCCAAGGTAGCCCCTTTAAAGCCCTTGACAATCCCGAAGCTCGAGCTCTGCGGAGCTGTTCTTTTAAGCAAACTTTCCGTGCAAGTCATAAAGGCACTTGATTTGCCCATATCTAGAATCGGTCTGTGGACAGATTCCACAATAGTGCTAGGATGGTTGAAAACCAGTCCAAATCTTCTTAAGACCTTTGTGTGCAACAGAGTTGCTGATGTTCAGCAACTCACCTTTGATGCCACTTGGCGGCATGTTCCCACAACGTCTAATCCTGCTGATCTTCTCACTAGGAGAATCACCCCTTTAGGTTTGAAAGAATTGAGCCTTTGGTGGCATGGTCCCACCTGCTAAGCGAAGGTGAGGCCTCTTGGCCTACTTCCAAACATGTTCGTGCTGAGCTTCCAGAATTCAAAAAAGAAGTTCAGAGTTCCTGTAACCTCTGTTGAACCATTTCCGTTCAATCAGTATTCAAGCTTTGCTCGCTTACAACGAGTTATAGCTTATTGCTTTCGTTTTCATAACAATGCGCGAGCCCCTAAGGCTGATCGTCTTTCTGGCCCCCTCTCTACAGATGAACTGCAAGCATCTATTGTAAGGCTTGCCAGGTTCTCCCAACGCGAGTCATTTCCTGACGAACTTAAACTGTTGTCACAGAGCAAGCCTGTGAAACAATCTTCTGCTTTGATATCCCTGAATCCCTTTCTGGATTCCGAGGGACTGCTAAGAGTTGGTGGTAGGCTCCACAACTCTCAATTACCCTTTGACAAGAAGTTTCCTCTAGTGATTTCTGGCAAACATCCATTCGCCAAACTCCTAGTATCGCATGAGCATCTTCGGCTTCTCCATGCCGGACCTCAAATGCTGTTAGCTAATCTCAGAGAACGATATTGGATCACCTCTGGCAGAAATATCGTCAAGCAAGTGGTTCATCAATGCTTACGGTGCTTTAGATTCTCTCCTAGGTTAACTGAACCCATAATGGGAGATCTGCCAGCCTCTCGTATTCAATCATCGCCCCCATTTCATACGACTGGTATCGATTATGGTGGACCGTTCATGATAAAGGATCGCAAAGGACGTGGTTCTAAACTAGTGAAGTCCTACCTTTGTCTATTCGTTTGTTTTATCACAAAGGCAGTGCACCTTGAATTGGTCGCTGACCTTTCTACTGAAGCCTTCTTAATGGCTTTTCGCCGGTTTGTGGCTCGACGAGGCAAACCGCTCCATGTCTACTCAGACAACGGCACTAACTTTGTAGGCGCTAATTCCGAGTTAATCGAATTAGGCAATTTTCTCGCGGAACAAAACCCTTCTATTTCCGAATCAGTCGCGAACGACGGAGTAGCTTGGCATTTTATACCCGCGCACAGTCCCCACTTTGGCGGATTGTGGGAGGTCGGAATCAAGTCCTCCAAACATCACATACGTCGCGTTATAGGTAACGCTAGTCTAAATTATGATGAATTTAGCACTTTGTTAGCACAGGTGGAAGCGACCTTAAACTCCCGACCCCTGTCCTCTTTGTCCTCTGATCCAAACGACCTTCAGCCTTTGACTCCTGCTCATTTCCTGATTGGTCGTCCGTTGGTGTCACTGCCTGATCCCAACGTAACTGAGATAGTCGAGTCTCGGCTGTCTAAATACCAGAGAATACAACAACTACACCAGAATGTGTGGAAAGGATGGAGCAAGGAGTACATCTCGGAACTCCAACAGCGCACCAAATGGCGCACGCATCTTTCGGACCTCCAGCCTGGTTCCATGGTCCTCATCAAGGATGACAATCTACCCCCTCTGAAGTGGAGGTTAGGCCGGGTCACCGAGCTGCACCCTGGCCTTGACGGCGTTACGCGTGTGGCGTCAGTGAACACTGTGTCAGGGATCGTGAAGCGATCCTTCGCCAAATTGTGCCCGCTACCTAGTGTTGTGAACTAGTGCGTTAGCGTTCAGCGCAGTTTTCGTAAAGCCTTTTGGCTCCCCCATTGTTCGGGTTTTCTTGTACTAGATTAAGATCCATGTACTATTCTGCTTTGTATATATGTGTGTTCATGTTACATGTTTTACTCTAGCTTTTACATGTCAACTCTGTACTGTTTTATTTGAAAGGTTACCCTTTCCAAGGCGGGCGGTATGTTAAGGACTTTATAAACTTTTGCCGCCTCTCTTGCATTCTGAATTCATACTGTGCGCAGTAGACTGCCGGGCCGGCATCCGATTCCAAAAACACTTACGTTTCATCTGTCAACGTGGCAGCATGCAAACCGGTCCGCTCTACGGAAGCTAATTCTTGTAAATGTTCAAATGTTCGATGTGTTTTTTATTGCTAATAAAGTAACATATTTCCTGCTTTCAACGAGTGTATTTATTCAGTGAAACCTACAATTCATACAGTCCACAAATTCCAAGGCGAGCTGGCAGTCAGGAGTTTTCCAAATAACGGAAAACTGAGAAGGCTACAAACATTGGACCTTCGATCCGGATGTGCCACAAACAATAAGGATTGAAAAAGATCAACAGATAGTTAACATAGACATTAACGAGGAAAGTGACATAAAACTAGAGGAAGTAAGGGAGGCGGTAAAAATGCTAAAAAGAGGAAAAGCTGCAGGTCATGAAGGAATAAGCTCCGAGATGGCCAAGATTTGGGAAACAGGATTGGAAATAGTAACAAAACTGTTAAACAAAGTATGGCAAGAGGAAAGAATACCAAAAGATTGGGAGATAGGGGTACTGATGCCAATTTACAAAAAAGGGGATAGATAAGAGTGCTCAAACTACAGGGGAATTACTATGACGTGCTTACTAACGAAGGTATATGAAAGGATACTGGGAAGAAGGTTGGAGAAAATAATAGAACCACAACTGGAAGACTCCCAATGTGGATTCAGGGAGGGAAGAGGAGAGCAAGATCACATATTTACGCTGAAACAACTAATAGGAAAATACACTAGCAAAATGATATTCGTGGTCTCTATAGATCTACAAAAAGCATTCGACAGCATCCCTAGAATCTTAGTGTGGAACAGCCTGAAAAGAAGAGGAGTTGATAATAAACTACGAAACTGTATCAAGAGTTTGTATGCTAAAACTAGAAACTATGTGAGAACCGGCAACTTAAAATCTGACGAATTCATTACCAAGCATTGTTTAACGTGGTTATGGATGATGTAATGAAGGAGATACACGGAAAAACTAGAACACTAAAGGTGGGATATAGGAACACGAGGATAGTGGAGATAGCGGAGAGTGCATTTGCAGACGATCTGGTTATATATGTAAAAAATGAGCAAGATTTACAACATAATATAGACCTATGGTCGAAAGCACTCAGGGATAGAAATTTAAGAATAAATACCTAAAAAACAAAAGTGATGGTGATAGGTAAGGAAGACATAAACACAACAATAGTATTACATGGGGCGAACGTTGAACAAGTGGATACATTTAAACATCTAGGAGTGAAAATCCAAAAAAATAGTAAGATAGATGCTGAAATAAGTGACAGGCTGGTAAATGCAACAAACCTGTACTACTTCCTAAATAATACATTTGTTAAAAAAAGGAAATATTTCGGAAAACAAAAATGACAGTATACAAAACCATCTTTAAACCAATTTTAATGTATGGAAGTGAAAGCTGGACAGTAACAAAACAAGTTGCAAGTAAAATACAGGCACTTGAAATGAAATACCTAAGAGGAGTAATGGGGATAACAAGACTAGACAGGTTTAGGAATGAGAGAATAAGAGAAGAGCTAGAAGTGGAACCGATAATGAACTCAATCAAGAGATAACAACTAAAATGGTTTGGCCACCTAGTAAGAATAGACGAAGGAAGAACTCCAAAACAAAATGTGGCAAGCAAGATCTTTCCAAAAAAGGAAAAGGGGGCGACCAAGGAAGTCATCGGACAATGAAATAATAGACAACTTCCGAGAAAAGGGTTTGTCCTGGAATGAAGGGATAGCATTGGCAAGGAACAAGAAAGAATGGGCCAAAAAAATATATAGCTAGGCTAAGCAGTTAACATGTATCTATTGAGAGTTATATTTTAATTTTTAATTTAATTTTTTTAATTTCACTTGTGTACAAATATTGGGATTTTTGCGGAACGTATTGTAATTAAGTTAGTATGTAATTAACCTTAACACCTACGGGTACAATAAGGTGTATGATACTCGTATATATAACATGATTACCTACAGTGAACATTTTGAGCATTTGTGCTGTAGGCTACTGTGGTTCACTAGCAATGAAGTATGTAGCGCGGAGAAGAACATCAACACTTGCATTGTTCCGAAAATTGCTCTTACTTAGCCAACAGTTAACTAGAACTACAAAGTTATTGTACGATCCCTAATCACATATGCGACTGAAATTAGAAGACAAGAATTAAAACACAACGACAAACTGAAGTGGCAAAAATTAAAATAAGGTACTTAGAAAGATTATATAAAAGACCGATCTCTAGATCGCGAGAAAACTACTACCAATAAATTATCACGCAACATACAGAATACCAGCGAGTGAATCATAAATTATTAAAAAAATGCTAACAACATAGCAGCAGAATGGACCGGAGCAGGATGAGACAGAATAGACAATAGGGTGAAAGAGAGACAGATCAATTAAAGGAACAGGTGCTGAACCTATGCTAAGGAACAAAAAGTGCGTGTAAAGTTGTAAAGAGACAGCGAGTTTTTCAGGAAATGCTATAAGTATTTTTCTTAAATTAAGATAAGCTACTACCTAGCCAAGCTAGTTTTCCCAAAACAAAAAAAGGAACGTATCCTGTTGAATAGATTTAGGCTTCGGATTAACAGGTAGCGCTCAACAATTTTCGGAAAGTTTCTATACACCTCTAGTGCCACCTTCTATTGACATTCGACGAGCAATTAAGAAATAGGAAATCACTTTATTTTGTTTAACTTTATTTAATCATGAAGCAGTAAAACTAAATCGTCTTCTCCACCAACATTGTAAAATTAAGGGTGGCGACATGTTTCGAAACCAGACTGGTTGCTACGGGACCTGGCCACAACGGCCAATGACCACAACGGCCAATCGCTATTTTGGCTGTTATGGCCATGACCACAACGGCCACCGTGACCATAACGGCCAAAAGCGCCCGCATAACCACAACGGCCAATTTGACCATATCGGCCAACTCGATAATTGACCATAACGGCCACCATGACCACAACGGCCAATTCGAAACTCCGCCTCATGCGCCATTTTGACCACAACGGCCACCGACGCCTATGTATTGGCGTCGCTGGCGACGTAGACCACAACGGCCAAAATGACCACAACGGCCAACCGTGGCGGGTGACCACAACGGCCAATCGTGGCGGGTGACCACAACAGCCAACGTGGCGGGTGACCACAACAGCCAAAATTACCACAACGGCCAACCGTGGTGGGTTACACCGTGTTCCATTTTTATTATACGTGACTTCGGGACGTGATGTTGAAGTTCTATTTAATATTTCTAATTTTTACGATATATCGCACAATAGAAATAGAACTTTAAAAATATTTTGCATATTGTAGCTTTGAAATAACAATTCTTTTTTCATCATTTTTCAAAAAATATGACGAATCAGTGGCGTGCAATCCCGTTACACCGCCCCTTTTACTAAAAAATAAATGTACGGCACTCGATTTTTCTAAATCTCGTAGCATTTTAGAATTCCTTTCTTAATTTTGGGCAAAAAGTATCTCTTTCGAATTTTTAAGTTACACGGCTTTGTTATCGAGTTATTTCGGATTTAATAAGAGTTGTTACTTAAAAAATGGGTAATAATAATTTTTTATTAAATTCGAAATATCTCTACAATAAGGACGTAACTTACAACTTCGAAGGGACGACTTTTACTTCAAACTTAAACAAGGAATTCTCTTTTGTTTAAAAACGTACCCATAGTCCGCAGGGAGTAATGGGCAAGTTATGATTTCGGTCTCAATTTCAACTTCACTATTTTAAGGAAAAATGCGGTTTAGAGTTTTTTTCTATGCGAATCCAGCATTTTTAAGAAGATGTCTGTCTGTGGGTGCGTGCATACGTACGTATTCCTATATCTCGGAAAAGGGTGATCCGATTTTGAAGAAATTTTAAATCGGCTCTAAGGAATTGTTTAAAATTTTTTTTATCGATAGTCACCAAGGGCCTGTTGCTAATTTTTCTAGTCGCATCTCCAAAATTTGTATGTGACGCCCTGTAGAAATTTTCAAAAAAGCGCAATTTAAGGCGTATCTCGGGAACCCTAAGGTCTTTTCAAATAATTTTAACGGCAAATGTAAGCCCTGAGATACCTAAAACACTCTAGGTTATGACAAAAATTCTACCTAAAAAAAAATCAAATTTTGAAAACTTTATAACCGCAAATCGGGTCTAACAAGTTTTTATTCCCAAACTTTAAAAAAACGCGATTTATTGAAATAAGAAGGCACTAAATCAACTCTTGCACTTTTTGTTATGAGATAAGCATTGTGTGATTGGTATCAATTAGACCACCGAAAAGTGTAGCTTTTAAAAAAGTATCCCACCACGGTACTATTTGAAAAAATGAATTTCTAGAAATCGATTTTTGCCAATTTTGATCGCTTATAATAGAATAAAAAAACACTTCAGGACTATAGACTATAAAACAATTTTTCATTAACAACTGAACTCACTTATATTCATTTGGTACTAGTCACGGCACCTTAGATTTATAAATAAATTTAAATATAAAATTGTTATTTTTCTCAAAATAGTGAAATTTTAACATGGATAGATTCTAAATGACCTGCAGCATACAAAAATGTAAACATTTTAGCATAACCCAAGAGTGCATCACATCAGTATGTAGCCAAGACATACAATAATTATAAAGAATAGTGCCCTTGGCCCTAAAAAATTGAAGTGACAACACTGAATGCAATAAATTCAGCAAATTTTTTTGAGACTGAGGCTAAAGATTGAAATATGATCAATATTTTGTGTTTCCTGTGTGTCTTTCCCATCTGTTGGCCCAAAGAACTTTTGGTATTCCTCAAAATTGATTATGTTATGGATCAACAAAACTAGAATTCAATAATTTTCAAAAATAAGCTAAAGGGTCCTAGTACATATGCAGTATTCCAGTATTAACCAACATCGCCAGCAGCTGTCAAAAACCTTTTTTTATGGAAAAGTTGCGCTTAGTATTAAAAAAGTACTGAATAAAGGAATTATACTATTATAGCTAGCAACATAAAGCAAGTATCAAAAATAACGATTTAAAACAATTTTTTATCAAATTAGGTTTTCTAAAAACAGGCTTAAATACTGATCTATTTAAAAAAATTTGCAATAATTTAGGCATTGGACTTTTGAAAAAACATTTCAAAATATTCTGTTAGAAATTATATTGAATCAAAGTAATTGGAAAAAAAATTCCGAAAGAAGTTACTAAACGTCTTTACCTATTTTTAAATTTTCTAAGTTAAACTATTTCATTTTTTCTTTTTCAAAATATGTAGTGGGAGTATATTCCATGGTCCAATTTTAACTAGGAGGGTGTACTAATTATCCCAAAGTAGCTTTCTATTGGTGGATGGCATTAGTCATTAACTATATAAAGAGTTTACAGATTATATTTCAACAGTGTATCGATAATATTCTTATCGATATTATTCTCGTAACGGCGACTTTGACATTGTTTTGTTGTGACTTTTGAATTTTGGACATCTTTCAATTTTGAATATTCCACTTCAAATAACTAACTCGTAATAATGCAGGTGATTTTTTTATCGCACGAAGTCCTACAAATACGACATAGTTTATCTCGTTTGTGTGGTGGCAAAGTGTCCGGCAAGAGCACCTTGTAATCAAACAGTTTTTTTTAAACTTGGCGACAATCACAATCATCTGGCGGTTGCTACAAGGAGCAAGGAAGCCTTATGTCTGAAAAAGATACTGGTGGATGAAGCCAAACATACCAGCAACCAAATTCGATCGATTTTCGTTGGAAATAGCGCTAGGTAAGTAATAATGAAACGTTTTTTCCTGGTGTTTTTTTTAAATATTTCCTTAGAAGATATTACTAAAACGTTTTATAACAAACTGGCCTGGTTGCCGAGTTCTTTTTTTTGTAATCTCCCTCCTTTTAATTTTAAATTAAAATCATTATAATAGTATATATGTATATATACGCGGATTTTTTACGGCTGACGCCGCTTTTCCGCACCCAGTCTCCATTCTTTTTTATTAAAACAATCCTCTTCTTTCAAATTTCGTGTAGTCATTGCATCTTCCACTTCATCTCTCCAGCTACGCCTTGGTCTTCTCCGTTTTCGTCTCTCGCTTGGTATCCATTTTAATATCTTTTTGGGCCATCTTATGTCTTCCATCCTATTGGTATGTCCTAACCATACTAACTGTCGTTTTTGTACCTCGTCCAAAATATCTTTTTCAACTCCCATTCTTTTCTTTATTTCGCTATTCCGTACTCGATCAGTTCTTGTTGTTCTACAGCTCCTACGTAGGTAATCCATTTCAGTCGACTTTTTTTTTGTTTTTTCCTTTAATATCCCATGCTCCTGATCCATAGAGCATAACACTATTTACCATCGTTTTACATATTCTTAAATTTTGTTTCTCTCCTTAAGTTTCTATCCCATAGTATTGGATTTAAAGATCTGATAATAGCACGACTTTTATTTATTCTAATGTTTATTTCTTCATTGCTATTTCCGTGTGTATTGAATATTATAATAGTATATTATGTTATTAGGAGCAAAAGTTATACTTTATGTGGCGAGGCTGGACGGGTTATCTTCCGAGCTTGCGAGGCAGATAAGTGGTACAGCCGAGCCACATAAAGATACTTTTGCTCCGAATAACATATAGTATTTTTTCTTCAAACGTTTTTATAACAAATTATTTACAATTTTGTGAACAAAATTCGAAGAAAATTACTGGATCTCGTCAGCGGCAGATAATATTATCTTCCGCAGATAAAGTTGTGAGCGGCAGATAAAAACTTTAACTGCCGCTGACGAGCGGCAGATAATATTATCTGGCGCTTGGCAATAAAGTGACAGTTTAGCATCATCAATCCAGCAGTATAATGCCATATTTTACTGCCGTTTGAAGAAAAAATTACTTATCTTAATTTTAGTATATTACATAATATATTAACGTCTAAACCGAATCTAGTTTGTTTCATTTCATTGCTGAAATTTGAATGTTTTTCAGTTAGGTGGTAACTACTTTAAAAATATTATTCAAAATTTTACATTTGCCCAAAAATTTTAATTAAAGTCCATCTAAACAACTCATGCGGTGAACAGAATTGCCTGGGAGGCTGGATCAGGATTCCGTTACTTTGCGCTAGTTCTATCCTTCAAGCACGTAAACAAGACTGTGTTTACGTTTTAAACCAATGTAGTCAATGGTACTTGAAAGGACGACAGTAAAACCACCCCTGGGACACAGCCACATGCCCCATAAATATTATGGCTTGGAAGGGGTAGTAACGAGTGAATCAAACATTAAATGCAGATTGTTTTATTACGAAAATAAACGGTGTATTTATACATAACAAGAATGCTTAACTAAGTAACAATATCAAAGTTAAAATGTACAGTTTACTGGGTCAGAGCGTTTAAAATTACAAAACAGCAACGTAGCAATTCAGCTGTTTTATTTCCTGCTGGAGCGAAGGTCGCCCGTTGAACCGGCCGCTGTAGGTCGGTTTTGTGCATGAGGTGCAAATCTGCAATTTTCCTGGTCTTTAACTCGTCTAATTGCGAAATAACACTGGCTTTTAAATTATGAATAATGTTCCGTAAATTTGGACTGAATTTTATATATGTTTAATCTAATTCAAACATATTAAATTTAGCAATTATGAGGCAAAGACTGGTGATTGCGGCATTAAAAACTTCTTGCTATTAAATCAGAATTGCATCTAAGAACGTGCGACTGGATTTCGTAAATTTTAGAAAATAAAATTTATGTGTGTTTAAATCAAGTTTAAACATGCGGGAAAAAGCAAAACTTTTGCCTTCACGTCTCAATAAGTTTCTTAAAGAACCCAAACAATTGTAAAATTTTGTCAATACATTTTAAACCTTTTAACAAATTATTAGCCACGTTAGAAGCGATAATACTTAAAAAAGTGAAATAAAAGAGTAATTGCATACAACAAACACGTATAATGGGCGTAAATGAAATTTGGCCCAGCCTCCCCCACATTTTTCTATTATTTATTAAGATAAACAAATAAAATTTGGTACAGGTAATACATTCATAAAACTAGATTATTTGGTGGTATTTTCCCTTTTTTAGCAATTTCGGTTTCGTTGGAAATAACCATAACTTTCTTATTTTAAATGCAACACTTTATATATTTTTACATTTTTGAAATCAGGATAAAAGTTTGCATACCATGGTGTACTTCAATTGCTTTTTCATAACTAAAAAGTTTAGTTTTGTTAAGCTTTGGGTCTAGAGTGCCATGGAGCGCATAAAAGTCAGCCGTTACCATACAATTGTTTATTATCGTTTGTAGTCCTTATTCGTCGATTCCGATATTGTCCAAGCCCACTGAGTTGGATGATTTATGAAAATTATTTAATAAATAAGGGAGTGGGCCTGATTTCATTTACACCCGGTGTAACAATATTTTAGAAAATGAAAAAATTCACTTAATTGAAACCCGAAAAAATTGGCAAAGAAAACTTCGCTGGACTTACCCATACCCTTAAAACCATGCATTACTGCTTCGATAGGTTCTATAGGGTGTTATATCAACATTTTTGCGATCAAAAGAATTAGCAATTGCCCTTTGGCCACTAACTATAAGAAAAATCGTTAAAGTTTATTTTCAAATATAAATTTTTAAGCTAGAATTTTTGTAAAAAAAGAAAAATCGATTTTGGTGTGGGCTTTCTATAAACTGGTCGAGTCAAATTATTATAGTTATTTAAGATGCAAGTGTAAAAAGTAATTCTTTATTGCACGAAAGGTTTAAAATACGAGCGAGGTCCGAGCGAGTTTTTTAAAATTTTTAATTTTTTTATTAATTTAAACGCAAACAAATAAAAAATGTATATCATACGTGGATAGAGGCTTGTTATAATACTCGTGTCATTACACGACTTGATCTACGACCTCGTCGGGCAACTTTCACACTCGTATCATAATAATATGCCTTTATCCCACTAGTAATATCTATAAATAACTTTCGCACACAGTGTCGAACTGTCGATCGCCGGGGGCCCTGAGTTCCAAAGGGGCCTTAAACGACAAATTGTCCTCCAGTTATTTCTTCTTACTATTTTACATATATTTTGTAAATGTTTGTTTTTAGAAAAGACACTCTTAACAGTCTTAGGCGAGATAAAAAACATAATAAAATAGTGCTAGTTGTAAATTAAAACCATAGTAACTGACTTCTCTTAAAATAAGAAATAGTAACTAAAGTGAATGAAAAAACATTAAGCGGTGCTCAAAAACAAAAACAGCAAAGGCAATCAAAACGTTTTTTAACTGTTTATTCGGGGTATTATTGATTTCAACTTTTTGTAATGGAAGGGGACCGACACTGCTTTTTATCTCTCTTTTTCTATCACACACACACACATACACCACACAAACACATACCCACACACACCCACGCACAATCTCCCGTTTAGTACGGTTGGCCGTTGTGGTCACCCGCCACGGTTGGCCGTTGTGGTCACCCGCCACGGTTGGCCGTTGTGGTCATTTTGGCCGTTGTGGTCACCCGCCACGGTTGGCCGTTGTGGTCATTTTGGCCGTTGTGGTCTACGTCGCCAGGGACGCTAATACATAGGCGTCGGTGGCCGTTGTGGTCAAAATGGCGCATGAGGCGGAGTTCCGAATTGGCCGTTATGGTCATGGTGGCCGTTATGGTCATGGTGGCCGTTATGGTCAAATATCGAGTTGGCCGATATGGTCAAATTGGCCGTTGTGGTTATGCGGCCGCTTTTGGCCGTTATGGTCACGGTGGCCGTTGTGGTCATGGCCACAACAGCCAAAATAGCGATTGGCCGTTGTGGTCATTGGCCGTTGTGGCCTAGACCCGTTGCTACTAGTAGCAATGATCATTATGGCCTGAGGCTGAAACCAGTTTGATTTCGAAACATATCGCCCCCCATAATTTTACAATAAATGTTCGTGGAAAAGACGATTTATTTTTATTGCTTCATATCAAAGCATCTCCGCTATAAGCATAACGGATCACCTCCCTATTCATTTAGTTAGTTTAGTTTACGATGTAAAATAATAAAATATCAATTGTTTATACTACCTACAGTGCCTTACAGCGGTGAAACGTAGATGTTGAATGCAAGTGAACAAGAAAAATATTGAAGATGGCAAAGCAAAATGTTGTTGAGTAGTTTTGACGTATTAATAAAAAAAATAAAGACTAACCAGGCGATAATGCAACTGTATAGTGATCCAGAAATAGTGGAAATACTCAGATTCCAAAGAATAAGGTAGATTTATCACATACAAAAACTTTCTCCTAGAAGGACGACAAAAGATATGCTGCGCGCTACTCTTATAGGAGTAAGAAAAAGAGGAAGGCCAAAGAAAATGATTTAGTGTTAGTTGGTTAGTTATACTACAATTCAAAGAAGTATTTTTTTTATATAATTTTTCCGTCAACCGGTAGTCTACTGCAATCAAAAATAAGTCGGAACCATTAAAAAATCAAATCAGGTCTAGCTTTATCGAAAAAAGTTATTAAAAGATGTTGCTCTGAATAACAAAAATTGTCGAAATCCAAATTTTTATCGAAAAATTATAATTCTTATTATTACGAATTCAGACAGCAATGTTTCCATTCTCACCTTCACACTTTTGTATGTTTTATTTATTTTCTAGTCGATTTAAAATTTTTATTTGTATACTACCCTTAAAAGATATAATTTTAGTGCAAAACTAGCAATTGCTGCAATTTCAAATAAATGCGAAACATCATAGTAGACTTATTTAAAGGAAAAGAGTTATTTAAGAAAGTTAGTGTGAAGGAGAGAAGTGAAACATTTACTTATTGTATTAAATCGTAATAATAATAACACTTTTCCAATGGAAATGTTAATTTCAACTATTTGTGTGATTCTGTTCAAATTTTTCTTATAACTTTTTTCGCTAAAGACTGATATTTCAAGTTTTTCCTTTTATTTTTGATTGCAGAAAGCTACTGATTGTAATGCGGCGTTTATTTAGCTCTATCGTTATTTTAATTTGAATTTTATTGCTCTTTGTTTGCTAGGTAACTCAGTCGTGAATGCATAAAACTCGTTTCCTATCTCAGTTTGACAATGGATTTTCCAATACAGCCGTGCTCTGAGACTGCCTGGTTTTTACCTATAGTCCTAAAAACATACACTAACTCCGCTAGGAATAAAAGCCCGCGTGTCTACATAAACGACGTATACTCTAAATGAAGGTATACATACACATACAGACATGAAAAAAATACACAGATACAATATTTAAACGCTACATACGGTCATCAACAAAATATAGTTGAATTACATAAAAAACGCAAGTTTACAGTTAATTTGCAATACTACAAGCTAAAGGCTAATTGAGCCGTTGAAATGCAAAGTGGCTCAAGTCAGTGTTTGGAGGTTTGCAGATTTCTATGTTAAATTAATCAGAAGAATGGCACCTACCCCGTCGAAGGCCAGTTTTTATTCTATGTAAGACATTGACTGAGAGAGGGCAGCACTCTTCTATGCCATTCAATCGGTGTCTGTTTTTAATTTAAGGTAAAGTGGCTTAAGCGGACTTACACCACTTTTCCTTTAAACAGAAGCTGCAAGATGAAGATTTTGTGTACTACGGTTTAATCGTTGACTAATAAGAAAAATTATTGCTAATGATTCAGCGACAAATACTGACTCATATTAAACATCCTTTAGTGAATACTATCCTGCAGGAACATCCGATTCGTCTGAAATAGCGTTTCAATAAAATGATAAAACAACGTCCACAAATTGATATATTTGCTTTGAAGATCTATCGAAATGCACGTTTTCGTTTTAGATAACGAAATAGATGATCGTTTAACAGGGAAACCATCCTCTTCTAAGCGCCTAGAGAGAAAACGACTAATATAGCCTTCAAGCATGCGAGGGATATAAGAAAGAAAAGTAAAAACATAGGTCATGCATACAACACAAACAAAGCCAGTCAGTGATTGCTAAAAAGTTTTAAAATGAAGAGTGTCACTGCAAAAACAAATGCCAGAGTCAAGTTCCTGGAATTGAGCGAAAACGAAAGGTTTTGGCAAGTCGGTGAGCTTAAAACTCAAAATGCATTCATTTGCCGTTTAATACAAACATCTGAACCAAAACGTCACCGTCCTCTAATTATAATATCGTAGCAGAAACATATAACATTTGTTATAAACACACACTAGTTGAAGAATTTTCATTTGACGTCATCGACGTCCAACAAAAAGGCAAGGGCGTCCACTGAGCATAGAAAATATGCCCCTAGAGAAGTTACACGAAAAGCCCTTAGCAATAAATAATAAGAAAAGAAAAGGACATGCAACACTTATTACAGTTTATATCACCAATAAGCAAATATGTTCTTAAAGCAGTTAATAGGTAATGATAGTGTGGAAGACGTTAGGCCCTTAGAATTCATAAAACCTGAAGTAGCTTAACAGTCTGCTTTTATCTCATTGTTTTCACTTACAAGTGTATTTATGTTTGTTTAAAAAGTATTATTTCATTTTTATATTAAAAAAGAAACAATAAAATCATCTTTACTTTAAGCTTGTTTTATTCTTCTTTTGAAAGGAAAAGTGAATTGATAATTTGAAAATTAATAAAATCTGGTGCTGATAATTTAAGTGGATCTATAATTAATCTTCCTCCATAGATTACTAATCGGAAAATAGCTTTGGTATTTTTCTATTAGCCACAAAGCTTTATAACTCAGAACATGGGTCCCGAGTGGTGTAGCTTGAACAAGCGTCCACGTTCGATCAGCAGAGTTAAGCAACGCTCTTTCTGGTCAGAACTTGGGTGGGAGTTCCACGGCTGCATCTCTCAGCGCCCCGTGGTACGGCTATCACGGAAAAAAGTTGGTCCCGGCGGTCGTAACAACATCATGACAGTCGTTAGTGGGGTTGGAAGTCCTCATAACTGCACAGCGACGCCTATAATTGGCCTAACGGCTGTTGGCTGAGTGCGAATTAAATTAAATTAAAAAAATTAAATTAAATTAAATTAAATTAAACACTATTACATTGACTTACACCACGTTGTCTTTCAACGGCTCAATTGTACTTGCTTTGATAACTTATATAAAATACTAAAATAATATATCAAACTACCCACTTAATGGCGTAAGCATAGTCATTATCGATTTCTCAATGATCCGTACAACGCCTCGCTCAATGATGATGCACAATTTCGCAATTGCTTCAAAAGGGATAGCGGTTTAACCCTGGCTCTCAAGCTCAATCAAACACATTATTTGTACAGACACCAACTTGATTTACTATTCTGCTGCCAGCAAACGCCTGAGTTTGACATAGTTAATGGCGATGAAGATCAAGAAGTATCACGTTTGCTGAGCGCCTCAGTTGTTATAGACTGGAGCCGCTGCTACAGACTCCTGCTGGGACTGCTATGGATCGTTGGATGCCTTTCAATGCTGCACTTTACCCTCGAAGCTGGGTCTCAGCTCCAAGGAAATCACCCGTGAAAATTGCTGTCTTGTAGAAGCAAAGTGAAAAGTGTTGGTTTGTTAGCATTTTATACCTAATAGAAGTACTTGTTTTAATGGGCTAACTTAACAAGCTCCTCATAAGGCGGGAAAGAAAGGAACCATTCTCAAATATTTAAATTTCAAGGAATTTTCCTCTTCCACCACCTTTAGTCCTTCTTCTAGCACTTTACAGCTTTCTTTTACGCAGGATGGTGATTCTACTTTTCGGGTCCTTTTCTAATCTCCCCTTTGCACCACCCATCCTAAACCTGTATTAAAATTAATAAATAGTCGTTCTGTAGTTGTACAATCTGCTATACTTATGTAAACACATGAAGACCAAAAGAAGTTCGACACAGCAGCATTCTATAAAAGTAAGGTGTGTGCCACTGCCCATAGATATGTTGCTGAAAAGTGGTACGCGAGGGCGCACGAAAATCGTTCCTAGGTGTCTACCAATATTTAAAAAGTAAGGTGGAGGTGAAAATGTATGAAACAATAGAAGGTGTTATGTACGAAAAGTAGGTTAATGTAGATAAACCATCATTAAAGGCAAATTACGTTTTAATACAACCTCTCGCACGTTGACGACTACTGCCTAATAAAATTTAACTGCTGGGTGAATAGAGTTTAAAACATTTTTAACACAACCGAGAAAGTTGTAATTACCAACATTACTTTATTAGTTCCAGCATCCGCAATTGGGCATTTATCCAATGCGCCGAAAAGATCAGTTTAAAATCAGGTGAACATTATTATCTCACGAAAATTGCTTTTCAAATGGAGTCGAGTCGAGTATAGATGTAAGAATTTTTTTACTAAAAATAGAACTTTTGCTTTTAAAAACTGATAATTTCCGAAACCTTCATATTCTTTCCCCTCATCAGAATTGGTTCCACCACCGCACAGGAACAGGTAATTTAGGTTTTGAAGTAAATATGTACTTTAACTGAGATCCAATAATAATAAGTATAACTGTTTTTAATCTTCATGATCGACTTAGATGAAAAATTGCAAATGACGTAAACAACAAGAAATATCAATAAGTTAACATGAGATATGATAAAATCAAACGTATCCATTGGAAACCCAAGAATAAAGTGCCTTAGAGAAGATTTGCACCAAATTGTAAGTGTAAACACACATACTTTAAAAGGTATTGGAATATTTGGAGCGTTCTGCCGTCCCGCTATGCCATCACTGTGGCTGTATGTACGTCGACGCTGTCTAGCCCATAGTCATTTTTTGAGCTGTTGCTTTACTCCGCATATGTGCGGTGTATTTTGTGGCATATTTAGAAATTCGCCGTTGAGAACGCTTTAATTCCTTAAGCCAATAAGTGAGCAATATGGTTTTCCCTTTAGGATTTTACCACGCACGAATACCTGCTGTTTTTCTTATCGCGCAACGTGCCAACCAAGCAAAATTATTAACGATTATTTTGGTTAGCGCTGTTTCTTAACATAGTGGTTCGACAACTGCTTGCTGTGCAACTTATTTGTTAAGCGAAATGCAGTTACGCGAATTCTTGAAAAAAGTTTTGAAGTTGAGCACCTTTACCGTAGCAGTGGAAAAACTCTCATTCTATCCTTAACTATCATCTGGCATCCTAATAAATACTACATTGTTTCTACAAACTGAACAGGTACATGTCGATTGTTCATTAACTGATAAACAGAAAAACCCACTCACTGAAATATTTCTTTTAAGAAGGCCGTTAGTCAAGCACTGAATTCACCCAAGGGCAATGGTTGTAGATACCTAATATAGTTTGATATAAAAACAATGTCATTAGTAAATTGCATAAGGCATAAACTTTCATGATACATATTTATGTTCATTTTATTCGATCTATTATTTTACATTGGTGCAAAGATTTATTTTTATTGACAAGGTATATTTATGGCATACCTCTGCCAAAGTAAAACTTCTCCGCATTTTTGTGAAGCCTTACACATGCTGTTGCATTTTAATGGATATTTGAAATCAGTGTGGTATATCGCAGTCAATCTTGTATTCGCTCAGTGTTACTTCAACATCAATTCTCTCACAAAGTGAAAGCATCCTGTAACAGAGTTCAAATTAAAACGGCACGCGATATACAACTAAGTGTCATAAACTGAGTAATGTGCATCGCGGAGTGATAGAATACTTCCGCGATTTTAGACTGTAAAGGATCCGGGTCGTCACAGCAGGCAACCCTTCTGGATACAAAAGACGCCAAAAATCGGAGTAATTACGCTATTCGCAAGCTGTAGGAGATCTGCGTCCAAACCAGGCAGCTGCTAAAACTTTCTTGGATATTCAAGTGCCAAGTACCTGCTGTTGTGGTTCGGATTCCCTGCAGTTTAGAGATGCTGTAATTTTGTCGAAATTCGTGCCTTAAATTATTTGCTCCTTTTTGAAATCACGGACATGGTACGTCATTCCGTGATGCACATTTTAAGATGTCGGACATTTAGCTGCCCATGGCGAGTCGTTTTAATTTGGACACTGATTAAACTGAGAAGCTCTTACATGATGTTTTCACTTGGTGCTTTTTCATGCTTTTGGCGAGGTTGTTTTTGTTGATGCACGTATTGGTTTGTTCCGCTACAACAGGTTGTTCGGTTTTTTGTACCGACTGAAGCCGAGGCTTTCAAAGCTACTCAGCAAAAATTCATCTCCGTGTATATACCTAGGTATGAATGTATGGTCAACATATAGCCGAGAAAGTAACGTAAGGATTTTCATAGATGTTCTATGCAGCTCTGGAAGAATGGTTTCAGACATTGGTTTCACTGCATTGTACCATTCGATACCAGGAGGCCCAAATACTACAAAGAAACTGCAACCAGTTTTTTCTCAAATGGGTCTAACGATTTTGATCATTTTCATAAACGGCATTTCCCTCTAAGTCATAAGTGATACTCCATAGTATTTACCAAAAGAAAAATCCAGTTTGGGGATATATGGGAGGGGGAAGAGACAAATTTAATTTTACCTTATGGGAAATAGCGCTTGGTCTACTTGGAAATACTAGTTAAAATATGCTAATAATTCCTTGATAAGCGTTTAGACCTCTTACATATGTCATTCGTCCTTATTAGGCATGAAATCCCTCCTACTCTTGTGGTTGATGAAAATTCAACTTAAATGTAAAGGGTTTCGTAATGGCCTTCATAAAGAGATTTTGGATAGGTAATGTCGATAATAATTATTTTTTTACTTCCCTCGTCTAAAAGAAGATGGAAGTATTGTGATCAAGAAAAATCACCTTCCGGGATTTCTTGAGATCTTCACGTTTCAGGGTCCCTAGATGCCGAAAACCAGGTTTTCTCAATTTCGTCGGTCTATTTGTCTGTCTGTCTGTCTGTTGGCGGTATAACTCAAAAACTATTTGTTGGAGGAAGAAAATATTTTTTATACGCATTATATATCTTGGTATGAAGCCGGCAATTTCAGACAAATGTATACAAGGTAAGCACCTTAACAAATACAATTTGTTTATTTTAGCTTTAACTTAGAAATAGATGAAAGCAATAATTTGTACAGCGGAGGCTTTATTCTTGTCAAAAATGGGACTCAACAGATACAGGATCAATGTTGTATGGGACAAGAATGATCAACGAAGCACGTTATCTTAAATATCGAAGGTATTTGAAGCGTCCTGGTGGCTCAAGCAACGAATGCCGGCTTTATCCGAGAACTACCACTAAACAATGAAAGGAATACGTCGGCTCGTTTGCAGGCGCTGAATTTCGAGTCGCATCACAGGTAATATTTTTATTTTTACTTTAACTGAGATATAGATAAAGGTCACAAATTGCACATAGTTGAGGAAATTGAATCCAACAGCGTAAATTCTGAAAATCAAAAAACGGTGTCAACGAGAAATTGGGTTTATATAAGGCAGCCGGGACGCACAAACTCAAAAGTGCTCCGTAGCGCATATAGGGATATCCCGTTCCCTTGCAATATCTCGCTAAATGTTAGAATCGCATTCGCAGCCGGCTACCCTACATATTCGACCACCGGTTTTTTAGTTTGAAAATGTATGTAATTTATTAGAAAGATATTTGTACCCCTATTTTAATTTGATTTTTAACATTATTTTATGTCACAACGTCCAATTACGAGGAAAGTTCTGAGTAAAGCGTTTTACAGATTTTTTTATATTGCACTTTTACTGTATTATTGCGATTATTGCACTATTTCATTTGAAGGGATAACCCCCTCTGTTGCTAATTTACAATTTTTTTCTTGTAAAATTTCTCTTCTTATTTTATCAGCGCATATATGTAATGGAGGAAGAACTTCATCATGTTCTGTTCCTTGATAAGGGTGACTATAGCAGTCACCAACAGTAATTTTCAGCATCTCAATTTTCTCGAAAATTATTTCTGCGTGTTTCCAATATGCAGATCTTTTTTTTCCTGAACTGTAATAACAACAAGTCATTATTTTTACAGAGTATTGATTAATGAAACTGCATTCTGATATTTTTCATTTATTTCACTTTGGGGAGAAAATTGAAAATTTGATACGAAGTATGTTTCCAGAAATTCCACCATGAGTAATCGATATTAACGGTGTAAGTGTGATTATGATCACGAATTTGATTGCCAAAACGAGGCGGTGAGCCGAGTTTTTCGGCAATCAAAGATGTCTCTTAAGTGTTATAAGCAAACGTGTATAGTTCAATGTTTTATATTTATCAATACATTTTGGTTCAATGTATTTTTTTATATAAAAAATGCGGTAATATCTATCCATTACCGCACTCAGTGCGGAAATAAAGCTCTTAACGGTACTAAAATTTATTTGGTTAATAGTCTGTAACAACACCAATAAAGATAAAACTATTTTAATTTCAAATAATATCGATAAGGGTACCTCAATGCTACTATTTTGAAAATTAAATTCGATTATTGTCAGACAGTTTCGCTTAAAAGGCAATAAAGTAAATAGCAAATCAACACCTAGAACAGCAGCGTGCGATTTATTTTGCATGGAATTTGCATTGTCGTCATAATCGGCCTGTATTTTATAAGCATTAAACCCGATTCGCGTTTGGTGAGCTGGAGCAGGGCGCGCCGCTCATTAAAATGCCGTTTCGAGACTCAACAATTTGATGTAAAAACCAGATCAGTAATCCCGCGGGATTCTATTTTACGTTTTTCACGCGGGCGGGAATAATGCTAGCCCCTCCGAGGGCAGGTAAAATGAAAGGCGGATTACAAAATAATAAAGGCCGACATCCAGTCCAGTCTTATATACAGAGCAATCCGATATTAAAAACGCACGCTAATCCGCTGAATTTTGCAAAAATATTACTTACCGGAACAAAGTTTGTAACGGGGATTCAAGACAAAGGGCTGATGCTGCGACCTATGGCACATTTTGAAAAGGATGGAGAGGAGCTCATGCCGCGCTACCCGGGAAAATTTATTTTTAAAAGGTATTTGGGGCAGTCTAGTAAATTTCCAATAACACTCACTTAGCTATCTTAATTAGGTAATGTACATTCAGTCTTTAAATAATTAGACTAATGTATTTGCGTAATAATTGAATTGGAGTGTGGCTCAGCGTTTCCTAGGTCAATTCCTAAAAACCTTACCGATTACTAAACTCTAGAACCGACTTCGGTATATTCTCCAATAATTCTTAATAACCAACAGCTCCTGCAAAATGAGAGGCCGCAGGCCTCAGCAATGGAGTTGTTCCCAACAAGACTGACGAAGACGATCTGAGCAGTTACCCTACGAAAAATCTACATAAAGGAGTTACCTCCCACCCAGTAAAGCAATTAGTTTTCGCTGGAGTACTGGGTTATTAACTATGGAATACGTTTCTTCGATTCATTTCCTTCAATATACACATGTACAAATAGATGGAACACAAATCCAGTATGGTGTCAATCATTTCTATCAGTGCGGTAGGTGGCGAAGACTACGCTTGGCTTTGGAATTAATTGAACAGGAAGTAATCCGGTTCCATTTTGTTGACTACACACTTAAGAACTATTCCTCGTAATTAACCATTTTACTGAAGAATCCATCTGTAGTGACAGTAACAGTTTTACCATTCTCTTATAAAAGATGTGTCCTACAGTAGACACGAAGATACTGTCACCAAATCATCACATTCGATAGACAAAAAGGTGTTTCCTGGGTTAAGTCAATGCTGGTTAAAGAACAAGACCAACGCACGCTGACTTCATGGGATCGCAACGTCAGCTAAAGTACGTTGTTAACAGCCGCGACGTGAACATTTTACTACAGTTTACAGCTGCGCGTTGATTGCTATTATCGGTTAGAATTGCGCTTTTTGTGACAGATAAGTCACTTAGTGCCTTCGTTAAGGTTTAGTGGTGTGCGTGTGAGTTCTTTACATCTGTTTTGCACAAATAAACACGTAAGTTACCACCACAGGTCATTGCATTGTCATCGTAATGGCGAGTTGCAGGCATTTTAAAACACTTGTCGGTGAATAAAGTAGGTAAATATACATGTGCAAGCTTTTGTAGATACATATTTTTATTATGTGGGTAAGTAGGCGTCGATGCAATAATTACGCATAAGTCAATAAAATTCGCACTTTTTGTAGTATTAATTCTCTGGCTAGTGCGGTAATAGACTATTATACGAGGAGGGTTAACGCCAAAACCGGAATCAGCTTTGTGAAAGTAAAAATTGATTAATTAGCTTGATTTGTTATTACATGCTATATAGAATGTACTATAATCTAAACACATAATCAAGTACTCTTGTCATGGTTCATTTCTTATTAAACTGGCAGATAACACTTTGAAAGAGCACATTATTATTCAGTTTCTTGTTAAACCTGTTAAAATTTTATGCAGACTTAGTGCAATTAGGTGAAAGTACACTCACAAAATCACAAGTATTAGAGTGGGCTGCGCGGTTCAAAAATAGTCTCGAAAGTGTAAGTGGTGATCCTAGGAGAGGAGGTTGTAGGACAACATAAGTGATTCTTGCAGTTATTCAACGTATTGATGATTTGATTAAGCAGAATCGGCGAATTATTGTTTCAGAAATAGTGAATTAACTAATACTGAGTCAGTAGAAAAAAGTTCGTCAAACAATTAAAAAAAAACAAAAAAACGAAGGGGATTGTTATCAAAAGGGGTAATCCTTCAGAACGATAATGCCAGGCCACACAAAACAAAGATTGCGAAGGATTTTTTGACGAAATTGGGCTGATAAACTCTACCGCATCCTGCTTATAGCCCAGACTTGGCTCGCTTAGATTTTCATTTGTTTGGACCACTTAAAAGTAATCTTAGAGGCAAACGATGTCAAAGAACTAAATTGGTTTAGACAGCAGAAACAAAGTTTCTATTTTGCAGGTTATCATGCTTTGATAGAAAGGTGGAATAAATGTGTAGATGTTAATGGACACTATGTTGAAAAATAAAACTGGTTTAATCTATATAAAGTTTTGAATTACTTCCTTTGAAAAAATAAATTCCGGTTTTGGCGTGAACCCCCCTCGTAGTTTTATCAAGTATTTAAGCCGTAAGGGCTTGTTGTGTCCGCATATTGCGGTAATCAATTTAGATTTGCTTAATTATGTATCATTCAGCAGTAATATCCCAAGTGCATTAAAACAGCCGATTAAATTTTAACTTTTTCTGTCAGAAAGTTTTGCAAAGAAATATGTTAAGTAAATTTGCCGCTCAACAAGAATCCCGAGTGCGTAGCACGAGAGATTTTGAGGCGGAAAATTTACGAGATATATTTTTTCAGAGCACAAAATTTTGACAGAAAATCGTCAAAATTTAGTCAGGCTAGTTTACATGCACGCGGGATGTTTGGCGTGATTATTTCCTGCATAAATAGATAGAATTAACTATCATGTTAAAATTATGCACAAGCGATTAAAGTTTGACACATATTTAACCGCGGTTAAATTTGGACTTTTGAATTGTTGTCATTGTTAAACTGACAGAAACCATAGTGATTACGCATTATTATAGATATGAAGGAAATAATCAATGAAATATTTGTTTTTTCATATAGTTCTATAGTAACTATTATTAAAGTTTAATTTACGCCTAAGGTTACCATTTCTCTCTCTAATTTCTCGGTAGGAAAGGTATCATAAGCCTTTTCCAGATCAATTAGTACTATGCAAGTTTCCCTATATAGCTGCAATCGCGCCTCAATAGCCAGTTTTAAAGTAAAGATGTTATTCGTAGTCTATTTGCCAGCCTTAAAGCTGGAGTGTTCTCCTGCTTGTTTATCGAGTATTTCGTCACTGCTATGCCCCCGTTTTTGACTTACTTCTTGTACGTTTTTTTGTAAATAGGATGGGTATATGAGGTTCCTCAATTGTTTCATACATGCTCTCCATTTACATATATTTTATATAACGCTCTCAACCTTTCTGTTCGTTTAATAGCGCCATATTTTACTAATTATGGGAGTATATCTCTAAACTCCTCCATTTTCTTAAATTTCAGGGTTTTAATTGCTTTATATATTTGATTTATATCTATATAAATATAGTGATTTTCTTGCTTTGCAATATAGGTTTTTCTGTAAATTACATTATTTATTCGAGCAATACAAGACTAAAAATAGGTAACCAAATCGTAAAAGCGATATGGACAACAGAAGGTCTCAGACAGGAGTGTTTTTCATTGCCAACTTTAAAATATAAGTATTTGAACAGACCGCTACAAGGGTTGTAACGTTGGTTACCTAAAAATTTACGTAAAGTATAAATAGTGTGCTAGAAATTTCAATGGCGCTAATTCATTTTACAATTTTTGCCTGCATCTCCATAGCGTTTAAATTTTCGATAAAGCGGTCTTAGCCGCTATGTGCGGAAGTAGCGTAAACCGTTACGCCACGCAGTTCTTCTCCAACCTCCTCTAGAAACGAACCAATAAAGAGGGCACTCACAAGTATATAAAAGGAGAATCGCAGTCATTTCAAAACACTTGAGTCTTCGAACTTGAGTTCCTGGACTTTCCTCCCCTAATACCTTCCCGACCGAGTTCACATGTAACGGAGGCCCAAATCGGTGAATTTCTACCTGAACCTGATTAGTCGTCCGTAACGAAGTTCCCGACTCGCTGCGTAACGCAAGCCCTAATCGGCGAACGGTTTTCTTAAAACTCGTAAAAGAAGAGCATTCCGTAGTTCTATTTAAACTATATATTTCTACATAGCTAGTATACCTGCGTTCCAAGCGTTGTTAATCCAACGATACCATCTTCACGAACATCCGAAGGAAGGAAGCAAGCCTCCTAGCGGCTCCCGCAGAACCAGGTATTGAAAAGGCGAGCTTTACTTCAAGGGACAGGCCCTGTCTAAGTTATTTCTGGGATTCCGAACTTATATACCAAGGGAGCCCCGATGTCTGCCGAGCTTAACATCCGAATTAAACAAATCACAGGCACTGTAAAAAAATTATTCAATCGAATTTGTGTGATCGCAAAATCAAAACCACACCGCGCTATCTTGCTGATGGTATAAATATATTCTGCTTCAGATCTATATGTTCCAGGACATCGAAACTACGAGCACCCGCACCTACCGCATTCGAGCGTCGCTTAAGGGGGTCCAGGTGCAGCAACCGAGCTACACTAAGGTGCTATTTTGATTGTGGACCGGTTAGTGACGAACAACACAAGAGAACAGAAATATTTTTTTATTTTTATATTAATGCACATAACATTTTATTTAATTACGACTTATTTTGTACATGTATTATTATGATACCTAAAGAACAGTTTTGGATGAATATTAATGTAAATATAAAATTTGGAAGATCAAAACAATCAACTTAGATAGGCTCATGTTACATGTGACAAATATAATTTCTATTCAAAAATAATACAATGGAGTAGGTAGAACTCAAATAAGTTTATTTTGTAGAGGGCATGAATAATTGTAACGTAGCATCTAGTCAAATTTTGTTATGATTGTTGAAAAATAGCAAATTGAAACAACATGTAATTTCGTAGTTTGGTAGTAATAAAAAGTGGAAATTTAACCCTGCTTACTTAAATTTTATTTGGATAAGGTAAAAGAGGTAACAAAATCTACAAGGTGTAAAATTAAAAGAAATGTTAACAAGGAGAAGATAACAGTTACTGAAGATAATTTGGAATATGGTTTAAATAGATGCTAGCAGCGTCGGACTGGCAAAATTTGGCCTACCGGGCAAAGGACGCATGTGGCCTCCACATGTACAAATTAGAGAAAGGGGAGGGGGGGCACCGCCTCCTGGCTAATGGGGTTCCGGGGGGGGGAGAGACAAAGCCCTACAACAAGCGATTTTTTTTATTGTAGGGAGCTCGAATACCCAAAACGCACCCGTGAAAGTACAACCAAATCAATAACCACGATAAAGAAAACGGTGGGGGAATGTAAATAGTAATTTACGTTACAAGACCGGAATGTAGTGTTTTGCAGGTCGAGCCCTAGAAGCTTGGGGAGACCTGCAAAACACTTTCTGGTCGTGTATCGTACAATATTTTTTTACGACATCCGAGTCCATACTTTCAAACTTGTGAATTCGCTTTCGCAAACTAAAAAAAAATATGACGTTAGTATCTATTATTTGACTTATCCAAATAATAACACACACTTGATTCCATAGTAACGAAGGCATCAAGGACCGGAAAAAGCTTTTACCGGTCCCTGATGCCCGTTTTCCGATCTTGCCCGGCAAAACGTTACTTTCTGGCAAAAAAATTCTTCAGAAACCGCATATTTTCCGGTCGGTCGTAAAAAAATTTTATTCTAATAATTTAAAAATTTAAACATGAAAAAAGGTAACAAAAAAATGAAATAGGTAGGAGGTAGGTAATTATTATATTCTTATAAACTTTGAAATTCAAACAAATAACGAAAAACTATTCTTATCTATTATGATTTATAAACTTTGAGTTTGGAACAATTATAACAAAAAAATATAGATAATTATGATCACAAGGTTTGACCTTATTGAAACTTTTACACTCTATTCCATTATAATAATTTTACTTAACAATATGAATCACATCAATAATTTTGATTTTAAAGAGACATCATGATTTCGTCGAAATTCAAGCTTTGGAGTAAATCACACTTCACATTCAAAATTAGAAAACATTCTAACCTTTCTTTGACTTTAGAAAATACACGTTCACAGGCTACTTGGTTGCATGATAATGTCAGTAAGTATTTGTAGGCTAGTACAAATTGCTATACAGTGTGGACATAAAGTAACGGATACGTTCATTAACTTTGTTGATATTAATTTTTATGAAAAAATCTTGAAGGGGTATGGCGATTTTAATTATAGGACATACACTACAACTACCTTTATGTTGATACGTCATTTGTTTTCAATTTATGACGTCATCGACTTTTTTTTAAGGACAACCTGTATTTTTTATTATTGATTTTGGTAGTACTTTTTATGTTGTTTTCAATGATATAAAATTTTCAATATGTTACATCTGAAAAAAATCGAGAAAAATGGTCTTAAAGTTTAAATATTAAAAACCTATGAAATGAGCAAAATAAATCTAGTTACCTACGTTTGACGGAAAGTCATTGACGGCACATTCGTTTTTATTGAAATTTAAAAAATCAATTGAAAAATGCTATAAGTAATAAATAATAAAAAATTAAATTCTCTGTGTCTCACTTAATTGTACCATTTTTATTAATAAAATAGTTTGCTAAAGGTAAATTCTAATTTAGAAAATGCAAAGGACACTTATTTTATTATGACATTTACCAATTGTTTAATTCTGGCATGTAAATAATATTTTTTTGTTTTATCCCCCGGTAACTAGATTTATTTTGCTCATTTTATTGGTTTTTAATATTTAATATTTAAGACCATTTTTTTTCGATTTTTTTCAAATGGAACATATTGAAAATGTTATATCATTGAAAACATCATAAAACGTACTACCGAAATCAATAATATAAAATATAGGTTATTAAAAAAAAGTCGATGGCGTCATATCATGAAAAACAAATTACATAAGAAACTGAAAATATTTCCTATGGTCAAAATCGCTACACCCCCTCGAGATTTTTTCATAAAAATGAATATCAACTTTATTTCCACACTGTATGTAATGACGTGCAAATTATATTGGTGTAAAAAATTTAAAGCAACAATTTATACAACCCGCACAAGCACCCTTTGTGATTTTCGTTGTCATCACTATTAGTGTCGTGATCAGGGGTCGTGATTGGATCAGTCACAGTCACCATAGGATCGACATTTTGGCCTCTAAACTGGATTGGCCTACCGGGAATTTGCCCGGTTGCTCGGTGGGCCAGTCCGACACTGGATGCTAGCAAGAATAAGAAGAAAGAATATAATAAGATTTGGATGGAATTGATTTAATTTTGTTACTATAATTGATAAGAAGTTACATTGATTGGAAGGTCATTGATTGCTGGATTTGTTGAGGGACTACTGAGGATGTGTAGATCGGTATACAGGAATTGGCAGAGGAACTACTAGATTAAGGAGATTCTGTTGGTTACTGACAACAGAGATGGCTAAAGTAGAAGCTAATGGAGTAGAAAATTAATTTGAATTCATCTGTGGGAGCAAACTTGCCGTTGGAACGGGGGAAGCTGTTGAAGGTGACAGTGATGTTGGTGAAAAGCAAGGGACCATTTCTGCAGGCAGTCAGGGGTTTGACGAATTAGCACCAGTGCATCATAGCTGAACTATCTGGTGATCCGAGCTGTGAACGTAAGAAAGGGTGCTGTCTTGAGGTGACTTTGAAGCGGTGAGAATGAGAGTTCAGGTGGGTTTTTAATTTGTCCTATCGAAGCAGTAGTAAATAAAGCACAATTAGAAAAGTGTAATTAACTATAATCAAATACTTATCATATAATACTGAGTCACTAAGAGGTGAATAGAATTTATATTTGTCATATTTGAATGAAAGTGTTCGTGGAGCACTGTTCGACGTACAAGGTGACAGTTCATGTCATTAAACAATTTAAAGTCATTATTAAAATAAAATAGCAATTAATAAGCAACTAGATAATCGGACTAACCTTGATAAGAGTCTCAAGGCGCTACCGTTATTAATAAGAATATAATATTCAAGTTCAAATTAAAGAATTCAATTTAAAAAAATAAAAAGTAGAGCAGTCACTACAATATCTTATTTAATATTTTTAATTTTCAGAGTGGCGAAATACCCAATTAAGAATATGAATTTCACTTTTGAGAACTCTACACTACAACTATTTAATAATAAATAGTGAGAAGGGGTGTATTTTTAAATAAAGTAATAAAAATTGACGTTTTTATTTCCTCTAATGCCGGTTCTACAAGCCATAGAGTGAGTAAACGAAAATGTGGGACATAGGGAAAAGGCAATGTAAAAAATTACGAAGAATCAACTGTATCTGTGATCATGTAACATGGCAACGTTGTTTGCTGTATTGTCAGGGCAACCGGAGATTCGTGTTATACGTTTGGCAATATCGAAGGGTATTGTTGGTGGCACTGTCAGTCCATGTCAAATTTGAGGTTAGCAGGTTAGGTTCTACGTCGGTCTATGTCAAATAACAAACAAAATCTAACCCGCTAACATTAAAATTGATATAGACTGCCAGTGCCACCAACAATACATTTCAGTACTGCCGAACGTACAACGCTAATCTCTGGTTGCGCTGACAATAAAGCAAACAATATTGCTATGTTATATGATCACTGATATAGTCGATCCTTCGTAATTTTCTCATTCCGATCGTTAGAAGAGTTCCGCCTCTGGCGTGGTTTACACGTTGAGTTACCGTGCTTTTTTGTTTTTTCTCCTGATGAAGCCCGTTACGAAAGTAGGCAAAAAGTTGAGTTCGTCGACCTCAATAATGACACGGTCCAATCCCGAAAGTCGTTTGTTACTTAATGAGAACGGCAGTGAAAACCTCCGCAATCATCCATAATTCTAGTTTACGTAAGAACGTAACCTTAAGGAAAGTATAAGGCGTTGGTATTTCAAGTAACTGTAGTAAAATACGCCCAATCAAACATCTAACTTTTCTTTTTCTTATCAATGTAGGCTGACAGTCCGTTACCAACATTAAGAAGTGTAAAGTTATAACCCATCGCTCATATCTTACCAGGCGAATATCGGATAGTGTATTAAATATTAGCTACTATTTGGAAAAACAAGCTTATTCATCATCTATCCAGTATGTGTATATTTCATTTTGTACACAGTGTATTGCGAAACCATTTCTTATGGCGTAGTTGATGCAAATTCCGAGCATCAGCAGAACATTTTGTGCAAAGGCTGCCATGGAAAACAAAATCAGTGTCTTAGATTAGTTCAGAGTTCAGTGAAACCACTTTTCCAACGTGTTGCGTATACTATTTTGTCGCATTTCACGTAGACATGTAAAATATTAGTTTTTAAATAAGCGACATTAAATATCAAAACAAAATCAACCTGCCCAGAACTCGATTTTATGTACTAAAGCACAATAAGTCATATTCGAGATTAGCAGGTTAGGTTTTGCGTCAGTCTGTGTCAAAACTGACGCAGAACCTCAGCTGCTAGCCTCGAATTTGACATAGACTTACAGTGCCACCAATAATACTTTTCAGTATTGCCAAACGTAAAACGAATCGTCGTTGCTATGCTGTAATGGTTGCTATGGTGCAAAGTACCACATTACTAAACGATTTTCATGTAGAAATGTAATAAATTACCATATAAAATGCGATAAAATAATTCTCCTAAGAAAACAGGGCTCTTAATGGAATGATATTTTCGATATCTTTTATTTTTAAGCACAATTTCCAATTAGTAAAACAAAAGGGGAACAGCTAATTACACTGCATAGCATATAGGACATGCTGTTAAAACTAATACTCTGTAATCAAAAATTCACGGAGAACCTATAATATAGCATATATTAGTCCAGCCTTGATAATTATCGTATGAAATTTCAGAAATTTGACAGTTTCAATATAAAGCTTTTGGTGTCGAGCTTGTTTGCAGTGCATGCGGATTTGAGTGTAGCAACTTCGTAATAGTAGTGCTGGATTTTGAATTCATTGAAAATCTCATGCAGTGGAAAAGACTATTTCGACTAAATTTGACCATCCGCGTGTTTTCAGATTAATTGCCGGCTATTAATTTTAAATCTGGGCTGCGTCAGTTGTATAATTTGGATCCTGGAAACCCGCGTTGCTCATTATTGATCATTAATTAGCTCTAAAATGTTCCAGCAGATTTTTAGCGAATTGAGGTCAGCTCTTGGAAAAAGGCACATTAGTATCGTTCTCTCTAATTTTTACTGAATGTCTATCAAAGCGGTTTTATGTCAGAGATGTATTTCGTCTTTCAGATATCTAATACTGACTGATTTTAAAATCGATAAGTATTAAGTCTCTATGTTTTAATCACCTTAAAAAGCAAAGTTATTAAGAAAACTTACAGTGTGTACAATTGCTGATTTATTAAGAACATAGATTGGAGATGATTTATGTATCGCAGAGTATGCAAATAATGTCTTACTCGTATCACATATAAATGAACTTGCAAGAAGGAGCACTGAAAAATGATGGGTGCAATGTAATAGATATAGTAAGATAGATAAAACAAGAAAGCGGAACTAGATTCAGTGTGTAACCGGAAATGTAAAAAAAAACAAAGACAATGGTGAAATGGATACGATGCTAGATATAAATAGCTCAAAAAAGCTAGATTTAGATTTAAGCACAATAGAAAGAAATACGTTAAAGACAACAATGCTTCTTAGCTTATTTAGTACATTATGCTACATAAAGAACTGGAATTAAGTTTCCAGAACCGATTGTAGAAAGTTTAACTGATAACCAGCCCTTAGTAAAATATGGATAAACGAGGCAAATGATTGTTACGTCATTCGAAAATTCGACCATAACGTGGCATTCTTACGCTCGCGGAACTGGGGCTTTGCATTTGGCCAAATTTCTGGAGCAATATTACAGTCGGGGCAAATTTTTGTCCGGCAGATTGTGTTGAATATGATGCCTTTAGCAGCTTTGGAGTAATTTATCGGCCAATATTGACGTTGTAGAATGACACCCGTAGGGCCTAGCTTAAAAATTATAAAATATTTCTCTCGTGTCGTCGCACTGCAGCGAAGTTTCACTTTTGTCGTTGCATTTCATATTGGACATTCTGCTGTTTTAAATTAATCTGCAACCCCCACCCCGTCCCCATTACTCAAATTCGCTGGAGACCGGCTTCTGCATTTTGCCTTTATTCACTTTGTTAAACCCGGCCAGATTACTGCATTCAAATCTAAGTTGAATGTATGTGTTACACCGACGCAGTATTAAGCAATTTTCCGCTGAAACCGCTTGAAACACGATGTTGCAAACCGTTGCGTGCTTGTCATCGGGCTGTACATATTTAGTTCACGTGGGATTGAAGCACGCAGAAAATTACTTATTTGTGTAGCGTAATGTGAAGCCACAGCACAGGTAAAATACTAAGCAAAATTAATTACACTTTCGGTACACAGCTGCAACCTGCGGTAAATATATTTCTGTGTGTTATTTTAAATATAGCCGCTTTTGTACTCAATGCTCGCAATTTATTTGAAGTAGAATGCATTTTGAAGTGAGGTAAGCAATTTTAGATACGAACCAAGCGACCTCATATCTGCAACCGGTGCAAATTTTTGTAGTCTAGAAGCACTTCTTCTTGTTCAAACTTTATCCCGGCGGACACAACAGGTGGCGCCTAATAATTATCCAAATTTCCCAAAGTACATTTAAGATACTATTTATTTTCACCACCGCGAGCAGTTCTTCTAACCATAACCTTCAATGCTCAACTGATTAGAGTACTTTTGCTTTGTTGCGGAGTCATAAATATGGTTTTACAAGTAAGAACAAAATCTCGCAAGAGCGACTGAGATGCAAACTAATTTTATAAAGCGAGATGTTGAAATATTTATACACTTCTGTTAGGAACAACAGGTAACCTATAAAACCAGCAACAGTCTTCCACCCTGTGCGTTTACTCGACGTCATTGACATTATCACGGGCATACATGCTGAAAACAGATTGATGATGATACATCAGTCATGTGACATAAATATTAAAATGTTGGAAATCGTCTTACGAATCATTGAAGCGATATTGCAATTCCAGAGTGTAGAATATTCTTCGAAGGAAATGCCCAAGGCATTCATGGAAGAAAACATCGCCGTATAAGTCGACAACTACTTATTTGGCAATATAACACAAAACAAAAGACGTTATATGTTAATGTAAACAAATCAGGTATTACAGAATGAGGAAGAACAGCTACACCAAATTGTGTATGTTTTGGATGTTATCGCTAAAGTGAAATATTATCAAAATGTCTACTAATAAAAATAGTGAAATTATAGCTTATCGTCACATGCAACGTAAGCGATGAGAATAATATACTCAACAATTGTTTGATAGTGACAGAGAAAACATATGACAATACAAGAGAGAAAAGTGGCTCAGAAATGATGAGAAAAGCTACCCATATAACAAAAAACGTAAAAAATATAAAAGCTGAATGTGTGAATGAGATTCCAACAAAGAATGGAAATTAATGCAAAATGACCAAATAGATATATTGGAAAGACTCAGTTAGGTTACAAATGTGAACTGCTCACTATTCGTGTACCTACTACTGATGAATATGTTAAAAGCTAAATCAATTTACACATGTGATATTAGAACAATATAAACCTTATATTATAACTGAAAGTCGTAGGACCAAAAAATTAAACTTCAGAATAGATTGTGAAAGAACGTGTATTATTCTATTTTAATTTCTTACAATTTTCAGGTAATTCTTGGATCCCGATCGATGACAACGGCGATATTGTAGCTCTGGTGACGGTCGCCATTTGCAAATGCTCTACACCGTCGGTTCCATCCCGCAGTCTTGAATAACACTTAGAGGGGATCTGTTGCTTGTCAGAGAGGTAACTAGCCCAGGTTTCGTCCCGACATCTTTGATGGCCACTCGTGTACCAGGTCTAGAGGAAGCCCTTCCATTCCATCAGGTGTTTTGTCAGGCCATTTTATTTTCTTGTAATTTCTATAGCTACGTAACCATTTCAAACAGTTTCTGTACAAAGTTTACTATTCCTCCTGTATAAAGGTCCCGTTTAGTCAGATTTTACTGCATAACATTTCCGCTATTTACATCTAAAATACTAAAGTTGTCACGCGCGCAACTTCGCTCCGCGCTAGGCTCTAGCAGTTTATTCGACAGCTGCAGCTTGTTTACATCGATTTTCAAAACTGTCCGGAAAGTTTAGCGTCGGTTGCGGGTTAGTCAGTCTCGAGCCGGTGTTTATAAGGGCGACGCTACGAGTGTCTTGGCTCCCACGGCCGCCGGTGCCTTCGGGCACTGCGTCCGATATTTTCGTGCTGTTACAGCTTCCTTGTTTTTGTTTCTCGAGGAGTCGGTTCTTGACAAGGAGTGAGAGTGGGTTGTTGTGCTTCGGGGTGCTGGTGGTGTTCGTTTTGTTGGCTTAAGCCACTTGTTAATTACGGAGGCTTGTTAGCATGATTAATCCGTCGTTTTAGGTGGGAATCTCCCGAGTAAGCTAGTTACCGGCCACGGCAATTGCCAAGGGGGCAGAGCACAATTTCGTCCCGCAAGTAAGACAGGGGATCTTCTCTTGGGCCCCGCTACTTCCACCTACATCATTTCAACAGCAGTAAAGCGACAACCGACGCCCGTTGACAACAAGCAACGCCACGTTTTGAGGCTGATCCACTAAACAAGGTAGCGGGCGCTGTGTTGTATCTAACATTTGTGTAATAAATTTGTTATAATTAAAACTCAAGTTGGTTCATTCAAGCCTGGTACATTCGCGTACGAACTTAGCATTTGCGTAAGAAACTTGCTTTGCGCCAACTGACATTTAAATATAATTGAATTTGACTTATTGTCCGCCCACCGCTTAATCGAGGCGAGTTACACTCAATTACACAATTTAACCTTTGTTGTGCGATCCAACGCTGGGGGCTTTATCCGCTTTAGTTGTGCGTAATAGTTATTAGATAAGGCGTCTCGGAGCTGGGTTTCATTCCTTTTTGCATTTACTTCTTTATAACTTGGTAGATTGTTGTACATGCCGACTACGTCGGAACAGCTGTAAAGTTTCGGTCATGTGATGTGGCCTAAATGATATGTTAACTATAAGTGACTTATGATTTTCCCTTGTTCTTGTGCATGCTTGATTACAAGGTGACTTAGTCACTGTGTCAAAATCGATGTAAGGTGAGGCCCGAATTTGGTGAATAAGCGTTGCAGGTAGGTTGGCGCGCTTATCGTTGCGCTGCTGTCTCCAGAGTTAGTATTTAAGCACTTTTGCCCCGTTTGGCTTTCAAAATTGTTCAAGCGGGAGTCCTTCCTATTGGGTCTTGTGGCGCCCATTCATTTTGTAACACCCTATAGATATCGACACGATTGCCCTGTGGTGTCTCGTTTTTAGGACCACGCCCATCTCCCTGAGCGTATTCGAGCCGTGGCTTTTAGCCTGTTTTGTAGCTATTCCCAGGGTAAGTGTAGACGTTTCCCGGACTTGTTCGGGTATTTGGCACTCACTAATCCGTGAGTGTCGTTAAATCAGATTGATACTGTAACAATTTTACTCTGTACCACTGCATGAAGGTTAAATCCATAGATCTGCTAACGATCTCTTCAGTGCGGTTGTTTCTTTCTGGATCAAAGAATATCAATCAACTTTGGCGGTGAGAATCGTAATTTTCTATTTTTGACAACCATCCTGAGACGATTTAAACAAAAGACCCATGCTTTCACAATATAACTGCATCCGTGTCCCATTATAAAACAAGGTTTAAAGCATTAACACCCCAAATATGCTGAAACCCGATTGGAAAATCGCACGGGCTGGCCACTAGATTTTTTCAAGCTGCTGAAGTCTATGGGGATTGAATCCACATGTTCTTAGCTAAGCAATCAAAATAAGAATGATGAGATGCCATTTTTTTACAGTTTTGTTGTATTCTTGACAAAACCTAGACATTAGTCAAAGCCAGCACCCAAAAATGAAATGCGTTTTAAATGTGGCTACATAAATGCATCCTAAACGTATAGTATACAGAAAGGGTAGCCAACGATGAGACGCCAAGAAGAACTAGAACTCTTGTAAACTATCAAAAAAAAAGAAGACAGCGTCTTGCTCAGATATAAGAGGAAACGGATACCAACTTACTATCCAGGGAAAGATACATGGAAAGAAAAAAGCTCGAAAAAGGAAAACCGTATATTCGGAACGCTGTCTATATTTATTTTGCTCTCATGTTTCGGTCAGAATGCGTCTCTATAGGTTTGCAGGTCTTTGAGCACGGTTTAGTTAAATCCGGCGTCTATGGTGCATAATTTGAACTTCAGTTGCGTCCTTCCTGCTCTGTTTTGTTTTTCTCCGTTTTCTTTTTATGTGTGCAATGGTTTTAAGAGTCTAAGCTTCTTGTAGATCGCATAGAGTTCTGCGGGCATATGGTGTAGTTTTGATGGGACTCGCCCTCGCTGATGTAGCGGTTTATGCAGTTCTGGCGGTTGTAGGAAACAGATTCCCCCTACGTCAATTCTAGGCGGACTTTCTAGTTGCAGGCTGTTTGAATTCATTTGCACGTGGCTTAAAGTTGGGGTAAGTCTATCGCTTCGTCGTACCACGCTTTGAAACGTTCCTCATTCCATATTGGGCAATCATTATAGTTGCAAGTCCGGGGCCCCAATTAATCTTTCCGCTGTTCACATGAGGTTTCGCCGTTTCAATGACCTTGACGCAGTTGCTGCAATATTCCTGGATCGAGTCTTGTGTATGCTATTTGGCTGAGCCTCCGAGATCCTGTGCTGACTATACGTAAGACTTTTGAGTGGGCTTGAGAGCTCAACGAAACAGAATCGATGTAATGTGAATTGTTTTCCCTTTGTAACACTATTGAAATGTTGTGTACAGTGATCTCGTGCCTCTTTAGCACCTTCATTACTTGACTTGCTGCCTTAAGTTGCGAGTAGATACGCTGGAGTTCCTTAAAAACCCCGTGGGTTTTATGTTTATATTCGAACTCTTGCCGTATATTTACAGTTAGCTCAACTCATATTAATTATAACGAAATATGTTCAACCTCGGAGCATAATTTAGTGTCTACTTCAATGTTAATCTGTTGTTGGTTATACTTACCGTAGTTTATAATTGTACACTTTAAATTTTTGTACATTTTTATCCTACATGCAAGTCGGGTAGAGTGTATATGTTTTGAGGTGCACCTTATTTTTCACCATATATTTAGAGAATAATCAGCTGTACCCTTTACTGGCATTTTTGCTACTTATTGTGTGATTATTGTACTGTGACATTGTCGTGCTTATATAACTGCTATCTGGATTCGTGTGCTTCCTTTCAGATTATTGTGATACTTTGAGTTTATCTCTGCGATACTTGGATACACTTGTCGTTAGTTAAATGAGTCGTTGATGGCCGTTTTGGCTTTTTAATTACCGTTAAGTACTTAAAGAATTTCACGCCATCTCTTCAGAGGTAGTGTGGCCGGCAATTGTGTCCACGCCGTCAATTTTTTTTTAGAATGTTAACTAAAATTTGGTATAACTCAAAAGGTTAGCTATATTAAATTTGAACATGAACGTTGCAAACTCGCTAAATCTTACATATTTGGAAAACCCATAAATGTCAGCTGCACCATGATTAGTTTATTAGAGTGATGCTAACAAAATACCAATTTTCAGAAAATTAGAGTGACGTGAGGGTGTAATGTTATATGTCAATACTATGTGAAGAAGAGAAAGAGGAAATTCATCATTTGAATTGAATCTTTGCATGACCGTACCCTTTTTTCTTCTTCTAAATCCTCATGGATGGCCAACTTAAATGAAATAAGTAGGAATGCAACCTTAGAAAGTGATTACTATCGATTTTCTAAGAACAATTCTCAATTATTGCATGGTCCTCACCTTGGAGCGTTTCTATTAAAGCTTAGTTAAATTAATTTTAGACAAAGGCACATATAATTGGAATCTGAATGACGGAAGCGCTTCTGCGAAACTAAACGGTGCTTTTAGAATATTACGCGAACCGTAAACTATCTCATCCCGAATTTATACCTGTCAAATTAAAAACTGAGTAGCTGTCCGAGCAGACTAGATCCAGATGCATAAATCATGAAGGCTTCAGCGCTTAGTGCCAATATGATGTTCGGCTCAAAGAACAGTGGAAATTAATGTATTAAAAATTTAAAATGCCCAGATTTTTACATCAGCCAGCTCTTCGCGAGCAAGTTGCGGAAAATTTAAACGAACGAGGAAATAATCTGGCCCTAATCGCTCCCTTAATGAACTTCTAATGCAACTTTTTCCACTCCTTTCGCATTTCCAATCATTTCCAGGGTCCTTAATATGCCTCACGCACAACTGTGCAAAGCCTGACAACACACTTGAGATTGCGTCACAACAGAATACCTAATGACAGCTTATTCCTAAAAGAACTCTGGCGAAGAGGACGGCTTTTATTAAATACGTTTCGGCGTCTTGCCTGTACGATTTGATTATTCCCGCTAATCTCATATGTACTGCCAAAGCACAAAGGGCGAAATAAAACCATTGAAAATTAGGAAGTATCGATACCTACTTATCAGTAACCCAGTTTTTGTATAGCATCTATACTTTTGCAATCATCTTAAGGTTGAACTTTTTATATTAGTTAATAATAATTATTATTAACACGACATAAGTATGTAAGACGCTGTAACTGTAACGGCATTCCACGTCAGATTTCACATAATAAAAACGTATAAACAAGTTCATATACCTATATTTGTCCTGGTTTTCTTTGTTTCCTACTGGTGCATCCTTAGGTATTTTATTTCAGCAGTTGAGATAAGGAATAGAATCGTTGGGATCCCTGGGCAGAAGCTACTATCTCCGATCTACAGGGTGACACCCATTAAACTTCCTCCAAGCTAGATCGGTAAGCTTTCTTTTTTTAGCTTTACAGCCTTAAAGTAAACAAACCCTGGGTTAACGCCCCTGCCGCTAGCCGAGTGCCTTGAGTTTCCACCTCCGCTCCCCGTTGTGAAACTCAACGCTTACTACCCCTTTTATTTTGAGGGCTAACATGATGGAGAACGTTCGTTTGCGAAACAGAGTTCAGATGTGGTACCAGCAGGACGGCGCACCGCTTCATTTTGGTAGACCGGTAACTTCATTTTCAAATAATTCATATCGCTACCATTAGATCGTAAGAGGTGGTCCAGTGCCTTGGCATCCTAGCTCACGTAACTTAACACACCTTGACTACTTTCTTTGTGGGCATATGAAGTCACTAGTTTATGCAAAAATATCTCGCAATAGGAATTAACTTGTGAACCGAATTATGGATGCTGCAACGCAAATAAGAAATTCTCTTGCTATTGTGATGACTATGTATTGAAGCTGCAGAAAATAATTTTTAACAGAATTTCTAATAAACTAGATAATTAATTTTTTTTTACTTTCCATCAATGGTTGTAGTACTGTTACGAAGCATTTTCGGGCATGTGCGTATTAAACAATTTTAACTCTAAATGACTTCAAAAACACGCCCTTAAGCTATCATGGGACACCCTGTATATTAGCTGTGATGAAAAAACATCTCAGCCAACATATTTCGACGACTCTCATATTAAAGGTCAAAATTACATAAATTTTACTTGGTTTTGAAGGTTGCTAAAATGTATTTTATTTGAGTGCCAGATCAAAGTATCTCTTTACGCTACTTCTAAACGTCCGTTAATGGCTACTGCAATAAGTGCTACAAATATGAGCAAATATTATAGCAGCCGGTTAAGTTATAGCATAATCTTTGATATTGTTGCATATTATGAATAACTAATAATTGCCAAAGTTAATACACTTAGTAATTACTTACTGGTCAATTGTAAATTAATAGGTATTTACGTTACTGTGTATATTTCAATATAACTCAGTATTGCTATGGTACTTGCGTTTCGATAATTGCATAATTAAAACATTTCCCGACTTTACAGGGCAACAAATCAATAAGCTATGATCTTAACCCCCTCAATGAATGAAGCGCCAAATAAATCTATTATACTTTCCAATGCAATAATAAAACCTTAGATGCCATGACTAATTGTCAATTTTAATCTTTAACTGTTAACCATACAAGTTTTAAATTAAAAGTGACTACAGCAATTATATGACAATTACTTATGGTAACAATAAGACCCTTGCTCAAAACAAACTCAAGGCAAAATTAACTTTTTTACTGCTAGACTTACACACAACATCCAAACATTTTCGCGGATTTAGAAAAGCTGGTTAGACGATCAATCTTTGACATGATAATAAAGTTGTACTCTCTATGAGTCACATCAGGTAAGTATCAAATAAATCTACATTTATAAACAAGATTTGCTAACTACAATAAAAATAGTGTTCACCTCCACCTACTTATACGGCTATAATTTAGGCATCTCTCTGAAGCGGCTTACCAATGTGCCTCCAATTGCTTTCCACAAACTGTACCCGCCTGCAGGTAGATTACTTGTTTACCTGCTCTCTTGACCGTGATTATGTTCGCAGCTAACCTTGTCAATTATGATCGATACGATCGATTCTAATTAATATTGGAGCACCGATTACTGTATCTTCCTCAATTATTATTATTAGTGAGGTACATTTTATTATTAGTTAAGATACGAGTAAACACACACTTCTTGATAGATAACGTCACTTTTAATTCTAAACAAAAGCAGAGTTATATATTTTGTTAAAGAACGTGGCGCGGGTTTGCTTTGAGTGACAGAAATGAATCTCCTCTTCCGATTTTAAGAACGCTTCTGTACTTGCGGTAGCCCTTGGATACGCTTTTCAATTGTTAATAACAACTTGCCTGATTGACTTACTCAAACAACCAAATAAATAACTACAGCTAGTCGATAAAATGGCACAATACCTAAAATAAACAAAATTACACGTAAAATACAAAATATAAATCTAAGCTTAAAATCAAATTAATTTTTAAGCTCAGCACATCCGAACGTCTCCATCAAATTAGATTCCCGAGTGCAACCGGTGGGTCCTTGTGCATGTGCCGAAATATATGTACAGCTTGGTGAAGCAAATTTACCAAAATCGATCAAGTCACTGTAATTCACAAGCCAGGTGCCACATCTAAGCAATTTTAATGTTTATTTGATTGCTTGTTTTTGTAGGCCGCAATTGCGCCACCACGAAGATCTGCCTTACTGTAGGCATCCCTTTTGACACTAACTTAACCTTCCTGACATGTACAACCTTGCTGCATTGGTTGATAAGGTTAAATGTGCCTTTAGAAACACAAACGTATATTTTAACGTCGAGTTTACTACTGTATTTAGGCACACACATAAACATACACTTGAAACGTAGTTGATTTAAGTTACTGCTCTTTGTAACTCATTTTCCTAATCGATGCCTGTTTTTTGTGTTTTTGGCTCATTAAGTGTACGTATAATTATAGCTAGATTTTCCAAATATAACCCTGCATTTAAGTAGAACCAACCTGTAGTTTTTGAACGTTACAGCTCGACATTGCCTGCGATTTTGAATTATTTTGACTAAAATAGATATTATGAAGAAATAGTCTCCCTTTAATGTTTGTTTTACCATATGTGACCCAGATATAAAAGCATTATCGTGGTTGCAAGATTATTATTATGCTTATTAGTTTTTTAATCATACTACATAATAGTCAGAAACCTTTTCATTGTCCATAATATCGTGTGTTAGTTCAGTGCTTGTCTGCCATTGACTTATTAATATTTTTATTTCACGTTCGTGGTATGATGAAATAATTACGAAAATCTTAATGACAAATTACTTTGTTTCCTATTGTTTCTACATAGGGAAAATACTTAATGATCGACTGTGAAAAGTTTTTCTTATTGTATATGCTGAAGTTTTTACCGCATAAATTGGACTTGTTCTCAAGAAAACAATTTAGTCGGAAGATCCTGCACTGAACAAACCACAGTATATCGCACTTGCCGGATTTAGTTAATTCATTTTATTATTACTACTACTTAAGCATTTTATATAGAATCGGAAATACTAGTTGTAAATTGCAAAAACATTTTTAAGGTCTAAAATAAAAGCATAATTTAATTTTCTTAATAGCAAGCCATTTTTATATATTTGAAAAAATACATTAAAATAGTACATTAACTCCAAAACATGACATTATATTAATTAATTTAGACTACCTTTTCAATCTACTTAATCATAATAAATTGATATTAGCCAATCACTTTTGCTTGATCGATATGCCGATCATAATTTTTCTTTAATTACCTGATTAATTAGCAGAAGTTCATTTGACACGGTTTCTAAAGGATTTCCAACCGTGGTATTCATGCTGAAACTTCGTTTTATTTTCCTTTGTTAGCGAAGTTTTTCCATCACCAACAGAGCAACTTCATTACGGGTTTAATTCCAGCAAGTGGCGAACCCTTCCGCATTAAAACACTGCACAGGCAGTGCAACATTGTTACTTACTTTAATCAAAGTGGTGTGGTGGTTGTATTCTAAACACATCAGCAAATGCAAAATTACTTAGTACTTTAATTATTGAGAACTGCACTAACTCTTTTTACATTTACAGAATACATAGTATTAATAAATTAATAAAGAAATTATTATAAATATAGATCTTGGCATTTTATCCACACCTTTGCAAGAGGGTTTTATAACAAACCTTAGCAGCTGTATGCAGTCTTTTTTAGCCGTGTCCTAGCAACTTCATGATAATGATTCACCCATAACTTAAGAAGAGGCATAATTTTACGTCAGCACATACCTACAAGAACTTCACCAATATTTTTTGTATAGAAATTTGCTGTCTTTTATATTGGACCACATAATATCCTTACAGGTTTATACGTCGGAATTTTAGTAATATATGCAAATGAATATTACTTAAACCTAAAGTTAATTTTATCAAACGCACTTGAACAACGCAAAAGCAGACTTCCGTGTGGTTATTGCCTTACAAAATTAGGGCTTTATATCGGCATATAAGAGTAAATTACTGAAAATAGAAATTGAAAACTGAAGGTGCTGTTTACATTATGATAACTTTTTGGTATAATATTCTAAAAGCGACACACATTTACCTCTTTTTATATTTATTAGCGGGGTTCGTACTATACGCAATTCTATAAGAAAATAAAGTAACTCAGGCTACAGCTCCAGCTTCAAAATATTGTCCCGTAGGAAAACGGCCCTGAAGCAGTTTTTCAGAACTCCTAAATAGCTAATGGTCGGGCTTTTGCATATTATATAGCCCGGTGAAGTCATAAGTTTGGAAAGAAACCTTAAAATTCTAAGAACTTCTGTTTTTGAACATATTTAGTTCGTATCGCATTGTTTTACGATATAAATGTAATGTTATTGCTTCGAAAATTTCCAACTGTTTTTTTTTTATTTTAAGCGGAAATAACAAGTGTTATTGTTTTTTATGTATATACAAATTGAGGTAAAATAAATTTGGTGTAGAAAACTGTGCACACCCAAATATAGAAAAATACAATAAAGTTAGAAAAGAAGTAAAAGAGAAGAAGGCACCGTGGAAGAATTATTTATTAAGGAAAGTAACGAAACCTATGAAGCATATAAAGCGCTAAAGACAAAGGCAAAACAAACTTGCTGCTAAAGCTAAAAAGCGATCGCGGAATGAGCTTGGCACAGCAATCAATAAATGCGGCAGAATGAACAAAAATACCAACATTCTTTACAAACAAGGGCCAGTTTTCGTTAGGAATTCGGGAAATAAAGACGTGTAGCGATTTGCTTCTCTACGATATCCGATAACGTGAGGGTGAACTGACCTGAGGTCAAATACAACAATAACATTAGTGTCCATCATTTCCTAATCAAAAACCAACCAGTAAAATTATTTAAAAACAGCCCTCCGAGGGCTCCCATCAAGTGACGAGTCAGAGAAACAATAATGAACTCTCAACCCTAATAATAGCAAATAAGAATAATTATTTTGAATCAACTAAATCAATATATGCTAATAAATACTATCTCGCATATGATAGCATCCAAAAGCCTAAAATATACTTTAGCAAGGCGAACATGTTGGAGCAAACAGCCAGATGGGCGTAACTGAAACAAATAATACCACTAACCTAGAACAGGACACAACTGAATCAAATAATACCATCACAAACCCAGCACAGAAAATTAAAATAAAAATCCCACCAATATTTCTGCACTGTGCATCAAATATAAAACAACAAGGAATAATAAAGGATCTTAAAGAGCATGTCACAGGAGAAGTTGAAAGAGCACAAAAAGGTGATAAAATAAAAATGAATTTAAATATGGTAGAAGACTATAGAACTTAGTTATGCTACATTTAAGAATCCGGTAAAAAATTATCTATCGGTCTTGATTCATAATCTACCGGTCCCAGTTACTGAACAAGAGGTACTTGATGAACTAGAGAAATTAAATTAGCCGGTGATAAAGGTAGTACGACTTTACAATAAAAACAAAAACCAATACATTTATTGCAGGACAGCATAATAGAACTGGAACCCAGAAAAAGATCTAAAAACAGTCCCCAATGCAAGAAATGCCAACGTTATGGCCATACACGAAATTACTGTCAAATGCATGATCAAATTAGGACTTTCAGACTATCTCATCCACATCATAACATCGTTCATTCCGGGTAGAACATTTGCTGTTTGGCTGCATGCTACATTATCCACCAAACGAAAATCTAAAATGGGAGTACCTCAAGCTAGCGTACTCAAACCAAAACTGTTCAACCTCTATGCCCATGATCTATCAACCACGAATAACTTTCTCTACCTGAGCTATGTTTGCAGACGACACATCAGTCATCAACCAAAATGAAAATCTTGAGACAGCAGTTAAAAGTCTTCAAAATGCACTAAATACGATGTGCTTATGGTTCGCCAACTGGAAAGTCAAGATTAATGCAACAAAGAGCCAGGTTAAAGTATTCACTCTGAAACAAATCAGGAATCTTCTAAGAGTAAGAATAAATCAAAATATAATTGAATGCAATGCAATGGATACAGCAAGTATCTAGTTTATATGGACACCAGACTTGGTTAGGGTATTCATATTAATAAAAAAACTAAGTGAACGTTATACGAGACCCTACTTACTATTCCCGCTGATAAACAGCAACAAAATAAAATTTTAAGAATTGCAGTGAACTCACCATGGTTCATAAGAAATTAGCAAATTCGTAGAAAACTTAACTTACCAATTGTGCAATAATTTATAAAAAAGCTGTGCATCAAATTTTTGGTTGTCCTAGTGTCCTAGTTGTCCACTTGGAGTTAGTGGCTCGTTGGTGTGACGTAACGCCTCATTTTATTTGAAAGTTCATTTGCCATTCGCTCCTCGTATCTGCTCTCATCTCTAATTTAAATATCCCCCGTTCTCGTTATGGGCGAGCGCGAAGCGAAGGAATGTGGTTTTTCCGAAGAGGTGCTCTACCTTCAATAAGAAGGGGCCTGGAGTGAGATTTTTGCGAGTGGCTTTCTTCGATTTCAAGCACTCATCGATACGACTCTGATTTCAGCACAATTTCAAGCCTCCAGCGGGATTTGAATGGCTTGACCAAGTAGACTGTTTTCTGGTGAGACATTTTTGTAGTTTATTTGCTGTGTACTAATTTAGTGATAACTAGGCCTGTTTACTACCCTCCCGCCGTAACGTCTTTGTCACTGGGCATAAAGTCCTGATGGCAGCCGCATTAGAATTTCTCCGTACGCCGGCAGCAAGAATTTTGGGGCCACAGCCGTGCAAGGTAATTCCTCCAGGACTGCAGCATCCTGTAGCAATCTTCTCCAGTGCGATCGCTTCCGAGAGCGTTTGTGGAAACGTCGTATAATCCAGTAAGTACAGGCAATTTGAATTTCAGCAATTGATTGTGTCGATAACGGCGATTGCCGCTACAGTATTGCTTGTTTTGATGGAAAGGCCATTAAATATAAAAAAATTGCATGTATCAGTGTAATACGTAGTTTTATCAATGTTGTGCATGTACCCTGTAAAAATCCCACGCAGTGTGTACTTGAGTACCCTGCTCACTGTAATTTCAATTTATACAGATTTCAAGCCGATCGAAGTGAACTGCGCTTCATAAAGTTAGCTGGATGTTTGCGTGGCATTCAGATTTCAATAAGTTGCCATTTATTATAATTGTGACTTATAATGCTGCTGGCGTCGAAGTTTTAATGTGTTGTAGTGTGTTATTTGAATATTAGTATTTCATATATTTTTTGTTTGATTTAGTTGACTTTAAAGTTTCGTATTATTTATAGCTGTAGAGAGCCATATTTTACCTGAGTGGTCTTAATTAACATTGTTTCTTAATTATGATGACTATTTCTGATACTGTTGTGGACTACTAAATTCTATTAACCGTTGCTGGTTTATATTTCTTTATTAGTTATACTATGATCCCTCATGAACCTGTTCATGTTCCTTATGAGATTTCGGTTGAAGTAAGAGGTTTCCAATGTAGGTGGTGATTCGTTTTGGGAGCTAGATTTGTTTTATGTTGTGAACTGGCGCTTATTTTGTTTTACCTAATCGGTTTTTTCTTTGAAATCTTAAGAATCGCTGCCTGGACCTTATTCACGCCATATTCTACCGAAAGTTAGAGCTAGCTAGTGATGCGCTCACCCTTCGTTTAAGGATGATACACTAAGTAGTCCGGTCCCAAGCCCTTTTAAGGGAGGAGAGTTTCTAGGTGAGGCTAGCAACATACCTAGTGTAACAAGTATGCTTAAAACATTTTGAAGATGACATAACCAACGTTAATTACATCAGTATCAGAGTGCTGCACACAATATTATAATTACAATACGATCAGTTCGATATCATCAGCCTTTGTGCCACATATTAGTAAACCGAAGAAAGAGAAAACGAATTTCTACGATATGTTACAGACAATACTTAATAAGATACTCGACGTAAACAAAGTCGTACTAGCGGGCGATTACAACACGAAGGTTGGAAGTTATACAATAGATGATCTGAAACAACTCCTTAACAACGATGAAATTAACGACAACGGCGAATCATTAGTGGGCTAGGTACTATCGACTGTAAGGAAAAAGATGACAAGTATGAGCTGCCGGAAAATGATAGTTTAAATAGAAATCAAAATAACTAAAATAATCTGAAATGGTTCAACATCGACGGTATGGTGTGCAAAAATGTACAAACAGGAAAACCTTGTGATATCCATTATTAGCTTCTATGAATCGCCAGTCTATGACCTGGGCAGATACATAGCAAAAGTGGGAAATCACATACCGACCGATACTAAACTTACATAAAACATTTCACCACCATCGGCAGCAGGAAATATACCCCTATTGAACAGAGACAGCAAAATATATGAAAAATAGCCACCTTAAAAAAATACGTAATCTAAAGGAGTCTCTACAAAAGAAATGTGGAAGTTAATTTAGGCAAGCAATCATTAATGTAGGAGAACATTTACATTGCAATAGTGAATACAGTGGAGTAACAAAAATAGCTATTATAGCTCATACCATTTTCGTAAAATGATAGAAATCAGGGAAACGACTAAGATTCCAAGAATGTTGCTTTCTCAACGACACGGATTTTTTGCACTTTGCGTTTAGACATTTATCTTCATCTGCAGATTTTTGCATCGGGAAACAGTACTGTGCTTACCTTGAAAATTTCTGTGTAGCTTTATGAATAAACTGCAGCTATATAGATAGGCCAGGAAAACCTGATTGATCCCTAAACATCCTTTTCTGGGCTCTTTGCTATACTAACCTGTAGGTGGTTGTCGATGCATTCGTCGATGAGCCGTTGAAAGTTGTACCTTTTCAATCTATACCAGCTAGCTAGCAGTTTAACTGTATTCTGTAACTTTGTGGTACTATTCCTAATTGCGTTTTTGGTAAATAACATTGTTAATAGCTTGTAATCAACGCTTTCAAAGCTTTATTTTGTTTATAACCCAATATGAAAAGTTCTTACTAATTGTAATAACGTCCTAGATTGTTATCTTTTGCTATAGCATACGCATATGGAGTCAGGGAAAAGATGCCTTGGGCGAATGGTATGCATAACGCCTTAATATAGAAATAATAAGATAAAGAAAGAGAAGTAGACATGCTTTAAAATAAAGAAGTATGTAACAGCTTTGGTGTATATGTATAAAGATATAATTACTTTATCCCACGTAAACTATCAAGAGCACACCGCTGTTTCTAGACTGTGGGATGGGTGTTTTTAAGCTGAACCTGAAGCAAGCGACCAGCACCTGCAGCTCTGCACCGTTCAGTCTTGAACTCGTTCTTGAGCAGAGCTTCTGGCGGAGCGCCGCTGGCACGAATCGGGCAATTATTTTCATTCTGGTCGAAAGAAATCGAAGAACTTGCAAGCAAACAGTGTGTGTGTGTGTTTACGGCCACCCCAGCTCACGTGTTTGGGTTACGCAATTCAATAGCTTTGCAAGACATGTCGGTTTATTACTGTTTAATTAACGCTTCAGTAGTGATTAAAATATTGGAATTCCTTCTGTCGCTAATTCAGTTACCATCGGATTTCAAAAATCGATCTTAATCGGACGTAATCCTTACATCGCTCCGAAATTTCTCATTGGCTTTGAGTTTTCTCTGGACTCAAGATAAATATCAGCCTTACGTTCTTGTCAGTAATCACTGCATTGCGCCGAAAATTGCTTCTTCGCTATATGTAGTTCCCGAATGCATCACGGCTCCTCCTAGATACATTAGTTAGGTCTTTTTGAATTAGTAATTAATGTCTTTTGTGCGTTTCGAAATTGTTCGCCTAACGAACACAAGTTTTAGGCTTTCCCCTTATGTGAAGGCTAAACACGTTTTTAATACGTCAACTGGATTGCGGCCAGTGTAATATTTTTCTTCTACAGCGTACAATATCGTGCCGACACTGTTAGGGAATCTCCCCCCCCCCTCCCCCACATAACAATAATTTTATAATGGCCCAGTTACTCTCGTTGGTTATTTTATCTGTATTATTAACGTGTTTAATCTAACGTATTAAAGTATATTGTGTTCATCTGTGTTTTTTGTAAGGCGAATACGATGCCTTTATAAGTGAAATACGCACCATGCAGGTGAAGATAAGCTGAGCTCTTCCAGCAAATAAGACTATAATTCTCACCACGCATCACACGTCTTCGTCTGCGTTGGAAATGTTGCCAAAACCTTTTGGCTAAACAAATCAACTCGGTGGCGTCCCATAAAGCACTGTAAACACCTTAGACGTCCGTACCAATTTGACTTTTAGACATACACATTTACGCCCTTATGTTAAAACCCTTCCCATGTCCCACTGAAGCCAGGCATGCATTTTTTGTTTTGTAAGATGCTGTAAATAAATTTTAAGGTGTAACAGGATTTATAAGAGCCACTTCATTCTAGTGAATGGGAAGAGGTTTGGACTAATACTTTCTAATACTGGCGACCACACCAAAAAATGTACCGTATAGATGATAGGAGCTATCATTAATGTATACTGCTGTAAACACAAAGAAGTTTGCAACATTTCTGAAAACAACTACAGATAATAACATTACAGCTACTTTCAAACAAAGGAAAGGTTAAAGTTTACATAACTCAATAATTTTTTTACAGATACTATTCTGTTGTTTCAAAGTTGTTCATTTCCAAGCTAAGCTGACAAGCATTTTCACGGCGTAAATTGCGATTGAGCATGAGGACGTTGAGCAAGGCTTTGTCCGCGAGCATGAGGTACTAGTCGTAAGTGAGGTAATATGTGTATTTGAGAGCACTGCGCAGTCAGCATAATGTAGGAGTTCTGGGAAAATTACTGACCGTTTAGGTATTTTCGACTTTGTGAGATTTGAAAATTCCAGGGCATTGGTCTACACGTTTGAAGCTTTGACGTCTCATCTCGTTGTATTCCAGTAGGGTCTCACAGTCGACTTTCGCCGCACATTTGAAATTCTGCTTTCCTGCATTCGTATTTCTTGCCGTCACCACATAGAATCACTCGTTCAGCCGCCGCACCTGTCGTATGCCGGGGCTTTTGTTCTACAAGCTCCTCATTTTGGTACATATACAACAGCAGTCTGCATTCAGCCCCAAAGCGACTACTACTGGATTCTGTATTTATAACGCCGCCGAAGTAGACTAAATCCCTGCATTTAATTCTAGGTGATTATATGACATGTTTATTATTAGAAAATGTATGTATATTGTGAATTAACACTGACTTAAATACACGCCTTCCACGGTTTAAAATTATAGACCGTTTCCCGCTGTGAATACTTAAGTTGTAGGTTTTTGTGAATTACACCACAAATAGCAGTTAGATTTAAGAAAGATTTTCTGAAGCCCAATGCCTGCTAAAGCAAGTGAAAAAGATAAGAAATTTTCTGACGGACGATCAACTTTCCTTAGCAGAAGGAACCGATCCTTCCCGTTGAGGAACCTCCCATGACATCTCTAAGCTTACACAGCAGGTGGCGCCTAATAATTATACCGAAATTATTCAACTACTTTTGTGGTATGAGCTGTTGGACCAGGTCGAGCCAGCATTTCTTAGAGCAATATGTCTTCTCTTCCACTGAGCTAAGTGAAACAAATTTATTCTGCTGCAGTGTCGTATGTTTGTTTCCGAACGTAAGAACAACCTCATGCCTCAGGAAGATGTTTTTAATAGCAATAATGAAAGATATTTCAGGCAGTACCTTTCTAAATAAATGCAGAAATGCATACCAATTACTTCACACTTCTTTCCCAAAACTAAATTGACCTTAGGATTACATATACATTAAAAGTATAGCCTTGCTTCCTATTACTTGATGCTGAAAGAACTAGAATTAATGTTTTGCATTTGGTGTGCTTTCCATGCAATCTGAAATGCAGTTGCAGTAAATTCCGAAGTTTAGAGCTTTCCAACTTCGCATAGATAGTATGGAATGCATAATTGTAGTTCTAAATCCTGTAAGATTGCTAATTTACTACGTAATGATTATTAACTTTAAAGCATACTAGCTTTGGGACGGAAATTGACATGAAGAAAACTAAGTCAGGCTTATATACAACAAACAATGAAAAAGGCTGCTAAGGGCACGCAGAAGATGATACTGTGTTTTATGAAGTTGATGCAGGTTGTTCGTTAGGAGACATGCTCAGTAAGTGTAGTGTTTTCAGGAAACCGTTATCTGAAAAGCTATTTATAAGTAATAATTCTTTCTCGTCCAGCAAACTGGAAGGTCTATAACTTTTCCACTTAAGTTGTCCAAACCACAAATAAAATAAATCATCATTAATCATGTACATTGATTGATCGAGACGGTGCAACGCTATGCTTCTGCACTAATCGATGCTGCAGTCTACAATAACGGCAGCAATAAACCTACTTTCAAACGCATAAACAGTAACTGCGACCGTTTACCAGTCGAAGTCTTAATGCCGCCCTTCGCCGTTCTAGACACAATAAAATAAAGTGAAGAACGCTTTTAGGTTATTATCTCTCTCGTCATAAATCCGAGGCGGGTGCAATACCCCTCCATGGCGTTGCATGACTCGCTCATAACGTGTAGGAATCTCCAGATGCATCACAGGACGATTGTGAATATCGACCCTTGCATCGGGGTAGGAAGAAAAGTAATAATTCTATTAGTGGCGCCAGCTCGGCGGACGGTTGCGCTTTTATAGCAGTTTGTGTATCTAAACTGCCATAAAAACTATAGTGGCCCGAGTTCCCTTCTTGCGGACCCCCGTTTTTTATCATATCATATATGCCGCATATATTCATGCGATTTCGTTGCGTATTCATAACGTAATGAATTGCCGGATCGCTTTCGCATTTAGCCAGCAGGCCTTGGAAGCGTTTCGCCGTGAGGCGAATGAGAAGGAAGAAAATTGTAAATTAATTTGACATTGAGGGGATGTTGTTATGATTTAATTATATCCCTGTGTTGCTAACAACGCAGCTCCTGCAGTCGTCTTGGATTCCAGAGTTTTCCCCTTAAATTTAATTGTTATGTTTTTCAGCTCCGTGCAGTCTTGCGATAGATTATAATTACCCATTAAAAAGCAGCTAAATCAGGACGAATAATTCATGCCATGGCAAAATACGGCAATATAGGCAAACGTGTAAAAATTATAAGGGTTCGAAAGTAAAAGGCTGATCATTTCCTGTTGGTTCTGATATTGTTGTTCATGATGTTTATTATAATATAAAAATATATATATTTATTAAGGTAACAACGTAATTTTGTTACGTGGACTATATTATGTGTAACCATATATGAAGGAAGACCAATCAGTTGTCAACTTCAACAAAGCGTAAAGACCCGAGTGGGGGAGGAAACCTCAATCTTAAGAAATTTAGAGTAACCATTTTGGATTGAAAACAATGATTTGAATACGCCAAAATTAATCTATTTACATGGCTTTTTTTCTATAATTTTTCTCTCTTACTAGTAAGGTATCCAGGAATGGCAGTTGTCCTTTGTTTTCCATTTCATACGCGAATTTTATACTAAGACATTTAGAATTTAACTAATACTACATTTATAGATAAATTAAAAATAGCAAAAATGCGTCAACATAGCTAAACCAAATCTTTGAGAAATATTCTGCATTATAGAGAATTAAGAAATCTGGAATTTACGAAATCGAATGTTCCCATTGTGATTCTAAATATATTGGGCAAAGACGTCATAATTTAGATACTAGGTCTAAAGAGCATTTAGCTTATTTTATATTCAACAGATTTGAAATATCTAGTATTGCCCTACATATTTACGAAACGGGTCATAGTATTACGCACTGACCTAAAAATTGTAAAAGCGTTAACTTGAACAACGTAGCTTTTTTAAAAGTTTAACTACTTTTAAGAATGAAAATAATTCAGTTTCGAACAAATATGGAGATCCCACCCCTCCCTAATCTTTACGCTCTGTTGAAGTTGACACCTGATTGGTAGCATAGAACATGCCCTCCGGGTCAGATAGTATAAATAACGTTAGATATGCGGGAGTGCTGACTTTCACTGGTGATTTAGTAAAGAGCATATCTTTGGCCAACTTTGTCCGGTTAATATTTATGTGGTTGGGAGTTTTCAATGATTTGTGTCCGATTCATACCAGAGGCTCAAACAGTGTTTTATTTAATACATGAACGTAGGATAGAGAAAATTTAACGAGGTTAGCAACACCAACGTAGCAACAAGACTTACGCTAGTTGGTTTTGGAGACAATTAACGTCATTGGTCTTAATTTCGGTCTTGACTGTTCAGAATATGGTAATGATTCTCCTTCTTTTGATGAACTAACTGTAGATAGTCTCGGTTGGAGTTGTTGAAAATAAAACAGCTTCTGAAACAACGTGTATCTGACATTTTATTTTGTATTTACTTTTACAATTTGAATATTGTTTGTCTAGAAATGTAGAAGAGTTAATCTAAAGTAGAACATAGATAATCGAAACGGTTTAGTAACCCTATTGTTTAATACGAGCTCAGTCTGAGAAGTAACAAATTATATTTATCGAACATATTCTTAAATTTCAGTCATCTAACAGTTTGATCCTCTATGTTGGCTAATGCGAAAAACATACTGTCAGTTGCATCATTTTCTTATTTTCAAAAATTATTCCGAACTGCTGCTTTTAAATTACTCTTTTTGAAACCGGTATTTAAAGTAGGTTTTCGATACTCATTTTAGCATAGAAACTAAATCTTTAGAAAAACCGTCATGACTAGACAGTTTCTGACTAGTCGGCAATGGTTTTACCTGACTCAGGAAAATAACTATAAAATTAAATAAGCTGTTGTCAGTAATATTATTAGGTTAAATCATTAGCCCGTCAACTTGATTGCTACCAATAATTTTAACATTTTGAATAATATGTCATTACAATTTTAGTGAAACTTAAATTTTCCGAATTTTTTTTATACTTAGTCAAGAAAGTGTTCATACTAGACGCGGTTGCTTAAAATATGCCTAAGCGCCTCGTATTTCAAACAGCAAAGTCAACTTGTAATGAATCACTTTCCTGACTTGTTATGTAACATACTATTCTCATCTTTTGTATAAGAACGATAATAATCTGTATCTACCTTTTTATGATAAAATCCTAAGGTGGAAACAAACGTTAGTATCAGTAACAATAATTTGTAAGTATGTACACGTTGATGACGGAGGTTTTTACGGCCATTGTCATTATGTAATTGCGTTTTTTACGTAACAAGCGATTTTCGGGATTGGACAGTGGCATTATTGAAGTAGAAGTACTCAAAGTTTCTCCCACATTCGTAAGGAGCCTCTTCAGGAGGAAAAGCAAAAGGGCACAGCAACTCAACCACGCCAGATATAAAACTCGTTTGCAAGGGACGGGGATATAAGAGCACGGTAACTTAACCTGGAAACCACGACAGAGGCGAAATTCTTCCAACGATCGGAAGGAGATAAGCGAGAATTCATAGGCAAGTGCCGTCACGGTTGAGTGACGGTGGGCGGGGCTTAAAAATTAGCACTTTCCACATAGAAGGCAAGGGAAATCCTTTACTCCAATTGAGATGATTAGGACCAGACAATTTTGTATCGCGAGAATTATTGCCACACTAAGTTTTGAAAACAATTAATAATTAACCACACGAAAAAAGATGTTTAGGACTTCCTATAGTTGTCTAAACCAGCATCACCAATAATCTCAACACGAACCTCGTTTTTAAACAATTTAAACTTTTGCTTCTATTTTTATACACCGCTTCTTAATATGTCTCTTCAAAAAAAATTTACAATGAAACTGTTACGATACTTTTGGAGTGCCCCCCGTAGCATTGAACTTTCGCTACCTGAATTCTGAACTTGAATATTTATGGTTGGCTTTTGTCAATTTTTGCAAGCTTTAAACTAGGTATATTTAGCTGTATCTTATTTTTAATTATTTGCCTATAATTATCAAGCAGTTTGGTAAGCAACTCTTCGAATAATTACCCATATTCTACTAATTAAATTTATTTTGGTCATATTCCTACAGATATTTGTATATGGCGTTTAGGCAACCCCTGCTACAAATTATTCTGCACTATTCTATTTTGTTGCTAGATAAAGGATATCACTCCTTGCAGTCAAATTTTTCAGGCTGTTTTTTTTCGCATCTACTGGCCCAAAAATTTTGGAAAGTTTTGATAACTGGAAGCTGGTGGAATTTTTGAGTTCTTTCCCATTTTAAACTTGGTGCAGGCTGCTAGTGCCTCGGCCGTGTGCTTAAATTTTTGAGCTAATTAGTATAGCTCAGCTCCGTCTTGATTTTTCGGAGGATCTGAAAAAGCACATGTGCCCTTAAGACGTTCGTATTTGATTTGGTTGTACTTACGTCCTTTCGCTTTTGCGGATTCGTTTGAGGTCAGCATTGCTTCTGCCCTTTCTTCTGGCTCAATTCCAGCGTGAGGTAAGATAAGGCCAGTTTCTTCTTATTTGGGACTTATTTGGGCGTTGTGCGTTATAGCCATTTACTGTGGACTTCGATTTACTGTGGGACTGGATTTACTGCCGGATGCCACTCATTCCCTGTGGGATCCATTTCCTGTCGGCTACGACCTTGGGAGAGTTCGGACGCTTCCTGCGAGAGGTTGAACTTCCCCCTGAAGAGGCTTAGCATTCCTTGTTCGACGGCACTCTGCGGGCCTCCCAAACCGTCGATTTCGGCCCCTGTAACCATCGAATTGTCAAGGAGCTCGACAAATTCCCTGGTAGCTACGCTGGAGGGGTAGCACTGCACTCACCTGTGATACAATCACCGCTCCCTAGGTCCGCTGGGCCTCTCGCTGCGTTTGCCGAAACCTCCATTGCTTCTGTCGTCCCCGGCCTCCGCACGCCAGGTTAGAAGCCGACATGTTTTTACTACAGGCAAGAAACTGATATAGCTATTTGTGCCTGGTGTATTCCATAGTTAGTTATTAGAATCTCGTCTCGTTAACAGTTAGGGCATGTATGATATTCTTGGCCTAGCAATGCTTTGTCGAGTTAGATGTTAGGGCATGTTTTTTTTGTATAATTTTAATGTGTTATTATGATAGGGCTATTACAAATTTCGAGCGCCCATTTTGTGCAGGCTACTGGTCTTTACTGAATCCTTAATCGAGCTTACCTGAGTTTTGCGAAAATAGTTCTGCGGCTCAATCCCGTAGTAGCCTTCGGTTTTTAATTGGCCCCGAGCCACGGCTTCTCCGTGGAACCTACGAATTTACAGTTCAATTAACTCTCGTGCTGCTGCCCTACTTGCATTTATGTGCAACCTGGGAAACTAACGTCAGATTAACTTACTAGAGCCCTGCTTCGGTGGTTCCGCTGCAGACTGGGGATTTGTCGGCTGCCGCGCCCCATCGAGCTCCCCTGCAAATCGTATGTTAGACCTTTCGTTTAGTTACTTCAGTTTTAAGGCAGTACTTACCGCATGCTGTCTACTGTTTGCTCGATATCTTCGGGTTTATCTCGACGCCATTTGCATGTCGGTCGCTGAGGTCTGACGTCATTTTTTTTTTGTTAGCGTGTCGTGGCTAGAGAACCGATTTCGGTAGCCGAGTGCTTTACTTGGGAGTCGCGTGAGCCCGTTAATTATCTTGTCGGAACTCTGTTTGCGGCGTTCGCGATTTCTCCGCGTTATTGTAATTTATTTGCGAGTTTACGTAGGTACAAGTTTGCCGAAGGTTTATTCAAGCGATTGCTCTTGCGTTCATCTATACATCTGATGTATTTCCATTAATAAAACTGCTCTGTGAACTATATGGCCATATAACCTCGTAGTTTTTGACATTAGAAATTTTGGATTAATTACTTTAGGATCTTACCGAGCTGATATTCGGGGTTTCACATCAGCTGAGCGCTTGCATAACCTGGCCCTGCTATATCCTGCCTCACAGGGATTAATTAATTTATTATTTTCTATTTAATTTATTTAATACTCGCTACGCTCCGTTTTTAACCGCGCAATGTTTTAATGGGTTAGCCCATTCTCAGGTCATAGTCACTGCTACTATTTGCTCGATATTTATACTTATATTTGTATTGATATTTATTATTGCATGTCGCATACTGTGTGTTTTCTTTGGTGTTGCTAAGAATATTGCCTGCTGTGATCTATATATATTTAGTTTATGTTAGCATTGCACTATAGTACGTACCAATATATTTAGAATAAAGCTGTGATCTATTCATTGGTTGATTTGTTTATTTTTGACTTGCTGGTTTTTATCTTCGACCTTGTGTAAGGTCCGGCACGAGGAATTGGATCTGAGACTAGGACCTGGCGCCCACTCCTTTTTTTGTATTCTCTTTTAGCATAGCTGGAACCCTGCGACCCTCGCGGCGAGCTAGCCCAATTAGGCCGATAGTTACCAGCCGGCAAAATAACTAATATAACTTTCGCCAAAAGGTAAGGCCGACCGTCTATCTTCCATTACAAGAAGATTTTGACGCCCAACGTTTTGGGGCCTTGAAAGGATTTTTGACTACGTCGTTGTTAGGGTACTTGGTGGTACTATAGTGCAAATCGAATTGTTAGGGTGTTAGAATTTATTATTGGCTAGGTGATTTACATTTGGTATTATTTATTGTCGATACTTGTTGGGTATTTACAATTGATTATTGCTAGTTATAGGTTTGTTTATTGCATGCTATTTACAGGTTTTGCTTGGGTTAGTTATAAGCCTAGTTTAAATAAGTTTTTGTGATCATCTTGTCCTGTTGGAACAGCAAGATGGTATTTAAATTAGATGTTAATCGACTGCTCGTCGATGAGCTCGATTATGAGCTTCGAGTTAGAGACATTGCCATTCAGGGCAACGTCCAAGACAAACGTAAATTACTCCGTGCTCGTATGAAGATAGATCTTCTTATGAATGTCACTTTCACTCCCGTGTCTTTCGATGCTACTGAAGAACTTGCGATCTGTGAAGACAAACTTTCTATTTTAGCTGCCGAAATTGATAGTTGCACCTCTAGGAACCTGGACAATGATGCCCAACGATTAGGTACTCGCCTTCTTCATGTGCAAGGTCGTCTAGGTCATATTCTAGCAGAACCAGATTCCGCTTCTAGGTTGGAGTCCTTGAAGGATAGATGCGAACAATTAATTGCCGCCTTGGAAGCGAAACTTCAGCTTCACGTTGATACCCAAGCTCGCAACGACACAACCGCTGCACCGAGTGATTCAAGCTCGGAGGATGGTTCGTTAGTTTTATCTTCGGAAACTCATATTCGCCCCCATAGCTCTGTTGTCACTACGTCTCAGGAAGACGCTGCCTTGCCTATTCGTCCTATTGCTAGCTCGGTTACGTGGAGTCATCCTTTGTCCACTTCACAGTTCTTTGCCCCTCAGCCTATTCCTAGTAGCTCAGCCATGCAGCCTGGCATGTACTTGGATTATCCGCCCTTTGCTGATGCTGTCAATCGTCGTTCTTCTGCTGCCGAAGATGTCAACCAGTCTGCGCCGCATAGACACACTTCGACTGCCAACTACTTAGCCATCAACAAATGGAGGATCACCTTCGATGGAGGAAATGGCTTAACTAGCTTTTTAGAGGAAATTGAAGAAACTCGCATAGCTCGAAACGTATCCAAGGATCAACTTTTTGCCGCTGCCATCGAATTGTTCACTGGCAACGCTCGAATTTGGTTTCGTTCCGTTCTCAACACCATTCGTTCTTGGGACGAATTGATCATCGCTTTGAAAGCCGCTTTCCTGCCTTGTGATTATGAAATCAGCCTATGGGATGAGATCCGTAGTAGAACCCAAGGACCTGATGAGTCCGTAACGGTCTACGTCGCTGTCATGGAGAACCTTTTTAGTCGCCTTTCTCGTCTACCTGTAGAAATGGAGCGCATAGAGATTATGCGTAGAAACTTGCAACCATACTTACAGGCACAACTGGCTCTCTACTCTCCCACGAGTATCTCGCAACTCAGACAACTCGGAAAGTTAATTGAAGATGCTAAGGTGCGTGCTTCGAGGTTCAAGAATCCACCTCCGCCTTATCAAGCCCTCGAACCTGACTTGGCTTATCACAAGCCCCGTTTTGGAGCTAGAGCCGCTGCCATTGAGGAAACTAGTTCCACTCCTAGTCCCTCTGCCGAAGAACAAGTCTGCGATGTTACAGCTGCTCGACCCTATGGTGTGTGCTGGAACTGTGGGAAGCCCGACCATTGCGTAGCTCAGTGTCCATCGCCACGCAAATTGAAGTGTTATCGCTGCGGTAAAGCTGACGTCACAATTCGTACCTGCCCTTCCTGTTCGGGAAACGGGAACGGAAGGCGTTAAGAGGCCGATTAACGTCTTCTCCCGCCACCATTTCTGAGGCCAATGTCGTCTCCCAATCTCGAGAAACGGATCACATACCTACTGGACATCGTATTCTGCTCGATTTCATCTTAAGTCACGCCAGTAAAGATGAAAGGCCCTATCTTCGTGTTTCAATTTATGGCAAAGATCTACTTGGCTTGTTGGACTCCGGCGCGAGCCGTACCATTTTAGGTCGCCAAGGATGGGAAGTATTGAAGGGCGTCTGCAAATTAAGCTCTGTTAAATCCACCACCTGCAGCGTCGCCAACGGTGATAAATGTCATAGTATAGGTACACTTACCGTCCCCATCGTACTGAGAGATCGCGTGAGAACTTTCGAAGTCCTGGTTATTCCTTCACTCCCACATACATTAATTTTGGGCACCGACTTCTGGAAAAGGATGGCCCTTGTGCCAGATCTTCGCCATGGGGAATGGACCTTCTCCAAAGCCTCGGCTGACGAGCAAATCACAGCAATCCGTTCGACTGAACACCTCACGAACGACGAACAAGCTGTGCTTGATCAGACTATCAGCGAAGCTTTTTCCTTGATAGGAGATGGTGTAGGATGCACCCATTTAGTGGAACACGTAATCAAGACGGATGCTGAACCAATTAAGCAGCGCTATTATCAATCTCGCCTGCTTTGCAAAAGCACGTGAATGAAGAGCTCGACGATATGTTAGAAAAGGGCATTGTGGAACCCTCAACATCGGCATGGTCATCGCCCATCGTTATGATAAAGAAGAAGGATGGTTCTTACCGCTTCTGCGTAGACTATCGGAAGCTCAACAAGGTGAGCCAACCTGATGCCTATCCACTTTCGTACATCAGCAACATCCTGGACAAGTTACGTGATGCACAATACCTGACCACGTTAGATGTCAAGTCAGCCTACTTTCAGGTGCCGGTTTCTGTCGCTAGCCGTCCGCTAACCGCCTTCACTGTCCCTAATCGTGGGTTGTACCAATTTTGTCGCCTCCCGTTCGGCCTTCATACCGCCCCGGCGACTTGGCAACGTCTTATCGACCGAGTTATTGGTGCCGACCTAGAACCTTACGCTTTCACATACTTGGATGACGTTATTATCTGCACTCCTACCTTCGAAAAACACCTGGAGGTCTTGAAGGAAGTCATATCTAGGATCGCCAAGGCCGGCCTAACTTTGAACCGGGAGAAGTGTCACTTTTGTAAGCCCGAATTGAAGTACCTGGGGTATGTCGTCAACTCCAATGGTCTGCTTGTCGACCCGGAAAAGGTCGCAGCCATCTTGAACATCCCTAACCCCAAGACGGTCCCAGAGGTTAGAAGAATATTGGGAATGGCATCTTGGTACCGGCGCTTTGTACCTAACTTTTCGTCCGTAGTGTCACCTATGACTCGCTTGCTTCGCAAGAACCAGAAGTTTGTTTGGTCTGAGGAATGTCAAACCGCATTTGACACCATCAAAGACTGCCTCGTCTCGGCCCCTGTGCTCTCTTGCCCAGATTTCAGTCGGCTCTTCACCATTCAGACGGACGCCTCTGGTTATGGACTCGGAGCCGTCTTGTCCCAGACGTATCCTGAGGGAGAGAAGGTCGTCTGCTATATAAGCCGTTCACTCACGAAGAATGAGCGGAAGTTCAGCACAACGGAACGTGAATGTCTCGCGGTACTCTTCGCCATCGAAAAACTTCGCCCGTACATCGAGGGAACTAAGTTCGACGTCGTGACCGACCACTACGCCCTCAAGTGGTTGCATAATATTAAAGACCCCATAGGACGCATTGCGCGTTGGGCCATACGCCTACAACAATATAATTTCAATGTTATCCATCGCAAAGGCAAAGACAATGTCGTACCTGACGCTCTATCCAGGTCCGTACCTATTGTCGATGAGGTCACTGAGGACGATGATGTTCAAGACCGTTGGTATGCTCGGATACGCCTAAAAATCCGAAACGATCCACAGCACTATCCTGCTTGGCGCGAGTCGAATTTGCAACTTTATAAACACGTGAGGAGCCCATACCCGGAACTCGTGCAGGCCGATGAAGACTGGAAAATGGTTCTACCTAAGGACAAACGTTCAGAAATACTACGACGTAATCATGATGATCCTACCTCAGGACATCTTGGCGTTTCGAAAACCTTAGGTCGCATAGCTCAGAGGTACTACTGGCCCAAGATGCGAACGGACGTTCTGCGCTACATTCGCAACTGCAAGGTGTGTTCCCGCACTAAGCCTGACCAACGACCACCCGCTGGACATATGGGAGGTCACACAAACATCTCGAAGCCCTGGGAGGTCATCTGTATGGACCTCATAGGACCTCTACCTCGTTCTTCTCGGGGATACCAGTATATACTTGTAGTGGCTGATTGCTTCACTAAACTTCCTCTTGTATTTCCCCTTCGTAAGGCTACGGCCGCTGCAGTCGTACGTCACGTTGAAGAAAACGTGTTTTTATTGTTTGGCGCTCCGAAGAGAATTATCTGCGACAATGGTGTCCAGTTCAAGAGTCGCGAATTTACTGCCTTGGCTAGGAACTATGGCTGCAGAATAGCGTTTACAGCGTTGTATCACCCTCAGGCAAATCCAACGGAACGCATCAATCGTGTTCTGAAAACAATGCTTACAGCGTACGTGTCCGACAAACAACGTGAGTGGGATAAATACTTACAACAAGTCGCTTGTGCCATAAGAACCTCCAAGCATGATGTCACTGGTCATAGCCCCTACTTTTTGAATTTTGGTCGAGAAATTACACTCGACGGGAATCCTGAAGAAAGACCTGAAGATGAAGGTCCTGAACTTCGTGTCATCAGGGATGAAAACCCCAATATAAGAGCCCAAGCGCTGCAACGGTTGTACAAAGAAGTAAAAGTTCGTCTTGCTAGGGCCTACGATCGCTCGAAGGTCTACTACAACCTGCGAAGACGACCTGATGAATATCAGATAGGCAACTCCGTTTGGAGAAGAAACTTCACGCAATCGGATGCTGCTAATCACTATACTGCTAAATTGGCACCCAAGTTCATTGGACCCTTTATAGTTCATAAGAAATTGTCTCGCTTCATTTATCAACTTAAGGATCCGGACGGTCGTTTGCGTGGGAATTGGCATGCCAAAGACTTGAAGCTCAATAACGCTGTCGACGATAATGATGATTTGGCTTAGTCTACGTCTTTTTGGGAGGTTGGTTTGGGGACGTCGGACGGAATCTTGGGACCCAACTCACCTTTCCTTTTTCTCGAATTGGAGTCCCGACCTAAACATCTGGTCCCTTCATTTCTCGCATCTTTCTCTGTCTCATTTTTTTTTCTTGTTTGAAAGGGATATTCCCTCTTTTTGCTGTGTTCGTTCTCTTTATACTTCGTGTTATTTTGGATATCCGTTCTATCTTCCGTCATTTGGAGATAGCTTCAGTGCTGTAGGTCGATCCTGGGCCTAAGTACTTAACCATTGGTTGAGGTTGGTTTTCCTTTCCCTTCCTTCTTCTGTGTCGTTCGCTTTCCTGTCTCCCACTCCGCATCTTTCCGAGGTGTTTGCGTTTCGGGTGCATCTTTGTTGCAACCTGACGTAACCTTCCCTTCCACCGGCGCAGCTCACATCATCTTGCAGCGACGGAAGAGGTTGGTGTCTAGTTGTCTTCGATGATGTGCTTGAACTCTTACATCCTCTCTTCCTGTCTACTTCTTTAGATCCTCTGTTTCTTCCCTTTGCATTTCTCTCCAGCAGGCATCGTTTTTTTTTGGGCAATTCGGTTTTGATGGCATTTGTATGGTCGGGTAAATCTGGAGTGATTTACCCTCCCTTTTGTTGGGGGAGGATTTGTTACGATACTTTTGGAGTGCCCCCCGTAGCATTGAACTTTCGCTACCTGAATTCTGAACTTGAATATTTATGGTTGGCTTTTGTCAATTTTTGCAAGCTTTAAACTAGGTATATTTAGCTGTATCTTATTTTTAATTATTTGCCTATAATTATCAAGCAGTTTGGTAAGCAACTCTTCGAATAATTACCCATATTCTACTAATTAAATTTATTTTGGTCATATTCCTACAGATATTTGTATATGGCGTTTAGGCAACCCCTGCTACAAATTATTCTGCACTATTCTATTTTGTTGCTAGATAAAGGATATCACTCCTTGCAGTCAAATTTTTCAGGCTGTTTTTTTTCGCATCTACTGGCCCAAAAATTTTGGAAAGTTTTGATAACTGGAAGCTGGTGGAATTTTTGAGTTCTTTCCCATTTTAAACTTGGTGCAGGCTGCTAGTGCCTCGGCCGTGTGCTTAAATTTTTGAGCTAATTAGTATAGCTCAGCTCCGTCTTGATTTTTCGGAGGATCTGAAAAAGCACATGTGCCCTTAAGACGTTCGTATTTGATTTGGTTGTACTTACGTCCTTTCGCTTTTGCGGATTCGTTTGAGGTCAGCATTGCTTCTGCCCTTTCTTCTGGCTCAATTCCAGCGTGAGGTAAGATAAGGCCAGTTTCTTCTTATTTGGGACTTATTTGGGCGTTGTGCGTTATAGCCATTTACTGTGGACTTCGATTTACTGTGGGACTGGATTTACTGCCGGATGCCACTCATTCCCTGTGGGATCCATTTCCTGTCGGCTACGACCTTGGGAGAGTTCGGACGCTTCCTGCGAGAGGTTGAACTTCCCCCTGAAGAGGCTTAGCATTCCTTGTTCGACGGCACTCTGCGGGCCTCCCAAACCGTCGATTTCGGCCCCTGTAACCATCGAATTGTCAAGGAGCTCGACAAATTCCCTGGTAGCTACGCTGGAGGGGTAGCACTGCACTCACCTGTGATACAATCACCGCTCCCTAGGTCCGCTGGGCCTCTCGCTGCGTTTGCCGAAACCTCCATTGCTTCTGTCGTCCCCGGCCTCCGCACGCCAGGTTAGAAGCCGACATGTTTTTACTACAGGCAAGAAACTGATATAGCTATTTGTGCCTGGTGTATTCCATAGTTAGTTATTAGAATCTCGTCTCGTTAACAGTTAGGGCATGTATGATATTCTTGGCCTAGCAATGCTTTGTCGAGTTAGATGTTAGGGCATGTTTTTTTTGTATAATTTTAATGTGTTATTATGATAGGGCTATTACAAATTTCGAGCGCCCATTTTGTGCAGGCTACTGGTCTTTACTGAATCCTTAATCGAGCTTACCTGAGTTTTGCGAAAATAGTTCTGCGGCTCAATCCCGTAGTAGCCTTCGGTTTTTAATTGGCCCCGAGCCACGGCTTCTCCGTGGAACCTACGAATTTACAGTTCAATTAACTCTCGTGCTGCTGCCCTACTTGCATTTATGTGCAACCTGGGAAACTAACGTCAGATTAACTTACTAGAGCCCTGCTTCGGTGGTTCCGCTGCAGACTGGGGATTTGTCGGCTGCCGCGCCCCATCGAGCTCCCCTGCAAATCGTATGTTAGACCTTTCGTTTAGTTACTTCAGTTTTAAGGCAGTACTTACCGCATGCTGTCTACTGTTTGCTCGATATCTTCGGGTTTATCTCGACGCCATTTGCATGTCGGTCGCTGAGGTCTGACGTCATTTTTTTTTTGTTAGCGTGTCGTGGCTAGAGAACCGATTTCGGTAGCCGAGTGCTTTACTTGGGAGTCGCGTGAGCCCGTTAATTATCTTGTCGGAACTCTGTTTGCGGCGTTCGCGATTTCTCCGCGTTATTGTAATTTATTTGCGAGTTTACGTAGGTACAAGTTTGCCGAAGGTTTATTCAAGCGATTGCTCTTGCGTTCATTTATACATCTGATGTATTTCCATTAATAAAACTGCTCTGTGAACTATATGGCCATATAACCTCGTAGTTTTTGACATTAGAAATTTTGGATTAATTACTTTAGGATCTTACCGAGCTGATATTCGGGGTTTCACATCAGCTGAGCGCTTGCATAACCTGGCCCTGCTATATCCTGCCTCACAGGGATTAATTAATTTATTATTTTCTATTTAATTTATTTAATACTCGCTACGCTCCGTTTTTAACCGCGCAATGTTTTAATGGGTTAGCCCATTCTCAGGTCATAGTCACTGCTACTATTTGCTCGATATTTATACTTATATTTGTATTGATATTTATTATTGCATGTCGCATACTGTGTGTTTTCTTTGGTGTTGCTAAGAATATTGCCTGCTGTGATCTATATATATTTAGTTTATGTTAGCATTGCACTATAGTACGTACCAATATATTTAGAATAAAGCTGTGATCTATTCATTGGTTGATTTGTTTATTTTTGACTTGCTGGTTTTATCTTCGACCTTGTGTAAGGTCCGGCACGAGGAATTGGATCTGAGACTAGGACCTGGCGCCCACTCCTTTTTTTGTATTCTCTTTTAGCATAGCTGGAACCCTGCGACCCTCGCGGCGAGCTAGCCCAATTAGGCCGATAGTTACCAGCCGGCAAAATAACTAATATAACTTTCGCCAAAAGGTAAGGCCGACCGTCTATCTTCCATTACAAGAAGATTTTGACGCCCAACGTTTTGGGGCCTTGAAAGGATTTTTGACTACGTCGTTGTTAGGGTACTTGGTGGTACTATAGTGCAAATCGAATTGTTAGGGTGTTAGAATTTATTATTGGCTAGGTGATTTACATTTGGTATTATTTATTGTCGATACTTGTTGGGTATTTACAATTGATTATTGCTAGTTATAGGTTTGTTTATTGCATGCTATTTACAGGTTTTGCTTGGGTTAGTTATAAGCCTAGTTTAAATAAGTTTTTGTGATCATCTTGTCCTGTTGGAACAGCAAGATGGTATTTAAATTAGATGTTAATCGACTGCTCGTCGATGAGCTCGATTATGAGCTTCGAGTTAGAGACATTGCCATTCAGGGCAACGTCCAAGACAAACGTAAATTACTCCGTGCTCGTATGAAGATAGATCTTCTTATGAATGTCACTTTCACTCCCGTGTCTTTCGATGCTACTGAAGAACTTGCGATCTGTGAAGACAAACTTTCTATTTTAGCTGCCGAAATTGATAGTTGCACCTCTAGGAACCTGGACAATGATGCCCAACGATTAGGTACTCGCCTTCTTCATGTGCAAGGTCGTCTAGGTCATATTCTAGCAGAACCAGATTCCGCTTCTAGGTTGGAGTCCTTGAAGGATAGATGCGAACAATTAATTGCCGCCTTGGAAGCGAAACTTCAGCTTCACGTTGATACCCAAGCTCGCAACGACACAACCGCTGCACCGAGTGATTCAAGCTCGGAGGATGGTTCGTTAGTTTTATCTTCGGAAACTCATATTCGCCCCCATAGCTCTGTTGTCACTACGTCTCAGGAAGACGCTGCCTTGCCTATTCGTCCTATTGCTAGCTCGGTTACGTGGAGTCATCCTTTGTCCACTTCACAGTTCTTTGCCCCTCAGCCTATTCCTAGTAGCTCAGTCATGCAGCCTGGCATGTACTTGGATTATCCGCCCTTTGCTGATGCTGTCAATCGTCGTTCTTCTGCTGCCGAAGATGTCAACCAGTCTGCGCCGCATAGACACACTTCGACTGCCAACTACTTAGCCATCAACAAATGGAGGATCACCTTCGATGGAGGAAATGGCTTAACTAGCTTTTTAGAGGAAATTGAAGAAACTCGCATAGCTCGAAACGTATCCAAGGATCAACTTTTTGCCGCTGCCATCGAATTGTTCACTGGCAACGCTCGAATTTGGTTTCGTTCCGTTCTCAACACCATTCGTTCTTGGGACGAATTGATCATCGCTTTGAAAGCCGCTTTCCTGCCTTGTGATTATGAAATCAGCCTATGGATGAGATCCGTAGTAGAACCCAAGGACCTGATGAGTCCGTAACGGTCTACGTCGCTGTCATGGAGAACCTTTTTAGTCGCCTTTCTCGTCTACCTGTAGAAATGGAGCGCATAGAGATTATGCGTAGAAACTTGCAACCATACTTACAGGCACAACTGGCTCTCTACTCTCCCACGAGTATCTCGCAACTCAGACAACTCGGAAAGTTAATTGAAGATGCTAAGGTGCGTGCTTCGAGGTTCAAGAATCCACCTCCGCCTTATCAAGCCCTCGAACCTGACTTGGCTTATCACAAGCCCCGTTTTGGAGCTAGAGCCGCTGCCATTGAGGAAACTAGTTCCACTCCTAGTCCCTCTGCCGAAGAACAAGTCTGCGATGTTACAGCTGCTCGACCCTATGGTGTGTGCTGGAACTGTGGGAAGCCCGACCATCGCGTAGCTCAGTGTCCATCGCCACGCAAATTGAAGTGTTATCGCTGCGGTAAAGCTGACGTCACAATTCGTACCTGCCCTTCCTGTTCGGGAAACGGGAACGGAAGGCGTTAAGAGGCCGATTAACGTCTTCTCCCGCCACCATTTCTGAGGCCAATGTCGTCTCCCAATCTCGAGAAACGGATCACATACCTACTGGACATCGTATTCTGCTCGATTTCATCTTAAGTCACGCCAGTAAAGATGAAAGGCCCTATCTTCGTGTTTCAATTTATGGCAAAGATCTACTTGGCTTGTTGGACTCCGGCGCGAGCCGTACCATTTTAGGTCGCCAAGGATGGGAAGTATTGAAGGGCGTCTGCAAATTAAGCTCTGTTAAATCCACCACCTGCAGCGTCGCCAACGGTGATAAATGTCATAGTATAGGTACACTTACCGTCCCCATCGTACTGAGAGATCGCGTGAGAACTTTCGAAGTCCTGGTTATTCCTTCACTCCCACATACATTAATTTTGGGCACCGACTTCTGGAAAAGGATGGCCCTTGTGCCAGATCTTCGCCATGGGGAATGGACCTTCTCCAAAGCCTCGGCTGACGAGCAAATCACAGCAATCCGTTCGACTGAACACCTCACGAACGACGAACAAGCTGTGCTTGATCAGACTATCAGCGAAGCTTTTTCCTTGATAGGAGATGGTGTAGGATGCACCCATTTAGTGGAACACGTAATCAAGACGGATGCTGAACCAATTAAGCAGCGCTATTATCAATCTCGCCTGCTTTGCAAAAGCACGTGAATGAAGAGCTCGACGATATGTTAGAAAAGGGCATTGTGGAACCCTCAACATCGGCATGGTCATCGCCCATCGTTATGATAAAGAAGAAGGATGGTTCTTACCGCTTCTGCGTAGACTATCGGAAGCTCAACAAGGTGAGCCAACCTGATGCCTATCCACTTTCGTACATCAGCAACATCCTGGACAAGTTACGTGATGCACAATACCTGACCACGTTAGATGTCAAGTCAGCCTACTTTCAGGTGCCGGTTTCTGTCGCTAGCCGTCCGCTAACCGCCTTCACTGTCCCTAATCGTGGGTTGTACCAATTTTGTCGCCTCCCGTTCGGCCTTCATACCGCCCCGGCGACTTGGCAACGTCTTATCGACCGAGTTATTGGTGCCGACCTAGAACCTTACGCTTTCACATACTTGGATGACGTTATTATCTGCACTCCTACCTTCGAAAAACACCTGGAGGTCTTGAAGGAAGTCATATCTAGGATCGCCAAGGCCGGCCTAACTTTGAACCGGGAGAAGTGTCACTTTTGTAAGCCCGAATTGAAGTACCTGGGGTATGTCGTCAACTCCAATGGTCTGCTTGTCGACCCGGAAAAGGTCGCAGCCATCTTGAACATCCCTAACCCCAAGACGGTCCCAGAGGTTAGAAGAATATTGGGAATGGCATCTTGGTACCGGCGCTTTGTACCTAACTTTTCGTCCGTAGTGTCACCTATGACTCGCTTGCTTCGCAAGAACCAGAAGTTTGTTTGGTCTGAGGAATGTCAAACCGCATTTGACACCATCAAAGACTGCCTCGTCTCGGCCCCTGTGCTCTCTTGCCCAGATTTCAGTCGGCTCTTCACCATTCAGACGGACGCCTCTGGTTATGGACTCGGAGCCGTCTTGTCCCAGACGTATCCTGAGGGAGAGAAGGTCGTCTGCTATATAAGCCGTTCACTCACGAAGAATGAGCGGAAGTTCAGCACAACGGAACGTGAATGTCTCGCGGTACTCTTCGCCATCGAAAAACTTCGCCCGTACATCGAGGGAACTAAGTTCGACGTCGTGACCGACCACTACGCCCTCAAGTGGTTGCATAATATTAAAGACCCCATAGGACGCATTGCGCGTTGGGCCATACGCCTACAACAATATAATTTCAATGTTATCCATCGCAAAGGCAAAGACAATGTCGTACCTGACGCTCTATCCAGGTCCGTACCTATTGTCGATGAGGTCACTGAGGACGATGATGTTCAAGACCGTTGGTATGCTCGGATGCGCCTAAAAATCCGAAACGATCCACAGCACTATCCTGCTTGGCGCGAGTCGAATTTGCAACTTTATAAACACGTGAGGAGCCCATACCCGGAACTCGTGCAGGCCGATGAAGACTGGAAAATGGTTCTACCTAAGGACAAACGTTCAGAAATACTACGACGTAATCATGATGATCCTACCTCAGGACATCTTGGCGTTTCGAAAACCTTAGGTCGCATAGCTCAGAGGTACTACTGGCCCAAGATGCGAACGGACGTTCTGCGCTACATTCGCAACTGCAAGGTGTGTTCCCGCACTAAGCCTGACCAACGACCACCCGCTGGACATATGGGAGGTCACACAAACATCTCGAAGCCCTGGGAGGTCATCTGTATGGACCTCATAGGACCTCTACCTCGTTCTTCTCGGGGATACCAGTATATACTTGTAGTGGCTGATTGCTTCACTAAACTTCCTCTTGTATTTCCCCTTCGTAAGGCTACGGCCGCTGCAGTCGTACGTCACGTTGAAGAAAACGTGTTTTTATTGTTTGGCGCTCCGAAGAGAATTATCTGCGACAATGGTGTCCAGTTCAAGAGTCGCGAATTTACTGCCTTGGCTAGGAACTATGGCTGCAGAATAGCGTTTACAGCGTTGTATCACCCTCAGGCAAATCCAACGGAACGCATCAATCGTGTTCTGAAAACAATGCTTACAGCGTACGTGTCCGACAAACAACGTGAGTGGGATAAATACTTACAACAAGTCGCTTGTGCCATAAGAACCTCCAAGCATGATGTCACTGGTCATAGCCCCTACTTTTTGAATTTTGGTCGAGAAATTACACTCGACGGGAATCCTGAAGAAAGACCTGAAGATGAAGGTCCCGAACTTCGTGTCATCAGGGATGAAAACCCCAATATAAGAGCCCAAGCGCTGCAACGGTTGTACAAAGAAGTAAAAGTTCGTCTTGCTAGGGCCTACGATCGCTCGAAGGTCTACTACAACCTGCGAAGACGACCTGATGAATATCAGATAGGCAACTCCGTTTGGAGAAGAAACTTCACGCAATCGGATGCTGCTAATCACTATACTGCTAAATTGGCACCCAAGTTCATTGGACCCTTTATAGTTCATAAGAAATTGTCTCGCTTCATTTATCAACTTAAGGATCCGGACGGTCGTTTGCGTGGGAATTGGCATGCCAAAGACTTGAAGCTCAATAACGCTGTCGACGATAATGATGATTTGGCTTAGTCTACGTCTTTTTGGGAGGTTGGTTTGGGGACGTCGGACGGAATCTTGGGACCCAACTCACCTTTCCTTTTTCTCGAATTGGAGTCCCGACCTAAACATCTGGTCCCTTCATTTCTCGCATCTTTCTCTGTCTCATTTTTTTTTCTTGTTTGAAAGGGATATTCCCTCTTTTTGCTGTGTTCGTTCTCTTTATACTTCGTGTTATTTTGGATATCCGTTCTATCTTCCGTCATTTGGAGATAGCTTCAGTGCTGTAGGTCGATCCTGGGCCTAAGTACTTAACCATTGGTTGAGGTTGGTTTTCCTTTCCCTTCCTTCTTCTGTGTCGTTCGCTTTCCTGTCTCCCACTCCGCATCTTTCCGAGGTGTTTGCGTTTCGGGTGCATCTTTGTTGCAACCTAACGTAACCTTCCCTTCCACCGGCGCAGCTCACATCATCTTGCAGCGACGGAAGAGGTTGGTGTCTAGTTGTCTTCGATGATGTGCTTGAACTCTTACATCCTCTCTTCCTGTCTACTTCTTTAGATCCTCTGTTTCTTCCCTTTGCATTTCTCTCCAGCAGGCATCGTTTTTTTTTGGGCAATTCGGTTTTGATGGCATTTGTATGGTCGGGTAAATCTGGAGTGATTTACCCTCCCTTTTGTTGGGGGAGGATTTGTTACGATACTTTTGGAGTGCCCCCCGTAGCATTGAACTTTCGCTACCTGAATTCTGAACTTGAATATTTATGGTTGGCTTTTGTCAATTTTTGCAAGCTTTAAACTAGGTATATTTAGCTGTATCTTATTTTTAATTATTTGCCTATAATTATCAAGCAGTTTGGTAAGCAACTCTTCGAATAATTACCCATATTCTACTAATTAAATTTATTTTGGTCATATTCCTACAGATATTTGTATATGGCGTTTAGGCAACCCCTGCTACAAATTATTCTGCACTATTCTATTTTGTTGCTAGATAAAGGATGTCACTCCTTGCAGTCAAATTTTTCAGGCTGTTTTTTTTCGCATCTACTGGCCCAAAAATTTTGGAAAGTTTTGATAACTGGAAGCTGGTGGAACTTTTGAGTTCTTTCCCATTTTAAACTTGGTGCAGGCTGCTAGTGCCTCGGCCGTGTGCTTAAATTTTTGAGCTAATTAGTATAGCTCAGCTCCGTCTTGATTTTTCGGAGGATCTGAAAAAGCACATGTGCCCTTAAGACGTTCGTATTTGATTTGGTTGTACTTACGTCCTTTCGCTTTTGCGGATTCGTTTGAGGTCAGCATTGCTTCTGCCCTTTCTTCTGGCTCAATTCCAGCGTGAGGTAAGATAAGGCCAGTTTCTTCTTATTTGGGACTTATTTGGGCGTTGTGCGTTATAGCCATTTACTGTGGACTTCGATTTACTGTGGGACTGGATTTACTGCCGGATGCCACTCATTCCCTGTGGGATCCATTTCCTGTCGGCTACGACCTTGGGAGAGTTCGGACGCTTCCTGCGAGAGGTTGAACTTCCCCCTGAAGAGGCTTAGCATTCCTTGTTCGACGGCACTCTGCGGGCCTCCCAAACCGTCGATTTCGGCCCCTGTAACCATCGAATTGTCAAGGAGCTCGACAAATTCCCTGGTAGCTACGCTGGAGGGGTAGCACTGCACTCACCTGTGATACAATCACCGCTCCCTAGGTCCGCTGGGCCTCTCGCTGCGTTTGCCGAAACCTCCATTGCTTCTGTCGTCCCCGGCCTCCGCACGCCAGGTTAGAAGCCGACATGTTTTTACTACAGGCAAGAAACTGATATAGCTATTTGTGCCTGGTGTATTCCATAGTTAGTTATTAGAATCTCGTCTCGTTAACAGTTAGGGCATGTATGATATTCTTGGCCTAGCAATGCTTTGTCGAGTTAGATGTTAGGGCATGTTTTTTTGTATAATTTTAATGTGTTATTATGATAGGGCTATTACAAATTTCGAGCGCCCATTTTGTGCAGGCTACTGGTCTTTACTGAATCCTTAATCGAGCTTACCTGAGTTTTGCGAAAATAGTTCTGCGGCTCAATCCCGTAGTAGCCTTCGGTTTTTAATTGGCCCCGAGCCACGGCTTCTCCGTGGAACCTACGAATTTACAGTTCAATTAACTCTCGTGCTGCTGCCCTACTTGCATTTATGTGCAACCTGGGAAACTAACGTCAGATTAACTTACTAGAGCCCTGCTTCGGTGGTTCCGCTGCAGACTGGGGATTTGTCGGCTGCCGCGCCCCATCGAGCTCCCCTGCAAATCGTATGTTAGACCTTTCGTTTAGTTACTTCAGTTTTAAGGCAGTACTTACCGCATGCTGTCTACTGTTTGCTCGATATCTTCGGGTTTATCTCGACGCCATTTGCATGTCGGTCGCTGAGGTCTGACGTCATTTTTTTTTTGTTAGCGTGTCGTGGCTAGAGAACCGATTTCGGTAGCCGAGTGCTTTACTTGGGAGTCGCGTGAGCCCGTTAATTATCTTGTCGGAACTCTGTTTGCGGCGTTCGCGATTTCTCCGCGTTATTGTAATTTATTTGCGAGTTTACGTAGGTACAAGTTTGCCGAAGGTTTATTCAAGCGATTGCTCTTGCGTTCATCTATACATCTGATGTATTTCCATTAATAAAACTGCTCTGTGAACTATATGGCCATATAACCTCGTAGTTTTTGACATTAGAAATTTTGGATTAATTACTTTAGGATCTTACCGAGCTGATATTCGGGGTTTCACATCAGCTGAGCGCTTGCATAACCTGGCCCTGCTATATCCTGCCTCACAGGGATTAATTAATTTATTATTTTCTATTTAATTTATTTAATACTCGCTACGCTCCGTTTTTAACCGCGCAATGTTTTAATGGGTTAGCCCATTCTCAGGTCATAGTCACTGCTACTATTTGCTCGATATTTATACTTATATTTGTATTGATATTTATTATTGCATGTCGCATACTGTGTGTTTTCTTTGGTGTTGCTAAGAATATTGCCTGCTGTGATCTATATATATTTAGTTTATGTTAGCATTGCACTATAGTACGTACCAATATATTTAGAATAAAGCTGTGATCTATTCATTGGTTGATTTGTTTATTTTTGACTTGCTGGTTTTTATCTTCGACCTTGTGTAAGGTCCGGCACGAGGAATTGGATTTGAGACTAGGACCTGGCGCCCACTCCTTTTTTTGTATTCTCTTTTAGCATAGCTGGAACCCTGCGACCCTCGCGGCGAGCTAGCCCAATTAGGCCGATAGTTACCAGCCGGCAAAATAACTAATATAACTTTCGCCAAAAGGTAAGGCCGACCGTCTATCTTCCATTACAAAACAACCCAACTCTTAATCCTCTTTAATTTAAGAAAATACGTTTTTAAACAATTGTGCAGTTTTAGTCGATCTATCTTAAATTAGGAGTGATTAGTAAGTATAACATTTTGTAGCTTTCCCATTCGCCTTCTTAAGTAAATCCATAATTTATTATAGTAGCTATAAATGGATAACAATGTGTTTGATTATACTAATTAATATTTATAATAATATCAATAATAAATTGTTTTTGTTAAATGACTTGCTTTTACAACAAAAAACGGAAAGTAATTATTCGTAATTTAATTAGAAGAAGTTCAGCTATGAATAGTCATAACTGCTCTTCCACTTAACTTATTCTAAGTAAATAATAGCTATTTATGCAACAAGTGCTAAAAGTCGACGTCTATGCACGAGACCTGAAAATTATGAAAGGAAGCCGAAGGCTGAGTTTTATAACATGTCTCGTGCATAAACGACTTTTAGCACGCGTTGCATACAATATCTTATCTACCACCTTAATTTTACTGTTATTAATCCATAAATATCGATTTAACAAAGGTTTGCATCTACGACACTCTAATTTATGTCATAATAAGCAGTAGGCCATGCCGCGCGGGCGAATGTTTGCGAATGACAGTAGTCAAGGTCAGTTACGAAATGTAATTGTTAATACTCCAAATCTGACTGTATTCATTACATAACGCTTTAATTATTTCAAAAACACTTTACCTGTAACGCAAGAAGCAACTAGAATAACTTTACAACTTCACTTCCAGTTCGAAATTGTAGTTTTATAATCTCACTTCACTTTTAGCACCTGGGCTAAAAGTAAACAGCTGATTTCTTTAACCACGGTAAACTATAAAACGTCACTTTTAGTGAAACAAGCTAGCGCTAAAAGGCCTACTTTTAGTGGTGGTAGTACATAAAATTATTTACAGAACAAAATAGATTATCCAAAAACGATTGCTGTGTGTAACCAAATATTTGGACTAAGTGTTAGCAGCTAAGATCAGGCATACATAATTTCCTATTGATTATTAAATAAATATAGAAAATGGAATTTTCTGAAATCCAGTTGTAGTAAAGATTTGAAGTTGCTAAGCAAGGAATCGTAAACTCTATGTATCGACTAAAAAGAACTACGCTTGAATAAACATTTGCTGTGTAAAAGGGGTGTATGACCACCGTTAATCCTAATATTGACATTATCCGCATTCCTACGTAATGTAATTTTATTGTAGAGGTAGCTAGGGGTTTTAGAGCATATAATTTTATGATCTAAACAGGCACAGTGAAACAACCTAGGGTGTTTCATGTTCAGCCATTTTAAATTAAGGAGTTTGCCAGAGATGTGTGTTCGCTTGGGCAATCCATAAATTAGCTTTATAAATTAGCTTCATGCATTTTGATCCCTTTGAATTCTACTAAAGTCCAGAGCATCGAGGCAAGTACTGTAAATGGTGTCACGGTAACTAAAGTGGGAGAGAACGACCGACTCAGTAAGTATTTTCATTTGACTGAAGTTTAATATTTTCCTACATGAATAGATAAGTTTTAGATTAATATACCCTTTAAATCTAAAGTTTTGAAAAACGTAGACCAAGGTTCCGGGCTTTATTTACAATTGATAAAATTAAGTTATCAATAAATACGTGAAAATAGTTTGATATACATTCTGAACAGTTCTTGTTTCCAAAGAGAATTACTTGATATTTTTGAGAGTTTATTTTTAAACAGTGTCGCTCATAAATATTAGCAAACCTGCTTAAATCACAACTGCTTCTATAGTTTACAGTTTGTACATCTTCCGGGTCAAATGCATAATACAGTTGAGTATCATCAGCTTAAAGGTGATGCTGGCAGTATAGTATTTTTTTTAGCGAATTCTGAAGAATATAGTATGGGTGTTTCATGTAACTTTCCGATTCTGACGAACTTAAAACGCAACTAGTAATACTTTACAAGATGCTAGTTTCGCTGTAAAAATAAAACGAAGGCCGAAGCGCAATGAGTTGGCAAAATCTAAGCACCACCAAAAAAAAGTAATCGCCAACCTAACGAATTTCGATGCGCGCGAACCGAATATCGGCACTAAAAGTTTGTTCACAGAATACCAATCGCTAAGAGAGCATTTACACCGTAACACCCTTTGGTGGTGAATTCTAAAAATCTCTGAAAATGGTTTGGCCTATTTGTAAGACGATCTAATATGCCAAATTTTAAGTTCTTATCGGTAGTAGTTGGCTCGTAAAAGCAATATTTAAAAAGTAGATCGATCTCATTTAATTCTTTTGAGTTGAGACTTGTAAAACGAACTAATTGGCGAATTTCGACTTCTTACCTGTATATATCTCATGGCGATCTTTAGAAAACACATCTACTCTATTTAATGTTGTTGAAAGGATATACAATTCGAAAAAACCTGGAAGTGACCTAATTCGATGTGTAAAACGAACTACTGTGCCGAATCAACTTTCTTCCTACATCAGTTACCGTATTATGGCGATCTTTAGAAAAACACATTTAACCCTTTCGGGAGTTATTTTTGAAAAGCATGAAATTCATTTGACCTAATTTGTAAAACGATCTAATATGCCGAATTTAAATTTCCAGCCTGTTGTAGATTATTTGTGGTTATTTTTAGAAAAACACTTCTGACCTATTTAGCCATTTTGCGGAAATGTATTTCGAAAAACTCTCAAAATGATTTCCAATTAGTAAAATGATCGAAAATGCCGAATTTCAACTTACTGCCTGTAGTAGTTTTCCCGTGGATATATTTTGACAAATAGATTTGTTTCATTTAATCCCTTTCGGGGATGAATTTTCCAAGACCCTAAAAATGATTTGACCCGATTTGAAAAATGTTCTAATATGCTCAATTTCAACTTCCTATACTTGTAGTAGTTTCCTTGTGGCGATATGTAGAAAAAGCAGATTTGCCCCATTTAACTCCTTCGGGGATGAAATCTGCAAAACCTTGAAATTTACTTGAACTAATATGTCGAATTTCAGCTTCCCACCAGTAGTAGTTTTCTCGTTGTAGATTTTTAGAAAAACAGGTCTCACACAGTTAGCTCCTTTGGGGAAATTAATTTCGAAAATCCCTGAAAATGATTTGATCTTATTTGTAAAGAGCTAATATGGTTAATTGCAACTTTTTACTTTCCCCAGATTCTGTTATGTAACGATCTGTGAAGTAAAAGTCAATCCCGTCGAATAAAAATTTTTTTAGTATAGTATAGTATAGTTTTCGCTTCTGGTTTGAGCACCATAAGTTTTTTGGAGAACTGACCTCTAAACAGCCTAGATAAAGTTGACTGAGGAAAAGTTTTTCCTCAAGTCCACCTCAGCCTGATTCACCGACTGTCCCTGCACCTTGTTGATCGTCATAGGGAAGCAGGTTTTTACGGGAAATTGCAGTCTCTTAAATTGAAAATAATAGTCTGAAAGAATAAGGGGTATGCGATGAATAAAGATTGTCTCCCCTTCTCCAAAACCTATGAAAATTGTGGCCTCAGTGATGTTTCGATGCGGAGATTTCACCTGCAGTTGAGTTTGGGAGTCTTCACGTTTATCAGTAGTAAAATGGGTGCTCTAACTTTCGAGAGTGTGGAGAAACTCAACGTGGTAGTGACCGTGTCATCTGCCTCAACCACATTGTTAATCGACTGATAGATCTTATCCTCCGAATGAAAGACTCCGAGGTGTGTGTTGTTGACTTCTAGTTACTTATCATTCTTCAGACTGATAATCGCCCTTTTTCGAAGCCAGGACACAGATTTTGCTGTTATGTTCTTGATGTCGGAATATATTATGTTAGCGAGGTTGGCGATATCTGTCACGGCTCGGCATAGGTTTTCGTTTTGTCAGGTCATTTTGGTATTTTAATTAGCCACCTAGGCTTTAGGGCAGCGTGCCCGTATGCTAAACCCTTTTAGTTACTTATTTGGCTCCATCGCCTAATTCCATAATAATGATTTTGCACATATTTGGCCCCAAACGCAGTATTTCTCGTCAGTTGGAGCACCCCTTTGCCGCTACTTTGGCAACCGGGTGTTATCGCTCGCAAGAATTCCGAACCTTCTAGAAATCACGCCGTTGAGGCGCCTCGCCATTGGCTGTCTTTGTTACCGGAATTAATTTGTTTTATGGAGCGCATCGCCATTGGCTGCCGAGAGTCACGTGGCAAGGCCGTTTGGCTCACGCCACTGCAGGGGCCGGAACACTGCTTGCTTGAGGAGTTCAGCTCAGGCCGTTGATCGAAGAAGTCGCAGAGTGTGCCGTTTCGCGGCGTTCCCGCCATTTGCGGGGACGCCAGCCTGTTTTTCCCGTCTCGTGCTGTTTCAGCGAATGTTGTCGAATATGCCATCCTTTAAGAGGTCGCGTGTGATTGTGCGAGTGGCCAGTCTTTAAGCCAAAGCATAGGTGTGTGAAGGGCTTCTTGGGGCCAGTTCTGCGTTTGTGAGAAAGGGGGCTTTCCCTTTGCAACTCGTTGTTTTCGAGGATCTTTCTAGGCAGGACGAAGTAGGCCTCTTTGCCGCCGTAAGTGTGCTCTCAGGAGAGCGTCCTAACGCCGCCATCTTGGCGGATTCCAGCCCGTTTACCCCTAATGCCGTGTTTTGGCGATTGAGCTGCCACAGACTGCCGCCTTCTACCAACTGACTGCACGCCACTCTCATGGACCGTCTGCGGACTAAGGTATTTGTAATTGCACCCATTTAAACATAGTAACTGTCACTTGTGCGAGCGGTGGTGCTTTTGCGCTCAACTTTGTGTGGGCGGATGCATGCCCCTTGCTTGCTTTTCGCGGCTTTTAATGCCGGTTTGAGGCCACCATGCTTCACGACGCTACTTTGGTAGCCTACTAGTAAGTTCATGTGCGCGAGTTTCGCGTCTCATCGCCTAAAAGAGCTAAAGAACTCTGCGCCTATGTTTTCGTGTTACGTTGGTGCGAACTTTTAATTCAGTAATTTCATGTGCGCGAGCTTCGCTATATTGTACCGGTTAATACCTAAATAGAATCAACGCCTCGCCGTGCTGAGCCTGGCGCGCCCTAATCTGTTCGAGCTCTTTGTTTATGTTTGCGAGGGCTTTGTGCTTTGCTTCCCAGGTGTTAACCGCAGCCAACGACTGCGTGGGCGACGTAGCAGGGGCTGGCAACTATTACAAATTCGCATGCTTTAGTGAGGCTATGTTAGCCTCTTTTCCTGGTGAAATATTGCAGTCACGCTGCCCCGCTGCCTTTGCAGGTCGGCGTCTGTTATCGCGCACTAACGCGCCCTTTTCCGGAGTGCGTATTTCTAAACTGTACTCTAATATGTAACGTGTCGAGCCCACTGCGGCCGGCCACCCATAGTGTGTTGTTTACTAGCATAGCGCGTCCATCAGCTGGTGCTTAACGTAAGCAGTAACATAAGCTTGGCGGCACGATTTGCTGCCCAGATGTAATTAGCGACCAATAGACGCATATTTAATTAAGGGACGTATTATTCCTATCCGACCTGTGCATGCTTTGTTTCAGATAGCGCCATTTACAGTGTAAAGATTGGTGTACGGCGAGACGTGAGAGATCAGAGCGTGCAGGTAGGTCCAGTGGTTGCGCAGACTCGGCGAAAGAGTCCCAATATTACCATTCCAGTATTTGCGATCACGAAATTGTTATTTGAGCTTGCAGCTCATGAGAATTCTTATCGACGGAGTGTCTTGAATACTTCGCTCCCGTTTAACCGCCCAGGCCCGGTTATTCGAGTTAAGACAGGCTTGGTGGCGCCCTCATAATTTTGACGTACCCTATATATATGCCTCAACACGCTTGCCCAGAACGTATCGTGTGACTCACGCCCGACTCCCTGAGCGTTCCAGCCGTGGCCTTTAGCCTGTTTCTAGCAAATCTCAGGGCAAGTGTGCCAGTTTTCCAGGACTGATTCCGTGGTGCGATGCTCACCTTGGGTGGGTGTCGTAAAGTTGTTTTAATACCGTAACAGTTTCCGAGTGTCAACAGAAGTTTGGAAAACTATTCGGCCTTGGAATATCCTCTCAGGTGAGCCCTTATGTAAATTCAAGACAATATGTCCTTATTGTACTGATACTGAATTATGAAAAATCACTGTTATAACACTTTTTTGTCTTGAGAGCAACTGCCATATAAATATCATCGTCGAGCGGATAAAACCACAGTAAATAAAAAACCACCCATTACAAAATATTTTGCAACTTACAAAACTTCTTTGTAGACAATGATTAACGTGTGGCACGATCCATTATGTAAAAACTGAATTTTTAAGCTTTTAAAACAACGCACACGTGAAATTGCTATATATAATTGACCATGTCTAAATACTGGTTGTGGCATAAACATTCCTACCTATTCAGAGTTTGTCCTTGCGATTTATTAATTGTCATCGCAAATGCTAGGCGTACAGGAAACTATCTTTTCCGAAAACCAAAAGGTAATGTAATATCAGAAGATTTTAAATCTATACGCGTAATCTATACCAGTAGACACATTTAAATTTCTCAAGAAAATAACAATTTCCGCTATTTTTAGTGTTAAGCAATGTGGAGGTATTTCATAAAAAAATTTCGAATCTAGAAATTCCGTAGAAAATTGTAAAATGTTGTCATTATCTGCAATTGTAATCACACTCAAATATTTTTTTTCATAACCAGGTAAGAGAGATATAATGTTGTGGTTAATTTCATCGAAATGTTCGTTTTTGGCGCTCAAATTGAGAATTTTGAGATACTAACGGGGTTTCAAGGGTTGACAAACTATTACCAAATATTTCTGTAATGATGTCCTTTTTGTCCTGCCCACCTGTCATCGTAGAATATTCTCCATTTTCAATTTGCAAGAGAATGGGCGATGTTTAGGTACATTCAACTACTACTTTTCGAAATGAAAGATTGATTTTTTTAATTCGCTGTCACTTTGACTTTTCTCTAAGAATTTAGCAGGCCGTATTTTACACAAACAAATTCGAGCAGTACAGGGTGTCCCATTTTCGATGATATTACGGGGTATCTCACTTACGAGTAAAGATAGAGAGTTGCGGTTTTCGCAATACTGTGCTACTTTTTTGTGAAAACAAAGATGGTCTAAACAAAATTTTCATAACCCGCTTCGTTTCTGAGATACAGGGCGAAATTGAAAATATTGCATTTTGGGACCCTCTTGTATCTCCTTTATCCTTTAACATATCGCAAAGCTAAAAACTGACTCTTATACAGTTTTTTACGTAGAATTCAGTGGCGTAGTCAGATTTTTGCTGTGAGCCGTCAATTTTTAGTTATAAATTAAACTTATGTTTTTTTAACGAAACACTCTGTATATATTTTTGTAAAGCTTATAAAATTTCCAATCAAATGAAAGAAAAATATACAGGGTGTCTCGTTTAAAAAAACATATGTTTGATTTATAGCTAAAAATTGACAGCTCACATCAAAAATCTGACTACGCCACTGGATTCTACGTAAAAAACTGTATGAGAGCCAGTTTTTAGCTTTAATATATGTTAAAGGATAACGGAGATACGAGGGGGGTCCCAAAATGCAATATTTTCAATTTCGCCCTGTATCTCAGAAACGAAGCGGTCTATGAAAATTTTGTTTATACCATCTTTATTTTCACAAAAAAGTAGCACAGTATTGCGAAAACCGCAACTCTCTCTCTTTACTCGTAAGTGAGATACCCCGTAATATCATCGAAAATGGGACACCCTGTACAGTGGTCTATTGCAAAACTCACCAGAACATCGCGGGACAACTTCGAGGGCTTACTTGTCACACTGCTACGCGCTGCAAAGCTACGCCACTTACGCGCTACAATATTTTAGGTTTTTTCTAAAAGTTATGCAGTTATTTGCAATTTAGGACTTTTGTGCATATCTACACGGTGACGGCTTTTATTTAAAAAAGAATGATCGAAATCGGCCTGGTGGAAGTCTCATAATAGATGTCGAAAGAAAACGCTTCACGTTTTAAATATATAGATTCGTTGATGACTGGATTCATATTAACGTCAGGGGTTTTGCAAAAATATGATAAATCAACAGAATTTTTTAGTATCTAGCATCCTGTGACCATTGAATATTGGGTCGCATACATTCGGCGTAGATCTCGGAAAGTTACTTGAAACACTCGTATAGTAATGGTGCCAAGATTTTGGGATTCCGTGTTTAGTTGGAATTTCGGGTAATATTTTGTTTTTATAAGAAACTTTCTGTAGTCTGCCCGTTAAAAAGTCTCGAAACAGTTCGACAGCATTTGAGTCTAAACCAATATAGTGCATGACTGCAAGTAGCAAGTTGTGATTAAAGGTGTCAATCACTACGTTTCGACATCCCAAGTGGAACTTTTGTATGTTATATACCGATGCACAGCAAATTTTAGAGCTATTAACTCCTTTTATGTTTATTAATGTCGAACATATACATGCATATTTAAATTTCAATAAACTCAAATTCAATTCAAACGACTTTTGTTTTATTTATAGTTTTTTATTTTGTGTTTTGTGCATGCTTTGTGCTCTCTTCGATGTATTATTTGTAAGGTGCTTTGGCGAAACTAAAATATCAACAAAGGTAATTCCGAAACTAGCCGGAACGTCTCACAAGATCGTCGTAGTGCAGTGACGGTTATCTGACTTCGAATTTCCACGAGGGCCGGCCGAAAAGTTTCTCCCCCATTCTATCAATAAAATTCGTGGCGCTTGATCGGAACCCCCCTTCTCCCGGAGCAAATAGCTGATCAACCATCTGTTACAGCAAGTGCAGACATGATTAGAGTGAACCTTGCCTTTTTGAAGATTAACGTATCTTAAAGATCCATTTAGGCTCCAAAGTGATTTAAAGTCATAAATCTAGTTTTGAACTGTAACAAAGTGCTGATATGTACTCTTAATTGACTTTGCAAGATTGTTTTCCAGTATTTTGGAAATAGTAGGAGGTGTACTTATGGGTCGAATATCTTTGTAATCAGTTGGCAGAGGTTGGAGCAAAGCTGTTTTTCGGTACGTAGGAAATACTGAATTTCTAGTACAGTAGTTTATGATATAAGTGATGTAAGGTAAAAAAACTGGGTAGCTCAGGTTTAGTAATTTAATATTAAATTTATATTATCACACCCGGCAGCAGTGGATTTATATGATTTTAAGGTTTAAATAACTTGCGTTTCTTGAACTGCTTTTAAAGAAAATTTCATCGGTACTCAATTTCATATTATTGAGATAAAAATGTAGTAACTGATGTTAGAGAGCAGATAAATTTACTGCGTTGATGAAATAGTTATTATTATTTATATTATCAAAATGTTTAGGTAGTTCTGCAACTTTTTTTTGAGTAAAACATTAAGGCTCCATAGGCTACGCCAAAATTCTTCAGAATCGCCTGTAAGCTGACAAAGTCCTAAGTAATCCTTCTTTTCTCCTTTAACAGAAGACGTAATGAGGTTTCTCAGGGTCCTATAATATTCCCAGTGGCGGCGTAGTTTTGTGTTTTTATATTTCTTGTATGCTTTATCTCGTAAAGACATCAGGAGTTTATGGAGCGCAAATTAGCCGAGAATACTTCAAAGTTAAAGTACTTAAAGTCTCTACAGTTTAATAACCCAGTTTGTTTCGTAGTAGATTGAATAGGGGTTATACAAAAGACCAGAAGATGACCGGAAATGTGTAGATTAATCGAAGAAAGCCGATATGAATTTTAAATATGTGCTCTGCGTACCGAATTGTGGCTGCGGTTATTTTAAGATAACATTTGTGAAAGTGTTATGAACAATTTAAATAGTATTACAACTGTTCTATTTGGTTATCTTGCGAGTTTTAAGAATGTCATTGAAAAACTGTCGAGATTGAGAATTTAATTAATCTCGTATCGAATATTCGAGAAGCTGATTAATCTCGCCCGACTCGAATGTTCAAGATAAAAGATAAAGATCGAGTATTATGTTATCTCGGTGGAATCACTATTAACAGACCGATGCTATTACGTTTGTATGTGGTTTTACAAATACTATTGAAAAACTGGCGAGATCGAGAATTTGATTAATCTTGTCTCGAAAATTGACAATCAAAAAAGGTCAATCTCGATCTGTATTGGATAATTTAAGTTATATTGACCTACAACTTTACTGAAACACGTGTAATTTACGGTTTTTAAATGCTTACGTGCCATAAAAGGACGTAATTCGTACACTAAAATTAAAAAGTGACTGTTTTTGAAGGATTGTAGAAAAAGTTCTATTTCTTAACAACAAATCATAGTTGGACGAAATACTGCCGAAATGTATTTCTTTGTGTTTCCTGAAGATATACAACTTGTTAGGGAGTAAATATTTGAAGAACAAATAAAGACGTAGTAATTCTGGGTAAAACGATGCAGAAAAAGAGTTCAGTTTTTGCGTAACTGATTTTGCACAAGATAAAAGGCCACTTTCCTAGTGACATTTTTATGCACTTGATAGAAAGAAAAGATGAGTACTTTTTCTATAGCCTTTTTTAATTCTCAAAGATCATAAAATACGTCAAATCAATTCTCAGTTTTAATTTCGTGCTTTAACAAAATTTTTCTTTTGTTGAGATACAAGAAATACAGCAAACATTTTCTAAAATTTAAAATTTGGGTGTTTGGCGGACTATCCAGGATTATATATAGGTTACTTACTCAGAACGAAGCATTTCATATTCAAGTTGAACTTAGCTGAACTCACCTGTAAAAAAACACATATTTTGATAAAATGTTTCTGTATACAACCAGTTACGAATCATGCACTGTGTGTATTTAGCTTGTACATTTTTTATACGTACGGCCTTTTAGTTTTTTAAAATTACTATTTACAAAATATGATAAACAATCAATTTCTGTAAGAAAATAAAATAATAATCAACGATGCTTTACAAAAACCAAACTGTGATTCAGTAATTATTTTGTTGTGCAGCAAAGTTTCTCCATCTACATTCTGGGCAGGATAGCCTGGTCTGTCCGGAAACGCCACTGGTTCAAAACGGTCAAAGCCAGAAGATATACAGCTGCTACAAAGCTCTAAACCACAAAACATATCCTTTAAATCAATAAATAAAAATCATAAATTGCTGTAACCCAATGGTTATTTACACTATATACAACATCAGCTCCAGATGAACATAAATTTTGCACAAGCGAAAATGTTTAACCTGGTAAACGAGAAACGGCCAATGCTTACACCTATGTAAATTCAAATAAAGCTTTAAAGCTGTAAACTTCTGATTTTTTATATTTTAATGTATTTGTAGTGATGTTATTTTAATTTATGTTCCTATTTTGTTGTAGTTGTAGTTAATGTAACGTTGATTTTATGCTAAGCTTTATATTTATTTCATTCGTTGTAAATGCAAACTTGTTTATATATGTATACAGTTCTGCTGGAAAAATTTAAACTTAATAAACTGAATGAAAAGCAAACAGTTGCACGATTTTCTTGCAATGTTTTTCACGAGCATATCTATTCCCACCGCTAACAAAAATAAAGCGAAAGCGGAGCACGGGAGGTAAAATTCGCATATATGAGGTTCGATTACGTTAGAAACCGAAATTCGAGTAATAGGCCTATGCCTGCAAATTATTGTACACTTCAATTTGTGTAGTAAGCGTTGGAAAATTCAAAACAGAACTTGCTCCATCGCAATATTGTTCCAAAAAATCGTCGTCGAACACACTTACAAAGCAAGGAACTAAATGCGATCAATTCGCCGAAGCTAAAAACCACCACTTGTAAGGATAATCTTCAAAACTAGTATGTGTTTGTATTTTTCCCGCATACCTTAAGCCAAATTCATAGTTTAGTGGTGTAATCAAATTGGGCTTTGTTCTTGCTTGGGGTGACGTAAGCTGTTCCCGCAAGCAATGCGATGCAGTGTGCCTCATTGCATTCCGAAAATTTTGCCGCCCATGCATCCCAAAACTTTCAGCGAAGGCACAAGCATTCGCTTCGTCAGGATGTTATTAGCGCAACATCTTTGGCATGGTCCCTATATGCCAGAAAGAGAATGATCGTGAGCGACGCGTGCGCCTTCTCATTTTAGGAACCGGAACTTACTCAGCGTCCGGCCTTCAACTCATTCAAAGGTGTTGGGCGTTGCGTCCGCGGGCCGGTGTCGAATTGCCGAGCCCGCGTAAGTCGAAATTGTTGTAAGTTGCGAAACTCCATTGTTGCCGTCTTCAAACCAGTGCGTGCGTAGCAGTAGTAATGTTTAGTCGTAGTGTCCGTGTTCTGAAGCTAGGATCTTCTGTAGCGCCATAGCGGGATTTTAAGTGGACACTTCAAGCGTGTGCTAAACCTGACAGTGTAATGGAGCCGCGAGTCGTCATACCGAACCGGCTTATCGTAAAGGTAATTAACTGGGGATGTAACGGAGCTCTTTCGGTCGATTATCGCTCCTTCATGTGGTTTTCCAGTAATTCCTCTTCGCATTTCGTGGCAATAGTTTTGATGCAATCTGAAGCTGGACAAGAACAACTTAATTTAGCACATCTGACTTTCTATCACTTATTTTAGTTATTAACCGTTGTACCGGCTGCACATCTACAGTGAAGTGAATGATGAAATGAATTTTTAGTCTTATCGTCAAGATTTAACGCCTATATGTCGTTTTGCATTGTAAGTGCAAGTAAACATTGTTGTGGTGTCACCATTTGAGTGATTGTTGATAATTTTAGTCATGTAACGTTGTTGTTTTGTGCCAAATTTAAAGTGATTACTGTTGGAAATGTAGCTATGTAGTTTAATTGTCATTGTACCGCTATGTTTAGTTTAAACGTCGCAATTTAACCTAACTAACCCTTTCTGCCTGTTATTTTTAACTGTAAACAGTAAACATTTCCATGTTCATTGTTATTCACATACTTTATTACTTTAATAGAGTATATTGTTTGTTACTTACGGTTTTTATTGGCATTTGCATGCTCTTTTGTGTTTTGTACAGGAAATCATATGGATTGTAAGCAAGTCTAACGAAAGATAGGTTGATTTCAGCTGTGCAATCGCCGCTTCAAGTTGTGTCAAGGTAGAAGTAGAGAGGTGTATCACTCGCTTCCACATTCAGAGTGCGTTCACCTATGTTGTTGATTTTGTTTTTCCCAATTTAGTCCGAATGTGGTGGTGCATCGATTAGCGAACATCTTTTATCTCGCGTAACAGATCACCGCTCTAATACAAGGTAGTAAAGAATCTCCTTTCTCCACTGCAGTTTAGCCGGAAAACCTTTTGTTACAGTTCATCGTAACGGGGTTGGGGCAGCGGATCTGCTTAATTTTCCCGATTTTGTAGTTTTGCTGAAGGTTTTGTCGTAAAGTCGCTGTCGTGTTGTAACATACTCTCTGGACTCGGAAAGATCTTAGCACGTCACGTCTAACTAAAAGCGCACACGAACAGCAAAGCTATAGTAGATTTCCAAATTTGTTTTCAACAATCCTAATGGAATCGTGTCTGCAAACCGAAAGTGAAACGCTACAATAGAATCCGGCATACGCACGAGATATTTTTACATTTCTGCCTTTCCGCGGGTTACCAATAGTTCAACCTTGAGGAGGAAAGCAAAAAGGTATCTGGAGATGCCCAATCCTACACGCCAACGTTTATAAAAAAGTTACAGGAACTGTGAATATGCTGCTCAAAATGGCATAGTTTAGTTCCGCGAGCTTTTCTTCAGTTAGCGAGGTACAGCCGTTCGACGGAACGATGTTTCGGATACTTTGTGCCAGTGTAACCTGACAGGACAGCCAAAACCGGTTACAACTAATATGTTCTTTTGGTTTCACGTGGTGGCGTTAGAGTCCGGAAGGGAAAAACACAAAGCGGGGTCATAAGAGGCCGATATTGGAGAGCGGTCAGAAATAAGTTTTACTTATAAAATACTTACTAATCTTGGTATAAGCAGATGAATTTCAGCTACTGCATTCACAACACATTAATGCTGACGAAAAATTTAGGAAACATCATGAACCTCTATGAAATTCAATCGCACAGCACCAGAAGCAATGATCAATCCATCTGACTCTGTCAGTTGGTAGACGCACTTAAAGCAATTGATAATGTAAAGGATGCAACGTCTCTAAACTTAGCGTTCGCCATACAAAGTTTTGCAATAATCTCAACTCACGAGCCATTCTGCGAGGACTCGTTCATTAGTAGCTACCCACAAAACATTTCTTCTTTATTGAATATTTGCTGTGTGGGAGCTGAGATTCTTGTTGTCGAAGTACAGCACCACTTTCATAAATCAACCAATGCGCATTTCTAAAAACGGAACAATGAGAATGCCGTCTCTGCTATTCGTCGGCGATATCCCCTTTGACATTGCAAAATCTATACACAAAGTATACCACCATATTCAGCAACAGTCAAAGGTGGCATTATTGTTCACAATCGACAGTAATTCCAAACTCCACACCACCCTCCACAAAATTTAGGCCGTTTTTACTAATTTAACATTTCTTCTCAATAAGCAAGCTTTTCCAAACTAGTTCTCGCTTAGTTGTGGGTCAGATACCGGATGTACTTATTTACGACGCCAGATCCAATGTTCCCGACGATTGACACAACAGCCGAACTCTTTTGCCGGATCACCCAAAAGCTGAAATAAGTACAAAACAAACTGAACAAGATGACCAAATACGAAGTAGAACCAAGTTTATTAGTTTATTTCATAAAAAACAAGGAAAAAACATCCGGATAAAAAAAATTAATGATTAATAAGTTATCACTTATAATACCCTGAGCAGTCAAAGGTATGCATACGGTGGTATCACGAATGTCCATTACGCTTCGGTACTATTAGGACGAGTGCGTCAGCACGAGTTCTAATTCCAGCGCAATAAACATGAGTAGTGATACCACCGCAAAGATAATATACTTAACTTTGAGTGAGAATAGTATTCGAGGGACTATTCAATGTACAAATTTTTTTTTTAATTAGTTTTCAATAAATCTAGCAAAAAACCACGCAGTTTCTCTTGGAACCAAAAACTAACTTTGATTTTTACCGATAAAAATTACATTTGTTTAAAATAGTCATATATAATCTCATAAGAGCGTTAACTCTTTCCGGAAATTTTTTTGAGTGCGTTCCAACAACGTAACCCGAGGACAAATTAGGACGTTGTTGGAATGCACGAAAAATAATTTCCGGATATGAATTATTGCTCGAATGCAGATTCGGTAAGAAAATCGTAACGACACAAATCCTAAAAAGAAGTAATGTTACCTACAAAAAATTTGCAAGAAATTTTGTTGTTGTTTTGGTTACGGCTCGTGAACTAATTTTTCTATTGGTCATTAATGAGTGTCGTACGATTTTCACTTGAATACTATCTAGGAAGATATATCCGCTTATACTTCTTTTGATTGGTCAAGGAAAGTCAGATTCTGGTCATTGGTCACCTTTTTGACAGATGAATTGAATAGTTAACACAATTCAACACTAAGAAAATTATCAAGATCAAAATCCATCATTAATTATCAACACAATCTAAAAATAAGAAATATCCAAGCAATTAAACAAGTTCGATGTAAAATACCAATTCATCACTAAAAACAATTCAAAATAGAATTGTCATAAGCAATCCACTCGCCAAGAAAATATATTAAATAGATAAATTAAAGTAAGTTAATTTATTATAACGTGAATTGTTAAATTATTAAACTTCTCATCTGACTTTTAAAATGTGATAAACAATAATTAAGTCAAAATATAAGTTGTCAAGCCAATCTTACCCCTTTACAAACCTGACAGAAAACATAAAACGCAAGTATCTGGAATTTACAGTTATGCTTCCAGTAAATTTGGGACAGTAGCAACGCCCATCGGATAATAATGGCCTTCACTAACCAGACCGTAATCATATAAATAATAATAATTTTTGAATAATTCTAATTTCTTCTGTATCATTCACAAACAGTAAAATGATCAATATTAAAAATCAATCAAATATAAAAGTCGAAGTTAGTTGTTACTTTTAAATTTTCAGTAAGACATATTGTGAGAAGTTTCGCTTAACCTTATAGTTTACTTTCTTTGCGGTGGTGTATGGAAGGTTACATATCCTCTTTGTGAAACGTTTAGTTTTGCAGTTTGCTATGATTGGAGATTTTCTGGTTTCCTGTTTTCGGGTTTTTGGGTAGTTCTTCTGACAGCATCTGAAGGAAAAATAAGGTGCTAAGTTTTGTGCTATGGACGTCATATTTGGATACGGAATAATATTTTCTTTTTAAGTGTTTTTGGTGTGATGCTTTATTTGAGGAGCCTTGTGGGTTTGTAATTCTGGAATTATCCCAAGTGACATCCACCAGTTAGCAATCATTGCGGAGCACATGCTGCCACACAAAAAGAATCCTTCCAACAAAAAACCTAGGGTAAACTAAATGGGATACGGAAAGTTCGTTCCCCACATTTCGTTCCCCACATTTCGTACCCCACATTTCGTTCCGGGGATATTTCGTCTCCCCACATCTCGTACCCGGAAACTTCGTTCCCGAGCGAGCTCAATTTGTTTCCTAAGTTACAGGGTGTTGAAAAACGAGTGCAGCGATCGGAATACAGTTAGAAAATGAAAGATATTTTAATTAATTTATATTATAAGAACAAAAAAATTGCATTTATTAAAAATGACGGTTTAATCTAAGTACGTATCTTCCTGATATTGTTTATAGGGCCATAATTTCTCATTGTGAACAACTTTTCTTAGTAATATTTTGCCGTATCATAAACAAAAAGGGTAGTTTACCTGAAAAGAAAATATTTTTTGCTTAACTGTCAAGGCCGACTTGAAAAACTGAAAATTTTCTTAAATTTCTCTACAAACCAAGCAGGAATTATAATTCCTATAACATTTTTATGTAAAACCAAAGAGCATATGCTCTTTGGTAAAACAAAAAATAAAATTTAGTTCCCTCTTGTAAACTCAATCCCGGGGCATACTGTATATAGTTCTTATCAGTTTATTATAATAAATAAATTAATTAAAATATATTTCATTTTCCAACTGCATTCCGATCGCTGTACTCTTTTTTCAACACCGTGTAATCTAGGAGACAAATTGAGCTCGCTCGGGAACGAAGTTTCCGGGTACGAGATGTGGAGAGACGAAATATCCCAGGAACGAAATGTGGGGTACGAAATGTGGGGAACGAAATGTGGGGAACGAACTTTCCGCAAACCAAACTAAATGCCCTCCTGAGGCCTCTAGGCTACTATAAATAGTCACTGTAACGAAGACCTTGGGTTACATCGTGGAGAAAAATTGGATACTACCTTGAGATGCGAAGCCACCAACTACCACGTTCGGCTTAACCTAGTTCCTAAGCGATTTCCTTAGGGCAAGTAATTTACATCCCCTCAACCCATGATGATCGGCTGCAGCAGCAGAGCTGCGTCGAGTTCGCTCCCCTTCTTCTAGGACAAACATTCCGAGCTGTTCTTGGGCCTTTGGACGCTTCTACCCTCTGCGGAAACTGGTAAGCGAAGCCGGGGCCACCCTCTGGAAGCGCCGTTCCTGCCGTAAGCTGCCTGTAGTTGGGCGACCGATTCGCAACGTTCGTTTCTACCTGCTGGGACCAGCTGCCATTTAGCAAGGTATCAGGTCAGAACTAATTCTATTCTGCCGCAATCTGCCGAAGGTGTCCGTCGTTATTTGACTACTCTACTTGATTTAATCGTGTGTGCCTACCTGTCCCACTAACTAAGCGTACGAATAATTTCATTGTTATGGAGGTTATGAGACAATTTTTTGCTATCAAGTCATTCTGTAGCCTGAATTCATACCATGTACTGTATGTAGATTAGCATACTTGTTGTACCCAGCTAAATTGCAGTTGATGCATTGCGAATTCATAACGTAATTACCGCTATTGAAATGCCAATTTAACTTTTGGAAATGTAAACAAGCTATGTTTTTAGTTTTAGTTGCCGTATTTCGGACAGCCTTTTTCTTGGGTCGAATTTGAACTAATTAATAACGACCTCATGTTGACCTAAAATTGTGAAAAATTCGCAAGCAGAACTATTAAATAACAATTATATATGATTTTCCTTGAAACTCGGGCTCTGGATTTAACGGCCTTTAACTTCCGCCAGGCGTTTGCATATCCAAAATTTTGAAGGGTAAATTAATTTACGTTTACTTGACAAGTATAAATTCAAATAATTTACTTGCGTTTTATGTTTATTTTCTTTTTCAGGTTGCAACGAGTAAGCGACTCGTTCAAATTCAGATCTGAATTTATTGTTTATTCTTGTTTGGTCTGAATATTTCGTTATTTCATGGGCGGTCTTGAAATAAATTATTATGCTGCATTATTTAATTTCATTTAGTATTTGCTGGGTAAGTATATTACATTTGTGCCTTGTATTAACCGAGTAATTTTCGGTTGAGGCGAATTTTGTCATAAGATTACTGTGGTGTTTGTAGAGATTTGAGTTAAATTTATTGTGAGGTTGTGCCTTGGTATAGAATTGGAGAACGAGCTGAATAAAACAGGTTTTACTTTGTATTTGTTGTTATTTCCTTTCCTTGCGTTTGATTTGCAGCATTTTCAGCTTTTGGGTGATCTGACAAAAGGAGTTCAACTGTTGTGTCACTTGTTCGGGACTATTAGCTCTGGCGTCCTAGTCTATCCGGTATTTTATCCACAACCACGCGAGAGCTAGTTTGGCACACTTATTATGAACGTCGCAAAAGCCGGACCCAATTGACTACCTTAGACATTATTAGCAATTATTATTGGTAATACAGTCACTAGAAATATAAAAAAATACCAAACTTTTTTACAGGATCAATTACTCCATTTAAAAATAGTTAAGAAGGCAATAAATGGTAGTGTAATAAACTGAGATTTGTTGGTGAGTAACGGAATTAAGATAATAAACTTTCTTTCAGTTCATAGTAAAATCGATGGTGAAATCGCTTTTTGACCCCCAAAAATCCAGGAAACTATTTTTAATTATATCAATATTTAGGTCTAGCCCCAACATGTACACAGTATTGCATAATTAAATAGAGAGTACCTACAACGATTCAATTGTAGAATGCAACGCTCTGACCTGGTACGATCTCAACGGATTAGCAAACCACAAACAACTGCAGGCAGGGAAAGATGGATCGGTAGCCTCGATGCGGTTCCAAAGACAGCTCCAACGAACTTGTTTTAATGCTACCACCAAAAAGGTAGAAGACAATGGTCTTTCCAGAAGGAGATCTCTTGGAACGCAAACGACCCCGACGTTAGATGACACCGAATCAAAAGTTTCTCTACAGCACTTGCTTGCCTTGTACTGACGAGAATAAAAAGTTGCTGATTGTACGTAAGAATACACGGGTTGATCGCTTAGATTGGATCAGTTAAACTTCAATGTTGCCTCATACTGTATATATTGAAAATACAATTTTCCTTTTAGTAGACTTAGAGGTTAAAATGCGGTGTTCACATACAGCTATGGAAAGTTCAATAAATAGTGATGATCAATTCTTCCACAATTAATCACAGCATGACATTTTAATTTAAATAGCTTAATTCATATTTAAAATGTGACGCCCCTAACACAAAATTTGCTTGTGGTTTTCTCATTGATGGTTGTCTGAAGAAGAAACAAAAATTTTCAAAAATGCGTTTTACAGATGCACCTATTACCACCTTATCAAAATTATTAAGGTTATAAAGTGAGATATGCAACCCTACAGTCAGAAATTCAGTAATAGTAATCTTAATGTTAGATCTCTCAATATGTCGTACTAAAAATTTTAAATGTAACATAGGTAGCACTAACTTGTAGTATTAAATTGTATGCCAAATGTTATTACTTTATAGTCGAGATGGGCGCGTGAGTGATTTTTCGTTCACGTCACGCACGTTTCACGCTGGCTTTAAACAGTCACGTTCACGCACGATCACGTTCACGTTCACTCACGTTCACGGCGTGACACGCCACTCACGACGTGACACGCAGCTTTTATTTCAAAATTTAAATTCAGATAGAACAGAATGTTCAAATTTAAAACCAATGAAAAAACCCTAAAGGGAACTAAAAATATGTTTTGCACGAGACATAATTTACGTGATATGTTGCAATCAGAATAGTTGACATAAAAAGAAAAAAATGAAAATTGATTACAATAACTTCGACAAGGGATAAATACTGATTTCTCGCAAATATATTTCTTGCAGCTGTCTTCAAAGACATTACTTGTAATACTAAAAGCTGTCATTGGAATTGACGTTTCCCTTATTGGTATGAGTACATAAGGTATACGTTGCTAGGCAACACTTTTAATTCGTAGGTTTGAAAGTACTTTTACGTACAAGGATCAACATTTTCAGCGTTAAGGTGAGTATACCAAAAAAACATTACTTTTATTAGAATAATACGTTCATCTACACAAGTACACAATAAATTGGTTTAAAAATAAAACGTAATCAACATTTTCAGTGTTAAGTCGAGTATACAAAACAAAACATTAGGTACTACTTTTCTAAAAATAGGTTCATCTACACATCTACACAATTCATTTTTGGTTTAATAATAAAACGTAATTAACATTTTCAGCGTTAGCCGAGTATAAAAAACAAACCATTACTTTTATTAGAATAATAAGTTCATCTACACATCTAAACATTAAAATGTTAAATTAAAAATAATATGTAATCAACATTTTCAGCGTTAAGTCGGATTCTGCGCACTTCTAAAATTCGCCCAGCTACAGCTGTAGAAAATACTCTTTCGCTTGTAGCGGAACTTGCCGGTATGTTTAAAATTTCTCAAGTTTTTTTAACAGTGGCGTATTTACACTGTTTTTCCAAAATCCTAAAATGTCATCTACATTTCGGAATTTTAATATAACATACTAATTTAGTTCTGTTTCGACATCATCCTAATTACATGTGTCATCGTCAAAGTTCTCTCTAAGTGTAGAAAGATAAGAATCTGATGCTGATGTACCAGTTTTGAGTCGTTTGCTAGGTATTTCATCATTATCATCTATAGTTTTATTTGCATTATAATCTTCTCTTTTATGTGAAGGTATGAACTTTAAGGATTTATATTTAGGGTTTAAAAATAAAACCACATAATGTAACTTGTTTGGCACAATTTGTGATTTAATGAATTTAAAAGTTGCTGCACCCTGCAGTTTTTTATTCGTTACTAAATATTTAACGTGAAATTAACGTGAAACGTGAATCACGCCTTGGAAATGTTCAGTCACGTTCACTCACGTTCACGTCACGATTTTCAAATATTAGTCACGTTCACGACGTGACACGCCGTGACACGACGTGACACGACTGTTTTCACGTCACGCGCCCATCCCTACTTTATAGCAAAGGGGTCTTATATACACATGAAGTTCTTTTCTTATTTTGTGAGACTATAACTATACGCTCCGACCGTTTGTCCGTTGCCAGGCGAATCGCCCTGCATATTACTTAAAGCTGTGCACTAAGTCTCAGTGCTCCTATAAGTCTATAGATACTTAGAAAATGCTTATGTCGTTCTAATGTCTGCAATTCCTTTGTTAGCCAACCAGCTACATTATTTATGACTTTCAACATTTTTAAAATGTTCGTCAGCTTGCAGCATATTTAATTTCTTGTCAGATCAACCTCCAGATTCACAAATGATCTTCTATAATTACTAAATTTATCGAAGCATTGATATATTTCTTCAAATTGAACATTAATATTCAATTAAAGGGACCAAATGCACACTTTGATTGAACCATGTTTAAATTTTTATTCGCAACCATATATTTTATGTAATAAGGTCATTACTGACTTTTAAAAAATTGGAAAATGGGCCATTAGCAACTTTTATTTCCCACTCCGGCTGGGAAGTAGACAACCATGACAGCGGGTAGGAAGTAGTCAATTCCTGACAGCTGCCATGGCAACAGATTTTCGCCGCACTGTATTATTATTTGCGTAATGCCTGTTTGGAAGAACTGTCAAATCAATTTTTCCAGTTATTGTTCAGCATAAAGTGGTTGTGAATAAAATAATATACATACTACGGTAAAAAGTTTCATTCTTGTCTCGAAGTTAACTTTATACTTCTCGACAGTAAGGAAACACTTTCCACCTCGGTATGTAATATACTATTTCCCCCGTCTAACGACGAATGAAGTATTGTAATCACGAAAAAGTCATCTTCCGATGCTTCTTCAGGTCTTCACATTTCAAGGTCCCTAGATGCAAAAAAAGGTTTCTTTAATTCCGTTTGTCTGTCTCTTGCCGGTATAACCCAAACACTATTTGTTGGAGGAGGACGATATTTTGCATGCGAATTATATTCCTTCCTGGTATGAAACCTAGAAAATTACTGTAAAATATATACAAGATGAGCACCTTAAAAATTCTTCTTATTTTTGCTGTAACTCAAGAACTATTATTTAAATAAAAGTGACATTTTGCGCATCACTCGGGTTTTTACTCTTGACATCAAATGGCATATCTTGGACCCAACCCATACAATATTCACATTAAAAAATAAAATTGTTTTTGTTTTTGTTTTAACTAATAAATAGATAAAAGTAGTAATTGCACATAGCTAAGGACTCGCCCTTGACAAAACTGGACCAAACAAACACCGAGTACAAGTTGAAAAAAAGACATAAAGGGGCAACGAATAGGTGCGTTATGTTTAATTCTGACGCGTCGCACGGAAGCGAGAAACCCAGCATGGTCGCATGCGATGAGAGGTCGGACTGCTCGTGAACTACTGCCACACGTTGAAATCGCATGCGCAAGCTCGTTCGTGGGCGCTGCAGTTCCAATGCCATCGCCGGTCATGTTTTTTCTATTTGAAAATTGATGTAATTTGCATTGTCAAGTGTCTCAATATTTTTAGGAACGTTAAGATGTTTTTGCCTCTAGTTTCTTTTGATTTTTAAAATTGTTTAGTGTCACAATGTTTACTGGTGAGGGAGGTTCTGATTAAAAGTCTTTATAGATCTTTTAAATTTAAAGGTGCAGAATTGTAGTCTGGTAAAGAGAAGAGTAGGTACAGAATTCTGGTTACAATATTCGGTCAACTTTACAGGTCTACTGTGAGTCACTTACACACACACACACACACATCGTTATTTAGGAATGCTGCAACTGATAAATGAGATAGAAAGTTCATTAATTATTTTTCGACTAGTTTTGAAATGAGACCCTAGTATTTCTTCTTCGTTTTTTATAATAATATGAATACCAAGGTGATACAAAGATACACAAAGTAAAATAAGAATTATGAAGCTACAATGCATAATGTTTCTTGATCACCAGAACAATGTACAGATATATTTTGAAATAAGAAGCTATGTATTTGAAACGAGCATGGGTTCCAGAATTTTCGAGAAACTGTTTAAGTTTATTCCCCAATCTAAAACTTATTTTAAAAACGTCCAATAAAACTGTAGGTTTATAACCAGCATTTTATTCTAATCTACATTGAAATGTCCTTATTTTAGCTTTTTTATGGTGTTACATCCAATTCTAATTACATATCTAGTTGTAATTGTTATCCGGAGAAAACGAAGTACCATTATCGTATACACATGGCTCCAGCACAACAACTAATGATGATGGGTTGTTGCGGTAGGAACAAATTTTAACGACATAATCCTGAAATCTACCTAGAATACGCATCCCTAACTCCGTTACGGTGTACGGTAACAAAAGGTTGCTACGGCTAGAACTCAGTCCAGAGGGCGGGTTCTTGACGACCTTTGGAATAAGGAATGCGCTCCGGTACACGAGGTAAAAGATCTTAAATGATTGATGCGCCACCCCTTTCGAACTTAACCGGGAAACTCAACAACACAGGTGAAACCACTCTGAAAGGGAAAGTAAGTGTTTTACCTTTCTACTTCTAGCTTGAAAGAGTTTGGTCGACGATCCACTTACAACTTTGACTTACCTTGCAAAAAAACTTATTGATGCAGCTGCTGAACTCCTTTTACAACAGTGAAAAATTACACACAAAACGCATGCAAATATCGGGAAAAATACAGAAACGTACTAGTTTTGAAGATTGCCGCTACAGCGTAACTTTTTGACCGTATTTCTCAGTGGTTCCCCAAAATCACCATCTTGAGCGATTCTTCAGCAAGTCGTTGAGCTTATCGACTCTGGACAGCATTGCAGATAATATCTTTGTTGTAATACTTATTTCAATAATGAGAATTATTTATATCAAATTTGTTCAGAAACTTCAGTCTAACTAATGCAAGCGTTTAGTTAAATCTTTTAAATTACTTAGAAATAAATTTCGCAATTTATTGTTAATTAAAGGAACAATAACTAATTCCTTGGTTTTACTTTAACAATTGGTTGAAAGCCTCACGAAACCTAACATTTTGCCTTATTTGTATTTTGTGGTGCATAGATTTTGTTAATAAGCAAATTAGCCTCTTTGTACGTGTCATTAAATAACAACGTTTTCCCAAAAATCTAATTTGACACAATATTCTGTCATTACTAGGTTGCAAACAAATTAAGAAAACCTGTAAATAATAATATTGAAGTTTACTGTGTAAAATCTAGCCATACACATTTTTTGTCTTTATTTAATATCGAATCTGTTTACTGCATTAACTATCTATCTATCTGATAAACTGGTCTTACAACCGTTACGTTAATTGTAACTAAATTGGATGTAATTACCGTATCATAATTCATTTTTACTTACGGATGTGTAACTTAATGTATTTCCTTCTGGTAGATCCCTGATCTATTGTAGCTTGAGATACCTTGTAGGCAAAAAATTAGCTATACGACTACGTAATCAATAATTTATTATCGTAATCATATGAAGCTGTAAGCATAAGTTTTGTCAATTGTAATGAAGAATAAGCAAAGGATTTCCTGTAAAATTCTACATGTATCTTAGATTCTTTGCCGTTGTTACGTATAGTTTTTCGTTTAAATACATTCAGATGCAGTTGAGAAAATGTTTCGAGTGACCTACAGTTCCTTAGTGTATATTTGGTTGCATACTCATTTTTAATTTTTGGGATGTTTTTGAAAAGCCTCGAGTTTTAGGGGATTATATAAATGTTTCAAAATAGATTGACCAGTACGATTTTCGGCGGCCATTTTATGCCTCTGCTCTCTGGTGTGATTGTTTCTGGGTGATGTAGCTGATTGTCCTAAAATTTGTCCCATGCAGATCTACGATTTCAGAACTATTATGTAAATCGTCGTTCACCCTCAACAAATTCTGTATGACATTGCTAGAATGAAGTCAGTTATACTGGGATAATAATTTATTTCTGCAAGATCACTTACTTGAGGCTACTTTTCAACTTTAGTATGTTCTTTGTAGTTCCGTTTGAACAGCGATTTCGATATTAATTGTGTGATTTTAGGCTTTTTCTTTTTCGTCTTACTCGTCCCATATTCGGCATGTAATCTCCTTTCAGCTATGATGTTGCTTGCTCAAACTGAAGGACCGACCCCCTACGTAGTTCTGAGTCCCTCAATTCGTGTGGCTGTTGTTTCGAGGCTTGGACCACACGACTTTTCCCCAGTGCGATAGTTGGCGAGAAACCTGATGCCCCTCATGTTGCACACTCGTTTGGACAGCATCCTCAGGTCCACCATCCTGTATAGCTGCTTTGACGACGCCGCTGTTGCCTGTCGTGCATCACCAGGTATCTTGTGTACAGCTAGCGATTTAGTAATTTGATTTCTCAAAACGAGAAAATACCATTAGTGTTGCTCTTATAAAAGATTAAGTATTCTACCTACAATTTGTCCCGGTAAAATTCCTAACCGATGGTGCCAAGAAATTAAGAAATGTGTAACTGCGATATGTTCACCTTGTGCAGTTAGTTATGCAAAATAGTTTAGTTTTTCACTCAAAAGCGCATCGCAAACCGCCAGTCAAATTGTCGACTCGTTTGCGATGTTTATCATCTGTGGTAGTGATCGGACGTCCGCTGCGTTTTTCGTCATCAAGTAAGGCTTTTCCGAGATCGCAACCACGAAATGTTATTACCCATCGATTCACAGTAGTCCTATTAACAGTATCGTCACCATAAACGGCCTTTAAACGGCGATGAATCTCAGTAGGAATTACGTTTTCAGCAGTTAAAAATTCTTATACAGCTCACTGCTTAAGTCCCGTTGACATAGCACGAGAACACGTTTCCATACTTCCGCTACTAAAAAACGAACTGGTTGACGAAACTCCTTCAAGCTTGGCACGCACATAAAGGAAGGATGTAGCTTCCGAATACAAAAATGCGCGCCTCCGTAGGTCATTGCGTTCGCGTTCTACAAGCATGTGTGCATTATTTTTTAGCGCACCCACATATATTTTTTAAAACATGATACGCTTTTACTCAGGTTGGGACATACGCTTACAGCTGTAATAGATTTTTAACAACTCTTCCGGTTCATACTCAATACTACTGATTTTATTAATATAAATTGTGAGGTGACAGCTTACTTATTTTCATAATTCAATAGCATTTGCATATCACTTCTTAGCTTATTTCAGGTAATTAATAATTGGGCATTACATAATCAATCTTCTATATACAATACTGGTTTAACCTTTTTATGACGACCTCTGCTACTTACTACTGAAGTTCCTTGCTTCAGCTCAGAGAAAATCTTTTACAGGTTTACTGTAACGCCTTCCGTTATTTGCATCATACTCAAGAATTTTGACACTCCTTATCAGGTACGTGTCAAATTACAACAGTTATTTATTAAAAATTGCTTTAACTAATTGGCAATTATTCAATCAGTTATGATTGAACACAATATAGTTTATTGGAACATATAAAAAGTAAGTGCACATTTCCAATCCTTAAGGAAAATACACTGCGTTATTTTTATATTACCCCTTCACTAAGCACTCAAGCTACTATGTAATTTTAACATCCCCTAATTTAAATTGATATAATTAATAATACTGAATTAACTTCATTAATATTAAAATATAAATTTTCTTCAGGATTAACATTTCAACAGCTATTCTTAGTCTGGAATATTCATATTGCTGTTCACTTTTGTACATTAAAAATTCATATGCCAGAGCTGCACCCATTTTCATGTCAGTTACTATCTTGTCCAAACGAATTCCACATTAACACATTTCTTTCTTAATTTTATTATACCCTACTTATGTTTTTTCTTGTAGATCATCCAGCTGTTTTAACAGGATTTTCCAGTTTTTTTGAACTATGTTATGGAGTGAACTAGAAAGAAAATGGTTCATCATGACTTTCCAATGGCAAGAGATTGTGTAACTTCAGTCTCAATATTAATTATGTTTCCTAGTATTTTTATTAGTTTTAATTATTAAACATCAACCAAGCAATATCACGTTAGTGAAAATGTATTATTATTGAGCTAGTAAATCTCGATAAAGGTGGTTGTCCTCATATTTTAATGTAATTATTCAATTACTGTTTCCAAAGCACTGAACCATCACAGTACGTAACCGTTACCAAGTTCTTGTTAATTTCATGATTGATGTAGCTGAAATTTGATCACCGAATGTTATTGAAGAAATAGTTTTTTTAAATACATTTTACTGATTTTATTTACTATACCTTTTCAACTTCAACTTGGGACTAATCAATTTCAAAATGGGAATAAACAATTTCAAAATGAAATAAACAATTTCAATTTGAGAATAAACAGCTTCAAATTGGGACTAATCAACTTCAAATTGAGAAGAGCTTTTTGTTGACGGTAGTCTTTGGAAAAGGACAATTACATGGTTTTCACAGAACGGAACTAGTTATTGTTAGTTGTTGCTGGTGTTCCATCCTGTCATAACCATGTAGTTGTCATTTTCCAAAGACTACCGTCAACAAAAAGTTTTTCTCAATTTGAAGTTGATTAGTCCCAATTTGAAGTTGTTTATTCTCAAATTGAAATTGTTTATTTCATTTTGAAATTGTTTATTCCCATTTTGAAATGGATTAGTCCCAATTTGAAGTTGAAAAGGTATAGTAATATTTAAGTTAAAGAAAACGAGGCAGAGAAAATATCATGCGGCATTCCATCACGATAATCTTTTTTTTATTGTTAACACAAATTATTATAATTAATTCGAGTTTTATGTGAAAATACAATGCCCGTATTTGAAATACTCACCTAGTTACCATGCTCCCATCTTGTTCAGAAGCTTTTAAATATTGTTTTCAACAAAGGGTTGCTTCTAACTTATCCGTGTATTACTGTGATACTGAATGTATTGGCTTCCTGTCTGTATTCCTACTATTGTCATTTACAAGTGAGTTGCAATACCAAAGCAATTTTCATCGAAGAATACGCAGATTTGCATTATGTTTATGATCTGTGTGATTCAACTGCATTAGCAGCACAACGAGAATATCGTAGAGAATATCCCAAAAGACTGACTAACCTTGCGGTTTTCTCTAAATAACATAGTCAGTTATGGTAACATAGCGCTTTCAATGTAGCACATACACTTAGACAAGGAATTGTCCTTAGAATCATTAATGGTTACGTTAATGGCCGATCTGTGTCGTTATTGACTTATAGATAGTCAGGAACATTTACGTCAGTATTCGCCTTTTAACATCAATTCCTAATTACAATGGATAGTGTTGTTAATTATACCCATATAAAATTACAATAAACGACAACACCCGGGTATTGTCGTTAGAACCATTTCATACTAAACACTATTGAAACCTATCATTAAACATATTACTGACGTTATTGGCCATTAGACCAGGTTATTTAGGTCAGTTAAGTTAATATTAATCATAATAGGCTATTAACGTCCTTACGTAAACGTTAACGTTAGTATCATGTTTAATGTCACTCACCCTAACATATATTTTCAATAGTTACACCACAAGACCATCTACGAGTGTGTTGCCGTTTTGTGGCAATACGTCGAGTCTTAAGGAGGCAGGTATTTTCAATTATTTTCGATGGTAGTACGGTGTAGAAATAGACTATTTCATTGCTTTAATAAAAGTTTTTAAAATTTATAATTCATTATTGAATTATCACTACAAAGTTTATATTCATTGTCTACTTTTTGTCAAGGAAAACGAATTTTCTTCAATTATGCGCGAGTGTATAAGTGTATACACTGATGTACGATCCCAGTTGCATACGAAATAGACCAAGGAAATATGCAAACATTTTGCTTTTTTAGGTGCATTAAGGTTGCTCTAAAAATTTCTACAATTCTGGCAACAATTGGGAAACATTACCTTCATTTACTTTTTTACATTCAGATGGTATGTTTGAGTTTAGACATATGTACACGGTGTTCTTAAATATGTAAATATGGCATAATCACATATATCTGGTGCCAAAATAAGAAGATTTAACTCAACTTACATATATCTAACTATGTTTCATTATTATAATCACGATTATATTTCAAAGTCGTTCTGAGAAAATGTTTGGTTATAATAATACGCTTAAATCGATGTGGATGATATTCATGAAAATCCATACTGGCATACCTCATCTTTTGAGATTTGCTAATATGTGGGGAGCTACTAGTCGATAAAACAAGCTTATAGCGGAACAGATCACAGAGTAATTTGTTAATGGGAATGCAAATAACTTTTTTTTAAATCTTGTTATCCTGTATGGCGAGAAAAAGTGATTAAAAACAAATTTTTAACTGAAACAGAAATGTTCTCTCCTTTGTAAAATTTTTCAATTAGCACTAATGCCGAAGTTTTGCAGCAAGTGCAGTTCAGTTTTTTGCTTAGAATCAATCTGATCAGTCAGCCGATAACAACCAAAAATACGACTTATAGCCATTTTGAGTATTCCCATTCTTCTCGCGTTAAACATCTATCGTTCCCTAATGCACCAAGCTGTGCCATGGTCTTACTGGTTTGTTGTTATTGGCTATTCTTCTTTTCTTTTTTCCTGGGGGTTTCACGTGAGTGCTCTTGGGCTAACTTCTGTATTATGTTTTCTAACTGTAACCATTCACATTTCTTTTTCTATTTTAATATTAATATGTTCCTGATACTACATTTCCCAGTTTATGGTTCACCTTTTTTGATTTAAAAAGAGCAGATCCGTCATGATTTTCTATTTACCCTACTCTTTTTATCCCTTTTGGAGAGTTTTGTTCTGTTTATTTTTAATCCACCTTCCCCGATTCAAGCTTGAGACAGAGTATCTTCTCTTTCATACGTTTTGAACTTTGCAAATGAAAATCCTTCAAAGTATCATTTCTGCTCCATGTAATTCTTTTCTTACTACTCATTATGATATTTGTTAAAACGTCATCGAGCAGTATGCTGAAGAGCTGCCTTGCACTATCCTACCTTCGTGCGTTTGTATACTGAATATCATTATTTTATTAGATTAATCAATTCTAATAGTAGACTGTTTTTATATGCTACCCATACACAATCTCTATTTAAAGTATGAATCGCCTTTATGAAGACCTTATACTGGGTGATTATAAATGTTTTTCCATCAACTTCCCTTTGAAATATTCGTTGTATGAACAATATGTTGGCGGCACTGTTTCATAACTGACGCAAACCTAACCTGCTAACCTCGAATTTGACATAGACTTACAGTGCCTCCAACATATTATTTATACAACAAATATTTCAAAAGGAATTTGATGGAAAAGCATTTATAATCATCCGGTATAATGGCGACTGGCAAATTCAGGGGATTGTTCAATTATTATTTTTAGGACAAGATTTATGCGCCCAGAAGCTGCCAGTTCGTTGCGTAGTCCTTTATCAATCATTTCTATTAGCCTTAGTAAAATGCTGCACTAGTAGAATACTCTATTTAGAACAATGGGTAAACTTATACCTCTCCAGTTTTTGCATTATTACAAATATTGCTTTTTGCACACTGTCATTATTACATATCCCTCCTTCCAGTCTAATAAAAATTTCTCATCTTTTCAAATAATTTCAAACAAATGGTAGAGTATGTCTACTAAAAGCTGTACATCGATATTGAAATCTGTCACTTATTTGGTCTATAACTGCCGCCTTCTCTTTTGCTTGTAGAATGACTTTGATCTATTTAGTTTTTCTTGGTGGCTTCGTGCTTAATTGATAGTTCATGTCTCTCTGTTTCTCCAGTTTCCCTATTTTCTCCAAAATTCCCTTCATGTTTCCATTAACGTAGTTTACCTATCGCTCTAAATGTTGTTTAACTACCTATTTATAATTTGACCCTTTTTGAATATCCGAGCTTGCTCTTCTATTGCCAATTTACCTCCTTGTGTTTACTAAAGCCCCTTGATGTCAGCCCTATCTGCTGAATTTTGTTGTCTCTCTTGATATATATTTTTAATTGCTTACATATTTTATTACATTTCTCTCGCTTTGTGTCTTTGCGTTCCTTTGTCTTCGCACTTAATGTTTTACTTTGACTTTCCGTCTTTCTTCTATTTTCCTCTAGGTGTCTGCTCATCCACGGTTTATTTTTGTTAAAATTGTGAACCACCCAACATGTTTATATCAACTTAAAATAAATTAAATAAATTTGCTTGTTTAACTCGGGTTTCGCCCTCGTTATCAAACTGCAAATTCATGAAAAAAAGTATGACTTTCAAAACTAGTTGTACACATTACTATTCTATGTTATTTACATAATCGCGATAAGCATCTCTGACTTTAACTTTTATGTTGCTTCTTAAATAATTGAAGTTTTGGCGAATAAAAATATGTTACTGCCTTTTGAGTTGTTTTCTGTATTTATCCTTTCGTTTTAAAAGTTTTTTAATTTCAACAGTAAGCCAAGGAGGACAATTGTTTTTCTTAAATGAAGATCTAGGCACACATCTATCTAAAACAGAATAAGGTTTATTATAAAAAATTTAAATATACCTTCAAAATCAGCAGTTCCACCAAAATTCCAGTCTATGTTACGTATCTCATTATGCAATTGAAGAAAATTTGCTCTTTTAAAATTGAAGTTATATTTTTCGTATTCTTACGATTTTATCTTTGTGTTGCCTACTTATAAATTTGACAATAATGCCACGTGGTTCTTGCGGATTTCTTGTGTCGGCTTTTAATCTATGACAGGAATCAATTATGGTCGATTCAATGTTAAAGTTCAGGGCTCGTCTAACTGAGATTACTGTTGATATTACGTTTTCATTTTTTGGTTCGGGGACACGTTGTATTTCAATACAGTTTATTCAGCTATACTGCTCCAGTTTTTCAACGTTAACCTTCAGATTTTCATTTTCTTTTTTTAACGTGACATTCTCGCTGTTTGGCTTATCCATTTTGCTGAGACACTCTTCAAACTGCTTCTCTTTTTCAGCAATGGATTTTTTGAGGTCTTCAAAATGGTCATTATAGTAGTCAAGGGATTTTTGGAAATTACTTAACTTATCTGATAGTATATTGGTCTCTTTTTTTACCGCTTCTTTAACTGTTGACGATATGGCCGCCAAGAGTGCAAAATCAATACCAGTAGCTGATACGGACTCTTGGATGTCGCCAACATTTTTATTTTTACATAATTGGCAACGTCATGTGGTTTTAGAGATGCGATAACTTACTTCACGAACATTAGCACATAGATAACGGTAATTGCCTTCACATTCCTTGCAATTTGCATAATCTGATTCAGGTGGCAGATTTTCTGAACATTTAACGCACAAAGCCATACTGCTTATTTGTGTAATGTAACAACAGAGAAACACGCTCGCACGTCTGCACTGCTTAGCTGTTTGACATGTTTGACGTATTATTACGTATCTAAATCTATACATATATAGAAATCAGCACATAAAATTATCCAATTTATTTGAAAATTTGACAAAATTACAATTTTGATAAGATCATTTTCATTTGTTAGAAATATATTTACATACATTAGGTAAATCATTTATTTAATTGCTATTATACATTAAGTTATTGGGGTTATAATTTCTTATTATTGATCATTGCAGTAACAAATAATTCGACGGATGTATCGCAGTATGAAAGTTAAATATGTTTTAAAGAGTTTAGCGACCACTAAGTAATTGTCAGTATTTCAACGTTTGTCCTTTGGTTGAACCTGTGGCACTGTAGCGATATCTTGATAAGTAACGAACGGGTATCTTACCAATTATTGTATGAGGTTAGATTTGAGGCAGAAACCTATTTTGTTACGTTTGTCAGCTTCAATGCATGACCACCCGTTCCACATATCTTCCATCGCTTGTTCGTAATGAAAGAATCTCGCTCTTTCTCTAGTTTTGTTTATAAATATTCATTTAGTTTTACCTTCTTATAATTTATGAATATTACAGGCTACTTTTGGCATTTTTACTTAAAAATTAATCAACATTTCTTCTGTTAACAGGTGATGAGCAGTGCCCAAATTTTCCCTTTTATTTCTAATATCTAACCAGTAGCGGCTCGTAATAATTGTATTTGGGGGCTCTTAAGTTTTAAGAATTACTAAACAAAAAATAATAATTAATGACCATCTACGTTCAGACAATGCTTTTATCCAAGAATAGCAATGATTTTCAATTTTAATAATCCAAATCATAACATAATAGGCACAGAACAAAAATTATTCAAACACAACACATAATGTACTATTATAGGTTTTTTTAACCTCGTGAATCTGAAGTTTTAAGTGGCAACACAGATGTGAATAGATTTTAAATTATATCAAAAGTTCACTGTCAATCATGCCTAGAGTACGTTTAGTATCAAAGATTAGGATCATTTCTTACTTAGAAAACGTTATAACTATTCCGAAGATTGCACAGTTATCTCGTTTTGTAATTGTTTTGTATTGCAGCTTTTGATATTAAAATTTGATATGATATATGACAGGTTTGAATTGATTACATATCAATGAAGGTCATTTAATCAACTGAAATTATAAAAATGTTAGACTAATTGATCTAAAATTTGTCTTAATTTTCTTTGTAGCAATAGTACATAAGTGTCTAAAAACGAAACACGATCATTCATTTAAATCTGTAAAGGCCCAACTTTACTTCTCATTGTTCTGCAATCAGTTATACACTGATGAGAACTAATTTATTGCCACAAAAGTGTTGAGAGCTGGTATACATTTATTTTCAATGTCTAAGATTGCACCACATTTGCTTATATGAAGCTGCCTTAATCCTCAGATTGGAATACGTTTCAGGAGTGTTATGTGTATAAATAGTCTGGCAGTTTACAACGCTCTCGGCTGCAGCGCAGTTAGCTTTCGCATCACATTAAAACTGCTCACATCAATTCTGCTACTTCTGCGTTTTCGCCCAGAATTGCCATCTAAGTTTGGGCCCTATTTCGGATCGCCGTAATCAGCTGCCAGCTGCTCGGTGCAGTGTGTTGACACATAACTGATGCTATGTTGACATACTTTGTGGAAGTTGTTTTACATGTTTTAAGCGGTATCCAATACTTACCTTTGGAGCTTATTACTTAAACCTTATAATAAACGTTATTTTGTAACGGCAGGATACATGATAAAATATATTTTCAATTGCGAATAGAATAGTTACTGAGAGGTTAGCGCCCCTGCACTCTTAAGAATCAGCCACCACTGTATCTAACAGTAATGTACACATGGTTTGGTTATGAAAATCTTCCAGTCTTATGCGAAAATAGTGTTCCTCCTATATTGATTGTATGAATACCACAAAATCCGATGAGAAGCTCATAATTTTCAGTTCTATCCCAGTCACATGCTTTCCCACGATGTGTTTGAAAGCTTCGTTATTTATCCCTTTAATTGCATTAAAACCACTCACTAATAGAATTATATCTCTTTATATAATCTTTTTTTTATGGATTTTTCAACCAACTATATAAACAAAATTGCATCGTATCTCTGATAGGTTTATGTGTGCTGTAATGTAGCATGCTGTGTGGATGCTTAATTAATTCAATATTAATATCCAGATATCTAAAGGGTATCCTGTGATAACAGTTGGTAATAGATTACTGGTGGTAGTAGCAATAGGCAAACAAGAGATTGTTTACTGCAAGTGAAACAACTACTTTAATTTTGAATAATCTACGTTTAGTAAGTGACGTTAAAAAACTAACTTTCCTTTAATTCTGAGAGCAATATTGTATATTTGGTACGTGATGCAAGATAGCTTTCTTCACAATAAAATTTTACCAAAGGTCACAATTATTATTCATATTATAATTTCAAAATTGTTTGAAACCATTCGAAGTGGTAATTGGTACTTAAACTATCAGTAAGTGAAAGTGAGAGTGATTGTGGCATGCTGTACTACCGTTTATCAAGGTATTAAGAGGTACGAGAGCTACAACGATCTATTTTGGGTCTTCAACAACTCAAGGGAGGTGTTTGACGACTGTCAATCAGTTAGGAGCTGATAGAAAATACACTCAAGGTACAAGTGAGTCGTCGTGAAGATAGTGTATTTTTATTAACAAGTTCGGTACGACGAAATTAGTGGAAAGCATTGTAATTTAGGTTTAGAGCGCAATTTAGAATATAAAGTTTTCTAAATTTGCTTTGATTCGGGTACTCGACGTTTTCGGCCATTATAAGTAGAAATTATATCATTTTGGTCTAGGTATCTGTAATTAATTTTAACCTCAATTTGGAAAAAGTTATTTGATTAAATAATTTGACAACATTTATTTTTGATTGATTGTAATGTCAAACCAAACATAATAATACAATCTAACTTAAAAGAAGGTTCTATTAAAAGTACTAAGGAGTGTGATTGACAAAGAAGTCCAATACAATAATAATTTTGTAATTCAGTATTCAATTATAAAGAGATTCATTATCATAACCTATACCTACTCATTCAGCTGAGGAAGATATATTTTTATCTTACAGTAGCAGCTATTACCATACATTATACAACTGTTTTCAGTGACTAAAATGAAGTTTTATTCACATGTGAGTTTTCATTATTTATACTACTGCATTGTTGGTAGCACTGTCAAGCTATGTCAAATTCGTAATTTTCAGGTTAAGTTTTGCGTCAGTTTGTGTCAAATAACAAACAAAATCTAACCTACGAACCTCGAATTTGACATAGACTGACAATACACTTCAGTACTGCCAATACACTTCAGTACTGTCAAACGTATGTCACAAATCATAGGCGACTAATTATAAATTTATTTCGCGAGATATTCTGACTGCGCAAACTATTTAGGCATAAGAATTGCTACTGTAAGATAAAACGTCGTATATCACACGTGAGCGAAATGCCATTATAAGCTCGTGAGAAATTGTATCGCTCGTGCTGGGGCACTCGCGATTCAAAATTCTCACTCGCAAATAATGATGCATTTCTCTCACTTATAATATAATCTACTATTATTTGCTCAATAAACTGACTAGCCGAGGTAATTTTAAATAATAGTCAAGTGACATAATTTCAATCATATATTTTCATAAGTGAGATATGTCAATTTTTAAAGTAATTCAAAAGTAAAAAGTAAGTGTTTAATACATTATTCTCGATACTACTTCTGTTAACTAAGCAATAGGGTAGATATCCAATTTACTAATTGTAATAAGTGTTCGAAAAAGAGTTATATAACAGTGCATAAATTGCACTGTAGTTATTCTTGTTTGATTTACTAGGTCAAATCTAGCTGTCAAGATTCCTTTACTGATAATCATACCCGATATTATTAAAATAGATACAATCGTTCTATTATTATAAGCAAATTCTATGTTTAAAAAAAACTTTGAAGCAGAATACTTGCTTAACGAAAACATTTGGATACACAATTATACATACTGTTGTGTGTTTTATTATTGGGTTTATTTGTTTCATATTGATATTATTATTATTTAAATAAATGACTCTATCATCTCAAAGGGTTGGGGTTCTTTATCCCAGCAACTATGGTTGAATGTATAGTTATAGGGAATACATTTGCTATTAAGATAACTAGTTGTAGCCCATGGCGTATGCCGCATTTAAAATGTAGGACTGCAGCACAGTAGATTGTTATCACAAAAATAATAAGGGTGTGTTTAAACGGACCGTCGGTCACATTCAGTTAGGCAGTAGCAACCCTCATTATTAAATAAAATGTACTAGTTGTCGTAGTCCTAAAAAACACAACCAGGAGGCATAATAACTACTTCTTTTCTGTGATAATATCTCTATTAATAGTAATGGGAATTTTGTTTACGAAAACCTGAAAATAGTAAACCGTCGAATGAAGTCTTGGTACTTTTAATGGTTTAACACGACATGTAGTGTTGTGCATTATTTAAGAGGTATGATTATCGTGGTTTTTATGATATTTAAACATTTAAAATACTTTACAAACATGGCGCTCCAACCTGACAATTTTTCAAATAACTTGACTTGGTGTTAAGAACTACATCAGTGATTACGTACGAGTAAGTTGCCTAGGTAATTTAACAAACGCAAGTAAATAGACGCCAGAATAAAACACTCACGATGCGCTTCTTCCGGAAATGTGCAGAAACCGACGGTACTTTAAAATTCACCAAATACTATTGTTGGGATAACCTTCTGACCTCATTTGGTTTACGTGATGCAAAATAGGCGTCTCCACAGCAACTTCCACGACGGATAGGGGCTCCTTTTTCCTTCCGGTGGCCTGCTGTAACAAACCAGCACGTCGACTGCAGCTTGCACCATTCCAGAACTGCTTACTGTTCCGTCTTTTATCCAGTTCCCAGGGCTTTGTACTGCTCAGCACGAATGTCGCTGCCTTCTACGCGCTTCCGCGGCTAGGTTAACCTCACAATTGCTTTAAATCTTGGCACAGAAACACCAGCTACCATGCGACGTATTACTCAACACTTTTTAAAACTGCCGTAGCAGTGCAACAAATCAAAGCAACCCTCTATAGCTTACCTAAAAGACACTGCATTAATTATAACATACTGAATTGAGAAAAATGGGTATTTGTTCGCTTTTAAAGGGATGATCCTGTGGGGTAGCCAAAATAACACACCTCACCGCTTGGATTCGTTTACCATTTTATTTTAAATTTATCTAACATTGTTTTTCATTATTTCTAAGCCTGCTCTGATGCATTTTATGTTTTTTATACAGTTTTTTACAAATGATTAACTCCAAGTCAATGCTATTCATACAAGTTGAAAAATTAAACTAGCACATTTATGGAATATTTTGTAAAATAATATTTGAAATGCTTAAAATGTTATTAATTGCTATCATAATTTTAGAGGCTTTAAAAGAGTTCAGGGCAATAGATAGATAAGTTGAGTTAAATTTTCTTATGTGTGATTGAGCCATATACACCCTATATAGGTACTAAATTCAGTATTAAATAAATGATGTAATGGCTATTTTTAAGAAAACAATAAAATTATAAGCGCGTTTCAACAACAAATTCTGTGTGTATTTGTAATAAAGAACGTTACTAGTTAAGTTACAAGTAAGTTCTAGCATCAACGTTCTCAAAAATGTTGCCCACATTTCCTTCTTTAATTAAGGGTAAAAACGCAATTCACAAATTTTGATTGATACTGGGTGCACTAGTTGTTGAGATATCATGCGTTGTGCTATAGTTAAAAAGCAACTAGTGGAAACATTTTACTTTCATTTTTGCTGAATATAGTTCAAAATTTATCTGAATTTAAAAAACATATGGCTGAAAACCTAGATAGAAATTGTCTTTTAAATTTGGGTTCTAGCAGAGAATAATATAGAACTGAAAATTTTAGGTTTTTAAATTGAACCTACAATTTATAGTAACGCCATGAAATAGTATAACGGATACCTTTATGTATATAACAACACAGTTTATTATTAGATGGAGTTGTTCCTTTGTTATTTTAGATTTAGTAGAAATATTTGATATGTTGTTTATCGGGTACACTAGTTTCATTTTAAACCAAACATTATAAATTAACATTGCAGGAGTCACATCTAATTTCTACAAAAGACAATCGGAACACCCTGTATTGTTCCGCATATCGTAATACATAACTGTCGAATAACTCAACAAATCCAAATCAAACGTCGTAAATACCTTGACGGGTTAATTACATCTTACAGAACCATTAATCATCATTTTGTCACATTACGTAATGCGGTTTCTTCGTCTACCGGTTACTTATTATTAATAAATATCTTCTGAGCCATGACCAGTCCGTGCATTATTATTATTCGGAGCATTACTCATCTAGGATTCACAATTTATTTGTGCAATGTCGTTTCAACGTTACCTATATTATGATCTCACTTACCTATTTCTTTTGCTCTTAGAAACTAATATTTAGAATATTGTTTTTCAAGAATACGTTAAAAAAAATTTAAATATAAAAAGCTTGTATCAGTCCACATGATTGCAATTTTTGAGGCTTCTCCGCAGTGTCGTCCATATAATTGGCATTTTTTTCTAATAGGAAGAAAATTAAAGCTTTTAAAAATTTAATAATACAATGTTTTTCTTTTTCCCAAAGATATTAAAATTTTATGTTTAGCGAATCTCATATTGGACCAGCAGTGTTTTGACCAATAAAATTATTAGCTCTCCTTGGCTGACGACGACCTTAGTTACGCCAATGGTTTATAGCAAACAAATTCGCTATACTTAGCAAAGTAAATAAGCACATTGTTGCAAAATATTAAATTAGGATTCTTATCTTTTGACAAAAACATTTGCTGGAAAGTTACAGTCTCACTTTTATTACTCGATTGTTCCAACGAAATCAATAAATAAATCTATAAATCGAGAGAATTTATTTTAAGATAGGTACTAATTACAGTATTTATCACAAGAATTGCACAAATCAATTAAAGTTTATACTTAAACTAGTTAAGCAGTTTTTCATGTTCACGCTGTCGATTTTTATTTTTATCGTCAAAATACAAATAAAGGATTTAAACACGCAAATGATAAAAACCTTGCAAACGAAGAATCTCTCCTTGACAATGACTTGCACTTTCACTATAGGTTGCAATCAAGCTGTTTGCTGATGGACCTGCATGTAATTTAGCTCGATTCAACCACAACATCCGGATCGGCAACCGGCCATTACAGCTCAAATCATTTCTAGCTGCTAATAATACTGCACGAATTTGTAAAAATGTCCTTATCGTCATATTTCATCTATATATATCAGCTGATAAGGTTTGTAGGCCAGAGATTTAGTCACCTGCGATAAGCACATACAGTACATGAGGCTCAAGTACGCCAATAACGCGAACAGCAGGCACTTTTTGAAGGGAAGCTGCCAGTTCGGGCCAGCTTCTGGATCAAAGTCGCCATTGTCACTGACGTAATCCTCAAGATATTGCAGGAACTCTTCGTCCTTACTCGACGTATTGAACTCAGCCAGGTTCTCTAAAATTTTGGACACAAAAGCGCCGGAAGTAACATCCATTTCCGATTGCACGATTTTTTCCACGGTCGTGGGCACGAGCGGATCTCCATTTATTAGGTCGTCGACGTACAGCACCCGCAGGGACGGCAAGGGGCCCAGGAGGGGCGCAGGCCAGGCCTTCAACCTGCTGCCCGATAAATCCAGCACCTGTGGATTAAGATAGTCTTTGAAGTTTTTTCGGGGCGTTTTAATGTGATTTTAGGACTTTCGTTGGAAGCTACGTCTGTATTTCTATTAAGGTTCTTAGTATCATCCCAACGTGTTTTATGATTGTTATTTCAAGCATGTTCTGCAATTTTAAGTATTTTATGTGGTATTTCAATAAAATAAATCTGACGGCCTAAACATTACACCGATACAGAATTTCCAAAATTTACCTGAACTATTACACATACAAATCTTTATGGTTCTATGTATAACAGTTTGGCTTTATTAAATGTTAATCTCAAAGTATTCATCACCTTGAATACCTTCCTAACATAAAGCTATTTCCAACCGAAGGCGATAGTAATCAACATACTTGAGAAAAGAGGTTGGAAAAATTAAAGACCACTTGATGTAGTTTGGTCACTTAAGGATGGGCGAAGAGAGACAAATAAGAAGCTACAGAGGACAAGACCGGTAGGGAAGAACAAAAGAGGAAGCCCGAAACGAACGTGAAACAGCTTTTAATAGAACTGCACTACAGTATCTAACTACTGGTTGATAAACAATAAAGTAGATAATTGGTTTTTGTTCCACAGGGTAGCCATTCAAAAGAAAACTCTTTTATCAAAGCCAATATTTCGGAATTATTTTCTCCTTTCTCAAGGCAAACTACAATATAGATTAAAGTTGTAAAGAATCATACAGCAAAAACATGTGCTATTTACAAAAGTGAGGTTAATACGTCATCACTGGCAACAGAGAACATAAAGAGGCATATCTTGTTTAGTACATCAGGTTAATGGTTAAAAATAATACTTGCAGTAGTTTGATTTTACAGTTAATTGATTCATCAAATACAATTTTTTATGTATAATAACTAATACCTAGTTAGTAACTAAACCGCACAAAAAATAGCAAACAGTGACAATAGCGAATTTTGAGTAGTCAGTATACAAGAGAATTTCAAAGAAAGTTCATAACAGAGGCTAAAAAACCTGTCATGCAGCTAATGGCCAGGCAAAAGACCGGAAAAGTGGAGAAAAATTTTAAGCTAGCGGAAGATAAAGCAAGCAAGAGAATAGGAAGGTGAACCATCACGCTAATAGTGGAGGTGTCTTGATAGCACTAATTGCTAACGTCTTCAACGTTAGGATCTATTTAACTTGCTCTAATTGTAATTTTTATATTTTGACGTATTAACCAGCATAATAATCTTTATAATGTATGTTGCCGGTTAATTAATTTTTATTCTCCAATGTGGTGTGTTTTTTAAATTTTATTGTTTCCACATCTTCAACGTTTTATCCTAACCTCATTTTAACCTACAAAGTTAGCACGTGCTACTACTAACAATGGTCATTATGGCCCGAAGATGAAACCAGTTTGGTTTCGAAACATGTCGCCAATTTAAATAAATGTATGGGGAGACGACTATTGAGTTTTATTGCTTGGAAGCAAGAGAAGTGGACGTTACCTCGACACCCTAGGCTACAAAAGGATGAATATGTATGTATGTTTGTACTAAGGTAGTGACTCAAACGAGAGAGAAGTTGAGACACAGTAAGTTGCTAAAGAAGAAACGATTTCAAGACACAAAGCTTATACAAAAAGACAAGAAGCAAAGAAAACCATCTCATGCAACTGCTGAACAAAGAGCAATAGAAGAAACTGGAAAATATCCACATATTGGCCATATCAATATAAAACTAATAAGGTGTTAAGCAAATATTAACTCTTGATTTGAACAACTACTGACGACCCGTAATATATCCAACCATGAAATAACAAATCAAAGCGGAATAAAGATATGACAACAGTTTCACCGTAAATGAATGTATTCTAAAACAGACAGGGTAGAGGGGCATAGAATACAATAAATCACTTTATTAATTTTTGTAGACTTTGCCCTTGGACTTGCTGATCCACTAGGTCACTAAGAAAGTTTTGAAAAACTACTTCATTGAATTAGTATCTTTGAAATTATTTTTCTTTACATTCAAAAAACCTTTTCATTCTTCGTAACTAATCATCAAGTCATTCATCAACATTCCCTCTGGGAGCTAGCACATTATTCAGGACATTCATTCATCAGTTCCTGATCAGTTGCAAATCGTCTTCATTAAGTTGATTCATCATGTCAGATAACATGAGGGAAGAAGGCGGCACCATAGTGGAAAAGATGAGGGCTATGGCGATGGTGTACAAGCAGATTCAACCTGGTTGGTAACAAATGGACGACACATGCATTGGCCTAATGTTCAAGGTTGTTGTTAGGGTGGAGACTTTTAAGCTCATGTAAAACGCGGAGTTCCGTCCGAGATCCCAAGCAAAGCGAACGTGTGCACCGCGCCTGGCGATTACAGTACGTGAACTTTGGACGGCTGTAAACATTAGATAGTGTAAAAGTGTATTTCTTAAATATTTCTGCATAAGTTTATTGCACTTATAACAAACCCAATGTTTTCTGTCGGCAGTAGCTTCGGCCCCCCAACAGGATATGGGTCAGCAACAAATAATTATCAGACCGGTATGTACTATACACAATACCCCCAATTACCAAACATTCACATGCAATCGAACCCGGCCAATGAAAATGGGCAATTACTAGTTCCACAACAAGGAATGGCACTAAGCTTTCCCTCTAACTCACAATTAAACCAATCACAAACATCCTCTCCCTATAACTCACAATCAGATCCATCACAATCCTACGTCGCAAATACGTCAACACAATCAACTTTACATGAATTTTATACCGATACAGAAGACGAAAATATGATCACAGACAACAACTGGCAAGATTTAAAAAGGAATAAAAGAAAACGATTAATAAAGCCCAATAAAGCAAAAAACTCTCAGTCTGAAGAAACAAACCAAACTAGCCAGTCAAACCGATACTCAAATCTACCGGAAATAAGAGAAGGTGAAGTTAATACAGAAACTTCAGAAGCTCCAGAAACCAACGATAAAAAAGTTCCCAGACCACCACCAATTTTTATCCAAGGCGTGAAAAATTATCCGGACATGATCAAAGATTTCAGATATATTGCGGAAGACGAACAATATAAAACTAAAAGTATGGTAAACAATGTCGTTAAAATTAGTCCCAATACTCCGGACACATATAGGAAGTTCATTACATACTTGCAAGACAAGAAAGTAGTTTACCATACATACCAGATAAAGACGGAACGAGCCTATCGCGTAGTGCTGAAACACCTACATCATACGGTACCAACTGATGAAATAAAAAAAGAATTGGAGACACTAGGACACAAAGTTAGGAATATAGTAAATGTAAGGAACAGAAAAACTAAAGATCCTCTTCCAACCTTCTTCATAGACCTTGAACCCTCACCAAACAATAAGGAAATCTACAACCTAAAGTTTATACAAAATAAATATGTTACTGTTGAGCCACCTTGAACAAATACAGAAATACCACAGTGCACGAGGTGCCAGAATTATAATCATACCAAAGCCTACTGTAACCGCCCATATGCATGCGTGAAATGTGGAGGATCGCATGATTCCAAAACATGCAGAAAACCTAGAGACACAGCTGCAACTTGTGCGCTATGCCAAGGTTCACACCCAGCAAACTACAAAGGTTGTATTGTGTATCAAGGTCTCCAAAACGCTACTCATAAGAACATAACAACTCCGTTCACACCCGTCTCTAAGCACCAGCCTCGACTGCAAAGAAGCCATCCCGTAAATCAGAATGTGTCATATAGTCGAGCACTTTCAGGCAATACTAACCAAATGCAAACTAGCGAAAATACTATGCAACCCGTAGGAGACATAACACTTACACACTTTCTTAACGAATTTAAAACTATGTTCAACCAACTTATTCAGCAAAACAGTATGAGAATGAACATGCTGTCAACAGTCATACCTAAGTTGGTCTCATAATGGCTAATTCTTTACGAGTGGCTCTCTGGAACGCAAATGGACTTCATGCAAAAAAAGATGAAGTCATAACATTTCTTAAATTAAATTGTATTGATATCTTGCTAGTTTCAGAAACACACTTCACTGAAAGAACTTATTTAAAAATTCCCTACTACAATATTTACCACACCAACCACCCAGATGGAACAGCACATGGGGGCACAGCGATTATTATCAAAAATACAATAATACATTATGAGTTACCACAATACAAAACTGATTTTTTGCAGGCTACTACTATACAAGTTAAAAAAATGCCAAATTCGATAACTTTTTCAGCGGTCTATTGTCCACCAAGACATCGCATTACAAAAGAAATGTTTAAACCTTATTTTGCAACACTTGGTAATACATTCATTACTGGAGGCGATTTCAATTCCAAGCACACAGTGTGGGGTTCAAGGCTAACAACCACGAAAGGCAGGGAGCTATATAAATTGATAAGCGAAAGGAGGTATACTCATCTGTCAACTGGAGAACCGACTTATTGGCCATCCGATCCAAACGAGATTCCTGATCTCTTGGATTTCTTCATCTGCAAAGGAATTTCACCAAACTATGTCGAAATTAAAACAAATCTTGACCTCTGCTCTGATCACACCTCTGTAATTGCTACTATTAGTACAACGGTAATTACAAAAACACCAAAACCTAGACTAACCAACAGGAAAACCAACTGGGACGCATTTCGGGATTATATAAATGAAAACCTAACACTTAATCTATGAATAAAAACCACGGCAGAGCTTGAAACAGCAACAAATCATATTACATGTATTATCCAAGAAGCAGCGTGGCATGCAACTCCTTCAACCATAGAAAATCAATCTCTTAAAATATCCAACGTTCCTCTAGAAGTAAAAAAACTGGTAGCAGAGAAACGACGAGCGAGGAAACAATGGCAAAGGTCTCACAACCCAGAAGATCGGACAAAGTATAATAGGATAGCAAATAAGTTGAGATCCAAAATCAAAGAAACAAGAAACGAGACTTTCAGGCTTTATGCAGAAAACTTAAACAAACATGATTACTCCATCTGGAAAGCCACAAAGAGTATCAATAAATCACAAGCCTACATTCCACCGTTGCGTAATAAAATAGGATCATGGGCTAAAACCGACCATGAAAAGGCAGAACTGTTTGCGCAACATCTATCTGAAGTATTTCAACCACACTGTGCCCAACCAGATAATCACATCGAACATTTCCTAGAATCTCCTTTGCAGCTGTCACTACCTATCGCTACTTTCTCTCCAGGTGAGGTAAGAAAGGAAATAAAACACCTACATAACAAAAAGGCACCGGGATACGACCTGATAACAGCTGAGGTATTAAAAGAATTACCCAGAAAAGGAATAACATTTCTCACTGTGATATTCAACTCAGTTTTACGACTAGTGTACTGGCCCAAACAACTTAAATTTGCACAAATAATCCTCATTCCAAAGGCAGGTAAACCCCTTACTGAAGTAACCTCTTACTGACCCATTAGCCTCTTATCTGTAATTTCCAAACTCCTTGAAAAGCTAGTGTATAAGAGAATAAAGGATAAAAATCTACAAAGCAGCTGGCTGCCATCGCATCAGTTTGGGTTTAGGGAACAACATTCCACCGTACAGCAGTGTCACCGGATAGTAGATATAATACGAACTGCCCTAGAAGAAAGAAAGTATTGTACTGCAGCATTTCTTGATGTCAGCCAGGCCTTTGATAAGGTTTGGCATAGAGGCCTTCTTTATAAAATTAAAGAGAACCTACCACACCATTACTTTCTACTCTTACAATCGTATTTATCAGATCGCTACTTCCAAGTCAAGTTTAATGACGATACATCACAAATCCACCCCATAACATCTGGAGTGCCACAGGGGAGTATACTTGGGCCTATGCTGTACCTCCTTTTTACATATGACCTACCAGGTACCCAAAAAACCGAAACAGGAACATTTGCGGACGACACGGTAATTCTAGCCACTGATAAACATCCAATAACGGCAAGTCAAAACCTACAAAATCATCTAAATGTGATTGAAGAATGGCTCGAAAAATGGAGAATGAAAGTAAATGAACATAAATCCACTCACATAACTTTCACATTAAAACGCTCATCATGTCCTGAAGGTTTCCTTAATAACACACAAATCCCTCAAGCAAATGAAGTAAAGTATTTGGGTATGCATTTAGATTCTAAACAGACTTGGAAGAACCACATCAAGAAAAAGCGTAAAGAAATGGACCTGAAGGTCAAGAAAATGTACTGGCTTTTAGGAAGAAGATCGCCACTGTCCTTAGAGAACAAAGTTCTAATCTATAAAGCAATCATTAAGCCAATCTGGACTTATGGCATAGAATTGTGGGGATGCTCGTGCAAGTCGAATATCGACATTATTCAGAAGTTCCAGTCCAAGGCACTTAGGTCAATCGCTGATGCTCCTTGGTACGTGTCGAATATAACTTTACATGCTGATCTCAAAATTCCTTTCGTTAACGAAGTAATCGCTGAAAGATCAGTAAAGCACCAAGGAAGAATAGCAGCCCATCCAAATGAACTGTTGGAGCCAATAACCAGACAGCCACAACACAGACGCCTCAAGCGTAAATGGCCGCAAGATCTCGCCACCTGAAACCATGTTTAGTGTAGTGCGTGTCACTCAGTGTTAGTGTTATATGTTAATCCATGTCTAGTGTACGTTATTACCTTGTTATAAATGGTGACAGCAGCTTCTTATGGAAATAGAAGTATATACGGTAGCATCGCTGGAGGCTCCCGTAACAAGACATTTTTAGACATAAAATTAGCTTATAGAATTGTAAATGTATTCTGATTGCTAATTAAACCAACAAAAAAAAATGTAAAACGCGAGGTGGGCATCGCTATGTCTAACTACTCAGCAGTGGCTCTAGCATCACGCGCCCTAAAATTTCGCTTAACGTGAAGAACACGACCACCAACTGTGGTCTTCTGATTGTGACTGGAGCTGTTTCATCTTTAACCGCCAATATGATTGTGTAATTTCGTAGAGATATCGTTGTAAGGAATCCACATTTCGTCACCTGTTGCGATTCTATTGACCCTACCAAAAGTTCTATTTTTAAGCTTCCTCGAAATCTTCACAAACTAACCAGCACGCTAACGCTGCTTCATTAGCCCTTCAGCCAATGAACAAACTCTTTCCACATTTATGGTCAAGTACATGCACTGCAGGTACAAGCACATGCAAAGTCTGCACATCCGTTGGTAGCGTCTCTCTTGCTCAAACAATTTCCACCTGGCTACAACATTTTTTTCAGTTCGAAGAAAGAACTCTCGATATGACGTAAACATAATAATGCGGTGACGACAGTTAGACCCCAGCACAGGAGTGTTTTCCTCGAGGTATGGGTCCACGTCAGCCCTCGAGCAAAGTTGTACTGTATTCATGTTTCGTCTACTGTGACAGCTCGATATTCGTGACTCGACTTTTCGAGTGAAACAAGCAGCAGCTGCATATAATTTTTTTTAGAAGTACCGGTTTGAACAAGTATTTACATCATTAGCTGTTCTTGGGCTCCTAATTGTACCTCATTGTAAAACTTTTTTAGTGTCCTATGTACAAAGAGACAAATAAAATCGATAATTAGAGAATATAATTATATAATCAAACAATTAAATAGCATAACAATGAGAGAACAAGAATTATTGAAAACAGTAGAAACAATGAAGAATTTCAAGTAGCAGCTGGCGTCAGACAAGGCGACAGCCAAAGACACGTTATTGTGACCCAAACAATAAATAGTGTCAAGAATACAAACATATGTAGGTTAGAACATTTAATCTTGACAGATGAGAATGAGCACGATCTGCAAAGGATGATTGTTTAGACTGAATATCACTGCAGAACAATTTATTCTGGAAACTTCAATGTAGGAAACTGAATATACTGTAATTGTTAAGAACCTAATGCTTTGTAAATTATAAATCGACAGTAGGTCAATTGAACAGGTTATCAAATTTTAAATTGTGCCAAGAAATAGTAACAGCCTTTTGGTATTCAAATAGTTGGTGTCTATTGTACCTCTTGTATCACTGTATTTAACTAGAATTATTAATCTTTAACGCAGACAGCGCTGTTAGAAAGCTAACAAAATTTGAAAAAAGATCATTGCACCAAAACGACTAGAGGAATGTTTTAGTGGTTCTAATTGAACTAGCCAAAGAAAGTCTTTCGAAACGACTGGGCAATAATTCATTTCCTCTATGTACCGCAGAGATGTTCTAAGAAGCTTTGGAGCTTTGTTTCAATTAGTTGCACTGTTCGATATAGGTGGCCTAAATACCTCAAAAATGTCGAAAAAACGGCAAACGTTTTTTTTTTCAGAGAACAGCTCTATTACTCGTATGTGCGGCTCTATAGTCAATATCTACCCAAAACTTTGAGTGCTTATCTTATGGGGAATGAAGGTTTACTAATTGCAGAAATACTAATTAGAACATATGAGTACGAGTCTTGGACAAACGTAATATTACAGTAAACATAAAATTCGATTACAAATTATATACTACTGTAGACAAGATCCGGATAAAATGGGGGGACTATTAATATGGGGAAAAATAGAAAAAGTTAGATCGATTTGCAATATGGTAAGCAGATCAACTAACGATGGTGATAGATAAATCCATACATTCTTGTACTCCTAAGACCAAAGACAATGCAAAAAACAAGAAAACAAGCCGTAGTAGCCACTACATTTCTTCAAGGAGTCGAGACAGAGGAAGATGATGTGCAAAGTACTCTTTCTTCTTGCAACTAAATGTAGATAATTAGCTTATTATCATTACTAACAATGTGGTATAAAGGAAAACCCTTTGTTATTCCAAAATTTATTATGATACATTTTGGCTGAAATAGATCGTCAGATCTCACTCTTTTCGATTGTTTTGTCACACTATTTATCGCTAAAGTTGGTGTGTTGAATAAAAGTAGAAAAAACAACACAATATTGAAGAGAAGAGAAAAATGTAATAAAGAGGTTTCGTAAAAGCATTGTAAATAAATGATATCACTTCTAACAGAAACTCTTTAACTGAATGTTCCTTACTGACTAACTATTGTTACTATTTTCTTCTTATTGTACAAGTTAAATGGAACAATAGCAGTATAAAGAGCATTTGAACAATATTGTACCTCTAGAATTTACGCAGAGGTAACCAGAAAAGCTGGAATTCGAATGTGACACACGGGGAGAAGGTATCGCAAGTCAACTCTATTCTGACTCAGCTTGCCAAGTGGCCTGGGTTAACTAGTTAACTGATTTGTTTTCCATCGCTCTGTTTTCAAGTGTTCGCAAGAAGGTTTTCCAACTTTCGCGTTGCTGATAATAAACAATAAACAGCTTTTCCTTCGTTATTATCATCAAACTTACTTGCACACACTTGTAAATGCCGCAGTCAAACCAACACCAGGCCAAGTAACAGGCTGAGTCAGAATTGTGTTGACTCGCAATACATTCTGGCACACTGCGCCACTACTTCCCGATCACGTATCACTTGTGAATTACTATTTTTTTGGGCCCCTCTCATATGTCTAAGTGATTGAGCCGAGCTACAATTATTGCAACTCCAAAACGTGGCAAACTATCCGACTTCCCTGAAAACTACCGACCAATAGCATTCGTAAGCGATAGCCACAAACTTTTAAAACACCTTATCTGCAATAGGATTAGCGCACGCAATTTGAATAAAATTCCAGTTGAGCAAGCAGGTTTCAGGCCTAATCGAAGCTGTAGCGACCAAGTTATGGCCTTGACTACTCATATAGAGGCTAGATTTGAAAAACGTCTGAAAACTGTCTTTATTGACCTCACAGCGGCGTATGAAACCGTGACGAACAGGAGTGATCTATAAGATTCTCAAAATCAGAAGGTGCACAACAATGACCTCGGTTATCAACAATATGCTAGCCAACAGAATCTTACAAGTAGTGATGAACAAGGTTCAGTGTTGACTCCCTTCCTCTTCAATGCTTATATGTATATCTAGGCTAATGTTACTGCTACTAACTCTACAAAAATTAGCGTATGCAGCCGACTTAGCCATTACCGCACAACATTGCGACATGAATGTTTGGTCGGAAGCTCTGACTGAAGATATGGAAGTACTGAGCCAAAACTTTCGATACTGGCGTTTAAGTCCAAGTACGACAAAAAGAGAAATAAGCTGTTTTTACTTTATCCACAAGAAGGCAAGTGCTACTCTAAATGCATTCCTAAACGGAATAAAACTTCCTCATAACCCTAACCTAAAATACTTGGGAGTCACTTTAATCAGAACCCTTTCATACAGTAAACACCTATCTAACACGGATGTTAAACTTCAGACGAGAAACAATATCTTACACACACTTACTGGTACTACTTGGCATCTACACTGCGAATATCAGCACTACAACTAGTATATTCTCCAGTCGAATACTGTTCTACTTGGATAAACATTTAAAAATGATCGACATCGCTTTAAACCAGACCATGCGAATCATATCTGGAGCACTAAAGAGCACTCCTACATACTGGCTAGCAGTGCTAAAGCCATATCGAGCCACCTGATATTCGACGAGGCAATGCTCTCATCTGAAAATATTCAAACATTTTTAAGAATCGCTGCCTTCCAATCAATGAGGATATTACTGATTACCCAGTTTAACCGCCTCAAATCTAGATTACCCAACGTGATGACAGCACAACTATTATCTAGAAATTATGATAGCAGTGCAGAATGACAGAGGGAATGGAGCGAACAAGCCCCACAGGAATGGCAAGGCTTATTAGACACAAAACAAACTGCAAATGGATTTGAGCTTCCACCAAAAATATGGGCTACACTAAACAGAATCCAGACGAATCATGGAAGAATTCTCGAGTCTTTCCTTAAATGGGCACTCCTCAGTGTGACTGGAGAGCTGATAGACAAACGGTCCATCACATAGTGTTTGAATGCAGGAACAGAGCATTTACAGGCACCAAAGCCGACATCACCACAGGAACTCCAAATTCTCGGGAAATCTCCAGTATAGCCTAGTAGATTAGTAAAATTGATGTGGAACTTCAAACTAATTGCAATACAATTTCTGTGAGTGGTTTCCTGATGGAAGTTTCCCGTAGAAAACGATTGTGAAAAGTCTACCACTCTAAAGTGACGCGTTTATTCAATATGGAGGAATTTTCAAAATGGCTCCCCATTATTTGAGACAGTTATACATATTATTATGTTAATGTTAATATTGATGTTTTCTGTTACTGTTCGATGATAGTATATTACATAATAAATGTGGTAAGTAGGATTATAGCGCACGCAAAGTGAAGTTTACGAAACGAGCCGCAGGCAATTGTGTTCGACGGATATGAAGATACGTTTTCCACAAAATCAGAAGCTCATTTAAAAAGAAACCGAGGTATTGTAGGACCTAAAGTCAATTTCACTACTTCAACCTCCATTGCCATCAAGAAAGAATTATTTTTGAGTAATAAAGACAATAAACAAGATTTCATTGCTCAATTATCAGAAAAATTACACGAAGCTGGATGTAAAACAAAGCAATCTCATAGTGATGCAGACGTCTTGATCGTTATTTAAGCTATAGAGTCGGCAAAAACTCATCCTACAGCCATTGTTGGACAAGACACTGATCTTCTCATACTACTTCTTCATCACTTTCAAGAAAATTTATGTGATATTTTTCTTTGCCCAGAACCTAACAAATCTTCCAAACACATAACTGTCTATGATATTAGAAAAATTGTAAACGCATTGGGTAGTGACGTGTGCTCTCACATCTTATTTGCTCATGCCATATTAGGATGTGATACTACCTCGAAACCATTTGGATTAGGGAAAAGTGACTCCAAAAAACTGTTAAGAAGATCAGTTATCTTCAAAGAAAGTGCTGCCATTTTCCAAACTCCTGAAAAATCCACAGAAGAAATCTTAAATGCTGGTCTGAATGCCATTATATCTTTGTATGGAGGAAAAACAGGAGACAGCACATTACATGATATGAGACTTCGAACTTTCACTTCAAAGGCATCAAAATCAACAATCCATGTGAAACCTGAAGTTTTGCCTCCTACAGAGGATGCAAGCAAATTTCATTCTTTCAGCGTATATCATCAGGTGCAACAGTGGGTGGGTATTGCTATGGATCCATTACAGTGGGGATTTAAAGTGAAGGATGGAAGATTGACTCCTATTAGAATGAGTCAAGCACCAGCACCAGCCCATTTACTGAAATTCGTAAAATGTGGCTGTATCAAAGGTCAATGTGCAACTCTTCAATGTTTATGCAAACGACAGGGTATACTGTGCACAGATGCGTGCACAGTTTGTAGAGGTATAAGCTGCTGCAATTCTATGGAAGTGGACATGGACGATGATTGAGATGAAACTATTATTGTAAATAAAAGAATGAATAAACGATTATTTTGAACTCAAAAGTATTTTAATTGAATAAACTTTAAGTAAATGTTTTCTATTACAATTGAGGCGTTTGCGGGAAAAACGACAACGCTACATTTTTTTTAGAAATTGAGTTAGATGGCGCAATAGCAAACCATCAGCTGCCGATTGCACCATCTAATTCAATTTCGGAAAAAATGTACCTTTATCGTTCTTCCCGCAAAAGCCTCAATTATTACTCACAAATTGTATACTGTTTCTCTATATCCCCCATAGGGGCGTGCGGTGCATAGAATTTGGGGAAGCTATGACTCAAGTAACTTGTTTGCTGGGGCACTATGTAATAAGTTTCTGGTATTTTGTAAAACATGCTGCCAGGAAACAAGCTACAAGTGTCATAGCTTCCCCAAAATCCATTCACCGCACGCGCCTAATCCCCCAAAAACGTTGAAACTGTGTGTAGCCTACTTTCATATAATCATAATTGTTTATTGAGTTAATCGTTCATGGACTGGAATTTTGATTTCAAGTTCTAATATACAATGTATCAAATAATGGTCAGCCATTTTGGAAAATCCGCCATATTGGATAAACGCGTCGTCATAGAGTGGTAGACTTTTCACCATCGTTTTCTACAGAAAATTTCCATTAGGAATCCACTCACAGAAATTGTATTGCAATTAGTTTGACGTTAGCCCATTTTTCGTGCTAATTTTCCTAGTCTATAGTGGTACATTTTAACCTTTACAAAATATGAGTAGAAAGACACTGTTAGTTATGTCATAGGTTGTAAAAGGGTGGTGAAACTGAATTTTAAGCCATGGATAAAGGGAAAACTCCTCGGAAAACTCTAATTCAATATTATTGTCTGCGATTGGAATAAACCTCTTTATTTTGCAGCTATATGCACAGTTTTTAAGTACACAGGTACTTTGGTACTAAATACACACAAACTTAAACTGCAGCTAACCTAAATTCGCACCTTGAAAGTAGTCAAGATTAGTTATGGCGTGAGACGCTGAACATTTCTAGAACCACCTACAAACTGAGAATCGCATATTCACGCGCATGCGCCTAAGCACCAGTGGACTATATTGGAATTTAGCCAAATTACGTTTAGAAGAAAAATAATCTTAGCATAAAACCCTGACCATCTATAAATTGTGCCATATTTAAAACATACCTGATTTAACGAAAGCTATACTCTTAGTGATTGTTTTGTAATGAGTGCTGCTTGTATTTTAGTTTGTTTCAATTATACACTAGATTTTATTTCTACTAATGTTTTAATTAAATGTATACTCATATACTACACGCTAAATAAATATGCGATTGATTAGCAGTGGCTATGTTATATTTTGTCAAAGAACAATTTATGGACTCTAATAATATTTACTAATAATGTGTATATCCCAAATAACAGTTTTTCCAGCATATTTTACATAGAAAATACGAAGGCTGCTAAAAAAGAAATCTGTCTAGTGACGAAAAAGCGAGTGACACGCATTAAATTAATTTGTGAAATAGTGACATGTTCTCTAACCACATGAGCAATGCGAATGAATTGTTAGTTTGCATTGTATGAGGTATATTGAGAGAAAATAGTATATTATGATACTAGTATATAAGTAGGCCTTCTATTAGATGTTCTAGGCTAAGCTGACATACATATTTACGCTAAAAGCACTAAAATTAAAAGTGGTATAAACAGTAACGCAGTATCGCCGCACCATACAGTTTCTCACAGAAGAGAGAAATCAGCTAAAACCAATTCGTGAAAAATTGCCCAGTATGAAAATGATGCAACATTTTACTACATAATAAAACTATGATCTAAACAGTTTCGGTGGGGACATGACTCCATCGAAGATGAAGATTGGAAGACCAAGACCAGCAAAAAATGATAAATAGAATGCAATAGCTAAAGACATGGTCCTCTAGGATCGACGTGCGAAAGTCCCTACCATTGGTAACCATGATATAACTGTTGACACCATCACAAAAGTTGTGTAGGCTGCAAAATCCACAGGTAAAGTTTGGATTTTTTTACTCTATGGCACAAATTCTGACGGGTGATGAGACTTGGGTCTACTCCTGGGGCCCAGAAACAAAATCGGAATCCAAGCAATAGGTTCACAAAGGTTCTCCTTCAAAAACAAGCACGCTTGCAAGCATCTGCTAGAAAACTTATGACAAAAGTTTTTTTTCGGACATGAGGGGCATCCTCCTCATAGAATACATGCAGAAATAAATTACTATAATTTGCCCAATCGAGGTGTGCTTCCGTTGCACGACAATGCAACTGCACATGAAGCTACCAAAATTAAACCGATTGTGCAAGAATGCAGGTTCGTAGAGATAGAGCATCCTTTTAGCTCAAGATTGTTGTCTGATGACAGAGTAAAAGCAGCTGTTGGTCATTTTTTTTAATCAAGAGGAATTTCTTTGTACAAGGGAATGCGATAAGTGATAAATAGAACAGGTGCGTGAATGAAAAAAAGTCGTATGTCTTTTGTATCATAGCTAAATAGATTTCTTTCCTAGTTGCCCTCGTATGCAATTAATGCACAGTGGCATTTTTGCCTCTGTTTAGATTTCCATGTTGTAGAATATAATCATCTGCAAGTTAAAAACTGTAGAATTATTGAATATGCTTTAAAGAACAATCATAAAATACTTTTAGTGGGACGTTTTTATTGCAACTCTAGTACTCTGCCCACTGAGCCATCAAGGTGGTGTAAATTGGTTATTAATTGTAGGTGATGGAAGATGAAGATCGCAAAATTTTTGATATGGAAAATCTTTATCATATATTGTTTTACATAAAAGACATTTTAGAAACTGTTTATTCATATTTACTTTGAAAGTACGAATGTGAACGTGAAATGGTAATTTTAAATCAATATCGTTTAGTCTTGGCTTAAATACAGGTTGTTGAAAAAAAAGGTCGGATATTTTATCCACTTATAGATCTCATCAATACAAACAAAAAGGTCCTAATAAACATGGGTCTGGAAATGCTTTGTTTCTGAGATACAGAGTGTTAAAGTTTTCGAAAAATAAACCAGCCGCCCCTGAAATAAATCATTTAAATCTAAGTGTGCCACTTCATGATCATTAATAGTACCAGTAAACGTTCAAAATTTCACTAAAATCGGCCAAGGGGTTTTTAGATATTGAAGCATTATAACGGGTGTTCATAAACAGTCGTCATCCCAGTAGGTTTTGACTTCAAAAACGTATGTCTATTATAATTGAGAAAAACTGCGCTCTGACAGTACTCAATGACGTTTCATTGTGTTGCACGAATTAATCAAAGATATAACATTTTGTTTTTCAAAGCAACTGGGATGACGACTGTTTATGAACACCCGTTAGTTTTTGTCTTAACAGGTTCATAGGTCCAAAAATATGGGCTTCAATTTTGTCTTGAAAACGAAGCGAGATCTGAAAAACTCCCAGGAGACAAAAAAGTTGCATTTTTAGTTGCTTTATTAAAAAAATATATAAAAATTAAAAAAATCCTGTGAGCGTTATTTTTTTTATGAAAAAAAGTAAGCGTCATGCCCCCTCGGCACGCCTCTGGAATTACTAAATTAATTGTAATAGGTTCAAAAGATACCTCATAAAGTTATAAATAAACTGTAAGAATGTCATTAAAATCGCTAGAAGCGATTCTACATAACAAAAAAAAACTAGTTAAAAAAACCGTAACACCCTGTATCTCGGAAAGGAAGCGTTTCTGGACCCATGTTTATTAAGACATTTTTGTTTGTATTGATGAAATCTATAAGTGGGTAAAATATCCGATCCTTTTTTGTCAACACACTGTATAATCTGTGGACGTTGAAGTAGGTGGGAGTCGAACTTACATATTCTGATCCAGAAACGAGGCTCTTACTGCTGAGCTTCCATTAACTGTGTATTGAACTTGTTTAAAAATAGAAGATAGTGAATCTATCTTAATGTCATTATGGTTACTAACACTAACATCATATTTTGTTACTTCTGTTCCTCCGCACAAGGGGTGGCTCTTTAGTCCATTTAAAAATATTTTTATTAAGGAGATTCTGCCATAACTGCAAACCATTCCAATTTGGCACATCGGCAAATAGCACCGGGCTACAGCTTTAGTATATTTGGCATTCTATTTTTTATAGCCTTTGTTATCAGTCATGAGTATACAACAAATTATTGTCGTCTATGGCAATGAAACAATTCCTCCAGTACTAAATGCATAATTAAGCACATATACCCAAACCGACATTCATCTTTTTACAGAGCACCTTTGATCTTCATCTTTCTTTCCTCCACTAGTTTTAATTTGTATCAAGGACAAAATCTAGTAACTTCGAAACATCCATTGATTTAAAAGGTGCCAACAAATGTGCGTGATATTCTTAATTTTACACGAAAGCTTTATCTTCTAATTTTTTTTAAATTTGGGGAAGTAACCAGTAAGTTCAATATATTTACCTGTAAATTAGGCAGAAACGTGAAAAGCTCCGGGGAAATCCCCTCATTCCCCAGGAGCGAAACTCGAAGCACAGCGAGGGTGCGCGACGCCAACAAAGGTCCAGGCCGGGACAAAGCCAGCGGATTTCCGGTGATATCCAAGTACTTAATTAAGGGCAAGGGCGCCAACACGTCCGTGGGAATCTGTGTGAGGTTGTTGTGCGATAAATCCAGGAAAATTAGGTTCCTGAGGCCTACAAAGCAGTCGAGATGAAGACTCTGCAGGCGATTCCTGGCCAAGATCAGAATTTTCACAGACGTGGCGCCCTCGAAGGACTCGGCGGGCAGCTCTCTCAGTTTGTTCCCCGTGAGATCCAGGAGAAGCAGCTTGTTAAGGCCGTTAAAAGCCAGTCGTGCCACTGTCCAGATATTGTCGAAGCGCAGGATAGCTGCTTTCAGGGAGCTGAACTGCTGTTGCTGAAGGGTGTTCGGTGCGATTATAGTAAAAGTGTTGTTTGTTGCTTGGAGCACTTCGATGGGCTCGACCTCTCGAGGAAATTTGTGCAAATTGGAACACTCGATACGCTTGGTTTCTAGAGATGTAAGACACTGCCCCAGGCATGTTGTCAGCGATGAAAACCTGAGAAGTTTGGATAAGATTGGTGTTAATGATACTTCCAAATACAAATTTTTTGTTAAAGTATTATGTTATCCGATATCCGGATTTCAGATTCTACAGTCCAATCAGAATTTTAGTTTCGAAAATTTTATCTGGAGTTTAGGATTCGCATGTAGAAAATGTGTCAATAATACATTTACAAATTTGAAAATTAGACTTCTCGTGAGTGGCAAAGCAATTAGATCAGATAGAGTGAGATAAATACCTTACAACCCTTTCGACATAGTTCAAAATATTTTGTAGATCAAAACGATTAACACACGTGCTCATAATTAAATAAACACGTTTTCAGTTGCTTCTCAATTCATAGATTTTAAATTATTCAATTTTTAAAGTATTACGTTTAGGTTGGGTAAATACTTTTCGTAGTAGATAGCTTCCCGTTGAAGTGGATATTAATTAATGTCAACATTTCCACATGTTTTATTCGTTGAAAATTTCATCCAGATAATAAACAAATGTTTGCACCTATTTTGTTCCGTGTGTGTAAATATTTGCAGTACTTTGTTGAGTAATTACTTAAAATTTTCATTTATTTTCCTAAAGAGATAAGAGATTTACTACATGAAAGGTAAAACCTTCTCCAAAACACTGTTGGAAAGATTTATCTAAAATAGAACTTATTTTGCTAAATGTCTGAATCTTAACTGAACAGCAATATCTGTATCAAACCAATATGTTTTCATTTATTTTATTTTAGAAGAAGAAGAATTACATAAAAAGATTATTTTAAAGAATATTATAGAAAACCAGCTTTGGTAAACTATATATAGGTGATACTTAGAAATGACGAGTATAGAAAAAATTATAAATACTTTGTCGCTTATTCTTTTTTGAAAATATTCGGTTAAATCTGTTCGTTATTGAGATTGAAGAACTCATCGATTCGCCCATTTTCGTAAGCGACTTCATCGGGAGCTAAGCAAAAGAGCACGGCAACTCAACGTGTATACCGCGCCAGACGCGAAACTATTTTGCATGGCAAGTAATAGAGAGCACGGTTACCTAACATATGAACCACGCCAGAGGCGAAACCCTTCCAACGATAAGAAGGAGCAAGGTGAAATTTGTAGTCAATAGTTGTCGCAATTGAAAGAAGAGGGCACTGCTAAAGAAGAATGAGAATATGTAGATGGTAGACGTTTAAAATCCCCGAACAAGATCTTACAGGTTCATCCTTCGCACAAAAATAAATAAAACGCCATGTCATGTAAATGTGTTTATAGAGTCCCTTGTTACTGTAATGATGTATGCACTGGTAAAACAGAACGTTAACTAGAAAGCTGTTTCTCTGAACACCATTGCCGAGTACCACCGACCATAACATCGTTTTCAATGAAACGTCTACTATCTGGAAATCCCCATTCTTCTACAGCAGAAAGATTAGCAAAGACATTGAGATTTACAAACACTGCAATAGTATCAATCGAGAAGAAAGCTTACTCCCTTCCCTCCATGGGGAAAGCGCTAATTTCTAAATAGAATAGTTCGATATAAACCTTTTATTGTAATTCAATAAACCGAATAATCCTCTCAATGGTCTTCCTATTACTATATCAATACTTTTTAAAAGTTACTACGTACAGAATTCCTCAAATTAGTTTAAAATAATCAGCATTGTCCTAACTAATGCAGCAGAGATGTAGGCAAACCATATGGTACACCGTTAAATCGAATATTTCCCATTCTACGTTGAAGCAAGTGTATCTTCTGACGTCCAATGAAATAAGCCGGAATATATTTTTTAAATCCAAATTTGTTAAAACGTGTTTACCAATAGGTGTATCAGTCAGGCAATCCTACGCGCTCGCCATTAGTGAACGATCCATTCGAGGAAAAAAACCATATTCATTACAAAGATTTTGGCTAAAAGTCTATAGACATTGACCGGACATTGGGCAACACTATTTCTGACTCAGTGAAAATGAAGCAGGAACATATATCATGTGCTCAACAACTAGATAGCAAGAAAACGGAGCTATTGCAACCTCTCTCAATGATTCTAACATCGCATTGTCAATCGGTTATCCGAGGCTGCCCACCAGGAGACGTATTTTGTCTACTGTGGTGTCTGATGGTTAGTCGCCTGTTGAGGGAATTAGAAGAAAATATAATGCAAAATTGGGGGGGGGGGGGGCTGGTTTCAAGAGAATGCAAATGGTAATCAACACCACCGAAAGATGGTGCGAAGCAGCGAAACTGTGGGTTAATCCAGAAAAGACTGCTTTTAGCAACAAGACGAAGAAGAACGATAAACTACAAAGGGATCATCATATATAACGAAAGAATACGTCAAGTATTTGGGTGCCACATTGGCCACCAGATTTTTTAAGACTATCAGGTTAATGAATAAGGGGGCTACAATAGTACATTGGCTTTATGCAAAAATTATTATACCTACCATAACGTATGCTCCTTTCGTATGGTGGTGTAAGGCCAAAAATTCTGATAATAGAAACAAGCTGAATAAAATTCAACGAATGGCCTGCGTGTTGATAACGGGGGCATTAGTCCTACTAGATTTTCCTTCCTTATACATAAAAATCAACCTCACGACTAGGGGATTGTTTATCCTGGATATTCAGGTTATCACACTGATGTTTTTAAACATAAACGAAAACTTTATATTGTAAGCGAAGTTAAGTAAAATCAAAATCTCCTAAGATTTCTGTAAACCGTTTTAGATTTTAATACCAGAACGGGACAACTAGAACAAGGAGATTGACATTGACACATTTAGTGGTGAAGCCTGGGTCACAGGCGAATTCAAAAAGAAAATAGGAATAAGAGCGGGTATAGAATGGAAGAAAACCGACAAATCTATGAAACTAGAAATGCGTAATAAAAAACACTAAAGATTAGGAATATTTAAGGAAAAGAATATAAACAATATAGCAAAAGTGATATATATAAAATATATTAAAAATATTTGTACAGCTCTAAAATCAACTCCACCACAAAGCTCTAGAGAAAATCTGTCAAGGAAGAATTTCCAGAAATAACGGAGAAAGAGGAAGGTAAAGTCATCAGAGAAGCAAAAAGAAATAAAGCTGCTGCAGAAGACGTCCAATATCTCAAAATTCTGTTTAATAAATGCATATAAGAAGGACACATACCAACGCAGTGGAGTAATGCAATTACCATATAGATACATAAAACCGAACAGGTATTTACAGCCCTCGAACTAATTCTTTCTTCTAGGTGCTATACAAAACATTTACTAGAGTCCTGAGGAACAGACCGACAAATAGATTAGTTCAATATCAATCAGTCGGAGAAGCAGAGTTTAGGGAAAGCTTTAATATGTGCCATCATCTGCAAACGCTTTGAAGCCCCACAGAAAAAGAAACTGGTGAATACAACCTACTAGTTATTGTTGATTATGAGAAGGTTATCGACAATATAGAACCATGCGCAGTCTGAAATATCAGTCAACTGCAGAATACGTCGATTTCAGATACACAACCCCGACACGAAATACATATAAGAACGCAATCATACCGGTGAAGCTAGCTAAAAACCTTAAAAATAACTCTATCTACATCAGAAGTGAGTAAGGCAAGAAAATACAATGTTCTCCAACTGTTTATCTTAGCCTTAGAATACATATCCAAGTCACAGAAATGGGCAAATGGGAATGTAAGTATTAAAGGTAAACTTTCAACCATCTTATATTTACTGATGATGTGCTTTTAATAGTCTCTGCATGTACCTCCAAACAATCATAGACGATCTCGATAAAATTTCGATACAACCAGGGCTTAAAATAAACTTGCTTAAAATTAAAATAATGAGTTTACACCAACGAGCAATAAGAAATATCAGTGAATGCCTGAATGGCACTAGGATAGAAGAAACCACCGAAATGTCTACCTATGACAAGCCATTGAAACGAGCACTTACTTACTTAAACGCTCCTCTGTCCATCTTTATTCAGGCATGGAGATAGAACGAACCAATAAAATCAAATACTGCAATTGGAAGAACAATTCACACAGAATGAACATCATTTGAAAAACTCTTCTATATTCTGAAGAACCAGAAAATTTCACTAGGTCTAAGGGCGAAGGTACGTATTCAACTCCTGCATTATACCAGGCGCCAAATATGGAGCTCAAATGTGGATCTTTACTGAAGGCAACTTAGACAAAAGAAAGACAAACCATGGGAATGTCATTTAAAGACCACAAAGTGAATGTGAATGTGTGAGAGGTTAATGATACAGTCAAAAAAACGCGAAATACAGGAAGAAATGGGTCGATGACAATAAATGGGACCAGGACTAATGCTGTTACAAAGAAATAAGGAACTAGTCCCCATGCCCTAGACAAATATGTTGAAGCCCACCACAAATGCCATGGAATGCCGATATTAAAAGAGACGCAGAATTGATATGGCCTTGAAAGGCGTAGGATCGGAGAGTTGAAAGCAAGTAAGGGAGACCCATACTCACATTAAGAATGAACAGAAAAATAGGCTAAAGATGAAGAAGAAACTAAGCCAAGAGTAATATTGTTATTCAAATTTGTACATTGGCATAGAAAAAGGCGAGACAGATAATTCTGTTCGCAATTCATTTGCCAGAATAAAGCATGGCATTTACGACAAGCCATTTTTAGCAAACAAATATTCCAACCATATTGCACAATGCACATTATTTTATAATTGATATCGATAAAATTATGGTTCTTGGTTTCAACCGCTCATAAATACCTAAATGGGAGACGAACACTTTCTATGTTAAGTGGTATGTATCTCTCTTCAGAATGCAACTTGCAATACGTCAGTGATCAAAAGTACATTAGAAATCACAAATATTAGATTTGTATTTGCTTTTAGTTATGATTTCCCTTTCTTGTGTGCACGGGATTTTTATCAGAAGATTATATTGTATATAATTTTGTGGTTTTATGACATTAGGTTTCAAGTATCTTTCTTCAAAAAATTTTAGATAAAGAGGCGTTTTGCCTTAATTATATAGAATTGCACAACTTCTTGCCTTGTACAGCGTTCAAGAATGTTTTGACCAAAAAGTGTCATACAAACAATCATACAGGTTTTAGTATTACCAGTCATGTAAGTGTCCATTACAGACCTACTTGCACTTCATGTAAGTTTTACTTACAAGCCTAGGGCAAAAAAGTTACTATTTTGTCCTATGCCAAGAAAAACACTTCGCATTTACATAAACAGCTTCCTTAGCAACGACAAAGTAAACGTTCTCATGACTCATTGCCATCTATTTAGTGTCTTACCAATTTTATACTGTCAAAATAGTAGATACATCATCTACTAAGGAACTAGTGTGCCATTTAATCCCAAGGGTGAAGTTTATTACCTAGACGCAGTGAGATTAAATGGTACCATAGTCGCGAGGTTTTAACGATTTAAACGATTTAAGAACTAATGATTCTGATAATTTAAAGGGAAATAAAATATGAACACAAAAAGGGTTACGTTTTCCGGATGTTAGAATGTAAGAACTATGTGTGAAAATGAAAAAACTCATCAAATAATCAGGGAGATGGAGAGATCAAGAATAGATATTTTAGGTTTAAGTGAAACGAGATGGATAGGTAGTGGTGAAAGCAGAACTCAGCAAGGCAAATCTATTATATATTCAGAAAAAATGGAAGAGGATGCAAGACATGAGTATGGAGTAGCAATGTTAATGAGCCCAGAAGCAAAACAAGCAGTAATGGATTGGGAAAGTGTATCAGAGAGAATAATAACTGCTAGATTAGAGCAACAGTTTGCAATATTACTGTATTAAATATTTATGGGCCAACAAACACAGATACTGAAGAGGCAAAAGATGAGTTTTATGATCAGCTTCAGAAAATATTTGATCAGAATCGAAACAAACACAAACGAGATATTATGATATTAATGGGAGACATGAATGCTAAAATCTGAAGAAGACAACACAGGGCGTGAGGAAATAATGTGAAAAGAAGGAATAGAGAACTTAAATGGAAATGGTAAATTGTTCCTGGACATCTACTCAACAAATAGCTTTATTTTTCCTCATAAGCCAAGTCATAAATTGACATGGACAGGCCCAAGGGCGAGAGTACAAAATTAAATTAGCCATATGACAATGAATAGGATATATAGAAACTGCTTAATGGATATACGAACAATGCAGGGGCTGACGTAGGATCAGACCATGCTCTCGTCAGAGCAGAGTTTAGAGTTAAACTTAAAACAAACACCAATATAAAGCTCACAAAAGTGGCATACAACAATAAATATCTTAAAGAGAAGGAAACTTTGAAATGACC